>JAWWTY010000048.1:11157842-11226947 GCA_035222235.1 Margarornis squamiger
TCTCTCCTACAGCTCCTTTACTCAGCACAGCTCTCTCCTACAGCTCCTTTACTCAGCACAGCTCTCTCCTACAGCTCTTCTACTCAGCACAGCTCCTTCACTCAGCACAGCTCTCACACTCAGCACAGGTCTCTACTACAGCTCTCACACTCAGCACAGGTCTCTATTACAGCTCTCACACTCAGCACAGGTCTCTATTACAGCTCTCACACTCAGCACAGCTCACTACTCTGCTTCTTTGGGATAAGTTCCCAGTGACTGGGAAGAAAAAGGGAAAAATGGATCCCACTGTTGCAATCACTGACAAACAGCAAGAGACAAAGGCTTTCCTTTCAAACATTCAACATACAGAATTACCAAATCTCTTTCTCTGTTAAAAGTTTCACAGCAAGATAAATCAAGTTTATTCCCAGCAGCTACAAGAGTGTATTTCCAACACATGCAAACAATATGCAGAAATGCCTGATGAATCTACTACCTGGAAATCAGATAACACCAATGTACCTACAACATAATGATATTCACTGGCATCTCCTCACCTACTTCTGGGCGGGAATCAAGAGAGGCTTTTCCAAAGTTTAGACCTGTAGAACACAACATAACCAACTGCACATGCTGTGTGTTCCAAACACACTTATGAAATGTTTAAGTTATGTCTTTTAGTAGGTTATTAGCAGTCGGTGTTGGCAGCAAAAAGCTACATTTCTCTAAAAACATAAATCATGTAAACCTAGCCATAAACATTTTTATGAGTAGGTTTTTTATATTGCACTGTACTGACATGAGCTAGTCAATCCTTTCCTAAGGGGCAGATTAAGTATTAAAGTACATCCAAGGTGTGGCATCATATCAGTTTACCCTTCGTGGCAGTTACACTTACACAATTAGAGCAAATTCTCTATCAGCTTCATCATTTGAAACCAGAAGTTTATGACAATGCTAAATTCTACCAGGTGGTTCTGAGGGAAGAAATCTCAGTGGACAACTTACAGTCTGAGCTGTGTAACTACATACTAAGTCTCTACAGGGAAAAAAAAAAAATAACCATTTTTACACTATATGACAATTAGGAAATCCACAAGTGGTGGTGGTGCAAGTGTTCTGTCTTGAGCACTGTGCCTCAGAGTGTTTCAAATATTTGTCTGACCTAACTGCATTTATCCCTTCTGCTTTAGCAATCAATAAAAAAAGAGAGGGGAGAGAATAAGTATGTGGGTAATAATTTCACCTTGGGCAATCAACATTCACATCCAGCATTAATATTCAGGAAATGCCCCAAGTCTCAATCATTAATGATTAAGTATCACCACACCCTGGAATATTTTACTGCATATCTGTATTGACATCATGAGATCCAAACTTCAAACGTAATTGCTTGCCATTTTAAAAGATCTTCTTGGAATTAAGGGACACTCACTACAACTCTATATAGAAACTCCACCTCTGTGCCAAGGCAACAGACAACTGAATTATAAAAGCTGTAGCCTCAACTTCCAACACTTCAGCAATTTGAGGACATATTGGGATATTTTAAACATAAAGAATCACCTTCTGGCAGACTGAACTTAGAAAATGTAAACCTTATACTAAGGGAGACTCCTTGTATTTAATGAGAAACAATCCTTTATCATTTCACCTCACCATACCATACTTCTGCTACCCAACTTTCCAAAATATTTACACTCCTGAGCTTACAGGCCATTTCTAAAGAGAGATTTAACCCATTCTCCCAAATGACGCTCTCCTGCCAAGCCCAAATCCATTAGATTTCTTCAAAAGAGAATTCAGGAATTCAGCAACATTCAGATGCAATTCCATTGCAATCACTTCTGTAACACCTTCGAATGAAGCTTCTCAAAAAATCTAATCCATGAAGCAAAGACTTCAGTGTTCAAATGTCTACCAACTTTTGCAGGACTATTGAAGAAAAATCTGAAATAAATCATGTATTTACTTAAAAAGGATGCTTATTTTTGTGACAAAGACGCTCTCCCAAGTAATTGGGTGTCCTTTTTTGTTAAAACAATACTATCAAGTGAGAGGACAAGTTTGTTTGAACAGCCAGAGTTGAAGGCACTGCAGCCATACAGAGTATCACTGCACATGCAACTCCCATTCAAAGGGTTAATGTACACTATGGAGCCATTCATTGTCATAGATAACTATAGTTAGAGTTCAATAAATTGGTAGAAGGATTATAGTGCAGTTTTATTACCACCTCCAACACTTTTACTGATGTGCTTATTACTTTTTTTATAGCATATTGCTCTTGAGCAACCAGTTTATAATATTTACCCTTTTAAAACTAGGTATACAGAGAATACATTTATATATAAAAGGGCAACTAAGTTTACATGGCAATACTGGTGCAGCAACCAACACATGACATACATATATATGTATGTATATATAGTAATTACACACACCTTGCACATTCAAACCTACTTACAAGCCTAGAGGCAAGAGGAGGCTGCCAAAATCCATGTATTTTATGCATTGCAAAAAAAAGCATGAAGTAGGACTGGTCTTTTTCTCTTGGAAGATGAGGATAAAAATACCACCACTACAAACAGTTCTTGTATACACATCACACACACAGACACACACAGAGACTATTTTTCTATCTCTAGATTACCTCTATTAGATACAGTATGTCAAAAGAGATTTTAGTCCAACACAAATAAACCTTAGAAGTTGAACGTGGTAAAAATACTACATAACACTGGGGTGCTTTTTCATTATGTTTTAACCATTTCCAAGTGTAGTTCTTTTGTCTGCCTTCCTTAATTCAATTTACCCTTAAACCTAGAACGATCTAGTATTGTTTTTAGTCCTCACATTAAAAGCAACAAATAACCTACCACGGGCTGACTCAAAGCAAGCTTCTAAAACCACCATCTTCAGGAAAAAAATGAGTGAGAAGGGAAGGATTAAACTGTGACTGGGACCAGCAGTCCTCCAAATCTGAACTTGGGGGATAGCTTAACTCTGATAACTTAATGGCACACAAGTGGATAATTCCAAGCAGGCTGTGACCGAGGCAAAGTGAGTGTTTACAGTGTCAGAACCTGCTTTAAAACAAAAAGCATTAAAATTGAGTACTGCTTTTTAGGAGTTAGGTACAGAATTTAAAACTATCTTTTCATATAGGCAGTCAGTGGCAATGCTGTCCTACGCTAAAAGGAACTCAAATTAAGGCAATCTTAATTCAGATACTTTCTAACTTAAGTGTGTCCTCGATGATGTTGCTTTGGTCAGTCTACATGTAATATAGTTTTCTTTTTGAACAGAAATGAAGCCACCATAGAAATGTAAGAATCTAAAACCAGAATCATTTTCCCAAATCAGCCTTCATTTTCATTATGATCTCCTTTTCTCTGGTAGTTTGTTTGCTGCTCAGATCACATTTCCCACAGGAGACAGAATATAAAAATAAGCTCTATTTACTGCTTTATAAGCATTACAGCATTATCAAGTAATAAAGGACCTACACCCAAACTATCAAACTTCTAGTTTGGAAGGCCTTGCAGGTGATAAATATTTTAATGCAAATCAACACACTGCAGGTGCATCTGCATGAAATGAATAGATAGTGCTGGCTGTGGATCAGCAAACACCCAAAGAAAAATCTTCCAAAATCCTCCAGTTAATCTGCCATCCAACTAGAAACACAGGGAGTCAATACAGGTCAGAGAGAGAAATACATGGACCAAACTAACTCCTGCACTCTTGGGACTGAATCCTGCCCTCTGCTCCTTGAAGCATAAACATAATTGTGCTTCACTCACTGAAAGGAAAAAAAATTGTCTTTATTTAATAATCTTACGATTGCTTGATTAGTGCTTGGAAAATAAAAAGTGCTACTTAAGTGCTAACTATTATTAGTTTTCTCAGAACCTCAGCTCCAAACTCGCCACTCCCCACTTCCTTCTCTCGTAACTCTCTTCATTCATGTCATCAGAAGGCATCTTATTTTCAGCAACAACTACTCACTTCTTTTTTTTTTAAATGCTGCTGGATGTGCAGAACTACTGTTGAGGTTGCTTGGCAACTAGTGAGATGTATCAGAGACAGAGATAAGGTCCAGAATGAATGGAATTGAAGAGAACTTGGTTTCATTAAGAGATACTCATGCAAATCAAAACTATACCAATTTGAATTACCCACACTAAGGTGAAATTTTGCTATTTCTGTCAAAGTACAGACATCCATAATCACAGAGTAGCACTAAATGCAGTCAGGACCTCCTCAGGCACACACACATCTGCCTCTACAGGACAGAACTCCGAGCCAGAGCTCTCACCTGGGTTAGAGTCTGGTACAGCAAGGAACACTCAGGTAACACAGATGGTTTGTATTTTGAAGAATCTCAGGCCAGAGAGGATAGCTGAATACTTCGGTCTGCCTTTCAGTGCAACATAAGCCACTGTGCTTGCCCATCTACTTTGGTATCAAGATGAAATTTCAAATAAAGCAATTATTCCTGAAGGTCACAACTTGCAATGAGATGGAGCACCCAAGACTCCTGCAGTGGCAGAGAAGTGCTTACAAAAGGTCTGTCCTAAGAACTGAAGGAGATCAAGGAAGCCTTGTGCAGCAGAAGATGGAAACATGCCTAGCAGCTCCTAGTGAGAGTTTCTTTCTTACCTCAAGCTCTTCAACTAACTTTATCTACATGACCCGAGTAACAATCAACCAGTCTGACACAAAAGAGGATCGTCCAACATCACCTCAGCCCCTGCCCAATCTTTGATGCTTCACAAGAAGTGAAAACAGTGACAAAACACAAGCAGCAGATTATCCAAAGGGAAAAAGCCAAAGGTGAAAGTGAACCCCCCCACCCTCCCACCTCTGTGACGCCTGCAGGCACACTCAGGACTGAAAGGCTTCCAGGCTTCACAGACCAACACAGAATTGCACGCACCATAATGATGTTCAGGGTACTAAAAGCAGGAATAGAAGCTCATAGCAGCACAGGCAGTGGGTAATTCCAGAGCACTCATGGGCTTTGTGCTTCCCAAGGCCACAGTGGCCAGCCCAAGCATCAGGAAAGCTGAATCTTTGGAGGGTACATTGAAATATGTTTTAGAACTAAACCTGTATCTCCCTAAGATTGCTTAAATGAGGCTCCCTCATCCCCAGCAAATTATTTCAGCTAAAGTATCTCTAATGCTACAGAATTCAATCTCATCCCTGCCTTCACTTTTAGCTATCTTTCTTGCACAGCTCTACCTCGACATGTCCATGAAACCACATCTGGACACCCCAACTCTGAACTCTGGACACCCCAGCTCTGAACCCTGCACAACTCCTGTGACCTTCCTTTTAAGGTCTTCCCAGTAATTCCACATGCTTCATGAAGTGGAGACACCAGCACGGAACATACTATTTTAATAACACTCTTATCAGTGTTGGAAGTCCCCTTTACTACTTATGTTTCACTTTCCCTTTTTTTAGGCATCCAAGCCTGCATTTGTCTTTTTGCCACAAAAAAAGCCCAAACCAGACTGGGGTAATTAACTAATTGGCTTTCAAGTCCTTTCCCAATTTTCCAGATACGATCTACATTCTGACTCCTGCGGGACTGTCTCGCACTCAGCTGTATCAAAACAGATTTCTGAAACACAATTTAAACACGTTGTTCAGATCACCCCAAAAAAGTAACCTGGACCCTCCCAGTAATAACTGCACAGCCTGTCTGAAGAGAGGGGGGTTCATTTCTAAGGAATGATTTTGTGTTCCCTGGAGGCTTTCCAAAAAGCACAGGTTCATCCAGTGGGATTTCACTACACGTGAAGCTAAACTGAACTTTAAGGATCTTCTTCTTATACACTCTCGTTGCAAGAAACCACAGTAAGGAATAATAATAATAAATTAAAATGCTTGATTTGGATGCCAAGCATCTGGGCAATCTCTAACTTCAAGCAATAGAATGTTCCCCCTTTTTCTAAGAATTATAAATAAATTAACATTGGCGTTGTTTCCCATAGTGTATCACAGGAAATACTTTGGGATTCTTGTCCATTACTTATTGAAAATGTCCATATTCTAACAGATTATCCTGATATTTGTCCTTCTAAGAGATACTAAACTTCCCTTCCTCTTTGCAGCATTACACAGGATGGAGAGATACTTTCTTTGGTAAGGAATAAAAACATAAAGAATATTTCTGCTTTCTCTACATAACTATGTATAATTTTACCTTTTGCATTCAGTACAAAAATCTATGTCCAAATAATACCATTAAAAATTAAGTTAAAATAGTTTTCATAAGGCATGAAATTATCAGAATGAAATCTATTAATTCCAGTTAAGAAAAGAGAAGTCTTGACTGATTCCAATTAATCCCAAAGAAAAGTATATTTTTAAAATTTATTTATTATGAATAAACCTGTGAGGGGAAAAGCCAGACAGTGCTGCCTACCCGATTCCAAAGTGCTTTTTCTAACTCCCTGTGATCTCACAAAATATGCAGAAATGTTTTACTAAACTCAGTCCTTTTTACTTATTCCTTGCCCCTTATTTTCCAGTGGTGTAAAAAAGACACTGAGGTAACAGCACCATGAAGTTCTTCGATGCTAAACATAAGGAAAGTAAACATATGATTGCATAAGATGCAATTACATAAAGTGAAGACTGTCCAATTAAGTGAAAGCAAAACACAGAGGCAGCACGGAGCATCCCAAGTCCCCAGGACTCTGGAGAAATTTAAATCCAGTGACACACTTCCAACTCAAAAAACTAAAAGGCAAAACAGTCCCATTTCAGATTTTTAAGTGCTGTGTATGTAAGTTATGGGACATGTTTTTATCTACAATGCTCAGCATAAGCGGAATGTGTTCTTAGGAGTAACTATTTTGAAAAAAACCCTCCATCACTTTGACATGCCAAAAGTAAAAGGCTGCATCAAATTTCCAGGCATCTATTTTAGTGTGCTTCAAAGACCAGAACTGAAAACCCAGTACCTTCCCACACCACAGAAATGTAACAACTAAAAACCCTAAAGAACCCCACAGAGCAAATCTCCCAGAAAGCTGTGTAACGTGCTTGCTGCAAAACACATTGACACAAAATACTAAAAAACGTCATTGTTTTACTGACACCAAACTCTGCAGCTGTTTTGTCAAGCATTTGGAAGTGCAGAAAGTGCAGCACAGGAGAACCAGAGCAGCTCTGCCCGGGCTGTGCAAGGACTTGGGGCTTCTGGAGGAGATGGGGACTGAGGTTTTCAGCTTTCCCAAGATCCCAAGTACTTAACTGAGCCTTTCTCCTTGCAGTTTTCTCTCTCATTTAAAGAAAAAATAACCTTCCTCAGCTCTGCATTGTACTTATAGTTGTTTTCATGAATAATGCAGTGCTGTGATTGCAGTCTCATTTCAGAAAAACAAAAAACCTGAAGGTATTCAGTAAGATCTTTTCAGCAAATGGCTATGTTCCTATGATTACTATCTTTTGCTTATTAAAAAGTTATTACAGCTGGAGGTTTTCATATTTTTCTTAAGTGGTCTTAACCTGTTAAAAGCAACACAAACTACGTGAAGCTACGCCAATCACTGTTATGCAATTAAATGAAAATTCATTAAACCAATTATTTTAATTTTTCCACAGCAATGCCATATTTAGCTAGAATATTTATTTTAAGTTAAAACAGGCATTGCACATAGTTTCCTCAAGTAACTGTGCTGTGTCCCACTACACATTTTTATCTATATTAAAAAACAAAATAAATAAAAATCAAGCAAGATACGAGCAAGGCATCCTTTGTTATTACAGACTTAAGGAAGACATTTACTTCAGATACCCAATTCTTTGCAACATTTACTAATTAATATGAACCTTTATATTACATAGATAACTGTACTGTCAAAACAGTATAGAAGTGTCTTGACTTGAAGGCAACAAAAGCCTGTGCATGCACAGAGCCCTACAGACAAGAAGAGAGTATTTAAGTGCCAGTGATTAAGGAGGCAGCAGCAAATCCCCCAGCAGGCTGGGGAGGTGCCAGTCAAGGCTAAATGGAAGGTCTCCTGAGACCACAGCAAACCTCAGAAGGAACTCCTGCACAGCCCTGCCTGCTCCATTAGCTCTCCCACCACTCCTGGGAGGCTACCAGGGTGCAGCTGGGAGAGAGAATTATTTTCTGGTGCCTTAACTGAAAAGAGAAGTGAACACAATGACTTATTAAATCGCCCTGTGGAGAATACAGTCAGCAACAAGTAGCTCAGAGGGAAGGTCACAAGCTTTTTTGCATTCTTGTAATAGTGAACACCTTCAAAGAAAACATCTCATTAAGATATTCCACTACTCCATTTCATAAAAAGTGGATCATTTTGCCTCTTAGCTGTCAAAAACACACCCCGATGTATTGCTGTTTCTAAGTAAGCAAGCTCAGCAGTAAACAATTCTAATTAACTACATGTTTACATTGGAGTGCAGTTGTAGAAATAACTATTAAAAATGCAGCTCATTTGCACTGTATCATAAATACTTGCATTTACAACTGACTCAAGGCTCGACTGTCCAAGTAAATGCAGGGCATATTATTTTTGACACCAGAATTCAAGTTATATTAAAAAAAAGCCCTCCTTCATTTCACCTTGAGAGCTTTGAATGACCAGGATTAACTGAACAATTTCTGCACCTCAGTTCTTCACCAGAGATGGGACTGGGCAACCCTAATATACAAATGCATGATATATCTAAAAATAAAGACAGAGAGAGATTTGCCTGCTGGATTATACTTCAAAGCATCAGCTCTGCCTGCCTTGATCTCGGAGACGCTCAGGAAGGATGCTCAGAAAACTGGAACAAAAGTAGTGTTTTTACTCCCCAAAAATGCCTCAGAACCCCCCAAACGTGCTCCCCCAGCCCAGGAGAACAACACAGGGGCTCAGCAACCTAAGAAACAGGAACCAGAAACCATACTCAGAGCTGGATGGCTCAAAGGAGCAGAGAAAGGCACATCCATCTGGATAAATTAGTAAAAACATTTTTTACTGGGAAAAAAACCAGAGCACTGCCCAGTCTCCCCATCCAAAATATATGGGAAATAAGAAATACAGTGAGATACTAGAGAAAAAAATACTTCACAAAGTACTGATTCTGTAACACAGGCTAGAAAAAACATAACCACTCTGCACACCTAACTATTGAGAAGAGTTGGTGAAAACCTGAGCAAACACACTGCATTTTTTTCCCAAAGGACACTGAAGTGTGGAATATAGATAGATATATATATTTAATATTCTCCATAGAGAACTATATTTTTTAAGTTACTTGAGGTTTTTTTGCAGTATTTAATATAGTTTGTGATTTATTAAATAAGAAGTTAAATAGAACACGATACACTGGCTTATACTAGTAGATGTTTGCTTAAGATAAGAAAATGGAGAAAAACACCACTTCCACTTTAACTCACAAATGCACAGAGTAACAGTTTATGGAAAATGTTTATGCAGGTTATATATATAACTTCTGTCAACTTGAAAGAAATGGGAACAGAGTAAAAACATTTTTAAAAATATTAGAAGTGAATTGAGGAAGAGTAAGGCTGTTTTAAGCTCTTTTCTCAGTCTCACTATCTCAGACACTGTTGTCCAACCAAACCTGAAGAAAGGTTGCTGTTGCAGAAATTAATTTCCAGAAATGAATATCAGAGACTGAGTAGGGGAGAGACCAAAATTAGTACTCCAAGGAGGAAAAGCAGGAAGAGTTCATGGAGATCTACATCAGCTGGCTTTGTCCAGGTAGCAGGAAAAGCAGCAAAAGGAACATAACGGGCTGGATGATGCAGGAATATTTAGGGGTCAGTGTTGCAGGGAACATCAGGCCCATGGGCTAGAACAAGGACTGGAGGAAACAGGGACAGTGGGAAAGCTCCAGATCCCAGAGAGGAGCTGCAGATGCTGTAGGGGACTGGGAGGGACTTGCAGAAAAGATCTGTGAGAGAACAACTCACAGAAACCAGACTCCATCAGCTCAGCTACCCACTGAACAGCTTATTTGCTGGGTTAGGAAAGTAAACGGAAACGTGTAAATTTTCCAAAAAGGCATTCATTTTCATTTGTTTGATTTTTACCAAAACTAATGGGTAAAATGCCACATCTACCATCAAAAGTCAAAATCCTCCCAGACTCATTCACAATGTTTTCCACATAGTTAAGTCTTAAGCTCTCTTCTGTCTCTCTCTTTTGCTTCTCAGATTACATCACTCATGCTTATTCCGCTATTCATAGTTATTGCTCTCCAAGCTCTCTACAGCTCTGACTATAAAGCTTTCTACTAGGTTGATAGCTGCATACTTAAAAAGCTTTTGTGAAATTTAAACCTCAAAACAAATAAAACTACTGGCATATTTTTGGCCAGTCCCTTTACATGCCAAGTCATGTCTGCAACATATGCAAATTTAGCTTAAGGGATGAGTTTACTACTGGGGTTTTTTGGTGGTGGTGGTTTTTTGTCTTTTTATTAATCAGAAAACTGAAATATTTAACTGAAAGCACAAATGTCAAGTTGCAAGGCCAGCAGCAGTAATTTAGAGGACAGAGAGCTCTCAATATGCAACAACATAAAACTGGCAGTTGAAATCTTGCTTTTCTAGGAGAATTCAGCATTTCCCAACCAGTAAATGCATGCTTTGCTATGAGCAACACCAAGTGTCCCATGAAATGATCAAAATAAAGAATTTTTTATGTCCAATTCCCACTTCCCTTCTTTTACCTAAGTAACAGCTTCTTGAAAATTCTTGAAAAAGCAAACACACAAAACAGGCACTTGAAAATAAAGCCTGATGTAAAACTGAAAGTCAATGCTTCCTTTCAATACTGTGCTGTCTTCTTTCTGCTGATGGTTAGTCTGAGCCTACCACGAGCATGTAAAACCAGATCAAACTAACCAGCCTCTTAGATTCCTTCATGCATTGCTCTTCTGTAATACTTTCAGGAACCTAACTAACATCATTTTTCACCCTGAAAAAAATTCACTTCACTAGGAAATACTTTAATGGTTTGATTTCAGAAAGCCTCCAAGCGAGGTAAAGGAGTTATTCCATTGACTATTGGAATATTCAGTGCCCCAGTATGTTAACAGCCTCTGCCAAACAAGGCCCAGTGCAGGCATTATAAACAACCAGAACTTTCTGAAAACTCAAAATATTAAAAAAACCACACAAATAGGAGACCTAAATTGAAAACTCAAAATATTTTAAAAACCACACGAATAGGAGACCTAAATTGAAAACTCAAAATATTTTAAAAACCACACGAGTAGGAAACCTAAATAGAAACCATTTGCACATGTTCCTAATGGACAATGTCTTATACCTTAGGGCAAGACCCCACAAGAAACTTAGAAAAGAAACCCCAACTGAAAAGTTCTTTTCCTTTTTTATTTTTTTAATGCTGCTTCATTGAGTTCAGATTTACTCTTTCAGAGAACAGAATTTTCTGTGAAAATAAAAGTATTTCCAAAGGAAAGATAATTTCAAGCGCACAAACATCCTAACAATTAAGGACTTTCTTTTTTGCTCCTCACTAATGACATTAACTTCCCTTCCATAAAATCTCATGCATGGAAAGACCAAAGTCAGAAAAAGCCTACAGTATTAGACAACAGAAGAGTTAAGTTACCAAGACTGAAGTCATTTCAGTCACAAGAGAGACTGACACTGACCAAAGTGTCTAAATAGTATCATTTACTGGTTTATGTGAAATAAACAGTGATGGTAAAGCATTCTTCAACATGTATGAAGAAAATATTAGAAACCATCACTGACCACTTTTCCTTCCTCACAAATCTAGATGAGAAAAGAGAAAATGTTTGAAACCTGTAAGAGGGTGACTTGGCTTTCTTAACTTTCCCACCACGAGAAAGTAATTTTTAAAAGTACAAGAGAAATGCATATATACTTAGGATCTAAATCTTGAAAATAGTGCTATTCATCTCTGCTTCTGACATCATCAACAGATTTGATAAATATACAAACCTTTGTTCAACACTTCAACATACTTGTTAAAGAAAGTGTCAACATGCTACAACATCATTTGGAAAATTGAGGCTGAGAAGCATTACCTGAAAATTCCCTATAACCTCAAGACTTCCTGAATCCTAAATACTATCCAAACTTACTGGCCACAAAGGCACATTCCCCTTATTTGCCAATCTTTGTAGTGGATTTCATAAGTCACATTTCAACCATTTATTTCTATTTAAGTCTTTCTGCTTGTCCCAGTTTTTCCCATGACACTTCAGAATTGTCTATTGCCTGTGCCAATTCCCGCTTTCTAAAATCGTGCATGACAATGACCCTCTCCTTAGAGTCTGTCAGCCAAAGCCACAGTGATCACCGAGGGCAAAGGGGACTTGAGAAAATTAAAATTAAGTGAAAGGCCATCACAGAAGCAAAGAACCCCTGCCTCAAGAGACCAACCCTTTTCTGTGTTTTCTTCCCCTTCAGCCTGAGCAACACGTTTAATTCTTCCAACTACATTCCTTACTCCTCCTGTCCGCCCTTTCCCGTTTTCAGTCCCTTCCTGTTCATAAGGACTGCCATCTGAACTCGTGTACAGCCAAAAAGAGAAGGCTTCAGCTCCACTTGATCAGTGGGTGCTTACAAAACACTGTATGCATTAGCATAGGAGTAGAGATCCACTCCTCTGGAACAGCCTCATGAAAAGACAGCTGAAGTGTAGAGGAGGGAGGAAAGGAAAGGAAGGGAAGTCACAGGCTTCCTGCTATTAAAAGCCAAATTTAAACCGTTTCTACATCACAAGGGCCTCTGTTGTTGGCAGCAACGCAAAGAGTAGAAGATTCGGTTGATACGGCGTCTTCATCACGCTTTAAAGGCAGCTCTTCCCTGTTAAAGATTAGGAACACTGCAAGAACACAGTGGGGAACCACACTCCCATTATTTATGGAATTGCTGTCAGGAGACGTCAGATGCCAGCACAGCCACCTGGAGCCATTCTGCAGGAGCTGGAAGAGGGCTAAGCCCTTCCAGAACACCCATCCAGCAAAGCCCGTGCTGCAGAGGTTGCCGTGCCTCTCCAATATTCCACTCCCACACCACCTTTGCACAGGAACAGAAAAAAATAAGAAATACACTTCTGTCTTTAACTCAACTACAGCTTATGAAAGGAACATTGAAAAAAATGGAACAGTCTTTGCTGTAGTTAACTTGCCTAGAACTTTAACCACCTTCACATTCAATTTAGCTTTAACTATTCAGCACATTAATTACATGGAACACTCGATTCCATGCAGTTCCTCAAATAATTAATTAGCTAAAGGGATTGAGGATTGGAGTCCCAGAGGAAATTCTTCTAGTTTTGTGGAACTACATAGATTTCACCTTGTCAAATGCTCCAACATTCACCTGAAAGCACACGACAGCTGTCCCTTCAACTACTTAGGGGCAGAATCCTAAAACCAAAGTAAGTGAAATTCCCTCACACTCACTGAAGTAGGCCAGCATTTTTAGCACTGGGTATCCTGTTTAGTCACCTCAAAGAAGAGCATTTGAGCAACACTAAATAAAAACTTCTGATTCCTTTGTTAGTAGCACAATTAGACATTTTTCCTAACAGGTATCCTCTTTCTGCCATGAATATAAATTGTCACAAGACAACCAAACCAAAGGCAGACAAGTTTTAGGCATGACTTTAAACGGGACTTCTCTCAAGGTGCACAAATAAAATGGTCCAACAGGAATAATTCAAAACTAGTTATGTCCATTACACCAACATTAAAACCATCTCCTCATCTCCAGCACAATACAGTTTTCACCAGCACTCTGCTGTTTTTTGTGGCATCAACTGTGGTGGTGCATGCACACAAGTTTATGCTCCAGAATGACTGATCAGGACATCAAGAGAAGTAATGCTTTACTTTTCCTACCCTTCCAAAAAAACCCCCTTCACGCTATCTCTCTCATTAGCTGAATCCCACATTCTTTTTCCACAAGGTAAGCAGGACAGAGGGGGAATGAATGCACCAAAAAGAGTAACAGGGAAAGCAGGCCAGCATAGGGAGCAGTTAGTTACTTGGAAAAAAATACAAGTTACTTAAGGACATATGTGTAACTTGCAAGGATTTCAAAACACTGGAAAACAGCCTTCTCCCCCCTGTAAAGTGTATGTTATGATCTGCTGATTATTTTTGGCAATAGAAACCTAAAATGATGTATTATAACTTACTTGTACTTTTAGAACACTGGAAAACAGCCTTCTCCCTCCTGTAAAGTGTATGTTATGATCTACTGATTGTTTTTGGCAACAGAAACCTAAAATGATGCATTATAACTTCATTCTTGCACATTTCAAACACACCACTTCTTTATTTGATTTTTATGCACCTCAGTGTTCCAATACATACGACCCACAAAAGGACACGCGCAAAGGACCGACTGCAAGATGAAATGCCACGGAAGGGTGGACAATCCCTGGTTCCTGAGCTGAAGGACCTTCCCTGCAATCCCTGCGTGGCTCCCGCACTGGGATATGCCCTGTGATTGGCAGCAGGGCTGTGCTGGCACAGGGCTGCTCCGTAATCCAAATCCCTTGCTACGAGAAGGCAGAAGCCAGCAGAGCCTCCTGAGGCCAAACTTGCCATGTTGCCCTGGATTCCAGCTGCACACTCAGCTCTGCCCAAACCCACCGTGCACAGCGAGACAGACGCTCGAGGAACTGCAGATCCCAGCATGTGCCAGCCCCTCTCTGCTCTGCATGCTTGGTGTGAGGGCTCTCTGGGCCCCCAGTTTCACCCAAATTTGGGCTGGCAGCTTGCAGGGTTCAAAAGGTTATCTACCCACGTAATACACCATTCATTGCACAGCATCATTATCTCTTTAAGAGCATCCGTGTGCTTAGAAAACTTAAAGAACTGTGTTGGTTAAATGGATTGATACTTTCAAAGGTCCCAGAGATCTTCCACTTTCATTTATTTTCTACTTAGCACCCAATGCTGAGAGCTGCTACATCCAAGTCAACTCTTGCAAATCTTTTAAGTCACACATGTCTTTTAAGAGATCTTAAATAACAAGAGCAGCCAAAATGACGGAGACAACTCAGCAGTAACAGGACTAGGCACTTATAAAAAGTTATTTTGGAAAAAGAAAATATTCCCTATAAAGAGGAGCTAAAAACATGTAGCACAGAATGTAATTTACCATGAATCAGTCTGAACTTTCATTTGAAAGACTGTGTACCTTATCCTGAACTAGCATTTGGTGATTAGGAAGAAGTACTGTCCAGGCTTCTCGGCTAAACTTTTAACTCAGACATTCTTACTCAATAATTAACTACTGGAAGACTAGTGAAAGCTTAATCTTCTCAAAAAGGCAGGATTAGCAAAATAGATGATACCACTAAAAGCTAGAGGATGACAATACAAAACTCCGACATTTGACAACAAGACAGCCAAAGCCAGAAATATAATCTAAAAAAATTTAAAATTAAACACAGAGAGTAAGCTTTGAAATTTCCACACCTTGATTCAATTGGAATTAATTTAGCAGGTTTTGGGATACACACACAGATGACTGAAAGCATATACTAACATGCAGAAGAATCTCTTCTTACTGTCTAGCAAGGTTAGACAAAAAGTTAGCAAACACAAATGCTTCTCAGACAAAAAAACACAGATAATTCATTTTTCCTATCTTAATGCAATTCTCCTCCTCATAACTATTAAATAACTGAACAGACATTAAGTGTAAAAAATGAAAGCTTTTAGAAACATAGTTTAACACAAACACGTGGACAAGGACACACAACAGAATCCCCAAAATTCATAGTACGGTTTCATTTTGTGAGGAGCCAAAAACTAAAGCCTTGCTTGCTCCAAATAAAGAAAATTGCACTCATTTTGTACACTGACACGAGCAATCTGAATCCCTGTGCTGTAGCTGAGGTAAATCAGTGTCAGCCATGTTGTGAAAGAAACTGCAGTTAACAAACACACAAAACTTAAGCCTTGATCAAATCAGCTATGCCTTGATATAAGTAATTTTATACTGCTAGATCTCGCTTATGACTGGTGCCTGACTTCTTCAACTTAATGTCTATTAATCTAATCTAAAAATACACATCCAAATTCTAGAGACAGTGGAGGAGCAGCAAGCAGCAAAGCCCCCAAGCTATAAAACAGCAGCAGTGACTCTGTGCGGCGCACAGGCAGAAGGTGCGTTGTAAAGTGAAAAAGCAAAGGCACTTACTCAGCATTAAATCCATTCACGTGTAAGATCCTCATCTGTTTGACTATTGTGCTTTTACCGGATTCACCAGCACCTAGAAAATGAAAGTAAATCAATTTCAGAAGGAAGCATGAGTGATTAAGGGACACACTAGAATTTTTTCTTCAGGGTAGAATTGAGAAAGTTGGTTTTCTCAGTGGAGGAGTGAAAAGTGAAAGAAATAATTGCCACTGGAAACTTCAGTTGTAGCTAAAAATAAATGCCCAGCTCAAGTCATGTGTCAGATCTGAATCTTGGATCATTTCACTGTCCGTTTTTCCAGTGTCAATGTTAAAAGCAGATTGCAGTATTTGGAAAGAAAAAGGACAACTTCAACATTTTATAAAGGACAGGGTACATCAAAACCTCCTTGCCTTGTCACTACTATCTGACAAAGGGAAGGACTGACTGAAGTCCCTATTACACTGAAGCATTTTTGTTAGATCCGCAAAGTATTTTAAGTCTGGCTGTGATTTATCATCCCCCAGTCAAAGACTGTAACTTAAATCACAAGAAGTAAACTACGTGGATACTCACATCTGAAAAAGGAAGGCATCCCTTTAAGCCTCCACCCACAAAGCTACAAAATCCTCCTTCTCTTATTTGTGTCTTGTAAGCAACCTCCCACCCTCTCTACATGTTCCAGAATCACACAGCGAGACGCAAAGCCCACCCTTCGGGGCCGCCTGCTCCAAAGAGCAGCTCTGCCCTGCCTCCCCCATGTACCTGCATTACAGAACCCCCCGCTCCACTTTCCTCCACTTTCCATAAGTGGATGGATGCTATTTCTGCTGAGCTGCTCGGGTGCCAGTGCACAGGGCAGCCCATCTGCCTATAGTACCCATTTTTCCATGCACACTGAACAACTCCAACAGCAGCATTTAATTGAGCTGCTCCACGCTGCCAGATCGGCAGCTTTCTATATAAAGCAAACATATTTTTGCAAGAGTAGTATCACAACCTGGCAAATTTAGCAAGATCCCCCTTAGCATCTCCTGGCTACTCGTTTACTCCTCTCATTAGCCTGTGTCTCAACAACAGGAACCGTACGTCTGTGGCAGAATGGGCAGGGAGGTACAGTTTGTATTTATAGGATGTCAGGCCTCTGCTAGCACACACTGACAGCACAAGCCTCCATTTTGAGCCTCATGTTCAAAACTGTATTTTAGCAGTTATATTTCAAAGTTCATTTTCTGACAAACACATCCCCCCCCACTTTCTCCCTTCCTTTCCTTCTCCCTCGTGAATTCCCCATAGTCCTGCTCTGCTCTCCATAAAACCTGCTTGTGTGTTTTGCCCCTTTAATACCAGAGCCTTACTTCTTTTTCTTCTCCTTGCTCCCTGATGTCTTCTAAGCATTTAGAGAGCAGTTTTTATCGACAACTCTTTATGCAAGCACCACTTCTCCCCCAAACTACTATTCTGCAGCATACACCCTTCTGTCTCTCCAAGCAGACTGCACCAGGCAATAAACACAGGTGGCAAAACCGATCCAGAATTGGTATCTTGGGTTAAGATAGAGAGACTGGGTCCTCTTCACAACCAAGAATTATTCAGGAACGGCAGTATTTGCTACAGTCATATTTCCATTTAAAAATAATTAGCAACTAAATTTCAGCTGTAACTCTAACTCACATCTTACATTTATAAGCACCGGGAGCCAAAATCTTTACTTCACGTAGGCCAAGAACGGGGCTGGATAGTTGTTGCATTTGCTATAAACACATACGGTTTGGTATTGACACACCTGGGCTCTCTGGATCAGATACAACCCCGGCGAACCGAAGTGAGGCATTACATCTACATAAACCTCTTTCTGTATCTGGCTGCTCGTTAAGGCCATATTCTTCCCAACAATTAGGCACACGTTTCACTTCACCACCAAGGAGAGTTCCATGAGTTTCCGTGAGGCTGCCCGTGGCAGCGGGACAAGCACGTGTGCAGCGGTGGGGCCTGCGAGGAGCCGCACAAACCCGCTAGAATATTCAGCAGCTCTTCTTTGTTGCTATTTGAATATGATTTGAAAAGATTCAAAGCGCTTGGCTTTTTATTTCACGTGTCTTATGAAGGAAACATAATAATAGCGATGCGGGGTTTTATATGGGGTGGTTGTTTTTTTCAGCAGTGAGTCTGTGTTACAGACTATCCACAATTCATGACAGAAACTGTAACAGCTGAACTACCACTTTAAAACAGGCACACAGATGACCTTACTGCCATCGCTGAACACACGCAAATTTATATTTACAAGTATCTAAACTATTTTTCTGCTACCAGAAGTAAAAAAAAAAAAAAAAAAAAAAACCAGAAAGAAAATCCAGGCAAGCCCATCATGTTTCTGTTTGCTGAAATTCTGCCTCTTACGAAAGCAACCCGTCTGATGACAAATGGTTTCTACGTATCTACGTAATGTTCAGCCTGAAATCTGGAAGTCCAAGACATTCCCAGGAGCTGAAGTCCAAATTACCCTGTTAAAAGGTTTCTGCTGGAGCCCTGGCAGGCTCCTCGGTGCTGCAGGTGCTGCCGGAGCCCCACTCACTCTCCATTTACGTTAAGCCTCCTCCTTCAAATGAGTATTTGAAAGGTTTTACTGGTGAAAACACACTTCCAAATTCACAGCCATAAAAAAAAAATCCTCCCCCCCTCTCCCCCCCGCTTTCAAGGAGGGTTTTTTCAGCCCAGGACTGAGTCAGCTCGGCGAGGCCTACCCTGTGCTCCTCACCGAGCCCTGCAGGACGTGCTCGGGCGGTCCCTCGGCCACCACCGCACCCCGCTCCGACCCGCACCCCGTCCCCGCACGCCGCCCCAAAACACGCCGGAACAGCCAGCCCCGGCGACACCTCTCCCTGCCCTCCCCTCCGCGATTGTTTCCTGAGCCTTCCCCCGGCTCGGGAAGCCACAGCCGAAATGTGTGTGCTGGGGAGGGCAGGTGAGGCGGGGGAGCGGCGGGGATGGCACCTGGAGCCGGGGCTGTGCCGGCGCTGCCTCCGCAATTCCTGGTGCGACAGCGCGGGGGGCCGAGCCCTCCGAGCCCTGTGGGGCCGGGGCTGAGCGCTCCGAGCCCCCCGAGCCCTGTGGGGCCGGGGCTGAGCGCTCCGAGCCCCCCGAGCCCTGTGGGGCCGAGCCCTCCGTGGCCGAGCCCTGTGGGGCCGGGGCCGGGGCCGGGGCTGAGCCGCCCAAGCCCCCCGAGCCTAAGCCCTGGGGGGCCGAGCCCTGTGGGGCCGGGGCCGAGCCCCCCGAGCCCTGTGGGGCTGAGCCCCCCGAGCCCAACCCCTGTGGGGCCGAGCCCTCCGTGGCCGAGCCCGCCGGGGCCGGGGCCGGGGCCGGGGCCGTGCCCGCCCGGCCTGCGCCGTGCCCGGCCCCAAGCGCGGCCGCGCTTCCCTCCGGGACCGACATCCTCCCTCCGTTTCCCCCAAACGATTCCCCCGACTTCCTCCCTTCCTCTTCCTCCTCCTCCTCCTCCTCCTCCTCCTCCCCTGCCCGGCCTGCCCGCACGTCCCTCGCCCCCCGAGCCGCGGCGCGCAGGGGCAGCGCTGTCCGGCCCCGCTGTCGCTGTCGCTGTCACTGCCCTGCCCTGTTTGTGTCCCCGCGGGCCCCGGGGCCGCTCCCGCCGCATCCCCGGCCCCGCCGCCCCGTACCTGCCCCGGCCCTTCCCCGCCGCCCCCTGCCGCTGCCCCGGGCGCTGCGGCCGCTGCCCCGGCCCCGCCACGGGCCCTGCGGCCCCGCTGCCCCCGGGCCCCACCTCTGCCCCGGCCTGGCCGCGCTCGGGGCCGGCGCCCCGAAGGGCAGGGCACGGCCCGCTGCCCGCGGCCCCTTACCCAGCAGGAGCAGCCGGTGCGTGGCCCTATAGACCTGCTTGTCCTTCTGCAGCTGCTTCTCGATCTTCTTGTTGGCCTCCCGCTGCGCCTTCTCCTCGTTGCGCTGATCCTCCGTCTTGCTGTTCCCTAAACAGCCCATCTTGGGGAGGGGAAGGCAGGGACGCGGGGCGAGGGGACGGGAGGCGGCCGGGGCTGCCGGGGGGAGGGAGGGAGGGAGGGAGGGAGGGAGGCACTCCCGGGCTCCCTTCTTCTTCCTCCTCCTCCTCCTCCTCCTCCCCCCCTACTCGCTGCTGTGGCGGCCGCTGCCCAGAGCCAGAGACATGGAGAGCGCGGAGCCCGCCGGGGGGGCCGATAGCGATGACTTTGCTGCCGCCCCGCCGGGCCTCCTCCCCGGCCGCCGCTGCCCGCCCGCCCCCGCCGCTCCCCTGGGCGCTGCTCGCCGGCGGTGCGGAGCGGTGTGGAGCGGAGCGGTGCGGAGCGGAGCGGTGCGGAGCGACCCGCGGCGATCTCCGCGCCGCCGGCTCCTCTACGGACACCGGCAATGCCGCCCCCCGCGCCGCACGCACAGCAGCGGCTCCAGCTCCAGTGCCACCCCCAGGAAGAAAAATATATAAAAAAAATAATAATAAAAAATAATAATAATCCTCTTTAGATCCAAAGGCACGGGCTCCAGGCGCGGAAACCTCCCCAAATGCTCGGCGGGGAGGGTCGGGAAATGTCTCTTCCTCGCCTGTCCCCCCGCAGCCCCGGTGCCTCCTTCCCCCGCCGGCCGCTGCTCGCCCTCCGGCCGCGGGTCCTTCCTCCCGCACCGGGGCGGGGGGGCCGATACAAAACACCCCCCTTTTTTTTTTCCTTTCCTTTCCTCTCCTCTCCTCCTTTTTTTTTTTTTCCCCCTCGCTGCTGCTCTTTTCACATGCGGTTTCCAGGCGGCTGAATCTTCTCGGCGAGAAGGAAGAAAAAAATAAAAAAAAAAGGAAAAAAAAACGGAAAAAAAAAAAAAAAAAAAAAAAGGGCTGTTTGGTCTGTGCGCCCCGAGCAGAACCTGTCCCTTACGGGCGGATTTCTCCCCGTCTTATTTTTCCTGCTCTCTCCCGCATTTTTTTTTTCCTTTCCTCCTCTCCTTTTTTTTTCTCTCTTTTTTTTTTTTTTCCCTCCCTTCCCCTATTGAGCGGCTCCGCGGCGGCGGAGCGCGGGGTGGGGCGAGCGAGCCCACACTGCACGCCGGGAGCGAGCGGGGCCGCTCACATGATGCCCGCGTCACCCCGCGCCGCCGCCGGCGGCCTCTTCGAACCGGCCCCGCCGCCTTCCCGCAGCCCCCGGCGGGTCCCGCAGCACCCCGGAGCATCCCCCTGGTCCCGCAGCATCCCCCAGGCCCTGCAGCATCCCTCTGGCCCGCAGCATCTCCCCGACCCGGAGCATCCCCCCGATCCGCAGCATCCCCCCGATCCGCAGCATCCCCCCGGCCCTGCAGCATCCCTCGGCCCGCAGCATCCGCCCCGCCCCGCAGCATCCCCTCGCCCCGCAGCATCCCGCTCCACCCCACCCTGCAGCATCCCCTCTCGCCCGGGGCCAGCGCGCCCCGCGATGAAAACAGCCCGTAAAAACACCAGGAGCAGCGCTCTGAGTTAGGAGAGTTGTGAATAAATTGTTAAGGGAGTCGTGCCCGGCGCTTTGTGTGCTGCGCTTGGAAATTATTAATGGAGGAGTTATTGGACTGAAAGGTTTGGTTTGTGCCTGGGGTTTGGGTAAATGCGCTTCCCGGGCACGGGGCAGCTCCCTTGCACCCCGGGATTCGCCGGGTTTGGGGGGCCCATGTAGAGCCATGTGGGGGGCTGTCCATCCCTGCCTGTCCCTGTCCATCCCCACCCGTCCCACTCCTGTCTGTCCCTGTCCATCCCTGCCGGCTTCTGGTCCATCCCTGCCTGTTCCTGTCCATCCCTGCCCAGTCCATCCCCACCCATCCCAGCCAGGACAGGGGGCTCAAGGTAGCAGGGAATGCTGTGTGCAGCGGCAGAGGACAACTGGATGTCCCCACGTGCTTCTCTGTGTGGTTTTACCCGCTGTCTGGCTCCATTTTTTTTTTCCTAAAATATGTTTTGGAAACCTTGTTACACAACTTATCAGCTACGCCCAGAAAACAAAGGTTGGTGCTTTAGTATTCATATAATCCAGTTCCCTAAAATACACAGGTAGTTTTTCTCCAGAACCTTCCCCCCGATATTAGTGAAATGTCCTTTACTATACAAATATTATTTAACCTCTTTTGCAAAATTCAGTTATCTACAACACTGTTCCCATGAACACACCTTCTTACATCATCCAGTTACTATATTTAGAAACGCCTACAGTAAAATAATTATGTGAATAGAGCAAACAACTAGGAGGTCACAGTTAATGTCATCAAATACATCTGTTAAGCTGCCCTTGCTGAAAGAGGGGTGGACCTCAGGAGAAACAAGGAACATCACCACCACATCTTGGTCTTTGAGGAGCTTTTGGCATTTTCAGTCTAGGTTTAAATGCCAGAACTTTGGGGTACACAGAGCCTAAGAGTTCTGGAGTCACTGGAGAGACTCTTACCAACACCTCCAGGTGTTATTTTAGGTTAAGGCAGTTTTAGGTCTTAGAGAGCCATGGCTCAGCAATGCCCAGATTCATCTGAAGCAAAGATCATCATCATTCCTTGCATCTTTTATAGCTCTTCTATTTATCTGTATAGTTTCCATGTAATACACAACAATCAAATATATTTTAACTGTGGAGTTTACAAGGCATAAAGGAGTCAATAAAGCAGAATTCAGACTGAAAATTATAAAACCTCATACTTTTTTAAGGTTTCAGGCATGAAGAGAATGCAGAAATGCCAGTATCTGCCATCTCACACAGCAGGGAAAATCTGCCCCAGCCTGCAGGCTTTGCTTCCCTCTGGGTCCCAGCTGGGGGGAAGGGAGCTCATCTCAGTCTCCAAACATGAATATACACAAACAAGATAAAAATCATCACTGGAGATATACAAAAGGTTAAAATCTTGGTTAGGGATGGTAGCATAGGGAAATGGGAGCAGTAAATATGTCCAAGCATCCACAGACAGGGCAGTCAGTCACTCATGGCTGTGTCAATGCTGTTGTCCAGCAGTGCACACCCATCCCTTCCCAAACACAAACCAGGACAGGCTCTGCGAGGTAAAACTCCACCAGAAATCACTGCCCTTCTGCTGCACATCCCCTGTCCTCTGTCTTTGGGCTCAACAAAGCATGAGAAAAGGAAAAACACACTCAGCTAATTCACAGAGCTCCCAGTTACTTACAACAGAATTAAGAATTAGCTCCTTGTACTACGAGTGTTATTAGAGTGTGAAAGTGTCAAAAGCTACAGAAAACAAAAAGAGAACTCTCCCAAATTGTGAAACCTATCATCAATTACAGACTTGTTTTGTCTTTCTGAAATATGACAGGACAAAAGACAGAAGGCACCACCCGTACTTTACAAACCCACTGAACTGCCAGGAGTTTTTTCAGTGCTGTCCTGATTAGGAGCACATCGTTTGGAGAGTGAACATACCAACACATTAGCTGTTCTCACTCTTTTTTATTTGTTTAAATAACATAATGCTGCTAATGTGTCTTTAGAGTAAATTGTGTTTCTTATTGGAACTAGTTCCATTAGCTTCCATCTTGTAAAAATCCATGAACTTCAGTTTCACAAGACTCCTGCCATCAGAAGGGTAAGTGCAGGCAAAATCTTACCCTGAACTCACCATAAAATTAAAACTCACTTCTGGAGAACCTACAGTCTTAGGAACAAATGATTCAAAGATGAAATAACTGGATGTACGGGCATAGTGCCTCTGTGATAAAATCTAACGAAGTAAGGCTTGAAAATAGGGTATTAAAGGACACTGCTTTATACACAGATCAGATGCCCATCTTACCCCCAAGTTCTCCCCCAAACCCTCCAGGTGACAAACACCCTTATTGCAAACAATTCCCATTTGTTAGTGAGCTGAAGGCACTGAGGACTTTGGACGCCTCCAGGAAAGAAGAAAGGATTAATTAGTTTTCACATGGGACAGTTGGGCAGTTCCTAATGGGCTCTCGCTGTCCACAGCCAGCATGACCTCGTAAACTTTTGGCTGTGGACCGTGGGGGTGGAGCTGTGACCAAAGCAATGTGGTCATTTGGAAGAGAAGACACAGACGACATCTCGCTGGAGCATCCCTTAGGAACTGGACTGAAATGGTACTGCGGCTTCCGAGGAGGTGCCAGCCTTCCTTGCCACTGGAACAGCCTGTATTCCCATTCCTACCACGGCTAAGGAGACACAGCAGAGAGGACAAAATCTGTAGCCCAAAAAGTAAAAGCAATAGCGGTGATTTAATTGTACAATTTCCTTCGTTTGTAGGAAATAGCCTATTTTCAGCAAGTCTTTTCCAAGGATACAGAGTCAGTTAACCTGGGGGACAACATGAAGCAAACGGCTCTTACAGCAACACCTTTATCTCTGATTTACTTTAGACTCTTTCCACTTGAAAACCTAGACTGTAAACTTTGTAACATTCCTCTCTATGATATCAGGATGAACTGAAAGAGAGCTGGAGGCTTGTGTGCGTGAAAAGAAAAACTACACAAAAATACTCTCTGATTTAAAGCTGTCAAGGAGTGAGTCAGTGAACAATAAACTCTGGGTCACTTCACCACAAACCTGAAAATGCAGCTACAGACACACATCTCGGTTATCTCCTCTCCCCACTCCTCACACCTGTGAGACTGTTCTACTCCCAAGAGTTTGGGTCAGAGCTGCTCTTCGTGTCAAGGTGAACTTGCAAGGGGAAGACAGTTTAATCTTTTTTTTACTGAGAAGCTGCATCCCTATAACTCCCCCACAGCTGAATATACACACCCTGCTTTCTTTTTAAAAAATAACAAAAAATCTATGCATTCATCTCCACTCTGTGATTCACTTGAAATTTATTATATTTATAGACCTTAGTAAGAAATGAAGATTTTATAGGGGCACTTCTTTTTTTCCTTCCTGCTTTTCAAGAGATTTAAAGTACTGGGAAAATATAAACAGGGAATAAATTTATATTAGAAAGGTGCAGAAGAAGTTCCCCATGTGCACAGCACCTTTGAGGATTAAAATCTCAAGCAGAAATAAGAAGTAGCTGTGAATTTTTGTTCAGGAGCCTACATTACCCCATGCTTCATGTTGCTGTCCTACAAATTCCCAGTGCCATGGCTGAGCAGTCAGAACTGACGTCTTTCTTTTAAAAGCAGGGATTAACTCTGGGACAGACTGACTCTTTCAGTTAAAGGACATTTTTTAACACACACTGTATATTTTTGTGCAGGGATACCTCTCTGGTTTGAAGTTAGTTAAAATTTTTAGCTTTAGAAATACAGAACTGAGGCTCTTCATCCTGGTATTGTAGTTGAATATCAAACGTATCAATGTCAGCATATTTAATGCCCAGTAAACTTAGTCTTTTAGTTAGTT
Organism: Margarornis squamiger; assembly: GCA_035222235.1. Lineage (NCBI taxonomy): Eukaryota > Metazoa > Chordata > Aves > Passeriformes > Furnariidae > Margarornis > Margarornis squamiger. Next base: position 11,183,385 of record JAWWTY010000048.1, read on the forward strand.
ATAGATAAGGGTTAATTAAGGTTCTGATTGAGACTTAGATGATTGGGGTTTTTCATCTAAGAAAGCTTCCCTAGCCTCTTGCAGTGACTCAGGTCTGCTGCTCACGTTTTCCTGGGATGGAGCCATCCTCCAGGAGCTATCGTCCTGAAAATCCTTTGGACTCTGGGAAGAACAAAACTTGGTGATAAAAAGGGAGACGGTTTCAAAGTCTCCAAATTACCCTTTGACCTGGTGAACAAGGAACCCTTGAGTAATCTCAAACGCGTTTAAAGGAGAAACAAACAAATTAAAGCCAAACAATAATCTAAAAAGGAAAACCAAAGCAAACAGATTGGAATTGGAGCAAGAATTCACGGTGGGGTTTTTTCATCTGTTTCCTTTGTGGGGGCCAGAACAAAAATCACTTTAAAAAGCATTCAAAGGTAAACACGGTAGGAAATGCAGCCATTGCCAATCAAACCCTGGGAGGGCAAAGCAGGATCATCACGTGAAAGGACAGGTTTGTCTGTCATAAGGGAAGGGACGAGCCCATCCGAGTGCACCGAAACGAGCATTGTCAGGCAGCAATTAATGCACCGCCAGCGTATTCAATAAAGAACAAACACAACACACTTAACTACAGATACTCCAAAACAAGCAGAATGAAAAGGAGATACTTCCCTCTCTGGCAAAGAAGAAGAATTTTTCCGTACAGAAATTCTAAACTTGAGAAGGATTTTTGTTTTGTTTTTAAATAAAAACAAGCCCAAAGTCTACTAATAGAATTAACCAAGACCTTCCTTTAAATCAAAGGAAAAAAACCACCCCTGTGCCTCCCTCCTTTCACTTCAAGGCTTTTCATCAGAAACATTCAAAAAGACTTTCAGGAACTCATGGAATTATGGAAATAAGATACTGAGTGTGTTTCACCTAGTAGCTTTGCTTGTTTTCTTGCAGGTTTTTTTCCTTGATAGCCCTTCTCACTCCTCATGCATTCTGCACTGCACTTTATTAAAAAAAAACCCTCTTATGTAACAGAAGCAGCAGCACATCCTCACTCTCCACATAACACATATGGAATGCCGATTAAAAAAAAAAAAAATTTGGAACAAGTCTTTTCTCAGATTTAGTTTCAGTATTTGTCAACATTCGCTGCAGATCTATCCCTGACTGCAAACTTTTTTCTAAAGAACTATTCTCCTTTAATCCCTGTTAGTCTGGCTCACAAAGCCCGGGGAGGCAGGAGTAGCACGGGCTGTGTTTTCTAAATACTGGTTAGAGTTAGTTCCTGCAAAGAAGCACGAAATTCCCAAGCCTTTCTCCTGCCTCGGGGGTCAGCAGAGGAGAGGAGGCTCCGGCTTCACCTCCCAGCACCAGGCAGCTCCCACTGGAGCAGAGTGGGAGCTAGGACTGAGCCTAGCTTAGGCTCAGCCTGACCCAGCCTGACTCCAGGAGCACGGGGAGCCATCCCTCCATGCCAATATTATTTATTACTGACACTGCATTCTCATTTTATGGTGCATTACAGGAAAGAGAATAAGAGGATTGTTAAAATAGTTCTTGCTAAGTTGTCACACAGGTTTTAATGTGCTGTAAACATTCCTCTCCTTCTTTTACTTTTTTTTTTTTTTTTTAAAATAGAATGACGTTCAGGCTTTCATGCTCAAAATAACTTTACATTTTGGTGCTAGCAAACCACAGTACTCTCAATACCAGGAGCTGTTATTAGAGACGATCTGCAAGGAAAACAAGACTGTGATTCTGCTCCTCTGCCTCTGCACTGCTAAAGGCCTAAAAGTGCTCCCTTTGAAAAAGGGTATTTTCTCCCATCTTTTTCTCTAGATGAAAAAACGTTAAGCCTAGATCCTAAGATTACATACTGACACAGTTACAGAATAGGGGTCTTTTGTACCCTGTTTTTCCTGGAAGAATCCGTCTGTCTGGCAAACTAACAGCACCATTACTTTGTAAGTGCCTTGATGTTAAATTAAGAGTGCCCCACACGCCCTAGGGCAGTCGCAGAATTTAGACCCTTTTACAGTGAAATAAGTCTTTCTGGTGGGTTTTTTTTTTTTCATGCCTCTTAGGTTTTAGAAATGTATATAAACCAATTGATTGTCTCCAAATCTTGAGGTGCACAATGAAAGGTTTCCCTTGTTGCTCTGTCTCAGACAAAGCCAGCAAAGACATCCACGGCCAGGGCTCTGGGAAGCAGGCAAGGGTCAGGGTCTGGACCCAGCTCCAACCCTGGGCTGGGTCAGAACCTGTGATCCAACACTGGATTCTGCCTCTGCGACAGTAAAATCAGCAGAGGTGCAGGATTATCCCCTGAGCTGGGGGATGCTCAGACCTGTCTGAACGCTCACAAACTGCCGAGGGAGCCGAGCTGAGCATGGGGATCAGACAGGGGAACGGGATGCAGGAGACCTGATCTACCACAGATGGTTCAATCCAGCGCAGCCACCGATCTGTGCGTGACCTCGGACGAGCCACTTCCCCCTTCTGTGCCTCTTTGTCCAACTATCTTTTATCTGCCTCTCTCGTACAGGTTTGCTGTTTGCTCCCAGCATGTCTGCACAGCACTGAGAACCAAGGGGCCCTGATCTCACTGCTGACCTTTAAGCCCTTCTGCTACACATTTCATCATAAAATAATTATTCAAAAGGGAAGCACTTCTTTTTCCAACAGTCTGTCTTCCTTTTCTTAACACCTCTTTAACTCTTTAACATTTTCAGCAATGTCTGATGAAAAAATAGCCTCTGTTCAGAATCTCAATACTGTTTTTCTTAAGTGAAAACGCTGAGAAAGCTGCTAGTATTCTGTCAAGTCCTTCTCCCACAGGCCCTCCAGCAAAACCAGGGAAAGCTAGAACCAGCATGCTTGCTACATTCAAAGCACCAGACAAAGATACTTTTTATTTTGGGAAAAAAAAAAAAGAAAAAGAAAAAGGAAAAAAAAGACAGCTTGCACACTCCTCAGCCTTTCTTAGTCCAGCACGAAGCACCCAAGAGGACAGAAAGCTGGTGCTGTGCTGTTTCGTGGGTCTCCTCCTGCTTTGCTTTATGCTCTGTGGTGTTCCACCCCCGAATTTGTTTTTCCACTGCTCCCTTGTCTCACTGTGACCCCCTTGCTCGGGCAGCAGTCGGCCTTTAGCAGCTGTGTGTAAACAGCCCCAGCCGGCCCCGGCGCTGGACCCGCTTCCTGGGCAGCCCCCAGTGACACAGCCCCCCAAACCTCCCTGTGAGCCCTGCAGGGCTGCCCACGGCGAGCCCCCTGCCCTCTGCCCAGCGTGCCCACGGGAGGCTCTGATAGAAAGCCCCCGGAGCACCCAAGAATGCAGGGATGCTGCAAAGGGGCAGTGGATTCCGTGGCTTTGAGCAGCCACCTCTGCCACCCCATAGACAGGAGCAGCGAGTGGTGAGCTCGGGCACAGCCCTGGGGGGACAGCACAGGGACTCCTGTGCCACCCCCTGTGCCCTGGGGGACATGCCAGACCCTCAATGCCAGGCTCAAGGCAGGGCCCTGCTGCGTGGCTGCACTTCACACCCTATATATAAAATACACAGCAGCACAGTCAGCCTGAAAAACTCCTTCTGTGAGCTGGTGGCACTGAGGGATATATATACTAACTCCATACATGTGAGAGCTAAGGAAGATTTGTCCAAGGAACTACTTCCAGAGGAAGTGCTGGGCAGCCACATTATTTGTTTTATTTAAAATGATTTCAGGCTTGATAATGTCTCTTTATCAAAACTACACATGTGCTGAGCATGCACAGTGCTGTGTGTTGTGAGGCAGACAGGAAGGGGTGGATTTAATTTATTTCTTTATTATGAATATCGTGGTGTTGTAAGGAGAATCCTGGCTGACAGCGTAAAATAAAGCCGAACTTTCAGAGGATATTTTGGGGGCTAAAGTTCCTGTGCTGCCTTTTCAAATTCAGTCTTAAATTCTGTATTCCTAATCCTCTGTTCTGTCTGGACCATCTCATGAAGGGAGATGTATATTATTACAAAGCCGAGCAAGTACCTCGTAACGTTGGCCATTAATATTCATTTGGAAGAAAAATGGAGTTTCAGTTTCCTGGTTTTGCTTCCCTGGAGTGAAGAAACGAGTGAGGGAGTTTATAAATTCCCAATTCTGGCAAGTAAAAGGGACCTAAGCAACTGTGACACACCAGAAATAGTTCTCCATCAAAATGATAACCCCGTTTTATTTTTGCAAACATGGTCTTTGCTTACATTTATTTATTTGGTGTCACACCCTCCACAGTGGATCAAAGACCCGTGTTGCTGGAGATGCTCTGCACCCAGCTGAACTGACAGTGGCCCAAAGCAGAAATGACCAGCACAGACCATCTCCACACTTTCAGACTAGAAATAAGAAGAATTGATTCTTCTCCACCCTAAAAGCTGGTTTGGAGGGAAGAAAAGGGGATAGAACTCAGACTCTCCATGGGTCAGCGTGGGCTGTACCAGCCAAATCAGGGGGAAGGCATGAAGAGCTGATGGTGTAGGGACAGTGGCCCAGTCTAAGGCACACAAGCTATGAGATCAAACTGTGCAGGAACAACTTGCAGCAATGCTCTTTTTAGGTGATCTGTATATGCTCCGTACTGTTTAAGAGTAAAGTTAAAAAGGCTAAGGAATTCCTTGCCTAAGGATGAATAAAGGATTTCCTGTTACCAGAGAGTTGAAACTGAGATTGTTTTATGAAATGAAGAACACAAAGTGCTGAAGCAATGCTTACACTAGCTAGGAAAATGGGCTGCAGGATCTCACTGCCCCAGAGAGTCCTCAGGGAGGTGTCTTTATAGAAGCATCAATGTGAAACCCATAACAGGAGAGAACAACCCAGGTGAGAGGCGGCAGAAGGACGTGGGTTCACAGGCTGGATCCAAACACTCCAAACCAGTCTGCATGCAGAGAAGGTGGGACAAGACATGACAGTAATAACCTACCATGGTTTGAGACCTCCTACCCTCACAACAATTATGTAATTGTTACAGTCTCTTAATACCCGAGTAAGAAACCTTTTTATTGCATCAAGTTCTCATGTCTAGGCAGATATCCATCATGAATGAATCACTACTGCCTACCTTGGAAGACCCAAGCTGACTATCTGGACACATCAACACTTAGGGAACAATTTTCTGGAGACAGTTCTTTCGGCACATTTCTGTAGGGTATGTTGGCTGTGAGAAACTCTGGTTCTCCAGCAGTGTCCTTAGAGGACCAGTAAGAAAGCAGTACAGGCTTAGCAAAGGAACCTCTTAAACACAGAGACCTAACTCTTCAAAAATACCCCAAGATAAAAGCTACCGAAAACACATAAGCAAGGAAAAAAATACATGGAAAAAAACCAAATAGGCTTGAATTCACCTCAGCCTGACTATGCCTTTTCTAGCAGCAACGAGTCTATCTCATCCCTCTCTAGGTTTTACTTCTTTGTGAGGCAGCACCTCTTCCCTAAATAATTGAAACTCCTCTCCTGCCCCTTTGTTTTGGCTTCAAAGGTTCTTTTCTTTTGTTCCTTTCCAGAACTGCTAATCAGCTTCTCTGTAAAATGGTCACTGTCTTATGGAATTCTTTTCCTCAGTTGCTCTGAATGATTCCCAGCTTTCTCATTTGTCCTCTTGGAGGTGCTCCTCTCCTTGGCAAGGACAAAGGGCATCTCCACCATGGGCCTGGATTTTAATTTAGCACAGATGTAACAGCACAGTGAAGGATTCGCTGAAGGTTAAGGTGTTCTCAAAAACCGTGTTCTCAAAACCACAGTTTGACTCATATATGCCCCCAAACAATCACACATTAGCAATTATAATGATCTTTAATTAAAAAAAAAAGAAATATGTTGCTGTTCTTACAGATAAGGATCTATATAAATACTTGTATAGGTGCCATGAAAGTTTATTTTTCAAACTACATTTCAGTGAGGGAATTTTTAACTACCTTACCTGCATTACTCGAATTCTACTCTAAAATGAGCTTCTTTGAAGTTTTCTTATTAAAAAAGCTTTAAAAAGTAAGCACTTTGAATTATTTTTCTATGAACCACCTAATCTTCTTAAGCAGTAAAAAGTTAACTTCAGCTCAAGTCATTCCTCCTGGAAAAAGGCAATGGAAAAGGCAGCAGATTCACGCATCTCACCCTACATTTCTCTAAATGTAACATCTAGTCCCTGATTGTTATAATTTTTCATGGTAAAGCTTTCTGAGTGTTTATAGCCAGCAGACTTTGGCTTTTATACTGGAAAGTCTGTTATATAAATGTCACTTTCATTTATATCCTCAGTTATAACAAAGTCATTAATGCAGCTGATTCCTAAGAAACCTTATATTTTAGCAACTTGTCCTAGCTCTGGTACTGCATAAACACATCTAACACAGAGCATGAGAAAATTATACCTTGGAGAAGCTACATGTTTTAACCCAGGGGTAGAAGCTCAATTTGCACACTCTTCTTGATATGAACATCAGTTGGCAGTGTGACATTTGATTTCCAGAGCGCCATGCTCACCCGAATACATTTTGTAGCTGCACTCACATTATTCTGTAATGTTGTGGCTTTGATCCTTAGGTCTCACCAGACGAGAATTTGGGGTTGGATGCCACGGCACTAAAATGGCTCTTCAGAGGCTCCATCCCTGTCCAAACCAGAACCCAAAAAAACCTCCTCTCCTAGTTTTTAATCCTGCTCAAAACCAAATACTGGAAGCAGGTTAAGATCTACGAACTAACAGATCTGGCCTCTTGCCATGTGCCATATTAAGATGCCATATTTAGCTCCTCATTCTCTAATACTCAGACATTTAACCTGTTCCCTACAGCCCTTTCATCCACTTCCAGTAAACTTCTAACCAAGGCAGTTTTCACCCTTCTCTCTCTTTCTGCCATTCCTCTTTGCTGCCTTACACACAATTAGTGCTGCTATCCCATGGCACTGGAGAAGGGACTGTTAACTTGTGCTCCCTCTGCTGCCTGCTGGGCTCTGCAGCAACACGGCAAGACATGGTGAGGAAACTGAGAGTCCTCCTTGGCAGAAGAAATTCCTTCGTACAGCATGAAAAGTCCCAGGTATGAAACCCCAAAACGCCAAGCAGGGAAACCTCAGGATTCTTGATGGACATGCTGTGTGGCAAAGACCAAAGAGGTCCCTCAAGAGAGCAAGGGAAGACCAGCAGTGGGGAGGAAAGAAGACAAATGGATGGGACAGCTGACCAACACTGCCCAGCTTTGATTCCTGGCCATTCCTCCTGGAAAGTGGGCCAGCCAGTTTCCCAAGGTCAGTTGCAATGAGCCTGGTACATGGTCCTTGACACGCTACCCAAGCTGCGGTCCCTGGGAAGGAGCTGCAGAGCTCCCTGTGCAGCAAGGTTAGTTTCCAGCTGAGCACAGACATTTCAGGAGAAACTCCTCCTCACTTCGGCTGAGGAGGCTATTTTCAGGGCTCAGAGTATGGAGAAGGGCTGTGGACAGTTCATCAGCTAAACAATTCTCTTGAATCCTTAACGACATGGAGTACTCTCAGTGCCCGCAGTCTGGGTGCTCGAACTGTCCTTCCCATGGGTGATTCAGCAGCAAAGAATATTTACTGTTATTTAACAATGCAGTGGTCCACAGACATGACTTAGGACTCAACAGAGAATACACTGGGTGCAGACCTTTAAAAAGATTACCAACAGATTCTGTCTTGCATTTAAAAAAAAAGGAAGTCTTTTATTTATTTGAAGAGATGAGCAGAAGAGAATAAAATGGATGAAGTGGAAGATACCTTAGTGCAGTTTTCAGAAGTGACAATCTTGGTTGATTCCTCTAAGAAATACTTAATTAATATTTAGGATATTATGGATGAAGTGAAAGGTTCACACTGGATTCTGTCTGAAATGTCTGAAAAATAAGCCTTCAAGTCTTTGTTTATGTTGGCAAGTAACTTGGCTGGGTATAAAAGCCAAAGGTATGATTGACTACCTCACATATTTTACAACTGTTACACTAAATAGGTATTTTAGAATTTACATCCTCACAGAAGGATCCTTAAATAGACTTTCTTAAGGTGCTTAAAGCAAACATACTCTAGGACATACTTCCTGTTTCGTTACTGTATTTAACTATACTTTTAAAAAAATAAGTTCACTTTTCTTTCAACAAAGATCCAAACATTTTTAAGGGTATGGAGATCACAGAAATCTACCTTATTGTTTTTAACGAATACCCACAAGTCCTTGAAGAAAACCAAGCAAAGCAGTGAACACTTTTAAACATTAGTGCCTGTTTAGCCCATTCATTTTCCACTGTCTCCTTTAGCAGAGTGTGGGGCAACTTCACAGCACAAATTAATGCAAAAAGATGCAAACTGACTTTTTTTTCCCCAGTTTTAATATTTATCACCAACTCTCAGCATCGATCAGCAGCTTTTGTACTACCTGTAGCTGGAATTGTGTATCAAACCTGGCACTGGGAAGACCAGTGACAAGGAGAGAGACAGCTTTTAACCACACACGTGGTTACCCTACTCAGCTTTCCCAGATTTCCACGTGATCAAAGCAATGTCCCACCACTGCTTCCCATTCCCATTTCTTTCCAGCCTCATTGCCAGTGGGTTGCACACCCAGTCACACACCTCCTTCATCCTCCACTGGGGCTTTGCAACAGCTCCACAACTTTCTTATTGTTTCTCACTAAGAACATCGATGTTCCTCCTCCTCCTGCCCCCGAACTGCTCAGCAGAATTTGTCATTTACAGATGGGAAACAGAGCCTGTTTCTACAGGGAAGGCAAAACAGGGATACAGTCTTACAAACCCTCGGCAGTGAGAGGAATCTCCCCCCGCACTTCTTTGGGGAGGAGAGGCTCTGGTACTGCAGAACTGGAGAGGTTGGTGGCATCCTGCAGCAACTGAAGAATTAATTGTGTTTTAATCAGAAGTCAGTCACGGCTTCTGCTTCGACTTGATACACTCCAAGGTACTCACAGTTCTGGGAACTAAATTCAGCTTATTAAACAAACCCTTCTGCATGGTGGTTTTTTTTTTTTTTCTGGGATGTGTGCTACAACTTCTTCAGACACACTTTTGGGAAGGAACCAGATAAAAGCTGATACTCAGGAATAGATTCCAAGAGCACAAGGAGACCAGATTTCCAAAGGGACTTTGTCTCTAAAGATGCAGGTAGATCTCCAAAAGGGTTTCCACCTGAATCTGAGGTGAATGTATTTGCCATACCTACAGCACTATGTTCCCATTAGGAAACTTAATGTATTTTTAGGCAACTAAATACCTGTAAATAAGTTAGAAGCTACATTTTCCTTTTCAAAGACAGACTCAGGAACACAAGGCTACGGGTGCACCAGTCGATGTGGGAACGTGCCCCTACTCCCTGTGCTGGAGAGGGGCTTCCTGGAGCTGTGCTTCAGCCTTTCCAGCTCTTTGCCTGGATTCAAGGAGTGTTTATGGCTGTTCCTCCTTCTGTTTGCCTATTTCAGACAAGCACCTGCAAACGGATGCTTGGAAAGACATTTAACTGGGAAGCTCACATGCCATGCATGCATAATATTAATGCACAGCAAATGCTAATGCTGTATATTTATATTATGGATGTTATATCTAAACAGAAAAGCACCTGCCAGCAGGCAGAGACCCCATCGTTATTTCAAAGTATTACTGAACATGCACTGATTGCAGTTGGTATCCTGTGTTTATCCAGTTCTTTTGTACAAAGCAGTAACACTTTAACCCAAATAGCTCTGAGCAGCAAGCTGTGCCTTCCTTCTCTCAAACGATTGCTACAAATCTTCCAACTAAAGTAGTGCAGAATACACCTTGTGATATACAGATATTTTTGCATTTGTCAGGACACGATTCTAATAAAAAACACACATATATGGCTATAGCTAAGCTTGGACTAATGATTACCCACAGCTCTGAGCACACACAGTCCACCCAGGGGCACACACCAACACACACCCAGGCCACACACACGTGTGTATGGAATTCTACAGAACTCTGCTTTATTCACAACTGTTCTTCTGCTGTAGCTTTTATCTCACTGGAAAATGTTCCTCCTGTAGCCCTCATAATCTTCAGAATAAAGAATCCAAAATTAATTGCCTGTGAGCACTCACTGTAAACAACAAACTCTGCATAGACTTAGCCTATACAGTGTCCAGCCCCAATCCCACAAACTGCTCTGAACTCGTTTTTCTTCCTTTTTGCCATCTCTCCTTTGCAAGGCTCCCGTCTCCTGCTTTCTTGCAAATTCATGGTTTTCAGGGGGCTTCTTGTTTCTGCTGCCTTCTCAGATTACAATTTCTTTTGTGTTAATTAAGCTGAAAAATTGAAAGAATGTCGCTGACTCTACAAAGAACACAAAACAGGCTTGCTTGAGCAGCTAAAAATAGATCGCTCTGTTCGGAAGACAGACGACTCAGTCTTCAAACTATTTGTACAATGTGAATTAATTGCAGATGGCCAATTCATTTATTTAGACCTCTGTGACAGAACTGAAAGTGCTACTGCGACCATTATATATGTGCCTAAAGCTCCTTCCAGGTAGCTGGGGCTGGTGGAGAAGCAGGAGGCTTTGTTGTTTTCTGGAAGTCAGTGTGTCCGCAGGGATTTTTGAGGTGATCCTCCCTCTCCAGCCTGCCGGCCCCTCTCCCAGCAGTTTGGATTTAGGACGTGAGACTGATGGACACAAAATAAAGTTACAATGGCCTGCTCACATTTCCTTCCAGCATTCACAGTGTACGCTGTAAATCAGCCACATTCCTGCGATTAAAATCACATTTTATAACGATGTGAGTGTTGTAACAACACCCACCCAGATTATTTAACTTATCTGAAATTAATGCCGTTTTTCTTTTTTTAGGCCTCAGTATTTGTTTTAAATAGAATTTTAAATTTTTTTTTCCTTTCCTTTTGAGCCTTTCTCCCTAAAAGCAAAAGAAAGTTTAATTTAAAAAAATAATGTTATTGATTTAATGGGAGAGAATTCAGGAAAATCTAAGTGGAAACTGATATTCCATCCTGGCTCTTATTGTTAGATAAACGGGAGGTTTCCAAAAATACCATCTATTAGACGAAGGTCTATAAACTGTAGCTGTGAAATAAAAATATCATTGAACTAGATAAATTGTTTGGGATACAGAATGATCTGTACTAGAACTTTATAGCAGATCCTGAACAGCATGAAGCCTCCTTTGTGCTAGAAAACTAGTAACGTTGTCATTTTGGAGTCTAAATAATGCCAAGAAAAAGAAACTAAATATCAGAGTCCCTTTTCTCCAACGCCACTGTCTCTCCTTTGCAATTTTACTACTTTACAGTCTCTAAATCCTTGTTTGCAGTCTTGCTCACTTGCGAAATGTGCAAAAGTTGATCCACACAGGCTCTGAGCTAAGAAAACCTCCCAAGAAGTTTCAGGTGATAGGATATCTGGCACGCTGATAGTATCACAGAGATTACATTTTTCTGCTACTTTTTAAAAATAACATAATGTTACTGCCTGCATTTCCAAGTATTTATATTACAGCTTAAAGACTTTAAATCAAGACTGGTGTTTTTTAAAGGCATTAAGTCTTATAAGCCAAAAATAAAGCTTGATGCAGGAATGAATTAAATTTTCTGCCTAGACAAATGATCATAATCTACTGAAATTAAAATACCAGTCCTCAGTTCAGGCTCTTTATGAAATGCCTCTTAGGAAGTTACTTCAGCTCACTGGTCATCAGAGATGTAGAAGGGGGCAGGCAGAGCCCTCTACCCTGTATTTTAAGCTGTATTCCTTTGCTGCAATTTCATCCAAACTCCCACCAAGGTCAAGGGAAACAATCTGTTCTCAAGCAATACAAAGCAGTTGTGCTACAGCACCTTCCTCCTGCCTTTATGGACCACAAAAAAAAAGAAGTTTAAATAGAGCTACGAGCTTCTTAACAAGAAACAAAAAAATCATTTCCCCAGGAAAGAAACTTGTGTAGGATGTCTCTCAAAGATGACCTCCATCCTGCAGGCTTCCAAATGTTTTCATCTACTGCCTCGAAATACAGGTGAACCCTGAGGTGGAGCAGAGGACAATAAACCTGCTAAATACCAAAGGTCACCTGCCTTCAGCTGCATCAATAAAACAAGGCTGAGATATGCCACGGGTTCAGGGCAGGCAGAGATTTCCCAGGGCTGGGGGACACTCGCTACATTGCAGCTACACACAACCTGAAGATACACGTGCCCCACCTAATTCTGGGGGAAAACTGCCATTGTTTGGCCACACATGCAGGGCAGGAATCTGCTGCTGTCCCTCAAGACAAGCAGCAAGGAAAACACTTCCCCAGCAGCAGCAGCCAGGACACACCAACCAGCAGCATCCCCATGAGGAGACACTGGAAAAGCAAGAGCAAAAAAGCTCCTGATTTCTTTTCATTTTCCACTGTGGATTTTTTTTTTTTTTTAAATTTTATTTATACTCTGTGGTAGGGCAGACTCCATAGGGACCATGTCCTTACACAGACACATCTACCTCCTCTCAAAAGAGAAACATCTTTGTTTACTTAAACTATTTTAGTTAGACCTAGTTTTTGCTGGTTCTGAAGAGTCTTGCCTTGCTTGTAAACACCTAGATCTCTGACAGGAGCACCACCTTTGAGTGCCCACTCTTGGCAGACCTTGTAAAAGTGACACACACACACACACACATATATATAAATATATATGCACGTATGTTCAGTGCTTGCTGAGATGAATCACGTCAGCCAAGGTCTTTCTAACAAATAAAATGCTTTCAAAGCATTATCTATTAGAGATAGAGGAGAGCAGGAGTGGAAAATTTATGCAGCAGAACCAGAGCAGGGGCTGGTGATATAAAGCAATACCCATAGCAAATATCAGGGCTGCAAAAGAGGGGACCCAAATAGTGCAGTCAAGGGCTGGGTCTCCTCTCAGCCCTGTAGGATTTGCAGAACCTCCAGCATGACAGACAGAGAATCCCATGCAGAGCTGGAAAAGCATTTTTTACAGGCACTGATAGAGCCTGACACAACCCACCCAACCAGAGCACCCATGGGGTGAGTTCCCTTGGGGTGCTCCATCCAAGCTCGGGGGTTGAAGGTTCCAGACAAAGCACAAAATGCAGGAAAATCCATGTGGAAATACCTACCCCCATCCACACAAACTGTCTGCCCTACACCTAAATACCTCAGAGATGAACCACTTTGTTCCTCCTGTGATAAAAGCGGAAAAGTGAGGAAAGTAAGTTAATTGTTGGAATAATAATATGTCATTGATTGATTTCTTGCCAGGAGCTCACAAGAAGGTACAGCTTGCCTGTAAACTGACAGCTCAAAAGAAAGCATTCAAGTCACTTTTCAGCACTGACATCTTTGTTATAAAGCCAGAAGGGGAATTGGTGAAGTAGCCTTTAATGGGTAAAGATGAAAATTCAGTGTGTGTGTGCTCCGTGAAGGGGGAGGAAAAGAAGAGAGTGCACGACAGAGTACGTAAGTTGTGCTTTAGCATTTTTTTCCCAAATTTGTAAGGAATTGTAGTACACCCCCCTCTCCAGCACTTATGAACTACATGTTCTTAAATAACTTTTGAACCTGGAGGAGTGCTAGAATTTAGCATCTTCCCAGCTGACAGCACAAATAGAAGTGTAAGCCCAGCACTTCTACTCTGATCAGGTTTATTCCTTCTCTGGTGCCCCACATTGGCTCCTTGGAAGCATCCCTGAAACTCCTGAAGGAGAATGAAGTCAGAGAGTTTACATGAGTTCCTGCATGTCTACAGCCTCTGTCCCAGCAGAAACTTTTCTCTCTGGATGTAATCAGAGCTCAAGGAATAGCCTTTTAGATCAGGAATTCAGGTTTCACTATTAAAAAAAAAAAAAAGAGACAAATCTTCTTTGTGCAGACTGCAAGATTTCCCAAGTATTGAAAACGAAGATATCCCACTGTTATTCAGGATGACTGAGAAGCTGCAACATTCATGTTTTCAAAGGTCGCTGCCTTGTTTTTATTTCCCCATCAGGTTGCATGAAAGAAGCACTTTCTTTCACTTTGTTGAAAACCCAAACCATCACATAAATATCAACATGGTTAAACCAAAATAAATCCATCATCCTGCAAGTTTTTAAAATAAATCTATATGCTGTTATGTTTTGAAATGGCATAAGACAAATTTTCTCCCTTCTCTAATTCAAAACCAGCCTTAACCAATTACTTCAGACTTTTCCCTAGACACATCTCCCTTGGCTCAAGGTTTCACATGAGAATTTCCAAGCCAAAAAGAGTTTCTTCCACAGACAAAATTGGAAGTGAGCGATTGAAATCACCCTAATGATAGGTACTGGGTTATGCCTTCCAACTATGGATCCATGCCCATATCTCTATAACTGTGACAATATTTTTCCAAGCAGAGTATCATGTTGTATGTAACACTGAAACTTCCTGGTCTCTCTCCTTCTCTGCTGCATGGTTACCATCTTATTTTTATAAGCATTCCATTCTGGGGCTGGCCCTTCAGCTTTGGCAGAGCGAGGCAGCTTCTGCTTTAAAGCGGCAATTTTGCAACTAGCTGCTGCTTGCTGCATCCCTCGTTTCCAGCCAGCGAGGACCTGCAATGTTTTCCTCTCCAGCTCCTGAGAAAATGGCACATTCTCACAGGTGCTGCTCCTAAAACAGGGCACGGGGTGGGAATAACCAGCACGCAAAGAATGGCCAGGGTGGGTTCCTTTCTGCTTGGTTTTAAACAAGCTCATAAAAAATTTTCTAGATTCACATCCTGCTCATGCTGGCGCTGCTGGTGCTGGACTAGTCAGGCTGGCATCAAAGGGAAGTTTTCAGTGCCACCCCAAACCAATGGATAAACACCAAGGCAAGCCACAAGCAGCACCACCAGGCACTTTTGAATGTTTGCTGGCTCAAAAATAGTGGTCAGGAGGGCAGCAAACTTCATATTTTAAGCAAGGTAACTACTGTATGAATTAACTTTACTTGGGCTGTTCAGTAGCGAGAATGTAGCCCTTTACAAATAACAATTAATGCTCTATTTTTTCCTTAAAAGCAAACAAACAAAACCCTCCAAATTAGTGGATTTAGAGCACCCAAAATGCTAAGCAGTGCCTGGAGGGAAGCTCTGCCTGTCCTATCCTCGGCTGCCAGGGCAGGAGCCTTGCTCATAGCCAGAGCAGCTACCTTGTCCCAGAGGTACACAGGTTTCCTTCCCATTTTCCTGAGCCTTGTAATTGCTGCAGTTAAGGGTCTCACACACAGAAACACGGTGAACTGCAACCAGGAGAGAAACTCAACCATGGTCACAGTCCCAGAGGCAACTCAGCCTCCTGATACAGCCAGGAGCCCTCAGGACATTTTTAGCTGATCTTTACTCCAGATCAGACATCTGCATCAAGGCAGTAAGTACATCATGGGTTTTTAGCAGAAGTTCCTCGCTGCTCTGGCAGGCAGTAATTAGATTACGAGAATTACAGAAATGACAGGCTGCTTGTCTACTCACTGTATGGGCAGCCAGCAACAGATTGGAGAAGAGGAAAGCACTCAGATTAGTAAAGGGATGAGCTCAGTGTAAATCCAAATGACACCAAAATCATATGTATTAACAAATAATGCCTCTGCACCAGCACATTCACTGCTGCCATGCTCACCCTTATGCTCTCCTGCTAGCTCATCAAACTACCGATGCAAAATGTCCCATGGTCATTTGCTTTTCTAGAGCATCTCAGCACCGTGCCCTGGGCTGTATCCCTGGCCCACAGTGCTGTCAGGAAATCCTAAAGAGGCAGGAAAATGTTGGGAACCTGCCCCCATAAAGGCTGCAAGTGCACGATGGCAAGCGCAGCCAGATGCTGGCACCCAAATGAACATCACAAGCAATCAGCCTTGCTTATAAAATTCCCATATTCAGCACTGCCACAACACACAGCTTTAAAAATTAGAGCAGGGTTTTCCCATATATGGGAAAGCTGACCTGCTGCTGCTGCTGCACCAGCTCCCCGGGCAGAGCAGGAGTGGAGCTGTACAGACCCTGCCCTGGGCTGGGCTCAGCACCGAGCTTGGGTGCTCCCCGTCCGGGCTGGTGCTGCTTTAAGAAGGCTGTAGAGCCACATTATTACAGTTCTGGGTTTGCTTGCCAGCTTGGCCAAACCTGTTACAATAAAACTATGTTTTCCAACCCTTCCATCTAAAGTTGTGTTTGTACATCCAGTATTGCCATGCCCAAAGCAGGGCTGACAGTGAGGTCGGAGCGTCTCCATCCCCCTCTGGGCTTGGGCTGTGCTCCCTTTGGAGGCTCCCTGGAGCCCGCTGGGTTCAGAATCTCTGCTTGAGATTCCTGAGGTGGGTCAAGGGATCCTGTTGGGCCAAGTTTTAATGCTCATGAGTGATCCAAGAGACCCTGAGAGTGTTTGTAGGACGAGCACTCACGGACATCTCCCTCAGGCTGCTGGAGAGCCTCTAAGCAACCACATTGCTGCAGATTTTGTGGCTCAGAGCCCTGGACGGAGGGCAAAGGACCCCACAGAGGGTCCTGAACTGCTGGGGGCAGCTGCCAGTGTTTCTTTGGGAATATTTCATTGTTATGAATGTACAGAAAGCTCAAAGAAAGCAGTGCCAGCTGGAGCCTCCTTGCTGGGAGCGGGTTTGGTAACACACATCGCGTTCAGTCCCTCGGACTCCACCGAACCCCCTCTCTGCTCCCAGAATCCTGACCCCGGGTAACTGCATGAGCAGCAGTGTGTATTTATAAACTCCTGACAGAAAAAAGCAGGATGAGCAGGGCTGGGACTATCCAGCTGCAGCTCTGCTTATGCCAGACAGCTGCTCTGTCAAAACTGCTGGGAGAAGCCTCGTTTCCTTGCAGGGGATGCCCTTTGCTACTCGGCAGGAGTGTGCTTTGGCAGCTCCATGCTGCCTAAGGCAGAGATCTTGGAGAGGTGATTTTTTAAGAAACCAGCGGTATGCACTGAATACCTGCCTATTCTGACTGCAAGGGATTTGCAAAGGGGAAATAAAAAATAAGAAATTCAGAGAAAGCACTATAAATCACTACATAATCATGACCAATTTTTTTTTCCCCCCACAGTGGTTAAAATCAAGCAAATCAATCACACATGACTTTCGAGCTTCCTGTGACACGTTTTATGTTCTGGAGGTTTCAGACCTGCCCTTGTGAAGGAGACCCACCGGCAGGAGTTAAGCTGCAGAGCTACCAAGCAATAGCAAAGACTTCGACAAATAAAACTAGTGACTCAGGACAGCAACAGAAGCAGCACAACCCGAGACAAGAAATCAAAACTGTAGCTTGGTCATCTCTCTTGGTTTTGTTATTAGCATGGAAGCATCTATTTAGGTAACTGAAAGCGTTGCATCACTCTGAGAAATGTTAATTACATCAGTGGTTTTACTGTAAAAAGTTTCTTTTCCCTTTCCAGTTTTCTAAAGCCTTACAAATATTTCAAAGGGAATCCTTCCCAAATATGCAAACGGCAAGTCAATACTCTGAGGGTTTTTGCCAAACTTCCTTTTCCCTGCATTTCTCACTCAAGAAAACAGGATTGAAAAGTCATTCAAATAAAGAGAGTTTAGCAGGTCCAGTATTGCCAAACAGTTATAGATAATCAAAATCATCCCTAAACCCGTCACCATCCAGCAGGGCCTCCTGATGTTCCTGTGCTGCCCCGTAACAAGAAGCAATTTCAGTGTCTGCTCCTGCTGTGGGACACAGGAAGGAGGAGGGCAGGGGCTGGGAAAGTGCAGATCTCCTGTGAGCTCTGGGGCTGCAAGTCCTCTGGTTTGGTGGGTTTTACTGCTTGAACTGTGTCAAGAGTAAGTTGGGTTCCTGCTCTCTGAAATCCCCTCAGCATGTTCATTGTTTTAATTGACTAACTTTCCCTGGGAAAAAAAAATGCTAAGGATCAATAACAAATGTCATAATTAGTATCTCACTAACTGCATTCCTTCTTTTATTTAGAAATGCTATGCTATGGTTTCTTAGAATATTAGTTTTCCTTGTGTGCATTTTTTAGTATCTAGAAAAGTGCTAAAAATTTCTTTTCATCAGATTTAGGAATTTTACAGAGTTGCAACAAAAATTATTGGGTATTACTTTCTCCCATCGCTTAAGATATCTAAATTTCTAATCATGGTTGCCTCCATCAAATTCCCTACTTTTCCTTTAAATTTAGATATTGCAATTGCATGTTTAACACACTTAGGACAAAACTGACTTCTTAGCACTGAGCCAGTAGAAAGGTATACAATAATCTTCAAATACAGGTAAAGCAGTTTCATGTGTCTCCCTGTTTGTAGTAATGCTGCTAAAATTTAGAACATTAATCTGATAATAATGTAATGCTATTTACATGAAAAATTGGACCACCTCTAATTTTAAAAAACTACATCAAGATACTGAAAAACACTAACTCTATCCATTTTATTCATCTGTGTATAAATGAGGAAGAAACAGATTATCCAAAAATTTAAATGAGCAAATTTTATTTATGCCACCTTGAACTGAATGCATTTAGTGCACAGGGAGGGGAGGCAGGTTCCAAAATAAAATGCAATTATCAAAAAAGTTGATTTAAACCCCCCCCTTTATGCCCTTACTGTGATAACATGCAATAGGAAAAGTCTACCAGGAAAAATGGCAACTATTTTCTTTTTAGAGATTTTTGGCTTTGCAATTACTGTCTTTATATTTTTCCTAGCAAATGTAATTATTCTGTTAAGTTTCTAGAGAACAGTATTGAATTCCCTACCACACATCCAAAAAGTCTAGTTCTGTAAAAATCATTCTGAGCAAACAAGGGCTGCGAGATCTCAGCTGTGACTTTCCAGAGATATTCTCTTTATATTCCCAAAAAATTACTGATTTTTCATTGCTTCTCAAAACTCTCTATAAAACAAATACAGTTTATCTGGCATTTTAAGAATATGTTAACCCCTTCAAATAAAATGCTAAGTTATTAATGCACTCTAGATTCTGATACTTATACTTTTATAAATTATTATTATTATTATTATTATTTTGGAGGGTAGTAAAAATACCCATGAGCATTCAAGTACTTAGTGTGCATGTTTGCATTCTATGAACAATATCCTCACCATCACATTGGCAAGAAGGGTTTAATTTTATTAGTTACAAGCAACAATCAGGGGATTGATTTCTTTAAAGCTCAGGCAAATGAAAAAATACAATTGTGGAACTCTGTTATCTAAAGCAACATAATCCAGGAGTTAATCTCAGCTAACTATTATCAACTACCAAGATCGAAAGACATGTGACCAAAGCTGGGAGAACAACAAAATGTTCAAGCAGCGACAAACAGAAGGAAAACAACTGGAAGGCAATCCTAACAATTGAACAGCTAACAAGTTAGCAGAGCCAGATGTAGAAATTCAGGAATTTCATATGCTATAGGGCTGGCACATTTACACTACAATAGGGAGAAAAAATTTTCACTTGTTTTGCTTTCACTCCTGAGCCATCACTGCAATGTGGAATTAGACAGATACAATTCAACAATCCACTGACACAATCAAAATCAATAAATGACAAACTAATGTATCACTATTTCTGAGAATATCTGCAAGGCAATAAAATAATCCACTTGTAAAATAACTCTGTCTTGTGTTCACTCATCTTAAACTCCTTCACAAGATTTACCATCTCAGTTTAATTTCTTTGCAGACTCCCAAGAGATTAATTTTAACTACATTTGAGCTTTTTTCTCCTAGTTCTGACTTCATAAATTATGGAGGACAATAATTATTAAGTATGTAAAAAGGTAACAGTTTAAAAATTACAATTCCTGGAAAAAAAGTCACTCTTTAAATGTTAAAATCCCTAAAGAATAGAAATGGGCAAGATGTATTTCAGACATCTGACTATTAGTCAACTATTGTTAAAGTGATCCAATTAATAAATAGTCAAGAATTATTTATTTTACTTATATAAACTATCCCTTCTTGCTGGGTCTGGAATAAATTAACACATCCACATGTTTCTTTGTTTACTATGCCAAGAAGAATGAGTAATATTTTTCGATAATAATATTTTGATAAGAAAATGAATGTTCAGTTTAAATTCATAACAGGAATTTCTGCATCATTTTTGTGTGCCGAATCAAATTTGAAATGATCAAATTAGAAGGATTTGAACAACCTAATTTAAAACCAAAACAGCTTTGCTCAAATACAAAAAAGGGTTTTTTTAGAT
The DNA here is from genome assembly GCA_035222235.1 of Margarornis squamiger. Lineage (NCBI taxonomy): Eukaryota > Metazoa > Chordata > Aves > Passeriformes > Furnariidae > Margarornis > Margarornis squamiger. Next base: position 11,203,587 of record JAWWTY010000048.1, read on the forward strand.
ACTCTATCAAATGAAAGCATAGTTGTGCTTTCAAAAATATAGTGGTTAAAGGATTTAGACAGGCTTCATATGAAATATATTTAAACATCAAAACTAATCTAAAATGATCTAGAGAAACAAGCTGTGGAATGTCCAATCCTTTAAAAAAAAAAGTAATTAAATGCTCAGGGCTTAGCTTGCTAAATACAATTAAGGACATTCTCCTCCTTTCTCACTTTGCCAGATAAACGCCCTCCCCTTCACCTCCAGGGCTGGCACCACCTCCTAGCCCTGGAGAAACGGGGAGCCAGCAGCCTGCCTTGGGGAGCCGGGCACTGCCACATGCCCCGGGAACGGCTCGGGACAGAAACTCGGGTAATCTCCTTTATCACGCCTGGTTTCCGTGTGTATGAGCCGAGGAGAGCAGAGACAGCGAGTCCCAGCGGCGGGGCAGGGTGTTGTGCACAGGGGCTGTGCTGCTCCAGCCCTGCCAGGGCATCTCCTGCATCCTCCTGCCAGGGAGGAGGTGGAACAAACGCAGCCCTGAAACAGCCGCTGATAAAGACCCAGCTGGAGAGTTTCGGCTGCTTGGCTGGGGGTAAAAACCCCAAAAAACTCTGATTAAAAACTCCTCTGAACTGCAGGGCCTCCAGTCTGTCCCTGTCCTGTGGCGGGGCAGCTTCAGGAACCAGGTCTGCCTGTCTGTCACAACAATTGTTTCTGCCTCAGTTACCTGCTCCAGCCAAAACAGCCACGTTTATGGCCAGAGCTGCAAAAAGACCTCTAAGGAGACATCTCCCAGCCCTCCTGAGCATCTCCCCTGCCCACCCTGGTAGCCCCTGCTCCTCCCTGACCCCCTCCCACCCTTGACACCTCCACCAGCCCCTCCAGCCAAGGGACCAGCCAACCTTTTGCTGCACAGAATAAGCTCTCTCCATCCTTTCCTATCGCCCACTCGCTGTTCCCTCCCTTTGCCACCCCGCCGGCCCCTGGAGCAGATCCTGCACCTTGTGATGTGTGGGGAGCATCCCGACCCCAACCCCGGCCCCGGCTCTGCCCGGCCGGGAGGGTCTCCATCCTTTTGGGGATGCCGAGGGCCAGGGCAGGGCCACCAGACTGAAGTTTGCACTCCTAGAAGCAACAAGAGGGTCTTAAAAACCCAAAGCAAGAACATCACCAGGAGAAAAAACAAAACAAAACAAAACAAAACAAAAACTAAAAACCCAACAAAACGCAGAAAGAGAAAAAAAAAGGAAAAAAAAACAAACAAAAAAACAAACCCACACCAAAAAGGTGAAAAGGAAGGAAAAAAGTGAGAGACAGCCCCAAGGACCTTCTAACTTGTCTGTCCCAGGGCCACGCGAGAGAGACTCAGCAAAAGAGGAATTTGTTCCCCCTTTCTCTGGCGCAAAGCTCCAGCAAACAAAATAAAAAAATAATAATCACCAAAAAAATCCATAAAACCGTCAAAACAAGCCCCCAAAGCTCGTCCTCTGCAGAGTGCAGGGTCTGCTTTAATGTTTGCAATCTGCGGAGGGGTTTGTTTTGGGGTTCCCGGCTGGAGCACCGCGGGGCAGGGGCGGGGAGGGAGGGAGGGAGAGAGAGGTTCCCAGGAGGGCTTTCAGGAGTTTGCTGCACGTTTGGTTCACCAGATGCTATTTTTAACCCCGCTGTTGCTATTTTTACCCCGTGTCAGTGTTTTCCATTCGCTGAACTCTGTCCCCGAAGCCGGCAGGGCTCCGCTCCCTCCCGGCCCCGCTCCCAGCCCGCTCCGGGATGCGCTTTGGGACCGCTTTAAGCAGCATCAGTGCCCCCCTCCCTGCACGGAGACACACACCCATATATCTCAGTCTATAAACCCTATAGCTCAGTCTACAATCCATATATCTCAGTCTACAATCCATATATCTCAGCCTACAGGAGCCGCACGCAGTGCAAAGTCCACCCAGCAAAGCTGCTGCTTTAAACCTCATTCCTCTCCAAACACATTCCTGCCAACGGGGAGGGGAAGAAAAGGGAAAAAAAAAAAAAAAAGGAAAAAAAAAAAGAAAGAAAGAAAAAAAAGCAAAAGCAAACAAACGCCACTGTTGCTAAGTTTTGCACTTTATACCCTTTTATATTTACAATCCTCTCCCGGCTAAAAATAGCAACACATGATCCATTTATAACTGGCCGGACATGCCCCGCAGCCGCCGGCGGGGCCCTGGCTGATGAAAGGAGCTCTCTGCGTTCCTTCTACCTGAGCTCATCTCCCGCTTAAAGGGCTCAGACAGCCCTGCTGCCACAAAGCACACATTGAAAGGGCTGCTGCTTCCAGGGAGGAGCGGCAGGAGTGACGGGGAGGGGGGCAAAACACGGAAAAAAACCCCACAGCAAGCCTTGCAGGAGGCCCCATGCCCTCCATGCCCTCCTGACAAATGTGCCGAGAGCAGGGAAAGCAGAGGTGGCAGCAGCCCCAGAGCAGGGCAGGACCTCACCCCGCAGACAGCCAAGGGGGGCTCCAGGAGCAACTCCAGCTTGGCTCCATGTGGGATCAACACATTAACTCACACCAGAGGAGTGCCGGGAGCGACTGAAGAGCCCGACCCAGGGGCAAATCTGATGGCTGCTCTAAAAATGACCTTAGAGCTGGAATTACTCTAGACACAGCTTTAGAGGTGGCTCCAGAAATTATGTTGGAAATAGCTCCTGGATTGACTCCAGACAACTCTAGGTGTGGTTCCTGGGTCGGGCATGGAATGGGGCTGGAGGGCAATGCTGGAGGCAGCTCTGGAAGTTGGTCTAGAAATGGGACCACAACTGGCAAAGGCACTAACACACAGTGTTATCTGCAACAATTATTCGTCCAGGAGATTGTAGCAAAGTGGGATTTATTCCTTCATTGTTGCTAATACCGCCCGAATTTGGTGTTGGAAACTTCCATGAGCAAGGAACTTCCATTAGTCCATGTGCAGGACTCACAAACTGCATGTGCAGCAGAAGGAGCTGCGTGACTGAACCACGTGCCAAGGGCACCCAGTTCAGTAGAAGCCACTCCTCCCCACTTAGAAGATCCAGGTGCCACACTAATGCCACCTCCCATCTCATATCGACATGCTTGTGTGTTTTAAAATTCCCTCTGTTGGAAGCACAGCTATCCTCATTTTCCCCTGGATGCTGAAACAAAGAACCCCAGGAGGAGGATGACAACTCACACATCCCCGAGTGGTGCCAACAAGCACCACCACCCCCACACAACAGTATTTTAGTGCAATTTACCATAAATGTGCAAATCCCAGCCACTTAAAAATATGGGGTCAAACCCTCCCAAAGTTATGAGACTTTAAAAGAAAATACACCTTCCAGTTATGAGTCTTTTGGGTACACTTGAAACATTCCTCAGATCTCTTAAGAGCTAGAAAACGTGGTTTGTTTGGACTGACAGCAGAAGTTCAGTGCCAGTGCACCATGGACTGTAGCTGAGGGAAGAAAAGCAATAACCATTGTGGGACCCAAAGAAAAAAATTATTATAACAGTTGGCAACATCATTACCTACATTTATTCCTCCTAACAGCCCCATTTCAGTTGCTTTTCTGATACTCTTCTTGATTTTTATCTTTTCAGTGGGAAGTCACATCACCATGTCCTGCCTTGCACAGGAGTTTTCAGGCTGTATTTTCCCTGCACAGCTTGACCATGTATGCACTCACATCGCTTTGTTTATACAGGAACAAAAAGTGTCTATGTGTACTGTTGCCTTTCCAGAATTTTACATATCACCAAACCAGACGTGCAGCAGGCTCGTCAGACTCCTTGGAGCTGTGCTCCTTGTACGCATTATGATTTTTTTATTATAATACACAGATTTCTACCAATTTCCATTAGCTTTTAGATGTCTGCTACACGCAGAGGTTCAGACTAAGCACCTCCCATGATGTGGTGTTAGCAATCAAGTGCCATTTGCAGGCTGCTTCCAGAAAGCCTAGAAGGGAAAATCACTGAAAATCATGATCCTGAAAGTCATTAACAGGAGAATGCAGAGGTAGTCCTGCAAAAGCCTCTCCGGGAGCAGATGCTTGAAGCAGGGATATGGAAACTCTGCTGCCACATTGTTATCAGTGTTGTAACTGTGTCTGTGTTTGCAAGAAATCCAGATTATCCTCCCTAGTTGCTGCAGGATGACAGCCCAGCATGCACCAGAGATACTGGAGGATGTGAGCATCCCTGGACAAACCTGCCATGACAAACCTGTCCTGCTGTGGCTGCTCGGCAAAATATTTTTCTGAGCAAGAGAGAGAGCTCAGCCCAGGTGCTGGGGGTCCCTTCTAACCAGGCACAGAGCAGAAATCTCTCCATAAAACCAGACTTTGCCATAGAAGCACTACACTCTGGGTTTCAAAAGCAGAAGCAAGACAGAGACAAAAAAGTACAACTTCCCCCAAGCTGTGAATAAATGCCTGTGCAGCAACGTGACATAAACTGATATTATTACTATTAAGGCAAAGTATAGCTCAACAAACTTTTTTTCCCCCCCAAATAATAACCCAACGCAGATGTCAAAACTGCAGCCAGAGGACAGTGGCAGCTGTACCCTGAGCTGAGCAGGCACAGCCCCAGCTCCCCTGGCGGGCTGGCCAGTCTCACACCCACAATGCTGCCTGGGAGAGGCTTGTCCTGTGCACCCAGAGTCCTTCACTCTGCTCCTTCACTTCCCTGACGTCTTCCCATTGTCTCCCATTGTCACCCTCTTCCTTTTCTTCACTCGAAACCCACCCTCAGTCCTTGCAGCTTTGGCCCCCTCTTCTGTCAGCAAAAACAAATTCCCTGCTCATGTTCCCCTTGGAGCTTTGCCAAGTAACGCCACTTCTTTTTTTATCTCCCATTCTGGTTTTTGGGGTTTTGTCTCCCCCTTCTTTCCGGAGGGCAAATGGTAAAGCAGGTGTAAAGAGAACAGAGACAATGCAAGTTGTCCCTGCACTACTGTGACATGGGCTGTGATATTTGTTGGTGTTCCCTGCAGATATCCAGCTCCAGCCTGGCAGAAGCCAAGGGGAGAAGGAAAACTCTTGTGAAAACACACTCCAGTTCCTAGTGACATACATCCACCCTGGAAGATGTTCTTGGAGACCATTTCTGCCCTGAAACACTTCCACACTTCTGGCAAAGCTTCTGACTCAGGAGTGCCCCTTTCTGCTTCCAGATGTCACATTCCAGTGTCCCCTGGTAACGTGTGACCGGTCATTTCACCTTCAGAAACAAAACTAGACGTCCAGCATCTCCAACAGCTGTGGTCACGTAGGATCACAGGGCAGGATTAGGGATTCCAGTTATGTGAAACCAAGACCTCAGTGGTACATTTAACTGCACCCCAGAACTGAAATGGCAGTGGGGACAGCCAAGGAGAACAATCCCAGAGTCGAGCAAGGTATGGAGACAGGCAGGATGGTCCTCATGGAACAAACTGGGTGTGATACCAGCCAAAACCTGGCTTTGTATGAGCTTGTATTTATTCTGGGACAGTTCCTTCTGGAATGGAGTCATCTTGCTCCTTACATGTATTAGAATGTAATAAAACAGAAACAAAACTGTATATTTAGATAAGTGCTCTGCACTGAAAAAAGAAATTATCCTGGTGAAAAACACAATCAAGAGACAACTTCCCCAAGAGCTCACCCTCTTTTGTGCCTGCCTGCAGACATCTGACACACAGTATTTCACACATTGCCCCTGTGTTTTGGTCCCAAATGCCCAAGGAACCTGCTGGATGTCCCACCTGGAGAGGGCTGTACCTTTACTAGTTATGAGCATCTTCCTCCAGCCTGTACCAGGGAGCACTAAGGCAGCTGTAACTGGGATTGAATCCAGTAACCCACTCTTCACAGCACTGCTCCAGAGTGGTAAAACTTCCAGCAAAGGAAAAGCAATGTTTTTTTCTTTTTGTAAATCAAAACCAGCCTGAGGTCACCTAAGGGAGGAGTTGTGTGAAACTCCACAAGAGCAGCAGAGAACAGCACTGGGGCCAAAGGCTTTAGAATTTCCTTGTCTAAGTGGCCAAAAGAAGCCCTGGGCTACTGAATTCCATATGGCCACTGACCTTTATATTTGTTTATTTTAAGGATGTTTCACTATTCTATTTTTCTCATAAGTCAAACAATTGAACGATTTCTAAACTCTCTTCCCTCTGACCTCTTACTTTTTTCCTGGCTTATTCTAGAAATATTCATTCAAGACTCAAATATAAAAAGTGGGTATGGCCCAAATGTTGCAATTCCTCATTCCACAGATTGCTATCACTATTGCAATTGCTATTCCCTCTGGATCCAGAGAAACCCACACAAAAGGACATTACAGAGCACACATTTGAATAGCATATGCAGGAATATTAAATAAAGACTTTGAAGTATCTTTAAAAAAATACTCAAGAATTAGGAGGAGGGGGCATTATTTTCACACGGGGAGTGTTGTAAGTGATGCCTTCTGCTCTCAGCAACGCCTCTAATGTTCACTTTGTGGATACAGGTAATTATGAGGTGCTATGATTGCACTGCCCCCCTGGCATCATTCCCTTGGGCTGAATTTGCCTCTCCAGACACAGCGGTATCACTCGGCAGTTCTGCTCCTGAACAAAGATGACCTGACCTACTTTGATTATACGTGCTGGGAGACAAGAGGGGGAGAGCTCAACATAAGGGAGTTCTGGAGAAGGGAGGAAATCACACAGACAGCTTTGTCAGACAGCTAAAAGAGATGCTGCAATTCTGGAGGCGACTGTGGCTTTGTTGCTCAGAAGAGTGAGCGCAGCCAGGGCTCCCTCCAGCAGCTGCCTCAAGGAGAGCTGGAATTCTGCTGGCAAACCACAGGCCAGTGAATGCAGGGGCTGTGGGGTCCTTGCACAACTGTAGTGACACTGATGCACTTAGGATGTGTAACACCTCCAGCAGAGCACAGCTGTTTTACTCTGCCACAGCCATGTCCATGCAGTTTCTACTATTACAAATGGTGTGTGCTGGTTAAAAGTCCACAGCCTACCAGACACGGCTATCTCAGTACCAAATGGTAGTGGATACTTGTGCCTAAATCCAGCCAAATTCTTTGCTGAGGTAGTGAGTCACAGCAGAGAGGATTCTGCTCTGTTATCTCTGCAGCCTAAACTGGGAAAGGGCCATGGGAGCTGCTGAGCAGTTTATAAAGCTGGGCACTGGGCTCTGCTGGCACCAAGCATCCCAAAGCACAGAGCAGCACCCTGCAGGACCTGCAGGCCCATGGCTGACCTGGCTGAAGAAAGCTCATCTGCTCAGGTCTCCTTCTACCATCACCTCCAACCAAACTGGTGCTGAGAACACCTTTCTTACCACAGAGCAATTAAAAATGAAACTCCCAAACCAGCACGCTTTCCTTCACACTGGTATTAACTTAAACAGTCTCACAAGTTTGTGTGAGCACTCAAAATGACACCAGAATAATTTCCATGCTCTTACTGGGCTAAACATGCTGGAGAATGAAGGCCCAGCACACAAAGTCCAGTGTCCCGTGGGACAGGCACCGTCACTCCTCTGAAGTGTCGCAGCACTTGAGGGCGCTGCTGCAGTAAGTTTAACTCACCCTAAAACCCTCCACTTCGTTTTATTATGGATTCAAGTCTTCTCCTAAAATATCAGCGCCCCATGTTGACACTGACTTGCACTATTGCTGTTACACAGTGGCCCTGTTTTGGTAAACAATGAGCAGAAGTTAGTCCTAACATTAAACATCCAAGGTTAGCACCTAGTTATCCCATCAAATATTTGCACAAAGTGATAAAGTGGAAGGACAGCAAGAAAACAGCTTAATCCAGAATTCATTTTTTCCACTATAATTTCCTTGCTCTAGGTGAAATGAGAAGGTGTGAGAAAATGTATCTGTTCATAGAACTAAAAAACAAAAATCAGGGTGAAGATGTAAGCACAAGTTTCTCTCAGAAGGGCCACACAATCTGCTGTGTCCTTTCTGTGTAGGTTGGTGTGGCTGTTTTTCACTGTTTTCCCTGGTCTTTAACAGCTTCTGGGCCCTCAAAAAGCCCACACTGCACCTGTTGCATCCCCCACTGCGTCCTTCCCACCTGCTTGCAGGAGCCAGGTCCTGCAGGATGCTGATGTGCAGTTTGGGATGTGCCAGATCCAAGATCCACACATGTTGGTGACTGTTTTCCTCAGATTCTACCCCAAGCACATCCACCTCCAGGGCTGGGTCACAGACACGCACTTTCAGCTTTTTCTGAACTCTTCTAAACAGTCCCCCAGTTTTTTCCTGCTTCAATGTCAAACTGGCTGGAGGAAAAACAGTATTTTAAGTGAAATTACAACTTGTTAACCTGAGAAAGCTCTGTTCAGAAGTTCTGCCATGTCCTTGAGAGTGTTTCAGAAAAAGCCTGAGTTTTACATTTGAGAAAGCAGAAATATGGTAAAGCAGATGTGCTGAACAAAACATACAAGAGTATCTGGACTGTTCTGCCAAAAGTTAGGGACAACCACAGTGTCAGTCTTACAGAAATACATTAAGGTAAAGAGTACTGCTTATATGTCAAAAACCAACTCCAAGTGTAAAAAGGCAGGGACAAAGTTAATAAAGGGAAAACAATGCCCTAAAAATCACATTTGTCAAGATAAGAAAACAAAGAATAGAGCACAAAGGAATTCAAGCAAATGAATCCTTTCTCCTGTTCTGTGATAATTAATTATGCTTAAAAAATAAGTAATAACAGTGCATACAGTCCAATTTCAACAGCCCTTCCAGTTGTGACATGATATCAATCCCAGGCTGCTCCCGGGATCAGTTACCCACCAGGACATCTCCCTTTGGCAGGGCTGGAAATCCTGCAATCTCCTGTCTTTTCCCCCTGAACCAGCATAGCTGGAATCTTCTGTTAACAGCCAGCAGAGTAACTTGCTGAGCTGCAGCTTTAGCATTTTACCGAGACATACAAAAATCTCACACATGTGCAAAGTTCAACCTTCCAGGAACAATTCCAATAAGATGCTTTGTGTTTCCTGCTCCGTGGAAAAATAGGGGGAAAAAAAATCCCATCTATAATTGACCTTGACAGATATTGAGAACATTTGGCATCTATTAAAACCCCTTTAAGATGAAACCCTCTGAGCTATAAAAAGAAATGTAAATCTGAACTTTATACCACATTTAGTTCACTGGAAACCCTGCCATGGTAGGTTCTTATTTTAATATAGCTTTTCAATGGAAAATATGTCCAGAACTAAATTTTTAAATATTTACTGGACAACCAGGACCCTTCTGTTTCATCCTACACATCTGCTTTTTGCAGGCAATCTATTAAAATTACCTTACAGAGATCTGCATAGCATTGCCATTGGTCATCTGCTTGGTCTAAACAGGGGAGATGGAGAAATACAAAAATCCACTTAATTATCTTTTCCACTGAGAGTTATCCCAACTTGTAACTTAGAAGATCATTAGAAGCTCTATCTGACCACATCTAGGAAGCAGAGACAAAGCCAGGAACTACCAACAGGGAGCAGCTCTGTCTTGGTTGACACAAGGGCTGCTGTCACCAGAGCCACAACCCACTGAAGTGTCAACAAACAAATCCTTGATCAAAGAACAGGCAGCGAAAATACACTGGAGGTTTTAGAGGTCCAAGGACACCACTCCCACTTGAGAAACTGAAAGGTTTGGTAATAGGGCCAGCCAGCACTGGCTCTCCCTCACTAATTCAAACCAGTGCTAGGCTGTCCCTTGAGTTAAGGCAAGGAAAAGCCCTCTTCCCCTGAAAAGCACTGTCCTCACTGCTGTGACCAGCTCCTGAGTGTGACGGTCCCTCCCACAACTCACTGTGCTGAGACACTTGGTTTTCCAGAAATGTCTGGGGTAGATGTGACACAATCCCTTTCTGGAGGGAATTTTGGGAAGTGCTGGAAAACTGCTGCTTCCCAAGTGACAGAAGCAAGATTTTCCCTGTGCACAGTAGGATGCAGGTGGAGAATAAATCTAAAAAAATGGAAATAAAAAAATCTCTTGTAAAAATGCAGCATGGACAAATTCCTAATGACCAAGGCACGCACTCTTCTTGTGACATCTTCCCAGGAGAGCTCCACTGAACCAAACCCTCCCCACAGGCGTAGGAAATTCATGCCCTCCCAGCCCTGTTCCCATGGGGAGTTGGCAGGGATCTCTCCCACCCTGCAGGCACAGTTTTAATTCTTGGGCTGCACAAAAATCCCACTTTTTCTCCTCAAACACAATAGCTCCAACAGCATCTCACAGGCCTCCAGCGTGGAAGGATGAGCCACTTCTGTGCTCCAACACAAAACGAGCTCAACCCCGAGTGCACAAACACAAAGGGCTGTTCTTGCTCACAATCAGAGCTCACCCAGGGCCTTTTTCTGTCCCTGCTCTGGAGCTGGAGCGTGTTACCCAGCACTGGCTGTTCAGGGAATGGAGCGTGTGAACCACAATTGCTGCCCGTCCTCGAAAGCACAGACAGTGGGATGCTCCAGGGCAAGGACTGAAGGTGGTTCAGGGCCTTTCACTTTGTAAAACTGTGTAAAAAAAAACTGTGTCAAAAAATCTGTGTCAAAAAAATGGTGTCAAAAAATCTGTGCCAAAAAAATGGTGTCAAAAAAAATTTGGAAGAGTGCTTCTGGTTTTGGCATTAAAATATCCTGCCTAGCAGAGGGAATGTTTGAGTGTGTTGATGGCTCAGGACAGATGTGCCAGGATGGACAATGAGCTACAACAATAACAAGGGACCTAACTGCAAACTCTCCATCTCACAAGCAATTACAGATCCTGTAGTCTTAAAAGACTTTGAAACAGCACAGTTTAAATTTAGTAGTTAGCTATTGACCATGCTAATGATATTAGGTGAATAACTATCCAAAAATCTTAGAATTCCTCTGGAATTAAGCAAATTCTATTTAGAAAGTGATATTCTGAAAACTAGCTGTGATCTTAAGGCTTATTCCGGTGGATTTTTCATGGCTTTCTGAATTTCCCACATCTGTCTGTGACAAAGAAGAACTCAAGCAAATGCTCCTGAGCATCCACTCATATCCTGCTAGAGTAGCCACCACCAAGGATTTCGTGTGCTAGCCCACATCACAGTTCATGTGCTTAAGAATTTCTACACCCCTCCAAGGAAGTTTCAAGTGAATAAATTACTCTTTTTGGACTTGGAAGCAAGTTGGCCAAATTAAAACTGCCTTTTCAAACGATTATTTTAAAAGGACAGAAAATTATCCAGTCTGAGGTGAAGCTTTATGAGTATCTCTAGAGGCAGAGAACTGGCTTTCTGCTCTTGATGCAAAGAAATAGTCCAGTTGTTTCAAGAAATGGTTTAACCCTTACATTAATACAGAAGCCTGCATGAAAATTCTGTTCTTGGAGAAAAATATACCAGAAAATATTGATCTTTTCAATCTGATTCTAAAGAACACAACTACAACACACAAACACAGTACTTTAGCAAACTTGTTTTGACTGTGCAAATAATCTTTTTTTAAAAAAAATTGTTTCTGGAAGCCCAGCAAAAGTTGTGCTTGAAATCTCTCAGTGGAATTACATTTTCGCTCAAGCAATACCACATAGTTTGGAAGCCACATAAAATATCTATTAAGACAGTTGTTAATTTAGAGAAAAAATTACCCCATCTGGAACAGCCTCTGCAGTTCTGCTCATTGCACCACCAGCAAAATATTATTGTACTGCAGCATGTGAAGCCTTGTGACAAAGATTACGCCAGGTCAAAAGAATCTCACTTAGAAAGAAAAGCTGAGGTTAAGGTCTTGCTTTTACTGTCAAAGATTAAGTCCAAGAGGAAGTTTAACACGAAGGAAGGAGTGGAAAATAGATGAACTGAAGTGACAGCCAACAATTTTTTTCCCCCCTGTGAACCATAAAGGCTTCCAGCTCCAGGAGGATGTCTTCCAATAATGCACATTTTGATAAGTAAATTAAGAGACCTTAGGAAGCATTACTTTGAACATAAAGAAATACAAGCATAGCAAGAGCATTCTAGAGGAGATTGCTTAAGTAAGAGATATCAAAGAGAAACAAGGGGAAACTACATCCCTGAGGTGGAAACTTCAGTACCCTAAACAACAGAGAGGATGAGTCAGGTACTTATTGCCAACAGCTCGAAGGCAGGGTGAGTAAGGGGGTACCCAAACAACCTGATGGGAAATGTGTAACAGGGGGGTTTGCACTGGGTGCTGCCTGTGCAGCAACATCGAGTCTGAGCAACCTCCTCCTGAGCTGCCGGACCTTTAGAAATAGAAATCTATCCATAACTCACCCTCTGAAGGAACCACAAACACTGCCCATCCTCTGGCAACAGCAGCAGGGCAGTGCCGTGGGGCAGGGATGTCCTGGGTTGCCCAAGGAGATTCCTGCTGCTTCCCCCACTGCCCTCTGGCCCCTGGCCGGCACCGTCTGCTGGCAGGGATTGCCATTTCCCCAGTTCCCATTCCAGTCTCACATTGCTCAAATCTCACGTTGCACAAATTGCTCCAGCAGTATTCCTAAGAAGAGGTTATCTGTGCTGGGGGAGGGCACAGGGAAGATACTGAGCTTTCTAAAACCATGCCAGGCCTGTTGTTGAGTAATCCAGATTTCAGACACATTAAATAGCACGCAGTTATACAGGACTACAAACATCTGTTTTCAAGAGGTGTCCAGATCATTAGCAGCCAATTCCACATCTCTCTTACATTCCCTGCCATATGTTGGGGGATAATCTCAGCAAGCAACAGGGATTTTCATCTCAAATCCTAACAAATCTGCTCTACAAGGCTTCGTGGTTTTTCTTATGTCACTTATTAGATAATACCTCTCAGCTGCTCCTCTCTGCTCTTTTCCTGCCTTGTGTCTAGTCCTTCACAGCACCCAACAGTTCTTACCACCTGCCTGGTCACAACTGAATATTTCTCCATGTCATCCTAGAAAAAACTCCCTCTATTGGCAAGGGAAAATTCAAAATTTACCTCTTGGATAAATTTCCACTCCTGGATAAACTGTCCCCTCTCCAGCTATCACTGCCACCTGCAAGAGGTCTAAGGCAGGGCAGTCACAGACACTGGACAAGGTTCTTAAAGCTTTTGTTCATCTTTGGTGGGATCAGCCTTCTGCTCTCATCCACCCTCCTGGCTAGGGATACATGTGCATGTAGCAAACAGCACATAAAGGACAAAGGAGAAGACCTGGGTTTATGAGAAACTTCATTAACTGAGCATCAGAGCTCTTTCTGGCACTTTGTTTGGCAAATTCAAAGAGCCTGCACCGAAAGCTGGGATGGCACTTCTGTGGCCATAACAAACATATATATATATAAACAGAATTTGATCTTTGGCATTAAGCAACAATAACAACAGAACCGGAGGTGACTGCAGGACTGACAAAAGATAAGAGGTGGGCTGCTCTGGAGCCTGAGCTCACTCCCTTCTCCAGGACATCAGCAGAGACATCGAATCTCTCACATTCCCCAACCTGGTGCCAGCCCTTCCCTGCAAAAGGGGGTGCAAAGTCTCACTCAGACTATGGCCTCTCTGTTCCCTAGTGAGGTGTTAGCTGTGCTGGGCTTTCTGACAGACTTAGCAGTTGCTTCATTCCCAGGGGCAGCTGGGAAGAGCAGCAGTTGTCAGCAAGAGCTTCCACCCTACACGTCTCATCCTCCAGTTGAATGATGGCAGTGGATTTGAAACAATTTTGAATGAACTGTGGCAGACCAACCTCTCAGACCAACCAACCTGGTGAGGATTTGGTGGTCCTGCCTCCTGCCAGCCCTCAAAGCAGCGCTGAGAAGTTCCTGCAATCCCTGAGTTTCCCCCAAAGCCACGAGTGGTGCTGCCGCTGGCGAGGAGGGACGTGCGGACGGGGTATTTTTGTCTCCTCTTCATTCCCATCCCTGCCAATCCAAAACAAACTTGAACTAGTTAGAGGTGGGAAAGATGGTTCGTGATGAGAAAAGGATTCCCTGGCTCGCTTTGTGTGTCACCACTGGATACATGGATAGGTGCCACTGCGGTGGCACAGCTGCATCAGCCCTGGCTTCCCAGCTTTCAGTAACCTTCCCAGACTAAAATAGCAAACCTACTGCTTGATTTTTAGCAGCTGAAGAGCAGAAGTCAACCACATAAGTATTATGTAAAATGATCTTTTTCTAAGTATATGTTTATTGTGCACAGAAGAAGTGGATTTAATTACAAGCAACTGGAAGTTTTTAACAGGCTGGATTGCCCCCTACTCCCTTTCTAAAAACTAGGGTTTGGCAGCAGCTTTTGGGTTTCATTGCAAGTCTTCTAAGTATTTCCTTGGAAAGACTTTACACTTGGTCCCAGGCAAGAAGTCAAAATCAACATTTAAAAAGCATGCCCTGCATAATTTCCAGGATTCAGCAGCATTAAGGTATACTTATGGAGGCCAGGAGGAGAACTGCTTTTTGTGCTTTTTGACTTCGTGCATAAAGCTGGTCTTCAGACAAGGAAGTTTATATTCCAAATAATATTTTTAACTACCTGTGGTTTAGTACATAACTTATCAGGCCCTTCCTCAGCCCCCTCCCAAAATAAGCCTGAATGGCAAATATCTTTGTAGTATTTAGATTCTAGCTTAGACCTCTACCAGAACCAACAGATTCTAAAACTTACTACAGAATAATTCAATGGCAAAGTTTCAAATAACATTTGCTTAAACACCTTTGTACTGTAAAGCCCCAGTTTGGCCCTGCCAGAGGTACTCAGGCTCCACTGGCTGGTTCTGCACTGCAGTGGGTTGCACAAACCTCCACGGTGTGTCCCTGTGCCTTGTCCCCTTGCTGGTGGGATGGCAGCACAGGGGACTCACTGGCTCTGAGGGGACAGTGAGCACTGCTCCTGCTCAATGAATAATCCCAGTGGAATCATCAGGACTGCTGTGGAGTCTGCGAGACCGAAACTCCTGCTTCGATCCAAAGGCCAAGAATGAAATTCCACCCATTTCATCCACTTTCTATTTCCTTATTATCTCCCAACACCAGCCCACATGGCACTTCTGGATACAAGGATATGTATATGTTTAAGGACTATCCACTCAAATTTTATGTTGATTTTTGTTTTGGAGAAAAGCAGACAAGAAAGATCATTTTCCTTGTCAATATTTGAAGTGCTGTTAAATACATATTCTTCTGATATGTGCAAGTGAAGTCCTTCATCACTCGCCACCTAAAACCATAAAATGCTACAGACAAGACTGAACTTCACAGAGGATGAGAGAAATGAGAGCACAGGTAGTGCTAAGCAATCAGGCTTAGAGGAGAAAATACCTTTCAGCTTTTGCAGCCTAAAAGAAATTTGTTCCATTTGTTTGCTTTTCTTCAGCAGAGAAAAATTGTCTCTATCCAATTGTGAATTTCCTGTGTGGAGGTAAGGCAGGGAAAGCATCACAAAGTGTTTCATGCAGTATTTTTCTTCCAAGCAGACAGTTTTAACTGGTATTTATAAAAAACAAAATCTGAATGCAGGTTTTCAGCTCACAATACCATGCCCTTCTCCTCAGTATCTCCACTCCCTCCCTTTGTAAAGTCCCACTCCCACAAATCCTTCCGTGCTCCAGAAAACCTCCCGGCTACCCAGCAATCCTGAGATCTCAGCATGAAAAACAACCAGGAGAAATGCAAACCCAAACAAACACAGCCCACAAACCAAAAGTTGTGTTGGGGTGGAGGTGGGGTAGGGAGAGGAAGAGGCTGTGGTGGAAGGTGTGATGAGGGTGTCACAGAGAAAGAGGAGGTCAGACCCTGTAAAGCGACTTTTTCTCTTATTTCCAGAGCCCCAGGGACTGGAGCTGCTCCCCCAGTCCGGGATAGCTGGGGGACAGATGAGCTGCTGGTTTCCACACAGGGCTCAGATGTGTTTGTCACCTCCACCAGGAGGCCAGCACAGCCCATGAGCTCTGATAAGGTAAGCAGTGGTTCTGAGCAGGTGTTCATGTCCCACTCACACTGCCACGAGCAAAATGAAAGCGTCAGAAAGGACTAAAGCAGTGTTTCGATGCCTGATACCTCTCTCCTACAGCACTAGGCAAGATGAGAAGCTCAGAGTAACACCAAGAACATCTTCCTTGGACACGGGGATTTGGATTCTGAAACTAGCACGGAATCCACTGACAGCCCGGTGCCAAGCTCAGCCTCGTGGGATGGGCATGTGCCACGGGGTTGGAGGCACCAGGTTTGGTTGGTTGGTGTGTTGTCTATGATTTCTACATGCAAATCTCTCTTGCAAGAGCATTTAATTGTGCTTAGGATGAGGAAAAGGAGGAGGAATAGTCCTTCAGTGGGAGGACCTTCCCCACAACTCTTCCAGTTTGTAATCAGAATTTAACTGGGTTTCCCAGGAATTTCAGCACTTCCTCCCTTTTCCAACACACTGCAGCAGAGACAGAAGTGGCTACACAGAGCAAGACCTTAGACTGTAAAACTACATCTTATTCCTTGTTAGGAACCAACCCATCCTTCTCAGCATCCCCTGCCTTCCCTTGGCAAAATAAATAGCAACTTTCTGACATCTGTGTAAAACCTGCTGTCTCCCCACATTCCTCAATATTCACCAGCTTTTTTGTCCTTTTAGTGACATACAGATCTTACAAAATGCTGCCCAGACACAGACACTGTGGGTTTTCTTTGCAGAGGGAACACATTAGAGGAAGTAAAGAAAACTCTGGCTGAGCTATTTATAAAGCTTACATGGCTTGCTTCTCAAATGCTTCACTGACCAGGGGAACAATAAGTCATGGAGTTCAGCTTCTCAAGACACATTTTTCAGGGCTGAATACCTAAACCATCATGGATTTATATGCCTGGTAACTGGGCATTTTTAGGGGAAGCATCTGAATTGTGCTCGCATCAGGGAATTTCCAAGCTTTTTTCTTGACATTTTCAAATTATCGCAGTTAGGAGGAAATTCTGCAAAATCATGCACATTTGTGAATAAGGACACTCCCAAATTCAAGGGAGCCAGGGAAGAACTGCATGTAATTAACGGTGCTCTTGAAGGCTTTTCCTCTAGGGAAACCCTTGCACAGGGGACAGTGCAGTTTAAGATGTCCCCGTGGAGAACAGAGCCAGCAGTTGCACAGCAGCAACCAGGACATTCTGCCTGCTCTGGAAGCAGATGGTGCTGACCAAGCTACAGGAGGAGAAGTTCCTGCCAGCCCTGCTCCACCTAACCCAGCAGGAGCTTTAGCTCACCATGCCAGCCACCAGTGAAATATATATAACAGCACAGATGAGGCCTAAGCACCACCAATTATCTGGTATTATGCTCAGCAGGTAACCTTTTGTCACCTCAAATCAAGGCTATAAATAGAGACTTTCACAAGTTTGCATTTCCCCTTTGCATGTGAAGGCCAACCATTCACACCTGAAAACCTTCTTCCCATTCCCAAATTAAGCTTCATAGGACTTAGCCAAAACCAAATTTCTGACTCCAGTCCTCCGGTGTGCCAGGTGAGTCTTAGCTTCTCTCAGGGAAGAAACAGGATGGTTTCATTCACTACTTGAGATGCCAGTAGGTGCCACTGCCGTCCATTCTACTGGTAGAAAAGACAAACTGATACACCCCTCCAGAATAACAGAGCTGGAACAAACAGCTAAGAAGCAATGAGTCAAAAAGAGAAAAACTCTGGGGTGGAGCTTTAGCTTTAAAAATAAAAATTGTCTGAAAACTCTGAAACTAGATCCATGGCTACACATGAATGTGGGGTCTCTAGAGTGAGTGATGATGATCTTTATCCCACCAGGCATTTAAAGAGTGAAAACACAGATTACCACTAACACAGATTGCATTTGTGCTGGGGAAGGGGAGAGATCCTGTACGTTTATGCTGCTGTGTGACTGCACAGGCATGATTGATCCTGGGGATTGTGACATCCCCCAGACTCCTCACCCCCTTCCCACAAAATCCATGCACAGAGAATCCCCTCGGCATTAGCTGTAACTGTAACAGCAATTATTTCCCAGTCCAGATCTCTGTACAGAGGCCATCCACCTCACATCACACAGCACTGCCATCCATCAGCAGCCCTCCATCAGCACACACTTACAGCAGTGCTGCTGTAGCTTTTCTGACACCTTTCCCTGCCAGACCCTCTTTGAAGCAGCTCAAACTTTGCCAAACTTCAAATATGCTGGCTGAAGCTCTCCACACCATGTGTTTGCCTGAGGCTAATGATCTTTTTGTTTATGTGGAGGTGGTACAAGGAAAAAGCCACTGTCAGGAACTCTCCAGGAAAAAAACATCCAAACAAAACCAACCAACCAACCAAAAAAAAATAAATAAAATTTAAGAAAAAAAGTAGGGAATGACAAGTACTTTGCCTGTCTCCTCTCTATGACATTTTAAAATGGGAGCAGGGGAGAAACTACTTTAGTAAATGATCTAAAGCACAGAGGTGCCGCTGCTGAAGGCACCTGCTTGTTCTGAGCCTCAGTGAACCATCACCAAATCACACCACAGTCCTGCAGACAGCATTGCTTGATACTGGGTAAAGCTTTCTTAAAGTCTGCAAAGTTTACCAGGTATTTTTGCTTGGGGTGAACGTGTTCCAGACCCAGAAGATCTCTGTTTACCAACTGAGCGGGCTGCACATTTTGGATACAGCAGTGGGAACCAAGTAGGACTCCTCCTGCAGAAGCCCTTCTTTGCAAAGGAAGACCCACAATTAGCATTCCACCTCCTTGGTGTCCACAGCAGGATTGTCATGTTTGGGCAGATGGAAACCACAGAGATTTCCATGTCCAGGAGTTCTTGTAGTATCTGGTAATTACTGGGAATCCAATTGGAAAATATTGTAATTGCTTCACCACTAATTACAGTCCATTTGGGGAACTGCACACTGTGCCCCACAAGCTGCCATCACAGTGTGCAGGTTGCTCAGCAGAGCAGCCCTGTTACAAGGTACACACATCACAAACATCCCCTAGGGCTTTCAGGTCTCATTCCTGCTTTCCTTAAAGGGGAGATCAAATAGTAACTTGGTGTAAGATGTTTAGTATCAAAAATCAGGTTCTCAAGAATTAGGAAGCACCAGGATAAAAGCTCCCTCTACATTTTCAGTCCATTCTGTCCTGTACATCTTTTACATGATCTTCTGATAAGGTTCACATGCTTTTTGGCAGGGCCTATGTCCTCTCTTCCAGCTCACAATACATGGGGCATGAGAAACAAATTGGTTGCAAGTGAATGAAATTATTGTCAACAAGATGGAATTTTGACAAGTGCTTCAACACATCTGGTCTTTACAACTGGGTGTCTCCCCCTCCTCACCCGTCCAATCCCTGAGAGAAGCAGAACCAAGATAACCACCTCAGTGTGTGCCAGCTAAACAGGGAATCACGACAAGCGAAGGACTATTTTGTGGGATTTGCCACCAAATGCTGCCCTGGAGAACCAGAGCAGTTTCAGTTTGCTACAGAGGTGCCACAGCCAGATGAGCAGCCCACACCTTCCATCAGGGATGCCCAGCTGTGCTTCTCATCCCTGGGCTGCTCCTCAGAGCATCTGAAGCTCGCACTGCAAAAGTGCTGAGTGGTCACAACGAGGCCCATGCTCTAAACACGTGAAGTGTCACTGATCAAAAACAGTTGAGTACTACAGATTAAAATTAGCCTTTGGCAAAGACCAGGCATTTAGAATCAGCAGGAGCTTCGGATAATTTCAGCTTTAGTCTTTGGTGGCATTTCCCGGTCTGGCATCCACGAATGAAGGTCCCACCTCATTTCACAGCAGTGCCATGCACTGACATTTATGAAGCATTCAGTCCCTGCAGGGATCAGCACTACAGCAGAGCCCATGAAGAGTTCAACAGTTCTTTATTCAGCACAGGGTATGGATGGTGTGTCGTAAATAGGGCACAGGGTGACACATTGTGTGAGGAGGATAAGAATATTGAATGGCTGCTCATTCACTGCACAACATCCATCTTGTGCCCTGAATGAAGTACCAGCCCTGTGGAAAAAAATACAATGTAAACCATACAAGACAGTCCTTAATTATCTGGTTCCGAGGGGCTCACCATGATGCACACACTGAGAGGGTGACTGTGGTTAGTCTTCGTGCTGATATTTCCCAGCTTTTAAAAGTATGTTTTCCTTCTGTATAACATATTCCCCCATAAAAACTTCACATTTGCATGCCCTGTATTCATATTTCTACCAGTGTAAATATTTCTGTTAAAAGCATTTTTACCTAACCACTGATGTAGGTAAGATTCAGAATGGCCATTATTTCATATATTGTAGTTTAAGATAAATAACTAAGGTGGCAAATGCATATATCTATACTGGTATATTGATATCTCCATTTCCTTTTCAATACGGGGATAAGCCACAAGAACATTTTACATGGGCAAGAGTTCAGCCTGAGAGAATGAAAAAAATAAGCACTGAGAGGGGACCAGCTCAAATTTACTCTCCACCTTACTGTCACCAGTGAGAAAGCACACACAGAATGGAATAATTGCTTTATGACAAAGCTTAAAATCCTTTCCCCCATAAGTACATGCTTTCACTTTTAGAGCCAGGATTGTTCTCAACCAAAAATTCAACCCCCATGCACTGAAAAAACCAACCTCCAATTCCCAGTAGTAACCCTGAACTCACCATGCTGCCAACATAGCAATGACTGTAATCTTGAAGTTGCTCAGAAGACTCTCACAGTTCACTAAACAAAATCCATTGAGATTACACCTGCTTGAGCATTTCACAAAAACAAAGCAAAAAAACTACTACATTGCAAGCACAAAGTCAGATTATTGCTTCCAAAATAGAGCAGATGTAACATCTTCACTCTACTGAAATTAAGAAAAGTTCCAGGACAGGGGAATGTACCCGATACAACGGTGGCGATGAAAAAGAACTGAATAATTATTAAAGATTCCTAAAAAAAAAATAAAACCACTCATTGAGTAACTACACTGCGCACCCCTGAGCACCCTGATAAAATTATGAACTTCTCCTTCCAAAAAAAAGGAACTCCAACGTGAGAACATAAGTATCAGTTCAGCTGAAGAGAACTAACCCGAGTAGTACTCTTGAGTAACAGACTAGTATGTTACACACACACTACAACATGAAACCACAGACAGGGACTTTGTGCACTCCCTGGGTTCTGCACAGCTGAGCACAGCATAGGGAGAAACACTCTACATCTCCAGCACAGCCCTTGGAAATACAAGAGCTACTGCAGCCATACCTTACAAATAATTCAGCTTTGGGGACAGGCCAGACCTGAATCATCACCACAGTTTTCATTTAAATTCTGTTACTCTCAACGAGCAGGCACCTATAGTGTCGTTCTCTGTCCACATCAGTGACATGCTCCTGCAGGAGCTCCTCAGCCTACAAAGTTGGGAGCACGAGTAAGAAACCATGAGTATCTCCTGCAGCTTTTGTCACTGAGCTTCACCCCAAGCAAGGAGACATCCCTGGCTCTGCACTTCTTCAGTCTTTTTTCCCCACCTCAATTCTATTTCTTAGAAGACTCAGTCGCAGCTTTAAGTCCCAACTAGATGCTCCTGGCCCCCTCATTCATTACTACCCTGCTCTGTTTGTGTGTGCAATCTCTAAGCATCTAGGTAAAGTCTCAGCACAGACACGCTCAGCTGTGGCTGCAATACCTGCTGATGTACATGAAATATAAACAAATATGCCCCAAACTTCATATTCCACCTTAGAAGCAGAAAATTCACCAAGCAATAGTGAGAGTGGGATGCAGGGGAGAAGCAGCAAGGGAAGGAAGCTAACTGGAAAACTGACAGTCCCTGTGCAAGGAGCAGGGAAATGGGTCTCTTAGGCATCCCAAGATTTACAAGAGGGCCAAAAAGTGACTTCCTGCTATTCAAGCCCAGGCTGAAATATAATAAACGACTGCCAGCATAACACTGACTCATATCCATCAGATTTATAAATCAGTAATTCGACAAAGAATGCTCTCTCTGTTGGCTTCACCATAGACAACTCCAAACCACCAAGATATGTTGTTTAACCCACTCAATGTTCAGTGTCATTGCTGCAAAAACCAGTTCTGTGGCACAATGTCTTAGAAGCAATATTAAAAACAGACAACTGAAATATTGCCTACTGCAAATACAGAAGTCTATCAGATAGCCTTTATGACTTCAAGGCCTGCAGATTAACATCAAAATTAGCCCTACTCTTGGGATTTTTTTCCTTAGTTATTTAATCTACAAAGAAAAAAACGTTCTCACGGGTCCTTCTTCATGCACTTGTTCACTACAAAACAAACTTGAAATAGGTTAAAACAAAACACCAAACCATAACAGACTTGCAAGTAGCCTGTGCTTGGGAATGCCAGGTTGGACAGAGGTGTGATTCCTCACCAACACAGCCACAGCACACAAGCTTTACTCTTCCCATAAGTGTTGCTCAACCCCCTTCTCAGGAGAAGGCGGTTCACCTTCATGAACAGACTCACATCAGTACAGCTGCAACCACATCAAAAGAAGCTGCACTTCTGGAATAAGAACTTTTACCATTAGGACACAGAAAATGAGATCAAATATTGTTTTCTATAGCTCCTTCAAGTTCAGCTCTTCCATTACAGGCTACAAACAAACACCAAAAAGATGAGGGCCAAATATTGCTGTTTATCACCTGCAGAACCATGCTCACTTTGGGAGCAAGAGGCGCTTAAGTTATTCATGGGCATCTGAAAATGTTCTGTATTATCCCAAGACGCTCAGGATAACCTATATTCCACCTGCATTGTGCTGGGGAGGAAGAGAGAGTAGAAAACCTTCCACCCCTCTTCCACTTACCTGAAGGCCAGCACATGACCGTTTTGGTTGGGGTCATGTACCGTACGAGCTCAGACATCACCACACAAGCCGATAAAAGAGGTGCCTTTCCACGGGGCATCCCTGGGGAAGGCAGTGCCGGTGCTGTCACCGTGCAGGAGCATCTCCTGCCGGGGGGCAGGGATAAAGGATGGCACCGGCACCGGCACCGCCCGGCAGGCTGCACCTCCGCCGCTGTGAGCTTCCAGAGCCGCAGCGGGAAAAGGCGAGACACGCACAAGGGAAAACTCAGGCTTTCTGCTCACAGAAGAGCCGCCCCGGCTGAATGAAGCGCTCCTGCCGTGCCGGAGCGTGGCTGTGTGACAACAGCGGGGACACCATGGCACGGCGGGGACAGCATGGCACGGTGGGGACAGCATGGCACGGCGGGGACAGCATGGCACGGTGGGGACAGCATGGCACGGTGGGGACAGCATGGCACGGCGGGGACACCGTGGCACGGCGGGGACAGCATGGCACGGTGGGGACAGCATGGCACGGCGGGGACAGCATGGCACGGCGGGGACAGCCTGGCACGGCGGGGCCAAGCGGGCAGGGCTCCGAGC
>JAWWTY010000048.1:11227047-11278145 GCA_035222235.1 Margarornis squamiger
GGGTGCCCCGCCTGCCGCAGCACCCCGGTCCCCGCTGTCCCCTGTCCCAGCTATCCCCTGCCCCCACTGTCCCCTATCCCTGCTGTCCCCGCTGTCCCCTGTCCCGGCTATCCCCTGCCCCCACTGTCCCCTATCCCTGCTGTCCCCCCTGTCCTCCCCTGTCCCCACTATCCCCCCTGTCCCCGCTGTCCCCCCCGTCCCCCCGCCCGCGGGCTCCGGCTCTGCCCCGTCCCCCCGCACCTGCCGGGCCGGGCAGCGCCGCCCCGCTCACCCAGCAGCAGCAGCCGGTGCGTCTGCTTGTACTCCCGCTTCTCCGCCTTCAGCGTCTTGTCGATGCTCTTGCTGCGCTTCTTGTCCGCCCGCTCCTTGGCCACCAGGTCCCTGCGCGGCCGCGGCCGCACCTGCGGCTCGCCGGGATCGGGCCCCGCCGCCGGCACCGCGGGGTTTGCGGCGGCCAGGCGGGACCGCAGGCTGGAGCACAGCCCCATGCTGCCGAGACAGCCCTCGCGGTGCCCGAGACGGCCCTCACGGTGCCCTCACGGTGCCCTCACGGTGCCCCCCAGCCCTCACGGTGCCCTCACGGTGCCCCCCAGCCCTCACAGCGCCGCGGGCATCGCTCTCCGCCGGCCCGGCCGGCGCGAAGGCGGCAGCTCCGGGCGGCCTCTTAAAGCGGCCCCGCTCGGACGGCGCGGGTGCTGTCCTGCCCCTGCTGTCTGTCCTGTCCTGCCCCTGCTGTCTGTCTGTCCGTCCCGTCCCGTCCCGTCCCCGCTGTCTGTCTGTCCGTCCCGTCCCGCCCGTCCCGCCCGTCCCGTCCCGCCCGCACGTGATGCGGACATGTTTACCGTATTCTCTGGAAAGCGGCCCCCCCGCCCGCCCCGCACCGTTGGGGGTCTCCCCCCCCCCGCGGCACGACTCGCGCTCCCCTCCCCACCCCCGTGTCCCCCCGTGTCCCCCCCGTGTCCCTTCGTGTCCCCCCTGTGACTCCTCGTGTCTCTCCCGTGTCCCTTCGTGTCCCTCCATGTCCCCCTCGGTGTCCCTCCGTGTCCGCCTTGTGTCCCCTTCGTGTCCCCTCGGTGTCCCCCCTGTGACTCCTCGTGTTCCTCCGTGTCACCCCCGTGTCCGTCCATGTCACTTCGTGCCCCCTCCATGTCCCTCCCGTGTCCCTTCGTGTCCCTCCATGTCCCTCCTGCCCTCTCCGGGCTGCGGACTCGCCCGCCCCGGGGGATTCACTGGCCATCCCGACAGGGGCTGCGGGAGCCGGGAGAGCCGGGGGGTCAGCTCTTCCCCATTCCCAACATCCCAAACCCACGGAGCCAGCGCTGGGTTGGTGTTTCACCCCCACCTGGATGAGGCTTTTGCCCCAGCCACGGATCCAGGTGGGGACATGAGGTAACATCCCAGCCTCTGGCATGTGGTGAGGATGCTGCAGGGACAGCCCTGGCCCATGGAGAGCCCATGTCCAGTTTGGACACTGCACCAGAGCTTCTCCAACACAACACCTCAGCCCAATGGAAAGAAGGACATGACACCAAGACCTGCACCATTCTCATGCCCCACTTTTAGTTCATTTCCTGCCACACATGTGTTTGTCAGTGACTTCTTGTTATTTTCTACCAATGCCGTCATCTACTGCAGAAGTTATTGACAGAACTTGCTTTGGAAGCACCACATCTGCCTTCTAACAACAAACTTCACATTCACCTCCTCAGTTCTGTCACTTCACCTGGCCTGGGGTGATGATACTGGTTGTGCTGTGCCCCCCTCCCTGGCAGCACAGTCCACGCACAGCACTGCCAACTTTGTCATACTGTATTTTGTACTCATCTCCGGCCAGCCCTGAGCACTCACTTAGATGACTAATACTCTCTGGGGCCTGGCCACACATCCTGCACTCCGGAGTTAAAGCTTTCCAACCAGCTCTGTGTGCTGTAGCCTGCCCTCTGCAAATAGCCTACGTGGTTCTCACCAAAATCTCTGTTTCTCCTCTCAGGGCTTTCTCACAAGTTGGGTATCTTCTTGATGAAAAGTTCTCTTTCAAAATCTCCCGTAGGTCTGTGTCAGCAGAAGGGACAGAGACAGATCCTACTACAGTGGCCCTCTCTTCCCTCTTTATTAACACCACGCAAAAGGCTGAGCAGGTCATATCCTCTATGACACCTTGGAGGGTTTCTGTTGCTGATGCATCAGAACAGCTTTGCCAGGGCAGGAGCTGCCCACGGAGGTCACTGTTAACGAGGTGAGCTAACCAGCACTCTTTTCTGTTCCTTTTGTTACTCCTAGTCTTGGCATCCAGCCTTAAATGAACCCGTTTGGCTGCCCTGGAGCAGAGGGGGAGCAGAGCCCCAGGGCCAGCAGAGAGCATGGTCCTGGCAGGCAGCAGGGAGGTTTTGGTGAGGCTCACCCAGCACCCTGTCCTGCAGGAAGGAGCTCAGGCTTCTCTGCAAACTGGCTCCCTGCCATTCTGTTTCCAGAATGGTTCCAGGAGCAATCAGTGACAGCAAGTGAGGGTGTCAGAAGGAGGTTCAGGAGACGTGTTTAAATGGTCTGTGAGTTTGGGCTCAGGAAGACACGAGCACGTGGCCACAGTGGGGACATGCCTGGAAAGACTCATATCTGTTCTATAAGGAGATGCTCTGTGTGCGTCCCTCGTAGGAAGGATGCTTGTTATTTCAACAAGTTTATTTCTGTCTGACTCACTTTCAGTCAGGTCTGGTGCCAGTTTCTTATCTCTTCTCTCCTGCAAGCTAGCCTGTGGAAAGTTAGGGTGTCTCTTCCTGAAGAAAGACATCACCTGAACACAGGGAGACAACATTTGTCTCTTTCTCCTTTCCTTTCATCATGTTGCCTGTGTCCCACTCAAGGCCCCAAATCAATAACCTGCTGCCTGTCTGTTACAGCAATTAGTAAGTGTATAAATGAAGTCATGACACGGCAGACAAATTCACATCACACATCCCTGTTAGCCCCAGGTTCAGCAGCAGTTGCTGCCTGTAGCAAGAATTAATCCATCTCACATCAGGCTCAAGATGCCCACATGACTCATTCTGTCTCCACTGCTGTAATGCCTTTTCCTCTGGGACCCAGAGTTCGTTCTTCTGATGAACACACCCCTGAGAATGTAATATAACAAGAAAATGTAAAGGTCAGCCTAGAAGATTATTAATAGCAGTTTTCTTTTTCTTCCTGTGCTTTTTGGAGAGACACTGAAACAAGAGGAGTCTTTTACTTACAGACAGGACAGTTCTTTGAAGCACTCTGGGTCCATATGCCACCTGCAAAAGGAAAGAGAACTCTCGAGGGCTGTGAGGAAAACAAATTCAAACCAACCCAAAAGCTAAAATGGGAAACTAGTACGAAACATTCAGCCTATGAATTTGTTCTCCTGGCTCTAAGGGTAGACAAGCAGAGTTTTTCTGCTTGTGCAATTCACAGCAGAGACAGGTTTAAAGTCAGTCTGTCTTGGTTTGTCACTCTGAAAACTTTTCCAGTGCAGGTGACAAGTTCTCCAAAGCACACCAAGCCTGCCTTCTCTGCAGTGTCCATCCTCTCCCAGGTATCCTCCGAAACAGAAATCTGAAAATGAAGTAGGATTTTGAAGTGGAAGACAGGCTTTCTCTCCTATTATTCTAAACCCCTAGAAAAACTCATAAAACTTACCAATTACTTGTTTCAGGAAATCAGAAATTTCACATCCTGGTATAGCCCTGGCTATGGCCCTGCCTGTAGTTACAGCATAGATGTAGTTATTTGAATTCCAGCTGTTTATAATGTCATGGTTCATCCCTTTCCAGCTTACACCAGTTTTAGTTGGTGGCAAGAAGTGACAGCAAGAATAAAGTCACATGTTTCACCTGGGTAAAGAGTGCATGACACAGACTGACAGCTTTTTGAAATCACACACAGTTTCAAAGATAGAAGAGGAAATTACCTTGAAAGTCTGCCTCTTCCTGACTCCCAGCAGTTGTCCTTCCCCAAGCACTGGGCTACAGATCTCTCTGCATTTTTATTCTCTTGTTTCTACCATCTGCAGCAGGGGGAAATAAAAAGTGGAGAGGTTAAAAAGCAGAGTGGTCCATCTGTGAATGCAAAAAATATCACGAAAGAAGAGAGGCAACAACTGTGAGACTGCAGTGTTAGAAGAAGAGACATGGACACAGAAGCAAAAAAACTTGGAGCAACACCAGGAAATATGACAGCAAGAGAAATGTAAATGAGTAAAATTTGCATTTATTTGTACCTTGGGAGGGAAAATAATGGATTGAACTGAAACTCCCACCCCTGTTACTGTAAGTGATCTATACGTACAGCCTTCATTTCTTGATGCAAAGCACCGTGTACGTGTCAGAGCCGCTGCCAGCGCTGCCCTCCCCCAGGCAGCCTCTCCAGGGCACTCAGCTTTTCCACTGGAGGTGGCTGTAGGCTGGCACAGTGCTTAGAGACACCTCGAGTGAAGCCATGAGCTTCTGAACCGCCCCTGGGCTAGCTGTGCACAGCGTGCATGCAGCAACACAGCGTGCTGAGCACCCCACAAAGTAAATCGTGCCACCCAGGTGCAAAATAGGGCTTTTAGGGCATAAGGAGAGGAGTCTATATTTGTGGAATTTGCTCAGTGTTTATATGACTGAACATCTACTACAGATTGCAAGAGTTTCCCTTTAATTTTAGCTGAAGCAGGTTCTATCCACCCTTTGCTTTTGGTCCTTTACTTTACTCATTACTTACTTTGCTGTCATTCCTTTGTTTCCTACACTGAAGTTTAGATTTAAAATGGTGACTAACTTCAACCTTGGATTCTTAAATCCTTGTTTAAATATCAATCTAAACTGTTAATTTTTTTGTTTTCTTTCAGAAAGTCTGAAAACCAAGAGTTCCAGACACGTAAAACCACAAAGCCACCATCAGTGGCCTCGTCACATCTCCTTACCTAAAAGCTGGTTCATCTGTAGAGTAAACATCATGATACACAGATAAGGCACGATAGGTAGAATTAGCCACACTTGAACTGTGTTTCAGCTATAAAATTACAAAAAGTGTTGGTGCTTCTGATCATGGAAAAGTGTTCTGAAGACATGGTCAGCAAATGCAGTATTGCTGTTACTGCACAGCAGGTTTCACCTTCCCTCCTGGGCTCATGGGACATGGGCTGAGCAAAGCCACCTCCGTCTGGGAAGGTATTCAAGCCCATTCCATGCATAAAGAGGGCAAAGTCTTTCTGTGGGGAGACCAGAGCATATAGATACAGCTGTGGGAGGGGACAATGTCCTGGTCTAAATGCCAGTTCTGACTGCAAGACCCTTCCAGTGTATCTTGGGTTCCCAGAAGCCACAGGAGAAATGCTGGACTCCAGGAGCAAAGCTCTGCTCTTCCCTGTGTGTAGCTGAATAGATGAGTGCCCAACTCATTAATATGCCAATTAACTTTATGCAGATGGTAGTTATCCCAAAGCAATTCCCATGAGATCTTTCATCACTTTGATTTCTCTCTGGGTCTGACAATGCAGTGAGGGATAAAAGACGGGCTGTGCAAGAAGAAGGGCATTCAGAGGTGGCAGTGGGACTTGTATATCCGTCTCTGAGAGCATCATTAGGGGTTCAGACTGACCCTGTGCGTGTAAATGAAGGTGTGACTGCTTGCTCCTGGATCCATTCCTCCTGCCAAACTTGAGAAGGCACTCCTGGAGGTGTCTTTCAGTAGTGGTGATAGCCGTGCTCTGGGGAGGTAACAGTTCCCTGGCAGGGAGGCTGCACCAGGCACAGAACCAGCCAGTGTCACCATCCAAACTCCAAAGTACAAACTTTTCCCTCTCAAATACAATAAAACTCTCTGCCTTTCCCCTTGGCTATCTTTATGGTTGGTTTTCCCTTGGTTGTTTTTGTTTGCAGCATCATGTCCCAGTTTGCCTTCAGGAATATCAAAATATTTACCTCTTTTTTTTACCCATGAGGTTCCCTGCAGCGGCCTTCTCCATCCTAGAGCAGTCACCTGAAAACAAGTTGATGGTTTCAGGTGGAAAAAAGAGTAAATCCCATTGTCAAATTCCTTCCATTCAGACATCAGATGATCTACCCAATCCCACTGATTTTACTGGCCTTTATACACATACCTGGCATTAACCTGCCACAGACGAGGTGCCCTGAGCTGGGCTAGGAAACCACTGGCATGGCACTTGTGAAAACAGCAAAGCAATACTTTGATAAAGCAGCTTATTTCCATTTCTTAACCGTTTTTCCTACAGCCAGCAGATACTTCCTGCTTCCCCTCTGTCCCTCTCCAGCAGATAAAGGGACACGTTTGTTGTCGAGATCATTGTGGCACCCTCGGCAAGCCGAGGCTGTCATGGGACTCCCTGCACAAACAGAGCAGGTTTTCAAGGATAATACACAGCATAAATGAGCAGTCTTGTTCCGTCAACAAAAGTCTGTGTGTTTAGAGGGACCCTCCAATGTGTTTTTAAAAACACTTGGGTGGGTATTTTTAGCTGCGAGAGCCTCTCCAGCCGCCCCTAACACACCGACAGTGTTCTCGGCGCCGCTCTCCCCCTCGCCCAGGGATGTCGCAGCCGTCCTTTGGTGGAACTCCCACCGCGGGCTGTTCCTGCAGGAGCAGAGCCCCGAGCAGGGCACGGCCCCGTGTTGTTCAGGCTGCACTGACATCTGTTGGCTCTTATCGGCCCGGGGAGGAAGAAACAACCCCGTGCGGTTTCACGCACTGAGATAGCGCCCGCGGGCAGCGACGGGGCGAGCGCCCCGGCAAGGGGAGCTCTGCTCGCATCAGGAGCTCACACACGGCGCTGGCCAGCAGGCACGGACGAGCCCGTTTAAAAGCTCCGCTGGAACTGGATTGTATTCCCTAGGAAACATGCAATTCCCAGCCGTCATCCTTCCAGTTCTGTCCTCGTAGCTCGAGCTGCCTTTCTGCAGGAGAAGGCTGAAGCCAAGCCTGGAGGAGCTGCGTGCTCCCCTGCGAGTGTGTTCTTTGGTCCATGTGACTAAACCAGTAGGACACAAACACTCATTTCTGAATCAGTGTCTGAAAAGATCGCATAACCTTTTGGAAAAAACAAGTAAGATGTGAGCAAAGCGTTTCACTTGACCTAGCAAACTCTTACTCAGATGTACGATTTGGATAATATAACTGTATGTTTGGTGTAATAAGCAAAGAACAACTGTATGACCTGGAGTTCAGCCAGCATCCTACTTTGGTTAGAGGCTCCATCCTGCAAATACTATATCATATGTCAGTGCTCTTATTCACGGAATTAACACAAGACTTAACTGAAGTGGGTAACAGTGCTACGCACTCCTCTCTCAGGCTTAGTGATGGAGCAATTACAGCCTTTTGGTTTTAAGTGACTAATGCCCAAAGTGTGGCAAGTCCCGAGCCTGACTGTGCAGCCCGAGGGGTTTTCTGAGAAACTCCCTGCAAACACGGCGCCCTGATTTGGGCACTGATGGTCCTGTGAGGGAGAGAGAGAGCAAACAAGTAGCACAGGGGTGCTGTGGGCATAGGAGGAAGTCACATGAAAGAGGACTTTTAGAACAGCATAGACTGGAGGGACAGTCTTGAGAGAGATGGAGACTACCATCCATTTCCTGTTTGAGTGCAAACAATTGCAGAAATCCTTCTCCCTGCTGTTCCTCAGAAATACTTGTTATATGATTGGGTCAACAGTGTTTAATTTTGGCCGTATAAAGTATAACCTCATTTTTAAATTTGCCCTTTGATTTCAGAGACAGCTTGTGCTGTTCAGGTTTTGAAATAATTTAAAACAGAATTAGCTGATTTTACAGCTTTATAAATCTCTCCTGGTTGGCTCCAGTGTAAGTAGGTTGTTAAATTCTACCAGTAAAGATTTCATCATTTCTCTGAGCGCTGCAGTTTAATATTTGCCATTGAAGCACTGGGTCAGGCTGACTTTGCCTGCTAGACTTCGCTGTTCCCATGCAGCTTTAAAGGAGAAAATGTCAGAGAAACAAGGGATCTACTTTCTTGGTAAAAAAAGGGCACTGAACACGACAGCATCGCTGGCTGTGCAGGACAGGGAAGGTGGGCAAGGCTGGTATCCCCACTGCTGGCAACCCTGGGGCAGCCTGGCAGCTGTGCCACTGAACAGCTCTGTGCCAACACTCTCCAGAGCCAAGGGAGAGCTGGAGCTGCCAGGACCGAGGGGGCTGAGCAAACCCGGGCTCTCAGGAAGGTACTGCAGTGACATGCCTCAAAGAGCTGGAGGCAGCAGCCCTGCAGAGGAGTTTGAGCTCCCACTTACACCTTCTCTGTCTGTTCTCTCATGCTGCCTGAGCACCTGCCTCTCGCCTCTCATTAGGACTGCAGAAAATAGAGCCATCAATGCAGCACTGCTGCAGCTGCAGTAATAATTCTGCTTACCTGTGCACCGCTTGCAGGGGGAGATACTGCCAGTGGTCAGGAGGGGAACGGGGGAAATGCTCCCAGGGCACAACAGCTGCCTCTGCTCGGTGTCACCCCCGTCACTCGAGCCCGGCTCTGGGAACAGGGTCACAGTTTCCCCACACAGGCTCCTGATAAGCCAGTCAGGGAAACAGCAGACCGGGGTCTCTGTTCCTCACATTTTACACCGTAAATTAATGAAATCCGAAACTCCAGCGAGGGCTGCAGAGGGAGGGGAGCAGAGCAGCAGCACCTGCACACGGGGTGGGGTTCAAGGTTCTCCTCTGCCCCACGGCTGTGCCATGAGCCCGGCTGGCAGCAGGAGCAGCCCCCGGCTGGGAAGCCCGTCCTTCCACACCCAGCACGGAGCTGTGGCTGAGCCGAGAGCCGCAGTCCTCTAGATGTCACCAGTGCCACGGGCTTGCTGGTGCCGCGTCCTGCGGTAGCACATCTCAAGGTGTCCACCAAGAACAAAGGCAGAGCTGCTGCCTTTCAGATGGCCAGCTTTAAAGCCGCCTCTAAGCTGCTAATGAGGCCCCAGCGTATTAACAGCAGCCTCATTAAAAGTTAAAAAAGAGAACAAAACTGCTTCATTCCCTTTTCACCGTTTTGGCTGTTATTTCCCTCTGTGCTTTCCCACATTCTGTGCCTGATCAATCCAGGTGTTCTCCCATCCTTGCCAATGCTGCAGTGCTCAGGTGCAGGCACAAAAAAATCAGTAATTTACCACCTTCCTTTTGGTGCAACAACAGGCAAAAAACCCCTTGGAAAACACAATGTTCCTTCTCATCCTCTTACATGCCGTATTTTGCTGTTTCTTCACTATCACTAACTGTCAGATTTTTCAATTTCTCAATGGTTTCTGTGGAGTAAGAATTCTGTGGTTAAGTCTTTGCCTGAACAGAGCCAAACCACATGTGGTTGAAGCACCCATTGTTGGGACAGACAGACCATTGCCCTTCACCCAGGAGGGTCCTTCTGTGCCGAGCTGAAGACCTGCACCTTCCTCTGAACCAAACTGAAAGGCCCAAGTGAAAGAAAGAACAATGATGTCAAGGGAAAAAAGACCTCCTTGAAGTGCAAAGCATTCACAACTCCCCTTGCTGTTATCACTACTGAAAAAAAATACACAAGAAAGGAACAATAAAGACAATTAGGTCTTTTCATGTTAAGCATATGGCAAAAGAGACACCAAAGGATGTATTAACAACAGGTACAGAGAATACAAGAGGAAAAATACAGGAGTCTATCATTTCATGAATGTAAAAGCAAGCACTGACAAAGGATTCTTGCTTTCAGAGCCACAAGCCAGAATTTCAGTATTCTACACCAAGGAGATTTTTTTGCCAAACTTGTATGTACATTATGATTTCAGCCAGCTTGTGTACAGCTGGTAAAAAAACATGAAAATAAGATTTAATTTTCTCCAGAGTTGGCCTTTTCCAGAAAAAGAAAAAAAATGTTTCTGTAGAGTAGATATTAATCCTTTTCTTAGGTTTGTTCAGTATTTTATTGTCACATCTCAGTGACACCAGAACATAACCAGGATGCACAAGTTCACACTTGCTGAGAGCTCAGGCAACCTCCACATTCCCTGGGCTTGTGCCTTCCTTACAATCCCCTCTTTCCCACTTCTCTGTAGCCATAAAAATCAGTCAGTAAATCACTGTAGCCTTTTCCTTTAAACCACTTGAGTACCTTTAATCTGCTTCCACAAATCAAACAAAGCAATCTGTGCTATTACACTGGGAGAGCTCAGCTGGATTATAACATCACCTTATCACTTTAATCATTCCTTTGTTTATGTGATACAAAAGACTTTGGTTTCTGTTCCATTTGAAACTGTGCTTTTCCACGTCAGTCGTACCTCAAGTGGTGTTTGTTGCTGGACAGCACAGGAAGTTTTGCTGAGTTTTATTAATTTTTGCTGATGACATTTGTGCTCCCATTATGAAACAGTTCATTCTACAGCCAGGGCAGGAGAAAATATCTGTGGTCTTTCCAAGATTTTAGGTGCAGAATGTTATTCAGCCTTCACGTGGGCTGAATTAAATTCCATTGAGAGCAGCAACACCTTGGAGGTGAAATTGGTAAAGAGATGAGCACGTGGAGCCTGCGAAGTGTCACTCCTCACCTGAGACCCTCACGCTTAGGATTTGAGAAAGACTCATTCCTCTGCAGGACTGACACTCCACAAACTCCCTCTGGACAGGCTGTAATTAAGGCACAGTCCCTGAACCAATTCCTGTTCCAGTGTGGGAAGAGCAGGCCCTGCCCAGGGCTGGAGGGAGCCCTGGGAACTGGTGGGACGCAGGTCTGACCACCTGCATTATTTCAGCCAAGCATTTGCATCCAGGTGCTGAGCAGTACAAACACATTCCAGCATTCTGACTGGACTCTGGATGGGAGCTCTGCTTCAGCCTGGGATTAATTTCCTTTGAAACTAACAATAACATGAAAGGAGATTGCACACAAGTACCAGCCTCAAAACAGCTCGTAATTGTTTTCTTGGCAAATAATCATAAAGAGCTCTGGGTTTTCAGAGCTGCAAAGTTCATTCACTGATAAATTTGGCAACAGAAATCACAGGCCCACCATACAGTCTCTGCTGGGTTATCTACTACAAAATCCTCAGCCACAGGTTAAAAGGGAAATTCACAGAAGCATTTCAGCTTTCACTGTTTAAGTATCAAATGGCTTCAGTAAATAATTAATATGACAGAAAGAGGATTTGCTGAGTGAGGCAACAGTACCAGTATTCCTAAACCAACTTGATTGGGTTCTGCCTTGCCAGTTAATTCTGCCCTGACTATTACTAGGGGTATAGGGTTGCTGCTTAGAATGTTCCTTAGAGTCTCTTCACTTGGTCTATTAAGCATTTCAGGATACACTGCATACAGATATTTACCTTAAACTCCATAATTAGACTTTTGAGCATTAATTAAAAAAAGAGAAAGAAAAATCAGGGGTTTTAAAATTTCTTTTCCATTTGAAGAACACTTCTGTTCTGACTAGTTATTTATATTGGGAAAGAAACCAAGCAAAGAAACTGATTTAGAAAGAATGATCCCACAGCCACATTTCAGGGTAATTGTTCAGCAATAAAGGGCCTGGATTAAAGTGAAACCCAAGAGATCAATAGTTCCCATTTCAGAGAAAATGAGGATTATTGGGCAGAAAGCAAACCCCAGCCTCTTGTCTGATGACTGGAAATGTATACAGTAAAAATCCCTGCAAAGCAATCGATGGACACAGTTTGTGCTTTCCATGGGAGAGAGCTGAAGGGAAGGAAACGGGAACAGCTCCCTGAAGCAATGGGAACAATTCCTGGCAGCCCACATTTTGGGGAAGCCTTACAGTTTGCTGCACTAATCACAAAATTAACACAACGATTACAGGGAATAATTTAGCTTCTGGGTTGATTTCTTAGGACTGTTTCACAATTTGCCTTGATAGCAAATAAAACAATTTATTCATGGCTTAGAATAATGCAGCAAAGGGATGGAAAAAATCCCGAAGTCATCACACAAAGTTCAGCCTAGCTGGAGCAGGGTTGAAATTGAACCAAGTTACTAGAAAGGAGAAGAAGAAAAGTTATAAACTTAGAAATAGGATTTTTAGGAGCTGTATTTGCTTAAGAAAAAAATCCAGAAGGAAGATAAGGCGTTGTCTGGACTGAAGAACTGGGCACACATGCAGGGCAGCCTCAGAAGCTCCCCAGGGCTCTCTGACATATTTATTTGTCAGAACCTTGGAAGCCTTTTTTTTAGAAGATTTTTCTTGTAGGTAACATCAGAGAGAAAGGGTGAGAGAGGGAAGGGGAGAATGATGATCCTTGGAAAGGAAGGGTTGCTCTAAAAAGGTCATGCTGTTGGCACAGGGACATTGGTTGCACCTCACCTTCATAAGCAGCTAGATTTCTTTATTCATAAAGGATTTCTCCTTTAAACAGCCTTACTCATAAAATATGCACAGCTAGAATTTTAATCTATCACATATAACTTCATTTATCCTACTGAAACTTTTCTATTCTTACAGTTCTTGCACACAAGTGCAACTTAGCATGGAAAGCTCTCCTGGAAAAGAACTTTTTCTGTTGTACTGTTGCAAAAATTTTTACTTACTTTAAATTCTAATAACTGAGTTTTTAACTATCTGATATGAACTTGCTTTCCTGTGTTTATTATTTTTGGAAACCTGTTTTGAAGAATAGTCTGTACAATATACCCTTGGTTATTCTTTACCCTTAAAGAAAATACTGACTTAGTAAACTTTATACATGAAACAATTGGACAACGTGGATATATGACCTAATTTATGAGTGTTGCTTTTTTTGGCACAACGTACCCCTCATTGAAAGCAGCACCCAGTAAATGCATTATTAGCTTGGCAATGCCCACTGCACTGAATAGGGAGCTGAAATCTGTGCCTCTCCATTTCATTAACAACCCAAACTCTTTACAGCCCCACACCTTGAAAGAAAAATTAGCAATAAAACGTTGTTGACTTACAAAACATGCCAGTTCTTTTATCTTATTTTAAACTGGCATTCTGTCAGTATTGTGTCTGAAGAAACAAAATTAGTATTTCAGGGTTTTCCATGTGCTATTGATTAATTTAAAATACAGGGTTTGTTCACTAAAGGTTATTAGCTGAATTCTGCCTTCATTGGTTCAGCAAGAACCACTCTGATCTCAATAAAAGATATTTTACATTTGGGGCAGAAGAAAACTCAGGAAAAACCTTCCAGTGTCACAGCTGCTTCCTACTAAAATGGGACAATTATGACATTTGGGACAGCCAATAAAAGGCCCAGGGACTGTGCACACAAACTCTGTAAGTGTGACAGGGACTGTGACCAGAAGGGCCAAGCAACATGTCCCCAAGACCACTGACCCTGGTTCCCTAAAGGACTCTGTCCTGCCCCCTTCCCTACGGGCACGCCAAGGCAGACTTTGGGATGTGCCAAGTTTGGTGCAGACACACATTTTTACTCGGGAAAGGATTAATCCTTCATTGTGCTTTGCACGAGGGAATCAAAAGGGGTAACACAGAAAACCTATGCGATGATGTATCTAATTTTTGGTATTGGGGTTCAAGTGGCAGCATTTCTTGCCCTGAGGGTTTCTGTTGCCTTGCAGGCTCTGAGCAGGGCACGTTACAGCTGGTCCACTCCTGTTGTGCTGCTTTGGTCCTGCATCACGCGCGTGGCTCGGCACCAGAGGCGTTTCGCCTTGCGTAGTTCCTATTCCTTCCTGCCTATGGGAACATCCTGCTTCTCCGAAGTTTCTTTGCAGGGCTAAATATCTCCCCAAAGGAATTCTTCCCTGCAATCCCACAATCAGTTCTCGGCAGCTTTGACTTCAAGCCACGCTGACTGCCAAGCGGGTTTCTTGGCACAAAGGTAGGAATTCCACCTTTTGTCATTCCCTCCTAGTCAGGTGAGGCAGCCTCTGGGGGAAAAGCAAAATTGTGCTTTCGTTCTGGTGCCGTATTGTACTCTCTCTCAACCCAAAACATGTTAGGAATGACGTGAGGGACAAACCAAAACTACTTGGCAAAGGCAGTAATGAAATCCAAGCAGTTTGGTGTGTACGTTTTCAGCCTCTGAGGGCAGGCCACAGGCAAAGCCCAACACTCATTATGAAATGGTGGGAGCTTGTTCCAGGCCTACCCATTTATCATAGCCCAAGAATTCGGCTTTGTAGGAGAGCCTGGAGTGGTGAGTGGACAGGCCTGGAGTCTGCAGGAGAGAACACTGTGGTGTTGGGAACACTTGTCACTGGGTTTGTCGAAGACATTTCAACGCGGGGCGCGGAATTCAGGGGGGATTGTGCTCTGCAGCCAAGTGAAACTTTCTTCTTCCTATGCTGCCTTAATTAACTGGTGGGGAAAAGAGCCATTTGCTGATGCTGAAGAAAAGTGCAGCAATGAGGCTTCACCCTCATTTCTGACGATGCTCAGACCTCACAGCGTGCTGTGCGATGCTGACACAAAGCAACTCCTGCCTCCAAAGCCTTTGCAACCTGAACTCCCCAAATTACACACATAAAAGCTGTGGCCACCGGGTCAGACATCCTCTCCAAGGTATGCTGCCTTTCTGACTTGTGTAGAAGGTTTGTAAGGTTCTAGCTCTCTCTCAATTACCAGACCAGGAAAGGTGTTGCTTGTCTATCTCTGCCAGTTCTGTAGAAAAAATAAGGTGCAAATGTGGTTT
The DNA here is from genome assembly GCA_035222235.1 of Margarornis squamiger. Taxonomy (NCBI): domain Eukaryota; kingdom Metazoa; phylum Chordata; class Aves; order Passeriformes; family Furnariidae; genus Margarornis; species Margarornis squamiger. The sequence goes on from JAWWTY010000048.1 coordinate 11,241,671, forward strand.
AATTGCAGCTCCTCTGTGCATTCCCAGCCTGGCTGTTGCCACAGCAACGTGTGATTGAGAGACACCAGAATCTCTCAAAAAAGTGATATGGAATGGGAACAACACAAGTTTATCCCCCTGTGGATCTCTGATCTTCTCTTCAGCAACACAGTTAAGCACCGAGTTTTGCTAAACTAAGGCTGGAACCCATTACCAAAATATCCTATGGACAGTTTTAATAAATATCAGTTGTGCAAACACGAGCATTTGGCTTGTGGACACAGGTACCTGCCTTGTCTGGGGGGTTCCACGTGTGCTTTTGCAAAGCACCCAGCCCTGCTTTGCTTTGGTGCTGGAATGAGAACGGCCTTTGGGGTATCACGTAACAGCACGTGGGACAGAGCTGTGTCCATGCTCACAGGAGAGACCTGCAGCCGTTCTGGGAGCAGCACAGAGTGCCACAAGGACCACACCTGGCTCCTGCAGCAGAAGTTTCTGCTGCCAAGAACACACCTTTGCTTCTGCCAGTCGTTCAGCTCTCACCGCTTGCTGTTTCAAGCAAGTGGATTTGGGAAAGACAAGAGGATGCTGTGTAAGGTGGAAGAGAGCACGTTATCTGCATTCAGGAGCAGTGACTGCTCTTTGGGATTGCCAGTCTCTGCTTTTTTGACCTCAGTTGCTAAGTGACAATGTTTAAGGCAAGATAAGTCCCCTGCTAGAGAGGCGTTTGCAGCCACGGGCAGGGATAATTATAAAAAAGGTGTCAAGTCAGTGCAGTGAGAGAATCACGCCCAACAGATTTGTTTTCTTCTCATTACAGAAGGGGACAAACCACGTAATCTTCTTTTGGAAATCCTAGGCTTTCTGTTTAAGGGAGCATTAGTTTAACACTGGAGCTTTTTTAACTCTCAGGCTCGATGGCAGCATGGTGGCACAGAGAACACGTTGTGCTCTTCTGGCTCTGTGTGGCCCAGCATCAGGGAAGCAGGAAAATCAAACTAATAGCATCCTTTAGCACAGATTTTCAGAGGGATTAAATTGTCACCTCTCTGCTGAATTTTGTTGGGGAAAATTAAAAAGGAAGGTTTTGCCAACCTGAGTTTAATTGCCCCCCCTGTGGCAGCCTGAAGGAGCTGCTGCACCAACGTGCTCCGTGCTGGGCTCCTGTGGATGCACACGCTGGTGCTGGGAGCCCTGGGAGAGCAATGGCCCTCTGACCCTGCTCCAGGTGGGAGCCCTGCTTTAATACCTGAAAGGTTGCTGGGTCAATGTCACAGGAGGGCCAAGCAGTCCCAGGCTCTGCTGCATCTCAGGCTGTGGTGTTTACCAGGAGAGAGACCTTGCAGCACGAGCAGGATTTGCACTGACTGCTTGTTGGTTTGTTTTGGTTTTCTTTAAACACAGTCGCACTAACTTTCATCCTTCTATTTTGTTTGGCTTTCTCTTTTAAAGAGAGTGGGAACACACTTGCCAGTTGGCCAGAAATCACTTAAATGACTGTTTCAGTCAGCAGGCTAAATAATTCATTACCTTCATGGGAGAAACAGATTGTTAAAGGCTCTTTAAAATAAAAAATCCTGTTTAGATATTTGTGACAGCCAGCGGAGAGGAGATTTATGAAACAATATTTTCTCAGCTATCTTAGTGTACTGCTCTTGATTCACTTTGCTTTAGGCCCTCTCCCACTGGGATCTCTATTGCACAACTCCAGAAAAGTTATTCCTTGAAATTGCTGCTGGCCCAAAAGCTTTAGTTTTTGCTGTTACTGCAGAAGGATGAGGAGGACCATCCCACATCATGACATTGCATATATTCCAGGCTGGAAATAGGCTACGGGTCATGCAGTTCTCGCTGGGCTCCTGCTCCTGAAAACAGCCCCAGAGGGTGGTATACACAGATTGTCTTCCCAGCAGATGAAACACAGAACAGCATCTTAAATGCTGTGAATTTTGAATGGCTTTTTCAGTTCTTACTTAGTACCACATTTTGGATTTCTTTACACCTAAGACCATTTTGCACTGATTTTGCAGAGCTACACAGTTATTCTGGAGCCACTGGCAGTGGAGATGATGGTGCATCTCATTCAGCTTCTCAGCTGGGTTCAAAGCCAGCTGCCACCAGCCATGAAGGGATTGGATTTGAGAGCTTTACTCGTGAGCACTTGGATGATTTGACTCAGCTGTGTCAAATGTTTTCTCACCTACATATTTTACACATTTGGACTGGAGGTGGGGAAATAAAAGGAGTAGAAATACCCTAAGGAAGGGGGCATCAGTTTACCAAGGCATTAAAACACGCTGAGTAAACTCAGAGACCGAATTCTCTGGTGCCCTAAAAACCCACAGAGCAGCAGTGACAGATAGATGGCACCTCTTCCCTCAGGGCACAGTGTGCACCTACTGGGTCTGGTGTCACTCAGGGCTGCACAGCAGGGGAGGGTTGTGGTGGCAGGGGCTCTCACCATTCCTCAGGCCTGCCACCCACTAGCAGAGAAAAACAGAGCACTGCTTTTCATGTTCCTCTCTGCAAATAAGAACACTGCTCCCTGACAAGCACAGCTCTCACTAACACACCAAAATCGTGACTGTACAGTTATACCACTGTAGTCACACAAGTAGTCTCTGAGTACAGAGTCTCTTACTCCAGGAGGCTTTTATTTTCTTCAAAGTTTGTTAAAACTGCTCTGAAGTTGCACGAGCCAAGTCAGGGTAATTTTCTAAACGACAGCACACTGTAACCTGCAAAGCCTGCCCTTTTCCCGGGCTCACTGTCCCTGCAGCGGCACCTTACTGCTGCCACCATGTCACACCACACTGTGGGATTCCCACATACTCTTGGGCAATCTGGGGGAAAGCAGTGGCTGAAATGTGGCCAGGATATTGCTGCTTGCTGGCCACTGGCACAGCCTTCCAGCATCAGCTCTGTCCTGGCCCTTTTCCTGCTCCCTGCAAAGGTTTGCCCCGGGCAGTTTTTGGGTTTGGAAAACAGAGAAGGCATAAAAGACCCAAGAAAGAAGTGGGCAAAGGGTGACAGAGGAGGATGGAGGGGTGCTGCCCTCCCAGTTCTGCAAGGGGAGAGCAGGGTGAGGGGCCACAGCCCGCAGTGCCCCTGACTGTCCTTGGAGCTCCCTCGGGCTGCTCCTTCAGGAGCAGGGGCTGGCTGGTGAGAGGGCACCCAGCAAGGGGATGCCAACAGCTCTCCAAGCCTCACCTCACTGTTTCACGACTCCAACACAGGGCACATTTTGATCCTACAGCAAAGCCCTCCCAGTGCCCTTCCAGGTGAACAGGGATTGATCAAACATCTCACGTTATCTGTGGCAGAATCTCACAGATGTTTCCTCGCAGAAACCTTGAGCAGAATAGCAAATGTTTCAAGCTCACACACAAAGCTGGTGCAGAGCCAGCCCCTCACGGGGTTGTTTTGTGTTTGCCTGTAGCATTGCATGTGCCTGTCAAATCCGCTTCCTGCCTCGGATATTAGATCTTGGGAGGGAGAGTTTCCAAATCCCGGCCAGCTCCAAAGTAAGCTGTGCTCGGCAAAAATAAAAACAATAGTATCAGAAGTATAAATACTCAGATGAATAATTGTCTCTTTATTATTTCCTGACTCGCAAGCTTACATGTGTTCCTTGGAGGGGGGCAATTTTAAAAGACATAAGCTAAATTCCTGCTGGCCAAGGAGATGAAAGTCTCTGCTGCTCTCACAGCCTTTTTATCTTACATGTCATAGTGATATCCAACAAAACACAAATTTAAGAACCATCCTCGTCCCTTTTGATATTTTGCATTAGGTTTGACCTTGCCCACTGAAGACAGAGGGAATGTTATTTCAGACAGATAGGAAAAGTGGTGAAGTGTTATGAAATTGCTTGTGAAGGACGTGGGATACCCAGTCTAAGGAGAAAGATTGTGACAGCCAGTTGGGGAAGAAAGTCATGCGTGGATGCCCATAACAAACAAGCGGCTGGTGTTTTAAACAAGAACCTCCTGTCACCTCCACCTAAAATTATCATCTATTAGACTTATTTTTTTTTCCTGATATTTTCAGGGATACTCAGAATAAAACATTTGTGCCACAATGCTGAAGAATTAAGTGGAGCTGAGGCAGCAGAAAAGATGGGAGCTGAGGATAGTACCAAAGGTGAGATGCCAGAGATGGATCCTTCAGCTGCTCAGTTCCCCAGCCTGGAGAATTGTTCATTAGTGGCAGATCCCAACCTGTCCCATCAATTCAGGAGTCGAGAAGCAGGAAGAGCATTAAATGAAGCCCCTGTTATGGGCACTGCCCAGTGAACTGTTTCTGAACAGGCAAGAAAACCCTAAAGGCAAACCCACCTGTCACAATATGCATGTGACCAGGGGAAAAAATACAAAAAAAAAATTAAATATAATAGCACTTAATAGTTTCCAGTTTTTAACTTGCTCCAAGGATTTGAACCATGTGTGGACTAAAAAGCTGGTGTCAGTTGTCCTAAATCAGCAGCGCTGGTACCAGTGGTATTTTTGTCTGCCCTTGGAGAACAGCCCCTGCCAGGGATGTTCTCACACTGCACTCAGGGACTGATGGCCTTTTAAAGAAAATTAAACTTCTGACAAAGTGATCTGGCAGTTGTTTAGTGCCCTGTGTGATGGATAAGTGTAAACACACCCTGGTAATTCAGGGGGGTTACTGAGCAGGTGCAGTTTCGATGATTTAACTCGTACCATCCTTTTAGTGCCATAAATCAGCCCAGGATCCCAGGCTGGGACTGTCAGTGACCGAGTCAGCAAAAGCTTTTCTGAAGGACTTGGTTAACACACTTTTGCCACCTCACACCTGCACTTGTTAAAAGGTTCCATTCTCCCATACCCTGGTCTGATTTATTTATTCCTCTGGATTAAAAATGTTGTTTTACAATCTCACACCCTTTTTCCTAGAAAACAGAAATGATTCATTTGAACCCTTTTTTCCCCTCCCACCGCTGTGGTTCAGGATATTTCATGACAATGAACTGGAGGAGTCAGAGAGGTTTTATCTGTCTGCTTTGTGCTTTGCTTTGTGGTGTCCAGGACAGAAAGACTTTCTATTTTCTGATTATTCTGAATCACAGGATTTCTGCTTCAAGTCTCACTTTGGCTCTACCCATTATTCTTTTTTTTTAAATCTTTTCCAAGGCCAGCAAAATCCTTCTGGGTGACAGCTTTTATTTATCCACAGGTACGTTTTTCTTACTACTGTGAAGTTTTTCTTAATATTGAAGTGAGTAACTTTGCAAACAAGACATTTTTAAAGTATAGTGAATGTCCTTCAGGACCAGTGTTCAAGTTAGCAAGGACACAAGACTTCAAACATCTTGTTCATGGACTGTAGACAATTCATTGACTTGAAAACGAGAATTAAATTGAGTAAAAAGAAAAAAATATTTATTCATCCTAAAGTTTCACTGGCTTTCAGAGCAAGATTTGCTTCCAGAGTTTCAAACCATTAAGAATGTCTGTTGGAACCATCCCCTATACTTTAAAAAGTCTGCAGATTCCTCTGAGAATAATTATAGCCCAAAATTCCAGCTAATTTGGTTTCACCCCCCCCACCTCTAGATAACAGTAGCTGTCAAATATCATCACAGTTTGGATTTTTTCCCTGGACCACTAAATTACATTGTGCCATCAATGCAGGAGGACCATTTGTTCTGCCAAATGTTGTTGGGTTGAGGGTGGCTGGCTACGTATACTTTGATCTCATCCAGTTGCTGCTTTCTTTCTGCACAGGTCAGCCCTGAAGGTACATTTCCATTCATGTGCAGAGGAGATTTTCCCCTGTGATGCTTGTCTGCAGTTAAACTAGTGATGCTGCATGTATCTTGTCTTAATTTTTGTTGTAAATCCAAAATTGGCTCTTTTTTCTCTAAGGAAAATGATCTCAGCATCCACACTTGGATTTGAAGGTGTGTCAGCTTTGTAAAAGGCTCAGCCACACTCCTGAGGACCATTGCCCTCCTCCTCCTGAGGCCTGAGGAAGAGACACTTTATTCCCTTTAGCTTTGCTCTTCCACTGGAGACACGATGGGAATTTCCTCTGATTACAGACATGGACCAGTTGGGGCAAGTCCACAGGAGGCCACAAGATGCTCCTCTCCTGAGAGAGCTGGGATTCTTCAACCTGGAGAAGGGAAAGCTCCAGGGAGACCTTGGAGCCCTTTTCAGTGCATAAAGGGGCTCCAGGAGAGCAGAAGGACTTGGGACAAAGGCCTGGAGTGATAGGAAAGGGGGAAATGGCTTTAAGTTGAAAAAGGACAGATTTAGACCAGCTACTGGGAAGGAATCTTTCCCTCTGAGGGTGGGCAGGCCCTGGCAGAGGGTGCCCAGAGAAGCTGTGGCTGCTCCATCCCTGGAAGTGTCCAAGGCCAGGTTGGAGCAACCTGGGACAGTGGAAGGTGTCCCTGCCCATGGCAGGGGGTTTGGAATGAAATGGTCTTTAAGGTCCTTTCCAAGCCAAACCATTCCATGATTCCCCCCTCCTTCATGGAGGACTGGTCCAATTCTAAATAACTGCTCCATGACTATTTCAGACACATGGTCTCCTTTCTGGCAGCCTCCCCTACACTAAATTCTCCCTGGTGCCTGGAACAGCTGCTTATTCCTCCAGCTTGGGCCTTTGAGATGTAAATAGTGTAATCCGACTTCAAGAGGCAAGGAAATATTAACAGAATTTAATGTAAATATTGTATAAATCATCCCAAAATAGCATGGCCACAGGATCAGCCAAAGACACTAACTGAAAGTTAAACAGACTAAGTAAATATAGACTAAATATATTCCCCTCCTGGAATTGCCTCTGGAATAGATCCAGACAGGAAATAGGTTAAAATGCAGTCTTGTGGCAGTGATATTAAAAAGCCATTGGCCTGTTTGGTGACATTTATAATGAATTTTATGTACTCCATACATTTTTAATACATGCCGAGTTAAATATTATCAAATCTATAAAAAGACTATGGAAAAAATGTCTGGTTTCACATGGGTGGACACTGCCTGGAACTCTCTCTGTGGGTTTTGTGCAAGAGAAGTGTTTGAAAGAAAACATGAAAGGGAAAAATAAAAATTGGAACGCTATGCCTTGTTCGTCCAGAGCCCAGAAATCATCACGTTTCAAGGCAGCAGAAGTTCCAAGACACAAACCACAATGGGGACTGGGATGTACCAAGTGCATCCCTTACAAATGCAAATGGAGAAAATCCCATTTCCTGGTCCAGGGTGACTTTGTGCACCCTCTGGGTCAATCCAGTGTAGGTACAAATGACCTTTCTCCTGTATGGATGCTTTTCCAGGTCTCTAGTCCTGCTGGAGCAAACAGGATGAATGGGAGCTTTGTGAACAGGTATGAGAAGATAAAAAGATGCCCTGGCTCACCTAGACCAGCCTTGCAATGTCCAAAAGACTATTTCTCAAGAAACTTCTTTGTCCAAATTGTCCACATGACAAGCAGGGTGGGATTTGCTGCCCTCACACTGTTCCCAGACAAAGCAGGAGGTGTCTGTGATCCCTCCCCACCCAACACGGCTCAGCTACTCAGCAGGATTCAAACCAGATTTGAAAAAACAAATAGAGATTTGATTTTTACTTTGTATCTCTGAGACAAAGGATTTTTGCTATTAGGTGTTGAATTATTTATTTTACTCTGCTTAAGCAAACTTAAGCTGGTTTTCAGTTTTTGATTTCCCAAAAATTTATCCCATTTGCTTTTCAGGTATTTCATAATAGATTTCCTCATCATGAGGTATTTATTTTTAAAAATGGCTTCTATTAAGTGCCTTCCAAATTAAATCCAGTAGAATTATATGCCTTGAGACACAGTAAAATTGAAGAATATGATAATCAGTCATCTAAATTGAACTTCTCCGTTATCATTCCATGAGTAACATGAGAATTTAGCCTCATGCCACAAAGTCACAGGCTACTTTTTATGTGAAAATCTGGCAAAACATTACTTTTCTAAATTGGAATTGATTAATTTGAAGAGCGTTCCTACAAAATGGAGATTGAGGACTTGATTTTAGAGCTGCCATTTGCTCCAGTGCTCAGACTGAGTCTGCAATGAAAATAACCTCACCAACACATTTCCCACAGCAGTTTTTGGGACCAGATAGTGCTTTATCCCAAGTGTCAAGAATGACCACAGGCAGAACTCATTTAGATCTCTTAAGACTATGCTCAAGTGGACCAAGGAACCAGAACAGCAAGGCAGAAACAAAGAGAGGAAGTAAGGAAGCCCTGGTGGTTTGTTTCATTTTGTTTTCAGCTACATTCTAAGAACCAAATAGGGCCACAAAATCAGAATGAAACATGTTTCTTCTCCCTTCTGCATTAAGCTTTCCATGAAGCCTTTAATCAGAAAGACCCATGCCTAAACCAGATGTGTATCCCCCTGTTGGAACTCCAGCTACACCCAGTTCTCCAGAGATCCCCTGTGACAGAGGGAAAGGTGCAATCCAGCCCAGCCCAGCCTGACTTTATCTGCAAAGCAGCCAACTGTGTGCAGGGGGGGATTTTTCACCATCAACACCCTGGTGGGGCCAAGGAATGTTCCCAAAGGCTGATGCTGGAACCACAGAACAGGCACTCGGTCACTCCGTTCCCAGCGCTGACATGACACAAACTGGGACAAGTCACTTCCCGTGGCTGTCCCAGCCAAACCAGTGCCCGTGAGCTCGTGGTGACTGGTCTGCACAGAAGCTCACACTGTGCACCCTGACTGCTGCTGAATCAAACAAATGAGTGAATCAGCCAGTTCTCCAGAGCCGCCCCAAAGCGCTCTGGGGAAGCTGCTCCTCTCCTAGGCCTGGTTTGGGATGGGTGAGTGCTGGGAAAAGGAATGTGAACAGAGCAGAGATGGCATGCACAAACCCCTGCAGCACTCAGTGTTCTCCAAAATGTAAATAACACCACAAAACACCACATGGGATATGTAAGCTTCTTTAATAATAAATTTACTAAGTGGCAAGAAGCCACTGCTTTGTAAACCAATTTTACTCAATCACAGTCCCTCTATTGTTTTCCTCATTTAACATGAATACATTCTGTAATTTGCATGTGAAACAATTACACAGAGATATGTTCTGAACCCCTCTTGCTGATTTCACTGGTCAGAAAAACATTAAACATGCGGAAACAGCACCTTAATTAAAACTAGAGGCCTTTTCTCCTTACATCTCCTTTGCTGCTAAGCTAAATTGTCTCTGACTAAGCCAAGTCTACAGGTTTTTTTTCCTTGTCCTGTGTTCTGAGATGTAGAGGGGCCTGCAGAAACACCTGATAAAACCTCACATAAAATAAGTAATTCAGAAGGCCTTGTAAGCAATAACTGCAGTTGCTTCCTCAGACTAGAGAGCTTCCCATGCATTAATGCACTTAGTTAGGTTTTGTGAGGAGCTCAGAGGAGGACATGCCCTCTTCCCGATTCAGTTAGTTGAGCCTGGACTCTGCACCACTGATATTGTTCAGCAACTGTGTGCACCAATAATTTAAAAAAAACCCCAAACAATACATCAGGCTGTTATCAGAAACAAATAGTAAATCTTATCATGATAGTAAAAAAAAAAAATAAAATGGCAATTTCTGATGTGTGACATTTTCATTGCTTGAGAAGGGATCAGTGCAAAGTGAGGTAACCCACACCCCGTCAGTCACTCGGGGCTGGGGCGCGTCAAACCAGGCGCCGTCTCTTGGAATCCCTCTCCATGTCCTCAGGGGGAGAGTCTCCATTGCACCCAAGAGGAGACACCAAGTTTAGCAAAGGGTCTTCAGATGCCCCTCCAAACAGGGACAGCAACAAAGCCACACCATAGCCAGTAGCTCGTTCACCCTAGAACAGAACCAGAACCACCCAATTCACACTTCAGATGGTATGATTTGAGTTTAGTTTTAATTCACCCACTCACTCAAGCAGAGGAATGATGGTGAGCAGCCACAGCCAATCCTCAGGGTCCCTGGCAGGCCCTGGGCTGCTGTATCCTCACTGCTACCGGAATCTGTCCTGGCTGGATTAGCCCAACACATTGTCTGATCCACATGAGAACTGAGCTCACACTGACTCGAGCCTGGATTTACACCAGCATTGTTCAGGGCAGGGAATCTTCCACACAGCCTGAGCATGGATTGGGAGTACGAGCTGAATAAACTGGGGTTAAAAAACAAAAGAGGCAGGGGGAGTAAATTGGCTTGTCTTTTAGGAAAAAAAAGAATATACATAAGTTCCATCAAAGGGAGGAGTGGAAACCCCCAAGAGGGAACATGTTTTGTCTGCTGAAGGTCAGCAGGCAGCATGATCAACTCTGGTCAATCATCTTAACACAACATGAGTGAAAATGAAAGGCTGGGATTATTGCCATGCACAGAAAGCAGGCAAGTTGTCAAAGTCTACAGTGATAAAGATGTTGCTGATTAAAGTGTCTGTTGGAACATTTTAAAACCAAAATGAAAAATACGAACAGATGAAACTACCAAACCAAAGAAATTCACGACAAAGATGACAAGTCAGCTTTTCCAAAGAACCCTCCTCCACGTGTTTCTGTCCCTCTGAGCTGGATGGCCACAATGCAAACCCCCTGCAGGTGCCTTCACCCACCACAGGCCCATACTCACTGCGTGCACAGGCGCAGCGATGTCGATGTGGACCCACACCCCGGGCCAGTCGAAGCCGATGTGGGAAGCAATGAAGAGCCCAGCACAGGAGCTGGGAGTATTGTCTCTGTCCTGTGGAAACAACAAACATGCAGTTGGTCTTGGGAGAAAAGAAAATGGCAATGGTTTATTCTGCCTGCAGAAGACAGTTGTGCCAATCTTGTTCAAAGCTTAATGAATGTCCCTAAAAGAGCCTTAAAACCCACCTCTGCTATAAATCCTTTACTCAGTCCCTGGTAGCAGCGTGGCCCTGCTCAGTTCCTGTTCTGCCCACGCTCCTTTCTGCAGTGTTTTTGGAACTTATCTGCACTCTGTAACTCTTAAATGCAGCAAAAGCAGCTGCAGCAGCTCCTGAGGTCTCTGTCCTTGATTTCCTGGTTTCTGCGTTCCCACTGGTTATGCATGATCTGAGGAACACACATCTTGACTTCCTAAACAGTTTCCATCCAGGAATGGATTCCTTTAGGGCCATGTTTAAGAGGCAAGCAGCACAAAGATCACCCTGTCTAAAACTGACACTAAATAGCACTGCAGTGACCCCCAGCCTGCAAAGCCCCAGCTGAAAGACCCTGAAGCCCAGAACAATATGGCCCACTTATAAAAGATTACAGCCCCCATGAAGAGCTTCCAGCCAGCTACCAGGAGGCCAGCACATTGTCTAGAAAACACACATTTTTATGTAATAAAGACACTTAAAAGAAAAACTATAACTTACTGCCACAGAGTTCTTCATATCAGCTACAGCAGAGGTAAATTCACTGAAGTGGAGCTCAGGGCAATATACCAGGGGATGGACCAAGTCTCCACAGTTCCTGCCAGCTTTAACACAAGCCTTTTCCCACTCTTCATTATTAGTAAGGACAGCAGCATGGTACTTTCCTGTAGCAATTCCCTAGGGACATGAAAGACAAAATCAGGAAGAGGTCACCTTAACTGTGCTGGGCAGGATAATCCTGTACTATTCTCTCTCAGCATGAAGAGCTGCTTTCCATCTAACAAAACCACCAAGAAAAAATGGCTCAGAACTATTCTACACAAAGTCAATGCTGCAAAGACATTGTAGTGACTGCTGAATCTTTTAAATTTTCTGAAAATCCATTCTGTGGTGCAAGAGTCTTCATCTGTCCGTCCTATTCAAACCACTGTCCCACAAACGTATTTATTTATAGTCATTGAGTAAGCAAACTCTATCACTTTGCTATTATTCACCCTTAGAAATAAAACTAAATCAGAAATGAATTATAAATAAAAAAATCTAACATTCACACATAGAGGATAGCCCAGCAACTGTGTCAGTCACCCAGTCTGAACATAACACCCTCATTCATTGGAAAGGTTGCTTCCTTCCAAGCACATAAAACCCAGAAGCCACTAACATGCTTCTAAAATTTGCCACCATTTCTCCTCCTGATATGAACACCAGTTCATTCTCTACAAAGTTAAACCACAAGAATCACTGCTCATCAATAAAAAAGGAACAGATGTAAAAAAATAATGGCACTAAATTTGTACCCTTGTACTGTTCTGTGTATGACTTACAATGGAAACCATTCCTGATCACTGTCATCAGATTAGTTCTGCTAATTATAAAGCCACTGAATTGCAAATATTGAGTACTGGACTGCTTACCTCAGCTGCTTATGTCATCAGAAGAAGAGTAATATTTTTAAGTATGCAAAAGAACAACAGTTGCATAAAGAACAAAAAATCCCAGAGTGGTTGAGTAACACAGTTATAAATGTAACACACTCATGGCACAGAGGATTAGTTGACTGGGGTTGCTGTTGGCCACTTTCTCCTGCCCAAGTTTGGGAAGCCTCCATCAAGCACAATGGTTCAGGATGGCTCCTTTCCCAAAGACTTGCAGGACAGAGGCAAAGCAGTTCACAGTGCCCAGAGAGCAGAAGGATTCACCCCCTGCCCACCAGCCATTCCCTGTCAGTACCTGAGCTCCAGTAAGAGTGGCCATATCCAGGATGATATCAGCTCCAAGATCTTTGCATGCATAAGCTACTCCATCAGCCAGTATCAGTCTGCCTTCTGCATCAGTGTTATTGATTTCCACAGTTCTAGGAGCAAGAGAGGGCATTTAGGACAAGAGTGCTTCAGGCTGGGAGTTAAGAGTCTTCTGGACTAGAGCACTGGAGGCGAGCAGACTCAAACCTCATGTGCTTTCTTATTTGACTCTGTCAGTCTGTACAGCTCCTTATTCCCCAGCTCCAAGCATCCCCAGAGGGCACACATGGAAAAGGGATATGGCAGCACCGCCCTCAGGGCAGGGTCTGCTTGTTGGGCCTGTGTGATGTTCAGCAGGACAAGCTGGGATTCTACAAATTACTGCCAAAGAGGTCACATCCTCGGCTTAAAAGCAGAGTTCTGATCCAATGGCAGCCTGCCTCTGTGACTGAGAACACACACTACAGGGGATACAGAAAGCTGGTTGTACAACAGAAAACCACCTAAATTTTGGTACCTTGAGGAAACTTCATCTCATGATATGTATGTATGTTGATGCGTATTTACACACCCAAAAGAAAAGTCAAAGCACACTTAAAAGTCATTACTATGGCTGTCTGAAATACCAATATCAGTATTTAGGGAAGCTGATGAGGGACAGGTTCACCACCTGCACAGCTCTCAGGTAAACAAAACCAAAAATCATGTTTGCTCTCAGTTCCTGGGAAAAAGGACAGATATAATCTTACTTTCCAGAGTAAAGAACATGAATGTCATCAGGTCGTGTTGCACGTGGTCCGACTGCGTTCTCGGCCAGACAGAAAACAGCATGAAGATTGTCCTTAAAACCCTGTAACAACCACAGGAGAGAAATGGCTTTTGAGTCACATCAAGCTGATTTATTGGGACTGCAATCAGTGAGGGATTACAACTTCTTGATAGCAATGCCACTAATTTCATAGGAAATCTGGAGGGTTTTTGGAGAGGTGGGTGGGTGTTTGTTGGGGTTTTTTAATGTGTCATTCATGCTGGGAGGCACACAGCACCTTCAACCTAGGTTTTTTTCCCCTTAGTCTCCCTTCTTTTGGTGTATCTCATACTGTTTTATGTTGGTTTAAAATAACTTATGGATGATGCTTTAAAATGTATGATGACTTTGTTATTTATACAGCAGTTGTCCTGTGTGGAGGGATAGGAACAGACAGGGAGACAACAGCTTTTAACAAATAAAGACACAGTTCTTCCCCAGCTGGGATAGTTAGCCTTAACAACATCAAATCCTGAGGGAAACCAGGGCCACTTTTAGTGTTAATCTCCTGATAAAAGTCTGTGCCTGAAGAAATCTGGGCTTGCTGAATCAATCGGCTCATGTTCTGAAGTCACAGGCCAAAAGCATCAATCCAAACCTTTCAAAATACCAAACAGCATCTGGAAGCCAGAAGGTAACTTTGCAGGTTCTAGTGCAGTTAGTGGGCAACCAGCATTGCTGGGGAGCCAACCTTCCATCTATGACCCTTTGCTCTTCCAACACAGTCTGTGCTGCAAAACTCCCACTCTATTCACAGCATCTCACTGGATTTTGATCCTCCAAGAAGACATGTAGTTAATCTACTGTGAAAAACTGAAAGTCTGCTTCCAGTCTCAGTTGCCTTTTCCTGAATCTCATTCTGCCTGCAGCTCTCCAAAAGCAGGATTCACCAGGTTAACATGCAGGATCAAGAAAGAATTCAAAAATTTAAGTGAGTGTTTTTCTCATCTCCCTTGTGTTGGAAAGCTCACAATAGATGAAATGCATCTTTCTAGGAAAAATCACTTGCTTAATTTTGCTACCCAAAGCCTTTTAGAATCCCACTGTGAAACTGTTGAACGGCATGCAGGCAAGTGTTTTCTGAAGATGGGTAAGAAACCTCTGCCCCTCTTCCCACTGAGCTTTCTCTCCAACACCCATTTCCCACTTCACTCTCTGTGACACAGCATAGCTCATTTAAACCTCTTCCAGCTTTCTTTTATTCTCAAAAGCATTTCAAAAAACAGCCTTGAAACACTAACAAGGACAGATTCTTCCCACTGCCTACTGAACACATTTTCTGCAGGGATGGCATTAACAGGTCTTCTTACATGAGGTTGTAAAATTCAGCAGTGAGCTCATTCTTTTGTTTTTAGATGTAAAGGCACATATTTCTCCAGGCTCAGTTTGTCCAAACATATCACTGCCAGTTTATTCATTGTTACAGTAATTGTACACGAAATGACAGACCACTTGCATTCACATGTGCTGTGATTGTGAATGGACTTCTCTCAGTGCAGATAATCAGAGAGAACTGCTCTGGAAACAAGGACTGAATCACTGAAAGGACAACATCCATGGCTTTCCCAGACTCCCCCAAAGCCCTGTGTAATTCCAGCTCTTGCCCCTTGCAAACCTGTGATCCAGCTTTCTGAAGGACTTAGCTACGGTAAGGTAGTCATTCTGCCGAAGATGCAGCTCACAAGTCTGTTTTCAATTTTAATTCTCTGCAGATAACTGTGAAGTTTACAATCTTTCCACATCAAACATGCTGCCAGGGCCAAGGCACAGAGCTAAACTATTGGGAAATGGGAATTTGGCACCGATCAGCCTCTGGACAAAGCTTCCATCAGATCTATGCATTAATCTGCAGCAGTAAATATTCTTTGAACCTTGGATACTCCTTGGAGGCAAGAGCTGCTCTGTCAGCAAGACTCAGCCATTGGATTTGTGGAGAGGGCAGAGTTTTATTGGCAGCAGCCACTTTTCCCCAGCTTATGTTGTTAAATTGCAATATGCATTTTTTAATTCTTCCTATTTCAATACCGGGCTTCTTCTCAGCTCCCCCACTACTTTCTGACCACAGAAGCAAACCAACGAGCAGCTCCTGGTGAGACTAGAACTGCCATTTCTGCAGCAGGTTAATATTAGACCTGGCACAGGACTTGGAACACGGAAAGACTTCATATCCCAGAGTGGCTCACCCCCTTCTTTGCTAAGGTGACAACAGCTGCCCCAAATCCTACAGCTTAAACAAAATCAGCACTGGATAACTCAAGTAAAGACCTGATTCAAGGAATCAGAAACCACTCAGTCCACAGAACCAACGCTGAAATTCAAGAAAGACTCTTCACACACAAAAAATTGGCCCTCGAGGAATTTCTCACAATTCTCAAGATCCCAGTGAAGATGTGAAATATTTTCCTGAAATAGGAGAGAGCAGAGTGGCTCCAGCTCACTGACAGCAGTGTCAGGTCAGAACTTGAGGATTAGACCGGCCTCCCTATCTGGGAATATATCCAAAAGCCAGACTGCTCCTTGGCAATGCTGGGATACATGATATCAATTAACACATTTTACTTACTTGCTTTACAGTGGCTTTGAAGGCACCCAAAATAGCAGCTGCTCCACCACAGTCTCGTTTCATTCCAGGCATAGTAGTCTGTTTAAACAGAAGCACAGGATTTATTTTTTTGTCTTTAAAAGAGAATTTCACAGCAATACCTGCTGGAACCAGTGTTTCTGATGCTTCTGTGACTCTGGTTTTGACAGTGCTCAGCAGTAACACAAACAAGGAACATGTGCATCTGCTTATTGGTGGATCTGGCTTTATAACTGAAAAGTACTAAACCTCTGCTGCTAATTTGTTAGAAAAGTAAAAAGGTTGTTTACAAGTTTCACACTGAGGCCAACTTCAATGGGGTTTGGTTTAATCTCTGAAATCAGAAACTAAACATCTTTGTTTCTAGCTTTCTCCTAGCAGTGGGCAACATTTAAAGGGCAAAATATCAGGTTGCTATTTAATTGCTCTGTAAAATGTTCCTTGATCCCATTTGGTCTTCATCCCTGATAGTTTGTGTCCATATAGATGACAGTAGACCAGGAGTGTACTCAAAATAAATGTACTCTGGCTTCCTACATAAATTGAAGTATTTTCATCAGAAAACAACCCTGTAAGTAAAGGCAGCAGAAGAACAAGTGTTTCTGTACCTTTCCCTTAATGCTGAGTCCTCCAGTGTCATACACAATACCTTTGCCCACCCAAGCAATGGTCTGTGTTGCACCATCTGGAGTGTGACTGAGAACTGCCAAAGCAGGAGGATGCAGAGCTGCCTTGCCAACTCCATAGATACCTGGAAAACAGAGAATTAAACCATTTGTGGGGGAGAAAGACTGTGGGGAGCACCTGTGGCTGTTTTCTGTAAAACATCTTGGAATACTATGGCGATAAAACTGTTTCAAAAATGTGCAAAAAAGACATTACAATGGAGATGGCAAAACATTTCAACTAACTGCTAGGAAAAAAGTGGAATATTCAACAAGATATACCTCCAAAGCCTCTCTCTTTCAGCTCCTCATCTCGGATAATGGTAGGAGTAATCCCAAGATCCTTGCCAACTTTTTTGATTTCCTTAACCATTGAAAGAGAAAGGACATTGTCAGTCAGTCATTGGGACACATTTCTGCCTTTCCACATTTATGGGTACCCAGTTAAGGGGCTCGTGTGATTTTTGCATGCATACACATACATTCACAATCTGGGGAGTGGTGCAGGTTTTCCAATGGCCTAATTCCACCAAGACATCCTTGACTTACTATGGCATGAAATACAAATTTGACCTTTAAGCCCTGCCAGTAAAAGAAATCTTCAGAGGTAAAGGCCAACTGTTCACTCTGTTGGATCATGATGCAATAAAACAGGAGTAATTTCATTCTCAACAGCTTTCCACATCTTTATGATAAAGATCATTCGGAAATATGTCAACTGTCCCATAATTTCAGAAACTCTTATGACCTTCAGGCTTAAGACAAGAAGCCAGTGTATAACCAAAGCAAGAACTCACATCTTCTGCCTCCCAGCCTTTATTCCCAGCTGTTCACTCTGCCTCCTTCCAACTTTGCAAAGCTCTATGAAATGTTAAAGGCCAAAGAAACAGCCTCAGCACCCTTGGTTTGATGTGCTTCCCACTGCTGAGATACAGGGTTTGCTGAGACAGCAGCACTAGGTTCTGATTACTGCAGTCTAGACTTACAATTAGTGACTCTTAACTCATCAGGTGCATTACATACCTCCAGGAAGTTATCTGTGTTCATCTCATTGCACGGGGTGTCCACAATCCGAGCAGCCAGCCTGACTCCTTCTGTAGCACTTGCCAGGCACTACAAAAAGAAGGGAGGACACCTGAGAAGGGGCTTGGCTTGGCTGGGTTTTGACACAGCTTTGCAGCCAACACCACATGTGTGGTTCCTCTGGAGCTCATTAATGCTTAACTGCAGCCACCACAGGCACTGCACAGGATTAAATAATGTCAACCAAGTTAATCATTGTTTTTCGTATGTGTCAAACTTTTCCATGTGCTCTAATTTCTAAGCAACTGTATTCCTTCCCCCAGTGAACTAATACTGCAAAATTAGTGGCCTTCTTCATTACCAGAGGGAGACCAGGAAGGCAGTGTGAGGTGGAGGAAAGAGATAAGAGGAAGCTAATTCAGGAAGTCACAATGAGCTTATGGGCTGCTCAGGTTGGAAAGCTGCAGAGATTGTGTAATCTACAACATGGGAAATGCAGAGTTTGGACATGTCAGGCAGAGTGGCTGAGGGCAATAAAGATTACCAAAGTAAGACATTCTATATGGCAGGCCCATGGGGAATGTGGAACACTTCATACTTGTGTAAAACATGCCTGCCCTGGAGACCACACACAGCAGATGGGAAGTCAGGATGGCTTTCAGAGGAATCTGATGTGCCCAACAGTCACTCTTGCTAAGGTACCTGAAGTTTGGCTTGGCCAGACCAGCCTAAGGACTCCATACATTCTGTATCCCAGCAGACTCATAAATCTTGGCTTGCTTTGGAATGGTGCCCCACTCCCTACAATTTTGATTGCTTCACTTTCCCCTAGAGGGATAAGGATCTCCTCAGGAGCCAAGCCTGGTCTGGAGTGACTCCTCTTAGGGCCATGCAGGTAAATGGAGGTGCTCTAACCCAAAGGCCAAGCCCCAGGGGAACAGCAGGACTCAGAAATAAGCTGTGCCTGTGTTTGTGTTTCCAGAGTACTCCAGAGTACCTGAACAATGGCAGCCTTTAATAAGTGCCTTGTAAAACTATGACAATCCCAGCTAGTCCTCACCCAAAATAACATGGACAATGCAGCAGGTGTAAAATACAAGTGCCAAGGGAGAGGTCTGGACAAAAACATCCTACCACATGCCTCTTCCATGTTCTACATTAGCTGCCTGGTGCTGGTTGAATTTAAGGGGTACAAACTCAGTTTGGAGGAGGCCAGTAATAGTTTTGGCATTGACATCAAGGAGAAAAACAGGAGGTAGAAATAACAGCAGCTTCATTTTTAAGTTAAAAATAACCCAAGTGGTTTGGAGTCTACCTATCTGAAGGAACTACTTTTGACACCATTTATGCTTTTTCTGATTTGGGGCCTGGAAAAATTGAGTTATCAAGAGCTGCACTCAGCACATCTGTGTTTCCCATCTTCCTGAAAACTGGTTTGCCACCATTTGTTGGGACCAAATCATTTCACAGAGTAAGGACCAAGAACAGAGGAAAAGGGGAAAAAAAAGTACCCTAAAGCTGCAATTCTGGGAATTTCAGATGCAGCAACACCATATCCTTTGTCAAATCCAGTGCCTAAACTTTTAAGGGATTTCTGTAACCTCACTGACTGATCAGCTAAGGCAGCAGCACTCTCTACTGAAGCACAGAACCTGCAGCACTGAACAGGGAGCTCCCTAACAGCTTAACTGCAAACCCTGGAATAGCCTTTATGGATCTTGAAGAGGAACGATTTAGCAGGCTAAAAGTTACCTGGAGTTTCCTCTGGTGTAAGGGAAACAGTCTTTTATTATCTGCCATTGAAGGATGATTTAGACATATTTAACTGTTACGTAGAGCTCATCTCTAAACTGTTTCATTTTAGGGTCTTGTTTCTGGTTACAGTTCTGCCAGAAAAACTCAGCTAAAGAGGTACATCAGACAGAAACAGCAAAGGCCAAAGGTAATCCCTTATAAGCAACTTTTACTGACTTCACTGTGATATTCACCTGCAGAGTCACATACAGATTCTGCCTGGGCAGAAAGTGAGAAGCCCCCACATTGAAGGCAATGCAATGTTAAAAGTTAAAAATACACTGTTTGGATCTATGATATACATATTTCTTTGTGCCATTTGTTTGGTGTTTTCCACCTCTGAAATCTGAGTAACATCTTCAGCCATTGCTGCAGTAATATTTCAATATTACTATGAGTAATAGCTCAATATTTGTCCTCACAGGTGCTGCGAACTCATCAATTCCAAGGAACTTTGACCTAGGATAATTTATTACTCTAGATACAGCACCCATTCCATCTGTAGCCTGAGACAGATGCGTTTGTGCATGCAACAAACCGAAGGAAAAAAATACTTCACAGAATAACAGGAAAAAAAGGTCAGAAAACCCCAAAACTCTTACTTTAAGTGTTGCCACTTCTATTGGTCCGTTGTTTTGTCCTACCAGGAAAAACTCCACCGTGACAGTTTTCTTCTCCGTGCGCCTCGATGCGCTGGAGCGGTGCGTGAACAGCGGGAACGCCCTGGCCAAGGCACAGGCAGAGGCGAAGACCTCAGACCTCTCACAGACCATCTGAAACAGCAGGCAGCAGGGAAACACATCAGACAACCCCAGGCATGGGGGAGACTGCATTGGAAAGGATCTGTCTGTTACCTGGGGGATCATTGGCGAGGAGGGAGAAAAAGGAGGTGGGTGGGAAAGAACCGATCTCTGAGTCAAGACGAGCTCATCCATCATGTTTCACAGGGATGAACAGATCCACACTGAACTGGTTCATTCCCACATGGAAATGAATTACTCCGCTGCACTGTGTGGGAATCAGCTCCTTATAAGGGAGCTGGACTGCTTTAATTATACTACTGCAATTAGCACAGGGTAGCCGACAGATCAAGACCAAAAAAAAAGCATGGGAACAACCAATATGTGCTCAAAACAAATGAAACAAAGACAAATTATATGAGAATGTGGCTAATATGAACCCAAAAGCTTTTTAACAGGGAGAATATTTTTTCTGAAGTTCATTACAGAAATTACCAATGGAAAGCAGTTTTAGCTAAACATTTTCAAATGAACAAGGGTAGGAACTAAGTAGACTTATTACTCTTGCAAATAAGTTTTCCAAGTGAAGAGTATAATTAAATTTTGTTACTGGCACCGACTGTATGAGTCTTCTCTAACAACTCACAAATCTGATATAATTTGGAGAAGCCATAGAAACAAATAAATTCATCAGGCTCATACAGAAGATGACCAAGAGCTTGTCCTGCAAAGGACTCACCCTGGAGCATTAGTTTGCATCAAGAGTTTAAAACTCACTGAATAACACAAACAAGGCACCTTCCAAGGGTTATGTGACACACACATAGCATCCTGCATGCACCCTACATCCATCTCCCAAAGCATGTGCCAACATCAAAAATCCCAGTCTGGAAAAAGCCACTTTGCATGGGCATTCCTGGCTGAAGAGGCTCCATACATATCCAGCTTTAATTCCCTTCAACTGCTTGAGCATGCACAGGCTACTACAGCCAGGTCTTGCTTACGTGTCAGCACAAAACCACTTAAGTCCGTGTAATTACATCTGCAAAACTTGTCCACCTGCAGTCTCCTTGGAGACAGCTGAAATCCGGGAAAAGTCCAGAAAACACTCCACCAGACATTTCACCAGAGGCGTTTCACGAGCCACTTACAAGGATGCACCTGTTGACGCCGCCGGGCAGGCAGTTTCGGACGAGGCGGGTGATGAACTGTGCTGCGGACGGGCTGTTGTGCCGGCTCACCCTGGACGGCAGCGCGGCCACTGTGGCGTAGTTCAGGTACAGGGGACAGCTGTCCGTGGGGTTTGGGTTCAGCGTGCTCAGAGCCGACTGCCACACCTGGCAGGGGAGGAAAGGAGGGTTTAAAGGCAACTGGTTGTGTCATTCCCTTCCATCTCGTTCCCATTGCAGGCACCCTCATGGATCCTCATAGGATTTCAGGTGCTGGAAACAAATTGTGCATGCACTTTTAAGTGCAACAACCTCTGGAGTGAACAGAAACAGGAAATTTGCCAAACCTGTTTATTAACCAGAAATTACAAACGTGCTTTCCATTACAAGCATCTCTTCTAAGCCATACGAGCTACAATTTAAACCCACACCATTCAGTGCTCAGGCTGCTTCAGAGCATTTTTAAGTTGAGACATTTTCCTCGTGATAAACAGGAGGACTGACTGCTAGCCCTAAATTACTGCTTCACACAGCAGTTTAATTAAAACCAAACAAAAACCAAGACGGGTTAAATACTGCCATAAGAGACTGGGGAAGCCCCACAGGGTAAAAATAATGACAAAATCCCCCTTGCCAAGCACGCAGCGACCCCAGAGCCGCAATGCAAGCCCATCATCGCATCACAAACCTCGGCAGGAACCACCATCTCCCCGGCCGTGGCACCTCGGAGGGGACACAGAGCCTTCCCCGGGCCAGGCAATGTGGGGCCGGGCATGGGCAATGTGGGGCCGGGCAATGTGGGGCCGGGCCGGGCCCAGCGAGGGTCCCGGGGCTCGGGGTGGCTCCCCGGGCTGAGCCCCCTCAGCCCTGGCGGGGCCTGAGTCTCGGGGCTGGGATGTGTCCCCTCAGCCCCGGCCGTGCCCACCGAGGGTCCCGGGGCTCGGGGCCGGGTCCTGAGATGTGTCCCCTCAGCCCCGGCGGGTCCCGGGGTGGCTCCCCAGGACAAGCCCCCTCAGCCCCAGCGGGTCCCAGGCTGGCCCCCCGGTACGAGCCCCCTCAGCCCCAGCGGGTCCCAGGCTGGCCCCCCGGTACGAGCCCCCTCCGCCGGGCCGGGCCGGGCCGGGCCGGGCCGCCGCCACACGCGGGCGGCCGTGCGGGCCGGGGCCGTGAGGGGACCGGCCTCACCTCCTCGGTGACCCGCGGCTGCAGCTTCCCCCGCAGGTGCGCCCAGGGCAGGCGGTGCAGGTTGTGCAGCTGGCCCAGCACGAGCAGCGGGCGGCTCTGCGGGTCCGCCTCGCCCGCGCTGGGCTGGAACTGCAGCTGCACGTTCGCCATCTTCGTGCCCGGCAGCCGGCACGGGCACAGCGCCCCGCCCCGGACACGGGCGGGACCGGGACAGCGGCGTGGGGAGGGACGGGGGGCGGGCGGTATGGGGAGGGACAGGGGTATAGGGAGGGACGG
Organism: Margarornis squamiger; assembly: GCA_035222235.1. Taxonomy (NCBI): domain Eukaryota; kingdom Metazoa; phylum Chordata; class Aves; order Passeriformes; family Furnariidae; genus Margarornis; species Margarornis squamiger. Next base: position 11,264,508 of record JAWWTY010000048.1, read on the forward strand.
GGGGCGGGCGGTATGGGGAGGGACAGGGGTATAGGGAGGGACAGGGACAGGGACACGGGCAGGGCTATTGGACACGGACGCGGGCAGGGACACGGACACGGAACTGCGGGGCGAGGACGGGCCGGGTCACAGGAGAGACGGGACGGGGACAGCGGGACACAGGGATAGGGGGACATGGGGACACAGGGATAGGGGGACATGGGGAACAAGGCAGGGGGCACAGGGACAGAGGGACAGGGACACAGGGACATGGGGACAGAGGGACAGAGGGCAGAGGACAGGGGACACGGGGACAGGGGCTCTGCCAGAGGGCCCCACACCAAGCTGCGTGTTCAACTGAAGTGCTTGGGTTTAGTTAATACGGGTTTTATTCTGTCCTGTTTCCATCTGCCAAGCGCCTCCCGTGAGCGCTCGGTGAGCAGACAGGTATCACAGGGCACCAAAAGGGATCACCCCAGGACCCCCAGGATCCCGATCCTGCTCCATCCCCAGCCAGGAGGGACAGGGAGGGCCCAGCAGCATTTTTACTCGTGCTGGGAAAGTGAAACCTGATGCACAGAATGGAAATAATCTCAAAAGAAAAAAAAAACCTAAAACCAAAACACTAGGCTGAATTCCAGGAAAAAACCCTTCCTTACAGTAAGGTCTTGCTCGGGCTCTGAAGGGACATTATGATGCATTTAAAATACTGCTGAATAAAAGTTGTAGGGACATCTGTCACCAAGGCCTTTGTGCATCCTCACAGACCCGACTCAATAAAGGAGCTCCAGGTCCTCCCTGAGCCACAGAACATACACTGTGCAGAGGGTCACTATTACCCCAAAACATCTGGCCAAGGTGGGAGAGAGGAATGACAGCACACACAGCAATCACTTCAAGATTGACACATTCCAAAGATCATAATTAATATGCAAGATCATAATGAATTCCCTGTTTTAATGGATTTTATTCAAGAAGGCTGTTGGGTTTGGGGGTTTTTTTTATAGTAAACATACTTTTTCCCCCCCAACAAAATCGGTTTCACTGTCACCCACCCAAGAACTTACAATCTGCAATGCTGTACCAAAAGCAGAGTTTCCAAACACTTAAGCAAAGGAGTTAAGACTCTATTAAGTGGTTCAGAAAAGCAAATCTTAAATCAATACAATCTAGGCAGTCTCAGTGAACACCTCATCAGTTATAGCCATTCAAATTTTTAGCACATCCCAAAAACCCCCAAGCAAGAAACCAATTCTTCCATTTTACATTTCTAGAGAAAACTTGCAGTAGAAATAAATGTACTATTACAGTGCTTTGAATACTGCCCTTTTCATGTGCCTGTTGGTAAGGAGCAGCTCATTTTTTGCATGCTTACATGCATTTTAATGGAGAAATTCTGTACAAGCCAAGAGCTTTGGAGGTCATTTCCACCAGGTGAGGAGCCACGGATCCTTGGGAGATGGTCTAGCAATGCTGTTCTGTTCCTTGGCAAGGAATCTGAGCTTCCACACAAGCTGAGAAGAATCCAGCAACCAGGAGGAGGCTCCAACCTGCAGGAGAGAGGGCACCAGGTTTGCAGCAGCACACGGAGGGCTGGGCACACACACGGCTGCACAGAAGCACACCCAGAGGTTCAGGCAGCTCTTGCTCCACGAACACCTGAGGAGGCAGCAGCTGCTGTGGCTTTTTTGGGCTCTCCCTGCCCAAAGGCACAGACAGCACCCCTTCTCTAGGAGGCCATGAAGAGCTATTCCCACAAAGCACAGCACAAGGGTTTGATTGAGCTGCTGATAGTTACCAGACTGACTCAGACCGAGCTACACACCTGTAATGGTTTAGAAGCCTGTTGTGGGTTTTCTTCCAAAAGATAATCAGCTTCAATAAATTCCAGCTCAAGTTACATGGGACACTTGACATCTGAGTTTAACCTCTTGTTTGATACATATTAAAAATGCATTTCCTTGCACAGAATTTGGATAGGAAATAGGCAGCCAGTTACTTCTGTGGAGTTCAGATATCATGGACATAACTCATGGGAAATGACAATGCAAATCACCTTGTGCTACAGAAAGTTAATTTAAAAAAAAAAAATTCATGTCACTGCCACTTTCATTGAATTATGAAGAACAGAAATGCATGAACATCACAAAAGTATATTTCAGTCTATTTTTAAAAAAATTAAATAAATAATTGCCCAATTAGGTTGGAAGTGTTTTATTACTTCTTTGAATTCATTTGCCATGATAAAATGTCAAAAGCACCGGTCAAGACAGAAATAAATAACACAATCTCATGTTAGAGAGAAAGTTGCAAATACAGAATATTAAATTATAGCAATATGCTGCTTCACACCAGCTGATGCAGACAGCACAAGGGAGACAGTAGTTTTACTCACGATCATTGAAAAGATCTATCACCAGAAGAGGGGAGCTGCACACCCAGCTACAAGCCTCAGTCTTTCTTTTACCAATTTACCTTGTGAATTTAATGAAGAGTTTGAATGGGCAGTTTTGGTGGTCCAACATCCCCTTTCTCTAGAGGTAACACAAGAGTGGTGCAAAGCTTTTCATAAGCCCCATGAAAAACTAAGGCTTTCACGTCTTCTCAGTCTTTGCTTTCAGGTCCATTCCTGAAAATGGTCAGTTTAAAGCCACGTCTCAAGTCCTCCTTAGTACATAGTGAAGAAACTCAGGGCAGGCAATGTATGCAACTTCAATATCATAGTGTTATGAAACTGCACTTCAAGGGTTTGGAGCAGAGCATCTCTGCAAGTTTATGGGGAGCATTATTATCTGTCAGAAAATGAAGGAAGTTACAGTCCCTTTGGGAAAAAAAAGAATATAAAAAAGCCATATTAAAAATATTAAGGCAAGGCCACTACAATTGCACACCACTTCAGGCCTGAATTAAATCCAGAGTGTTCTATTACTTATACGTTGCCCTAATTTCTGTTGTATGGCCTGCAGCAAAGTTTTCCACTGAAAAAACTAGTGAAAAGAACGCCCAGATTCTCCACTGAAGGCCTTGGAATATGTTGCTTGCATGACATCTCTCCTGGTGAGCAAAAGATCATAAACATGTCCTCTTCCAGGCAGACATTTGAAAGAGAATCTTCTGTCAGGGAAAATGGATGTAGCATCTACTGCAGTGAAGTCCCTTCTTACACAAGAAACATAACCCATATGGACAAATTAACTGTAAAATAAACAGCTTATACAGCAAGTAAAGTTTGAAACACCTGAGACCCACTACAGCAGGCCAGAGAGATTCTCTTTTTGGGTTTCTACTCCATTTTTTCAGTTTAACTTCACCACTGCTTTAATGTAATGTCTGTACTTTGAACTAAAAAAAAAACGATGCATGAAAAAATGCATGATCATTCTGGCGAGGAAAATCGTTCCCATGATTACTCAAGCTCAGAAAATTTTTTAATTAACTAAACATGTTCAATTATGCCAGTGATTACATCTTGTTATTTACAAGATCAAGTACCACTGATTCACAGTAATGGGGCAGTATCTAAATTAAGATCACAGGGGTTGGATTACGTTCTGCTTGCTAAAAGCTTTCTGTTTTAGCTATCTATCCAGTTCTTTGGAGTGTTGAGTCTGGAGGAAAGGGGATCAAATCAAACGACTTTGTGCCTCAAGATATTTTACATCTAGATCAGTTTTTGATATCTAGTCCCACTAATTCAGTAACATGGTTTATATTTGAAGCCTGTAACAATTATGACATAAGAATAGAGAAGACAACACATTTTTGTTCACAGTAACACACTAATTACTGTACTCACTGGTAAACTTCAATTTTTAATTACTTTTAAGTACTGCATTTTCCAAATACCTCTGCAGAGAGCGCCAAATTTTCTGTGTGGGAGCATCAAATTTCCTGAAATTTTTCCATATAATCCTTACAAACACCTCACAGATCACCAAACTTGTACTCTGAAGAATTCTACAGAAACATTGCACAGACGTTGCATCACAAGGGCTCGTACATTCAAAGGCAGCTTTCTGGAGTGCAGGTCCATCCATTCACATTGGGAAAAAAGTTCACAGAAACTCCAAAAATGAGAAAATGAAGTGAAACCTAGTGTGACTTTACACCAATAAGAACAACAATAAGGACAATTACTATAACAAACAAAATTAAAATAACGAGCATCTTCCGGTTCTTCTTTTGATATTGCTCTGCCTGTAACACAGAAAAGGAGGAGTTAATACTTAGATTTCTTGTTTGTGTGTGTGAAATACATGTGTTTCAGAGGGTTATTTGGTCACCCGGCATTTCATACAATGTGTATTGCAAGCAATTCCCACCAAATAACTCTGATCTGCACCACAGACTGCAGTGAATAAAGTCTGCACTGAAGTCACGTCCACCCCTGGTAAAGAGCAAACTCACTCTGAGAGAAGATTCCTGTCTTATATTTGAAGGACATTAAAATTCATAATAAAACTTAGTTTTTGAATAGGCATTTTTGTTGTACCTGATCCAGCTGAGCATTTTCATTTAGTTTCAATTAGAACTGAAAGCTTTCTTTTTGATTTGGTTCTCAGTTTTCTGCTTCATCCCTTCTTTCTACTTAATACGTTTTTTTCATCCCTTCCCTCTTTTTCCCAGGGGAATTAAAAAGGGCACAACATGGAGAAAACTCTCCAAAAGCCAAATGACAGTCTGCTAATGGAAGCTGAATGGAACCAAGCTCACATTTAATTTTTTTATTTAATAAACCTTCAAAATTTAAAAGGAAAAGTATATTAATTCTTCTCCTTTACAGTCCCTGGAAAGTAATTAATTATCAGATCTACTAAAGAGGAATTTTTGACCTGAAACTATGCAACATGCAACCACTGTGATTATTTACTTAATTAGGCTTTAAGTATCAAAGCCTGACAAATGATTCCAATTTTCATGTGAAGCAGGAAGTGGTAACCAGTGATTCATATCACCAGAATTCTGCAGTGAATTAATGCAATTCCTGTGAAAGTGCTGTCTTGCTAGTTTATAATAATTATACCAATTAAACCAGAAAAAAATACATTAGAGATATTAAATCAGAATAAAGCTACCACCAATATTAGAAACAGCAAGGTATCTCTACTCAGACCTGTGTGTATATCTCCCATGAAAGAATTCCTATGCTGTCCTGAAAGCAGGTATATATTGGATCAAAAATCCATAATCCAGCCAGGGGCTTGCTGAGAATTCATTCCCTACCACCAGACTAGAAACACCATCGATTCCAACTGGTTCATTTATTTCCAGTTCAGTCTGTGCAAATTGCTTCCAATTACTTTAAGCTTTGTTCACCCACAGTCAACACCTTGTTTTAGTGATGTCCGATTTACCTTTATGTACAACAAGAATAATCCCATAACCAATTAATTTTGCTTTTCCTCAACTGGCACTCTTTTTGCTGTCCATATGTTACAAGTCCACCACAGAAGGAAACTGAGTGCATAGTAATCAGATGTCCAGGTTTGCAAAAGGAGAATGTTTTATTTAAAAGGCTTTTGCATAAATCTCTATTCTACTTTATTTCCAGCAAGGGAAGGACTGAACTGAGCTGACAAGTCAGAACTTACCAGAAAATCAAATCAAAACAAAAAAGCCAATGAAACAAAATGACCACAAAACTCTGATCTCCTGCCAATGAAAACTTTTCAGGTATTTATAGTAAAAGCTCCATATTAAAGCACAAGGTTGGACCTAACATTTAACTGGTGTCAGATGGTGAGGGAACACATTAATAATTATTCTTGCTGCTCACACGACTGAGATAATGTTTTCAAACTGAAATCTACCCAATAACCAGTCTCATTTCCCAAGTGCCTGGCTCTCCAAACAGAGAAGGAATCGCAGACAGGTCCCACCAGGTCAGCAGTATAAATATCAAAGCACATTGCTTGGATGCCCAGAAAGTCATTTAGGAAATGAACACTGGGCATAAGCACGACACTAACAGAAGTTATATGGAAAGCTCCCACTGCAGTACAGTTGGACATTTTATACTGTACAGCAATCACTTATAAAAGGGACAATGTCCAACTGAAATCTGACCGAATAGCTATTAAATGATAAAAGATTATTAGATATGCAAAATAGCGTAAGTATTCCATCAGCTTACCTTATGTAGTTGTTTTAGACCCTCTTCAGTTTTCATACAAGACTGTTCAATATTATAGTCAATTCTATCTAGAACTGTTCCCTAAATAAAAAGGAGAAAACAAGCAGCGAATTGAACTTAAATGAACTTCATAAAGCAATTATTATTATTATTATAAGCAGCAGAGTAGTTAACAACACTCCCAGTAAACAGCTCATGAACTATGTAAGCAATGAACTTCTACAGAAGAACTAGTTGGGACTTTACTAAACAACTTCCTTGCTCAATGCCTGGTGGCAGCTCTGTCCCTACCTCACATCACACTCCTAATCACCCCCTGACTTCCAGGCCACGTGCTTTTGGCTGACATATTTAACATAAACTGAACCTCTGGGAGAAATACCCATCAGAACTTCAGCTTTTTATGACCTTTTTGTTTTATTATTATTTTTTTCATCTAACACACATAACCAGTTGAATTTTTATTTCTTTTTTTTCATTAATTCACCTTCGGGCAGATTTCAGTCTTAGGCTGAAGAGTGAGAAGGACATGAAAACAGGAGGAGTCTGGAAGTCTTAATACCACATGGAATCCTCTACTTCTTACCAACAGTGATGTCAATGTACCTGTTCTACTATCATTGCTCCCAGGTCCCTAAATATTTCATTGAGATCTGAGATGGACTGTACAATCTGACGGATTTCTCGTTCCCGCTCCTCCACCATTAATGTGTTCTGCTCCACCAATGCCAGCTGGTCATCTGTAAAACCCTGTAAAACAGAAGAGGGAGGAGTTGAACTAATATTAGCAGCATGAAAACACTAGAAATAATTATAAGGATTACAAGATTTTATAACTTAATCATTTTGGAATCTCCTTAGTAGACAAGAATCTAAGAAAAAAATGTAGTATATTTTAAAAAGATTTTCAGGTTCACTAAAATAACGTGGACAGCTATTTATAGCTTGAGAAGAGAAAATGCACATCTTGCATCCTGCCCAAACACATAAACACTTGATTTTAAAATAAGATCTGTCTGAAAACAATATTTTTGTTGGTGTACAAAATCAATACATGCAAGTGTCCAGAGTTAGAGAGTATCTACTGATTAATCAGCAGGACAAACTCCCATAATGGCAATGTGTAAAGACAGCAGCAATTCTGGTATTTTTATTAACTATGGAGACCTTCCTGTTTTTGTCTCTGAACATTATCCTTTCCCCATCACTCTTTCTTAAGTGAAAAACTTCTTGTACACAGGAATAGCTGAAAAGCTTTTAGTCTTTAAGTTTTCAGTTAAATATTAAGTATTGCAGCTAAGAATATTCTGTGGCACTATTAGTGAGGACACAGTAGAACAGATCCCACCACTGCTTAGAAATGCAGTGTCCCCAAACTCCACAAAGTAAACCAAAGTCTGGCAGAGCTCTACAACATAATTTGTGCAGAAACAAATCCCTGCACCACTTTTTCAGCAATCTGTAATACTGAAAATCTTCAGTTACTCTTTAAAGTTCACTTTAAAGAGTGCCACCTTCCATCCAAACTCAGAATCACAATTTTCTGCAATTACTCTTTTATGTGGCCAGGAAAGTGCTCTGACAGGGACAGAATTTACAGACCTTCTAGTCCCTGTCAGTCAGGCAAGGGGAATTCAGGAGTGAGCCTGAAGTGCCTCACACTGCAGCACTGACACTGATGGCACAACCACCTGAACTCCAGAGCAGCAACACTGATTGGGAAAATACATTGCAGAAATGTGCAGGAATAGAATTTCCATGCAGCTTGGTGCTCCTGGCATACCAATTAGATATCTGCACACTAAAATTAAAGGGACAGTAAAGTTGCTTTGTGTATTAACAACTTACTCTGTCATAAAGTGTATCATCCTCCCCATCATCCATCAGTGGGACTGAGGTGTCAAAGAAGTGTTTGGACCTTTCTTCTCTATTCTTCATGCCTGTAAAAGACAACCTATGTTTGAGCATAGTATTTATGCACACTAAAGTCAGAATAAGAGTAAAGTCTGAAGCACCAGATAGAAAAGCACAAGAAAGAAAATCTGGCTAATAAATGACATAAATAACAGTATCTAAATTTTAACTGTCATACAGGCTTACTACTTAACAAAGCATAACAAATTCAACCAGACTTGCAAGACTGATTAAATCAGTGATTTTGAAGTCACTGTGTTCCATGAAGCTAAAAAAATTAGGTAAGTTAAGAGCCTTAAAGTGTGATTACTCTAGGCTATTTTGTATGAAATTCTCTTAGGAGCATCCCTTGTCTGAACTGTGATCTTCAGTTCTACCTGTGCCATTTACACCACAAGAGGAAGAAACATCAGTATTAAATTTGAGGATCAAGTTTTTGTGGGTTTCTTCCAAGATTAAAATAATCTGACTTAGCTTAAAATAGAATTGCACACCATTTTAGAGTTTTAAACAGCAGCTATTCCACTTCCAATCTGTTTATGGATGCAGAATTTTAATCCATCACAGACTACCTCTTGAAGTTCTGTCCCTCACAGCCTGCCATCTACAGCAGGTATCATGACTGAAGAGCAACGGCTGCAGCTTTGCAGACCACAATTAGAGAAGCAAAGATGCAGTCAAAATGCAGATGGCTGAAATACACTCTTTTTTGTTGATATGCTTAACTATGGCATTTCTCCTTCAGCAATATGACAGAGAAGTAGAACAAAGCAGTTTGAACATGGGCTGTGAACCAGAAACTCTCAGATTGTAACCCCTGGCTAACCCTGTGTGCATCACTTAACCCTTCTGTGCCTCAGTGTTCCCAGCCTAGAAGCGAAGCACAGCTCAAGCACTGAAGAAGGTGCCCATGCATGTGTTACTGTATCCCTTATGCTTACGTTTGAGATAGTCAGACTGTGCATGCCTAAAGTTGGTGGACAGGTCCTGAAGGGACTGTGCTAAGGAAGACACTACATTCCTGAGGACACGAGCTTCTTGTTCCGTACAGCTGCGGGACCTGCTCTGCAGCACCTGCACTGCTCTCTGGCATCTGTGGAACAACTGAGAGGACAATTCTGTTGGGAAAGGCACACACAGCAGCACACACTTTAAACATAACACTGTGAAAGTTCCAAACTGAAGGCTAGTATTTTGATTTCTAGATTTTTAAAGTTAATTTTTATTGCCCTGTGCAACATTTAGAAAGACATAGAAGCAGAACATAAATGAAGAAACCAAGTTAACAAGGTAGCAGAGTAACACAACTACTTCTCAACAAAGGCATTTGCTTTGTTATAGTTGTTTATACTGCAAGGCTTAGAACAGATATCTACATTTCTCTGAAATATCTGTAAATTTGATCTGATTAATCCTATTCCAAACAGAAAAGCCAACAAGTTAGTAAAAGAACAGGGAGGTCGATGACTCGTTGGGAAGTCCACCCAGACAGTGAGTGCAGCACTGAGCCCAGAGCCCAGGACTTCTCACACTAATACTGCTTCCAAAAAAAATGCTTTCCTCAAAAGCAAACCACTGCCTCATCCTAAGGCACTAATCAAGTGTCAGACTGGAGATTTGGGGCTGAAATCAGCCTGTACCTGTGTGATCTCCTGGGTTGTTATTTCTATTGCCCGTTCTTCTTCACTGCTGTCATCCAGTGTGGGTCTGTTTAGATGTTTATCATGAAGACTGGCTAATTCTTTCATCTTCTGTTTAACCCTGGCAATATCATACTGGATCTAAAAGAGAAAGCCCAACATGAAGAAAGAGAAGTACCTCATGTTTCAGAGGAGGAGGTTCTGACAAATGTTAGACAAAAATCATTGACAAAAATCATTAGCACATAAAGTTAACCAAAGATCCTTAAAACCCACATAAAACTGGATAATCTCCCCTTATTTAACTTGCAATATACTCTTTGAGACAATAAATCACAGCTTGCCTGATACATTCCTCTAAACATATAAAGGGTGTCAGTTTAGAAAACACCCTTATTTTAATCTTCCTTCTAATACTCTTTCTATCACAAAACTGACAGCATTGAGAATGTGACTGCCAACACGGATAAACCCCCACATGAGAAGGCAAACTGGGTGTTGGATTTGGCACAGAACTTACTTCATCTGCCCCATCGACCCATTTGGGAGGTAAACGTTTGGTGACTCCAATTGCTGCTTCGGGATCCAAACTGATTCCCGACACCAGTGCCATGCGATCATCAGCCAGCTGCAGAGAGGGCACACACACGGGTGAGAAGTATTCCAACAAGATCCAAATCCTCGAGCAGCAGGAAAAGTGCATGTGTGCCTTCCCAGGAAAATCAACCCCGAAGATGTGTCTGCAGGTCTGATCACACCCCACATCTCCTGCTTTGTCCCTGAATGCCAATGACCTACATCCTCCCACTTCCCATGGGACCTGAAGGGTGAAAGTCACTCTCAGAATAAATGCTTAGGGGATTGGCAAGGAGAAAACCTTGCAGTGAGAATTCAAGTACCTCTCATGTTGGTACATTTTCTATTCCCAGCCAGTGGTGCAGCACAGTTTATATCAGGCCAGGCAAGTTTGAAAATTGCATTTGGGAGAATCTCAGAAAAAAATGTTTACTGTAACTGCAATAAAAATAGTATCCCATCCTTCTCAAGCAAGGTTATTTAGCCAGACACTCAGCTACCAGGCAGCTGAACAACAAACACTCTTGCGAACTGACATGTAAGTAAAATAGTTAAATTACTTATTTAGTGGAAATTAAAATGTGCTAAACACAAAGAGCCAAGGCAGTTCTAGAGATGATCATCAATGATACCACTTGACACATAACTAATTACTTCACTCTTTGCTCTCAGGGAAAGATTTAATACAAACACCTCCCTTCCTAGTTTCTCCCAAATTTATGATTTTCCTTTATGAGGCCTGTAAAGCTTTGTGGTTCTCTACCCCATCTCTCTTTCTTCCTGGGCAATTCTTTTTTGAAAGCAATTTCTTTATCCCTGACTTTATTTCCTAATCAATAAGGTTTGTATAATTTATGCATAGCATGACAAATAGTTACTAGCTTCACTGTGCAAAGTCATTCTGTCCCATACATGTGCAATAAATCAGACTAGTTTATATATTTATCTATTCACACTGTAATATCACATCACAAAATGCTTGACTTGATGCAGCCCTGTCCTTCTACTGTGCACAGAGGCACTTCATCCTATATAAAGTAATTCAATAAATCAGCAGAATAAAGAAAGGAACGTTTTAGCTCAATGATGTGGGTTTGATGCACCATGGCAGAATAAAATGTGAAAAACAATACCTCATCCAGCTCCTGAAGTGATTTGTGGGTCCCATCAGCCCCATCCAGTTAGAGACAGCAAAAGATAAAAGGGAAAAAAAGAGACATAGGACAGATATAGGGCATGGTCAGTTGGGAAAATACTGATTTATCTTTTAAGCATGATGGTTTACCAAGAACAAACAAACTGCCCTTTAAGACAATAAATCAATAAATACATCATGATATTGTATTTTAAGTCAGCATTTTGCTTGATGCACCAACTTTTTTTTAAAGACATATTTCAGTTCCTTGGTAAACAGCAAGAACACAAGAGATCGAGTCCAAAGCTTGGTTTGTTTTCCAAAGTAACAGCACAGTAAATGTCTAGATACTAAAATGTCAGGTAGAGAAACTGCACTAGGATACACTGAAGCAGGACAGCAAGGGCCATTTGACTGCAGTATTCAGCACCCCCTGGGGAGTTGGAGGAGGCAGGTACAACCTCTGAAAGGGATTTATTGACAAGCACCCCGTTTACCACAGGGCAACACAGAGAGCAAGAGACAAAAAGCCAAAGGAAATGTCGTATATCCTCACTTCTGTACACACTGAAGTTGTGCTCTAGAGCATCAACTCTGCACGGACCTGAAAAAATAGAAAAGGCAACGAATCTGCACCTTCTCTGCCCATCAGTGTTTGCACTGTGTGCAGGAGCAAAAGGACAATTCACTCAGAGATGAACAAAGCAGATCTAAAACAAGGACAAAACATAAAGCAGCGCCAACTGATGGTCTCTTATCCCACACCAAGCTCTTGAAGCAGGACTGGACTGTTAAGAAAGCTGCTTTGGTTATCTGAGTTTAGGAGTGGCTGAGGGTGCATCTGCCAGGGCAGAAGGTGATTTTGGACAGAGTTCTCATGGCAAAGGATGTCTTGAGGAGGAGGCTGGGGAGTGAGCCAAGGCAAGCTGAGGTACTGCGAGACAGAATGCGCAGCCCTGCTCTGCTGGCCCAAAGCAGCCCTGCCCCTGGGGCACCACCCAGAGCAGAACCTGCAGCTCTGGGTGACAGGCACCTGCAACATGAGAGACAACCAACTCACACCACCATCTTCACACTCTTTGCTAAAACAGTGCACTTGGAGCACCCACAGAACTCTGCACTGCCCACGGGGGTCAGGACTGAGCCAAGGCTCCCTTCACCCACTGCACAGCGGGAATTCCAGGCACTCTTCACCTTCATTTGAATGAGCAGCCCAGCAAACACCTTCAATTAATGTGAACAAACACTGGAAATAAATGTTTTAAGTGATATTGTTCTCCCTGCTGAGTAAAGTGCATTTCACTGCTCAGTTGTCTCTCTTTGAGTTCAAACTATCACTGCCTTTTCTGGGAGACATTTTAACAACCCCAAGGAGCTAAACATATTGATAGTGGCAAAAAAACCTTGTCAAGGACTAAATGCAGAGCCAAGTTACACATGTGTAATACAAGTTACTATTGACATTTCCTGTTCTACAAAAGCAATTTAATACACAGCTTGTTAGATACAGGTGTAGCGACGTGAACAAGGAACAAACACCACAAACAGCAACATGAAGCACTGCTTTTCCTGACAAAAATGCATCCATGTAAAGCAATTCAGAATGATGAGACTGTCAGCAGGTATTTACTGCTGCTTATGACAAATAATTGATAAGTTTAAACAGAAAGTGTGAAAACCTGAGCAGAGCTGAGCTGCCAAGCAGCCCATCAGGGCTCAAGGCTTAGGAAAAGCTGCACAAACTGCCTCTGAAGAAAGAACTTTTGGAAGTTTCTGTAATGAGGAGTTACACCAGAATCTACTGACTCTCCTCTCTCACGGGTGTCTTTCAGTACTGTTCGTATTTGGGGAAAATGAAAATAAAAAGGGCAATGGAGAGATCTAAGCAATGGGCATCAACTACACAGTGTATTCAACAGGGCCTACACCGAGGGGAACAGAAGAGTTCTCTGTGAAGTGACTGCGATTTTCTTCGAGCTAAAGAAGCATCCATAAAGCACACTGGGCCAAAAACCTCATGTCAACGCTGACAGGCAGCTCTCAGAAGAATAACTGCATTTATCACTAATGAAACAAATAGAGGCGATCAGCACGGAGTGAGATCTCTTCTATTCCCTCTCCGTGAGGGAGCGGGGAAAGGATCAACAGGGCGGGGAAGCGGTGGGGTTTGGGGAGAGGGCTCTGAGGAGGGGAAGGGAAGGGAAGGGAAGGGAAGGGAAGGGAAGGGAAGGGAAGGGAAGGGAAGGGAAGGGAAGGGAAGG
>JAWWTY010000048.1:11278245-11367336 GCA_035222235.1 Margarornis squamiger
GGGAAGGGAAGGGACGGGAAGGGAAGGGAAGGGAAGGGAAGGGAAGGGAAGGGAAGGGAAGGGAAGGGAAGGGAAGGAGGGGTCGGGGCACGGCACGGCTGCCCGGCGAGGTACAGAAGGATGAAGGGAGGAGACTCACCGCAGCAGCCATGCTACGTGAACCCAGAGGGCTGGAGGAGCCGAAACTACTCACTTGCTCGGCCAGCAGCTGCCGACTCTGCACCGCGTTGTTCCGCAACAACAAGAACGCGTCCGTGAGACGCCGGGTGGCCATGGCCCCCCTGCCCGCCGCGCCCGAGCGCGGCCCGGCACACGCGGCGGCCGCCCCTCGGAGGGCCGGGGCGGGGAGCCCTCGGAGGGCCGGGGCGGGGACCCCTCAGGGGGCCGTGCCAGGGCCGGTGCCGGTGCCGGCCGGGGCCGGGCCCGCCCTGTCCCTGCCGGGGCCTGCGGGCGCCGCCATCGCCCCGGCCCCGCCGCCACTTCCGCAACGTGCGGCGCCCGGCGCCTTCCGGTCCGGCCGGGCCCGCGGCCCCCGCACACACAGCGGTCCGGCCGGCGCAGCGTTCCGGCCGGCACAGCGTTCCGGCCGGCACAGCGTTCCTACCCCAAACACACACATTGTTCCTGCTCCCCAAACACACACATTGTTCCTGCCCCCCAAACACACACATTGTTCCTGCCCCAAACACACACATCGTTCCTGCCGCGGTGGTGCCCACGACAGGGACAGCACCGGCATTCCCAAACCCAGATCCCAGTCCAGATCCCGATCCAGACTCCAATACAGATCCCAGTCCAGACCCCAATCGAGACCCTAATCCAGACACCAGTCAGAGCCCAATCCAGACACCAATCGCAATCCAGATCCCACTTAGACCCCAATTCAGATCCCAATCCAGACCCCAATCCTGGCCCTAATCCAGATCCCAATCCTGGCCCTAATCCAGATCCCAATCGAGACCCTAATCCAGATCCCAATCGAGACCCCAGTCCAGACACCAATACAGCCCCGAAACCACCCCTGAGTCCAGATCCCAATCCAGCACCCAATCCAGATCCCAGTCCAGACCCCAATCCAGCCCCCAATCCAGCCCCCAATCCAGCCCCCAATCCAGCCCCGAATCCAGCCCCCAATCCAGCCTCACATCCCTCATCCCATCCATGCCCACATCCATGCCCACATCCATGCCCACATCCATTCCCACATCCCACTGCCTTTCCCTTCTGAATCCTCCCCACACCTTCCTCCCCATTTCCTTTGCTTCCACCATCAATTTTCTCTTTCCCAAACAACCTCACCTAGTTTTGGTTTCTCCCCTGCCAATCCCAACCCTTCAAACCCCGGGATATTCCCTGAAATGACAACACGGGGTTTGACTTCCCAAAAGAGGCTTTTCAATAAGGTGACTGGAATTTTCCCCTGCTGCATCCCAGGCTGGATGGGCTGCTCCAGGTGTGGGGCAGATGCGCCATGAGGTGGGTTTGGGATCCCTCTGGCGCATCCCACACACTCCCAGGGACATCCAGCATCGTCCCTGTGGAACCAGCAGTGGCCACTGCCCGGGAAGCTGCTCCCCATCAGGAGACTCCTTCACTTAAAGCCTCAAACCTCCCCAAACCAGCGAGTATTTACACACATGGCAGGAACAGTGACTGTAATCACAACCACGTTTGCTGGAAATGTTATCTCCTTTCATCCAACCGCCCGGCCAAACTTGTATGGTGAAAAATGGGGAGGGGGGAATGACTCCTCTGCTACTCTAAGATATTTTGGGGGTTTTCTTGAGCAGCCCTTCTGCCTCAGCGGGAGAGACCTGGAACGTGGAATTTAGCACGGAAATAAGCTCCAGCCACAGCAGGCCTAGCGCACGCATTTCATTTTTCGTGGTCTGCTGAAATCTGTTTTCATTTTGGCTGCCTGACAAAGGCTTTAAAAATACATGTATGGGCTTCATTTCTTCATGCTAATTTTTAATCTACTGTGACAATTTTTTATACCATGAGAACAGCTTGGGCTAATGACCTTCCTGCCTTCTCTTGGCACTGCTGCCGTGGCTGGAGGTCAAGAGAAATGTCTCCTGGAGTCAACAGTGTTCCTGTGATCTTTTGGGTTTGGATGCATGTGCAGGGAAAACCAGTTGGAATATCCCACGCAGTGGGATGGAGAACCCAACGGGAAGCCTAATGTGCTGGAGATTGGTACACACCAGCAATTAACATATTTTGCTTCCTGGGTTTTTTGACAGCTTAAAAAGGTTTGAATGTTGGACAGGCTTGGAATGTAAGCAGGGGCTATAAAAAGGATTGGGACTTGCACACAGAGGGATAAAACTCCGCAAGGAAGGGGTCCAGACCTAACTCGGCGAAAAACCACTTCAAAGTGGGTATTAGGAATAAGCAAAGGGAGTAGAAGGAATGGAAAAAAGGATTAATCAAAGAAAACTACGCCTTAGAAGTTAGGAAGTGTAGGCATAAAGGGAAATGTGCCAGAAGTAAAGCCGAGGTAGACCTTGCAAAGGAAATTAAAACAAATAGCAAAATGTTCTTCAGGCATTCATACCAGGAGAGGAAGGAGAGGAGAGGCAGAGGTGATGAAAGGGGGAGAGGCAGGACACAAATGAATGCATAATATGTAGTGGAAATGTACACAGAGGAAATGAATGCATGGAGACAGAAATGACCTCATCCAAGTGGAACGAATCATAAAGATCATAACACGACAATAATTTGGGCTAAATGGTCGTTATAGATCCCTTTCAGCTGAAATAGCCTGGTTTCTGACTCAGCCTTCTAATGGCACTTTATATGTGGCCGTGTGGCAGCATCACCATGGGAGCAACACAACCCAACCTGAGAGCAGGCAAGGTCAGTGCAGCTTCTAAAATGGGGGAAAATGATTGAAGTCTGATCCAAATAGAACACAGGGCTTTTGGAGAAGTCTAGCAGGGAAGAATGATAGCAGGCAGAAATGGGCTAAAATACAACATGCATTTGCTGAAGGTGGACAGTGCTTGTGTCACCTGATGGCTTCGTAAGGTAGGTAGTTTTCACAGCAGATAAGAGCTAGTAGTTCTGTTCTGTGTGGGGATGAATAAATGTAGGTGGGAAATTAGAAGAATATGTTTAACCATCAGAGGAATTAGGTCCTGGTATGTCTCCTACAGGCCTGGCAAGGGCAAACAACCACATTATAATGTAGCACTTGATATGTTCATAAAAACACCCAGATAATATTTTCCCTTCCTAAGACAGCACATATCCCTAAATATATCTGTCTAAGCATATAATGTTAGTATTTAGGGCTGTTGCATCTTGATGCCTAAGCCTACTGCCATAGTTTTGGAGCCTGTGTCTTCTTTTGCCCTTTTATCTGCTTTTTTAATGCCTGTTCTTTTCTGCTGCTCCTGGTGAGCAATGAGATAGCAATGCTGTCTGCACTGGCACATTCCAGCACCCACCACCTCCCACAGCCAGAGCCTGGGCTAAAATGGTGAGAACTTTCCAGTTACTGTCGTGGCATTTGGATCAAGGCTTCTGGTGGAAAAAAATACTCCATATTCAGAAGAACGTTCTATTTTGAGGTGAATAGATAAGCATATTTAAAAAAAAAAAAGGGCAAGGTAATCAGAGCCATATTTCAAACTCCAGCTTTCAAACTGTGCTTGCAAACTCCTTCATCGTGGTCCAGTCCCTGTGTCATCACTGCAGAGGTACCCAGGCCAAGTCAAGGGCAAACAGACCTCATGCTTCGGTGATCAGATGAAGGGCAACCCCCAGGACATTTTATCTTGTGTAATGGAGTAGATACACGGAGGAGGTGAAATATTGCACTCTTTTGAAGCCTGAACAATCAGCTTGAGCCAAAGGTAGGATTAATGGACCATGAAGTGCATTTTGCCCTGGAAAATCCCACCATCCTTTTGCAGCTGGAACACTCTGCTGCCAGAAAAGTTCTTCTGCAGGAAAGTTTCTAAACAAAAAAACCAGCAAAGTGGCTGAGTTAGCTCTGTCATTGCTGGCAGTGCATGTTCTGCATGGGAACCGCGGGGCTCTTGGGAGAACAGACAGTGATCTTGCCTTTTGCTTGTTGCAGAAGGATTTCAGTTTTCAGGGCTGTCAAACTCGCAGTTTCCAGAGTGTGTTAGTCACTGAACCAGGGTCTGTTTGGCCAGGGAACTGGAGTTTCCCGAGGTTTGCAGTGGGTGTGATTCTGAGAGCAGCTCTGTAGGTGGTGCTGCAAGGCAGGGAGACGAGAGCAAGAACAGCCTGTGTCGCTTTTAAAATTCAGTCCTTTGGTTTCTTAACCAGCTCTTGGTATTCCAGCTTCCTTAAAAGAAAATGAGACACGGTTGCCCATAATATCTTTATTTTGATGAGCCATAATCTGAATGCACCCACTGGAAATGCAAGCAGAGAACTGTTATTTTCCCTGCGTTTAGACATTTGGCATTCTGTGCTCTGCCTGGAAAATTGCTGTTCAACAAACTGCCTTTTCATATTGATATAACTGTACCAGCATTTTAACAGCAGACTGCAGAATCCAGTGACTTCGAGAAAAACATCTGAAAAAGAATAATAATTTGGTCACGCAGGGGCACTAAGTAATGGATGTCTAAATTATAAAGGGAAAGAAATTCACATCTCTGGGCGGGCTCTACCCCCTTTTGCTCAACGCTCAAATGTTGCCTTGAGTTCAGCTGCTCTCCTGCCCACTGAAAAAATGGTAGGATGGATGCTGCAAGTGTGTCTGCACTCCTCCCCTGCCCCTGAAACGCAATCAATCCAGGTGGAATCAAGCCTTACTTCAAGCTGGGTAGGCAGTGAAGACTGATGTGTCTGCTTGGAGGGCTGGGAGGAATTTTTTAATCAAAATTCAGCGGCATGAATTTGGTGTTTACAGGCAGACATACTTCACATACATAATTAGACAGGCAACCTTGTTCAAAGGCAGATGTGAGAGTCACAGCCTATGAGCTTGTACCCCAGTCTCGTGACAGGCTAATAATGCCTGTGGTACTTAAACAATGGAACAACTTTGTCATCTAATATCGTGCAAAATTCCTTTCCTCAGCTGGCCACTATATTAAATCTTCTGTGTCACCATGGTTCTAGGTCACCTCTACAGCAAAGATAAAAGATTGCTCATTGTAGACATTTATATCTCTGCTTCTCCTAATTCTCTCTCCAGCAGTCACGTGGAGATACTCTGGTTTTCAATGGAGCTATCAAATATAAAAATTTGTTATGTTTCTCTCTTGTAAGGTATATATACAAAGATCTTGAATCCAGATGGCATACCTAACTGGCATGGATGTGTGCTTTAGCTGAGCAGAAGTTGTGGGGCTGGGTGTAGAGCAGTAATCAGGTGCTCATGCCCAGAGATAACTGTGAATTCAAGAGGTTTCTGTCCCCTGGCTGATTGCTGTTGAGCACAGTGATGATGTTCCCCTGCAATTTATGTAGCACGGGGCACTCTGTGAGTGCTTCTCATGTGCTTTAGTGCAAGTCAGTCAGTTTGGTTACTAACAACAGCTTCCCTTGAGAGGTCAAACCACCAGCTCGAAGCCACTCTGCAAACCCACATTCAGGAATCAAACAGCACCATGTGTGGAGTAAAACAGAGGAGAAATGTGTTATTTGCATGCTGTGACAGAGTCCCAAAGCACTTCAAGTACATCCAGACATCCAAAAAAAGAAGTGATCAAAATAAGGAGACAAGGGAAGTATTACTATTGCTCTTTTAGAGATGAGGAACCAAGCCACGACGAGATTGAATGAGCAGCTCCCCTGCAGATACACATAATGTAAGAGCTGGCAATGAAACACAGGATTCATCATTGCTGCCATTTTACAGATGGAAAAACCAAGTCACAGAACAACAGTGGCTTGCTCAAGGTTGCACAGGGTATTTATAGCAAGCCCAGGGCCTGAATCTGGAGCTGCTGAGTCCCGGTCAGCATTCATCATGGATAAGGAGATTAATGTCAATAATTTTCCCCAAAGCAGCAGAATTTCAGTAAGAGAAGGAAGACAGTTCCAGAAAAATATGCCTCTTCTTGTGTTAGAAGAAAGAAGCTTAGGCTCCAGTATCCCAGCAACTCATACCTGTGTTCTTGTTATCCTAATTAGTGGCAATGTTCCACTTCCAGGAGGTTTTATCTCTTTAAATTAGGTGGTGTTTTTTTCAACTAATAAAATTAGAGAAGGCAATTCAGAAAGATGTATTACAGTAGATCATGGGCTGACATTCATTCCAGCAATAATAACTCTTATCAAAGAAAGATCTGTTTCATAAACGTAGGAAACAAGTCAGGATAATAAAGACATGAATAGGTTTTTGCACATTACAATGTAAAAATAATCAATGAAATAGTGAAAAAAATCTCGTCAGAAAGTCTGCCTAATGAGTATTATCTTGCACAGAAGCAGTCTGACTCTGCTGTATAATGATAGCATTTAGCCATAAATCATTCTGAAACAAGAGGCAAGGAAGGAATGACCCTGCCAAATTCAATGCCGCTTGGGAGCAGCAGAGGGCACGTAGGAGCGGGGTCCTTCTTAACAAATCTTCACTTCTTTTGGCCTAGACCTTCCTGTTGAATCAGGAACTGTAAATATGGATTTTTGTAAGGAACTGGTGCCCAATGGTTAGCAAGTGGGCATCCTCTGATGAAGAACTCTTAGAATTCCAGGCTGGTTTTCTGCCCCTTAGGACTGTTGCCTGCAGCTGATGTGTTATGGCAAGATACTGCTGTACATGGTGTTTATTGCTATTCTCAGAGGTGCTTAGAAACAGGAAATGCTAGAACCTGAGATAAGTACAAAGATGAGGTAAGAGCACAAGGAAGGAAACTGGACCAAATGAAAAAAGAGTTTATTAGACCAAATGGAGCAAGGCAGGGAGGTGGGGTCAGAGCTGCAGCTGGGAATGGCCTTGGGGAGATGATGAAATCCCCTTTCTGCCTTAAGTAGCATCACAGCAGAAAGAAAATAAAAAAGAGCAAAGCATACATCTGAAATCAAGACAAAATGGTTGCAAGGAACATCAGGACAGCAGCTCCAAGAAATGAACTGCTCCCACATCTTTGCCTTTTCTACCTGTTGTTCAGATAAAAGAGTTTCAGTGTCTCCAGAAACAATTTCCAGTCCCCAGGGCAAAGCCTCACAGGAACACATCGTGTTGTCCCCGCTTTGAAGAACCTGAGGCAAGAGGGCGTGATGCTGATTTGACAATGTCCTGGTTCCAGCTGGAATAAGGCTAATTTTCTGCCTAGTAGCTGGTACAGTGCTGTGTTTTGGATTTGGGTTGACAATAATGTTGAAAATGATGGTTTAGTTGTTGCTGAGCTGTGGCCAAGGAATTTTCAGCCTGCCCTGCCAGTGAGAAGGCTGAGGACACAAGAAACTGGGAGGGGACACAGCCAGGACAGCTGACCCCAACAGAGTAAAGGGATATCCCAGACCACATGGCATCATGCTGAACAAAAGAAATGAGAGGGCTCTCAGGGGGGTGATGGGTGCTCCTTGCGGGCTGGCTGGGTGTTGGTCAGCAGGTGGAGAACAATTATATTGTGCATCACTTGTTTTGGATATTCTTTTATCCTTATTATTGCTATTTATCTTTCCATTTCTGTCCTATTAAACTGCCTTTATCTCAACCCACAAGTTTTACCTTTTTTCCAATTCTCTTCCCCATCCCACCATGGGATAAAGGGCTGGGTGATGTTTAGCTGCCTGCTGGGTTCAACCACAACAATGAGATTTTCTCCAAGCTATCCTCATTTCATCCCTCTGGAGACCTGGATGTACGACCTTGGATGACTTATGCAGCCCAGACTCAAGTAGTTTACCTCCCACTGATGCCCCCATGACTGACTTTAGGCCAGGACCCATCAGCTGTTGTCTGTGGGCTCCACATGGACTGCAGTGATAATGAACATCCCCTTCAAACATCTCCCCACTCACCCCCACTGCTGGGAGAGGATCAGCCAGTGTGCTGTGAAGGATGGCAGCAGTGGGCAGAATGGGCAGAGGGTTATTTTGATCTGCCACCTCCATACTGCCATGTATAGGCTGATGTGGGAGGCTCTGTGGTCTCCAGGGTGTATGGTCCCATCTCTGTGCTCTGGTGCCCTTGTCACATCCCTGCTGGAAAAGTAATCCAGTGCCTGTTGGCTGAACTTTGAAGGGGTGGTCACATCTTCCCATGCTTGGAGTACATCCATTATTGACCACAGAGGGCTCAGGCTTCTTGAAACCCTGAGCTGAGTTGCAGGGGGTAAAAAAAGAGACCTGTGTCTGAATTGTTGTACCTCAGGGAGGGTTGGATCCAGCCTGTGCCAGGTATTCTGACACAGCCACAGCCTGGCAATGTTCACCCTGCCTTCTCTCCACCGTGTCCCTCTTAAAATCCATAAAAGAGGCTGCCAGAATCACTCATCCAGCAGGAAACACTGGGCACAAGGACCACAGAACAGTGTTATTGTTGGTGCTCCAGTGTCCCAGCAACAGCAGTGGCTTTTTCCCCACCATTGAGAACAAGAGCACGTGAGAGACCAGGACAGGGTTCCACAGCAGGGGCCAAGGTAAAGGTCCAAGTGCAGACCTGCTTTCCCTGCAGCATAGCTCTGGGAGAGGATGGGCTGGGAGAAGTTAACAGGAACTTTGGCTCCACGTGTTTTCTTGAGGTATTCTGTCTAAGTAGGCTCAGCAGCTTTGCCCATCCCCATCTCAGTTTCCTGACCAAAGATGAGGTGCGAGGAACTGAACCGCATTCCCTGGGAAGAGCTGATAGAGCCTCCCCCGCCTCTCCCCCTCATCTGGTGCTTCAAACCAAAACAGCTGGAAACTTCTTGTGGCTGGAGATGTGCTGAGTGGCCTGGCTGGAGTTCAGGGAGAGGTAAAGGAATCCCACCCACCAGTAGCAAGGGCTCTGTGCCACCACCAGCCCTTGCGTGCCCTAAATCCTGGCTTCCTGCTAATTGCTATCTCCATAAATACCAGGCGCCCGGCGAGAGAAGGGACTCGCGTCGCTGGGCTCTGTTTTATCGTGTGAAATATGAGGTGTGACACAATACACTGGCATTAGGCAAAGGACTTGTCTGCTGATGTGGTGACACACTTGAGGCAAAAGTGGAGAATTCGATCCCTTCCTGCCCTGGTCTCGCAGGCGCTGTGGTGAGGCACGCTTGCCTCGCTCCGCCTGGGGATGTTGAGGGAAAATGAAACACTGGGGCCAGCACCATCTGCAGTTCACGAACTCAGACGGCTCGGGTTGGCAAGGGCCAGCAAGGCCGCTCGGTTTGCTGAGCCCGGGGCCTGCCACAGCTGCATTAGCCAGGCTGAGCACAGCCCAGCCAGGTTTGTCCCTGCTGAAGCGCAAGGGAGGTGAAGAATGCTGAGCTGGCTTTGGCAGCGTTGTATCAGAGATGACTTTGGCCAGTGGTTGGTCTGGCTCCAGATCCAGCTCAAAATGTCTCCCTGCTGCACCAGTTACTCTGTTCTCCTCCCTGCAGGACCAGGATTCATTCCTATAGAATCTAAGAACAGCAGAGCTGCATTTGTGTTTGATTCTCCTGAATGTGCAGTCCAAGCGTGACAGAGAAACATGAACACCTTTCTGTGCTCTCTGCATTTGCTTCTTCACCCTTCTTCTCCTCATTTCTGTTTCTGGATAACTCCTCTCCTTTTTTAAGCATGATGGCAGCTGTGTTACAGAGATCAAACCCCTGGACGAGGAGAATCTGCCCTCTCCTGCAGCGTGGTTGTTAGTTTTTCTGTTTCCATGGCCCAGGGACAGAATGGTGCTGCCCATGAGTGACCATGAGACTGTATCACTGCAGTCAGTGCTAATATTTGTAGATCCAGAATTGCACATCTAATCCTCACGTAGTCTGACAGCAGAACAGGCACAGGGGGGTGACAGCAAGGACAAACTGCTTGGGGGGGTGAGAGGAGGAATCTCCCTCCTGTTATGAACTGCACTTCAATGAAATGCCTCCCATAGCTCCAAGCATTCTTGCAGATACCCACCTGCCTCCAAGTGCCACTCCTGAGTGTGTCCCCAGCAATTTTTACTTGGGGTTCCCATGCGGATTTTGTAAAACCAGTTTCCAAAACAGCCCAACAAAGCCACACAACGAATGCTGGTTTCTGTCAGTTCTAGCACAGCTCTTCACAGGGAAATGAGGATCTCTGACATATCTGTGGTGCTCCTTTGGGTGGATGTGCACACACACAGTCACCCAGAAGGGTTTCTGGTTGTTTATGTAATACAAGTGTCTTGAAACAGATGTGTTTGCTCTGAAGACCAAAGGATTAATGAATAACATGCAATTAAAGCCTGGACAGGAGGTAGCAAGTAAGAACAGCTCCAGCTCTGCTCCCTTCCCAGGATTTGTTTCATGGGCACGTTAAAGGAGTGCTTGTTTAAACCTCTCTTTCTGTTCTTTGGGGCAGATTTCTCAACAGGGCTTTAGAAAGGCAATGACAGAACAGTGCCCCACATGCCACATGTGCCAGCTGGACAGGCGTGTGCCTGGGAGGAAGCAGTGGTGGCAAGGAAAGGTCTTGGGCTCGCTGCTTACAGCCAGCCCTGCTCAGTGGAAAAGGTCCCTCTCATGGAGGGGTGTTTGCTGGGCCTCTGGAGATGCAAATCCAACACCCTGCATGACCATCAGTGCTGACACACATTTCCTGTGTGACCTCCAGCGAGCTGCTTTGGGCTCCAACACACACACACCATGCCAAACCTTCCCGGGGAGGCAAAGGAAAGGGCCTCTGTTTTCATAAGGGAAGGGGAGAGAGGCACCAATGCCTGCCAGGTCCTGGCCTCTGCAAGCCCCACTCTGCTGTATTACCTTACACTGGTGATTTAATTTATGGCACTGAAGGTGAACTGCAGGGGCAGAGCTGTGATCTCTGCCACAGCTGAGGGGCTGTGCCAGCAGCTCCCAGCCAGGAGCATGGTCAGCCCTGGTGTCACCACCTCAGACTGCCCCAGCTGAGCCCAGAAGACCCTTTCCCACTCAAAAAGGCCTTTCTGCTCTTTACCCAGGCCCCCAGCAAGAAATGCTGTGTTCCCACACTTGGTTTTGAGCTCTTTTGAACATGATTGACTCACCCTGGGTTGGGGAGTTCAGGCTCCTGCTATTGTGAGACAGAAGGAAGAAGCAGGGATAATCTTATGGGAGAAAATAAACCTTGTGCTGCTGTTGACTGCAGAGGGGAGCAAACCCCAGGAAGTATGGAGCCTGGTTTTCCAGGTCAAGTCATTGCCTATATGGTGAACCCCTAGGCATGGACTTTGGGAAAACACTGCTGCAGGATGACAAGAGCGATGGAGAGGCAAATCTTTGACTGAGAGTGGCACAAATACCACTCAAGTCTGAGCCTTCACTGGCAGATCAAGACCTCCATATCACTAGAAAAATGAGCTGAAGTATTCACTGCACATACTGCTCTCCCTCAAAGGAGCAGAAGTGTGCACATCATTAAAAGGAAATATTTTATGCTGATCATTCCCACATGCCTGCTCCCTATCTATATGGATTCTTAAGCAGCGCCCATTCTGCACATAATGTCATGCATTTACATCTCACAAAGAAGATCAGACCTCCTCAGGCTAAGGAATTGTGTTCTGGGTCCTGATAAAACCATTTTATGGAGATGAATAACTTGTGTGGTTTCATGCTTCCTTTCCCTGAAATGCCATTAGATGAACACCAAGTGCTTTTGTATTTATTTGAGGGAATTTCCTTTTAGACTTTGCAGGCAGAGAAAAAAATGGGCATGGGAATGGAGCTGGGACTGAATTATGCTGCTGACTGGCAGAGCCTCAGCGAGAGCCGAGGAGCTCGGCTTGCTGCCTCATTTATATCCATCAGAGGTGCCATGAGCTGCAGCCTGGGATAAGTTACCTTGTCTGCAGGACTGAAATACCACATCAAAGCACCACGTGGATCAAAGGTGGAAGCAACAGGCATTCCCGTCTGGCTCATCTTTCAGACCTTTCTCTCTCTTTAGTTTCCACTCTGAATCTGATAATGCAGCCTGAACGCAGCCTTTCATGCGCCCTCGTTCCTCAAGGCACAGGTGGTATGGAGCATGTATTTCCTCATCAGAGGGCTGCAGGGGACACAGGATTTCCAGGGCTTGGCTTTCAGGCATCAGTGATGGAAAAGATCTGTCATTCTGAAGGAGGCAGAGCGAGACTGGTGGAGCTGGTGCTGCAGAGCAGAGCTCTCCTGCCCCAGGTCCAGACTGGGGAGCAAATCTACCAGGAGCTGCTTAGCAGTGAAGCACCAGTTTTCATGTGGAGCACACGGTGCTCAGGGCCCTCCCAGAGACTTAGACCCATCAGTCAAGACTTTATATGAAGAGACACTCAAGGAGCTGTGAGCCTTGGAGAGGACACAGTCAAACACAATAAAACTGTGAGAAGGTCGTGTCCACTGACACGCAGGTCCCAGTGGCACTTGGAAGCACCTTGAAAATTTTATGCTAAATAAAAAAAAATGTAAAAGCAAATTACTTCAGAAACTCAGAAGCCTTTTGCCCCACTGATATGTGATTTCTGTCCCACAGAAGATGGTGGGAGGCAGATGGAGCTGTGTTGCTCAGTGTCTGTGGAAATTTGGATGTTAACTCTTCCGTACTGTTGGTTCATCCCATGGTGTTTCTTGTCAGAGAGGATCAAAGTCAGCACAGCATGAAGGAAAGGCCTCCTGACCTGAAAAAAAAATCTTGATTCTGACATTTTCCATCCTTCAGACCCTTTCTTTCATGTCACCAAACTTTTACTGAGTCCCTAGTGGCTCTGTCTGGGTGGAAGTCTCACTCTGATAGATGTTCTCAGCTGTGCACTCTTGCTGCAGTTTGGTGTCAGAATCAATATATGTGCTTAGCATTTGTGAAGATGTTCTCTGCTCCATTCAGAGCTTGGTCTTGGTTTGTAGGGCCTTAGCAAGCAGCTTTTGAATTCTAGATCCTTCTATATCTGTGGATTCATGTAATGTGAAATATCACCTTGTGCTAAAGGTGAACTGGATTCTTGTATGTCAGGGTTGATCTCCAAGGTTTCTAAAGCCTTCCAGAGTGGCAGTGAGATGAACAAGGCATTGTATGGCTCTTTCCCCTGCTCCAATCTGCGAAAGGAAAACATTGTGACTCACCAGCCAGAGAAGTTGTGTTTTCTTCAGCAGGAAGCTTTGCAGATTCTCTGCTCCCAGATCTTGTTACACTCTTCCATCCCACCATCCTGGAAAAACTCCCACGGAAAGACAGGCAGATATTTTAATCAAGAAATGGCCCTTATTTCCATTAGCAACAGCTGTTTTCCTTTTAATTCAATTCTCCATTCTGCAGTCTGTTTATGAAAGCTGCCATTAATTACATATTTCATCAGTCAATGTTCAGAGATGGCTAATGGCCCAGCACACCTAATTAGTCCTTCATGTATGATAATGTTTCATCAAGTCTATAGTTAGTGTGGAGGGCAGATATCCTCTGTGCACTGGAGCTGAGTGGGGCTGCACAGCCTCTGCTGGTGTGTGACAGATCACGTTACAGCCCTTCCTTCCCCTGCTGCTGCCAGCGTGGGGACCTGGGGGCTGCAGACACCGGGCTGTGATAACAGCGAGGGCCAGAAGTGGCTCCAATGTCACTCCAAGCAACAGGGTGAGGAATTCAAGCTGCCTTTGGAAGCTCTTTGAAGATGGGGGAGCAGAGACTGGAATTACAGCTACTTTTGGTTTTGTCTTAAATGATGCGCTCGACAAATGTTAGTGATGGCTAAATTTCCTAGGCTGGAGTGCTTTTCTTTAGCACCTCCTGTGCAGAAGCCTCCTGGTCATCCTTGCCTAGGTATTCCCAGCTGATCCATGTGTCTCAAGGCACAAAGGTGGCTGCCTGTGATGTAAAGGGTGTTGCCTTCTTTAGTGTCAGTGTGGAGACACTGGCATGACTTAACCTCACTTAGCTAGTGATGCATCTGGGTTTAGGCATGTCTTTGGCTAGGCATAGCCAAAGGCTTGACACAAGTGCCCAGAAACTATGGGCATGGAGAACAACTCATCTTTGTTCAACAAGGTGCAGGAGTAGGTTGAATGAATTCTTCACATACCTTAAAGCCGGAGCGGGAGTTCGAACATCAGACTCAGTTGGAACTTTGCCTTCATTTTGAAGGTGTTTGCAGCTGCAAAGAATACTAATAGTTATTGGCAGGTAGCCTCAGGTAAGAAACATTTCAAATCCTCCAGTACAGAGATAGCTTTGAAAAATATCCCCATCTGTCACAATGGTGTATTGAAATCCCATCAGTGTGTGAGCAGAGAGCTGCCTCTGTTCCCTTGCCCAGGCTGTCACCTGCAGAGTTCAGGGCATTGTGGAGAGCTGCGTGCACTGAGTAGGGGCATGTTTTGTTTATCCTGGCAGAAAAGTGGCAAACGACCAGCCCAGGCTTTGCAGTCGTGTCTCACACAAAGCAGTCAGTCACCTTCAGCCTTTGCTGCGCCGGAGGCAGCCCAGACCCACGGCCATCCTTCCCTCACTCCCTTTGCCTTTGCTGTGAGCCCCGCGGGAGGCTGCAGGGGAGGCAAACTGATGGAGCAGCATTTGCTGTGTGTAATAATAACAATGTACTGCAGTGAACACACCTCACTGTGTGTGAGTAATGAGAGATGCTCTAATAGTCTACCTGCTGCTGGAGGTACTTCTCTGTCCTGTGGAATCGTGTCACGTCTGTGCAGAGGTTCTCTGGGGAGTATCAATTGGCCAGTTTCTGACTGTGTGACCTCACTGAATTAAAGCCTTTTGACTGTTGGAGGAGTGAATCTGCCGTGCTGCTAAAAAGGCAGAAGCTTTTTCACAAGACATCTGCTTCCAAAGCAAATGAAATCTGCTTTGATTTTCATGGCCTGTCGAGGGATGAGAGAGAGCACTGCAAAGATTCAAAGAGGATTGGTCAGAAACAGTTTAAAGGAGGGTACAAGAGCACCCAAGCTGCTGACATTTGAGAAGAGAAGGAGAAAATCCAAGTGACCTGTTAAAGAATATGTCCTGTCCTCAAAGCCTCCAGCTGTCAAGCTGCAAGGGGGGTATAATTGCAGACAAAATAGGCTTAGACACAGAATAAGTCTGCATTTAGTGTTAGTCTAACCTAGCACAATTTTTGGGCAGGGGAAGGAAGGCAATTGTCCTCCTGCTATTCATTGTTTGGTCACCTCTTTGCTGGCTGTTTGACCACCTCAGCTTTGAGCTCTCATCTGCAGTGTCTCAGCTGGAAAGTGCTGGATTTATGGCGCTCTTGCAATGGTGATATAAGAAATGTTCTAGCAGGGTGTTATGGTGCTGCTGTCAAGTCCTTCCCTGGAAAGCCAGAGTAATTCCAGTGCAGCTGATGGGTTACTGTCGTGTCAGTGAAGGCAGTGTTCATCTCTTGGAAATCACCTTTTGGCCTCTTCTGTTGGCAAATGAACCTGATGTAATATTGCAAAAACACATCCTTTGAGTGAAAGTGATAAGAAAGATAAATGTTTGGTTTTAGCCAGGGAATTTAAAACTCAGAGCCCTTTGAAGATTGCCTAGTTCTGCGCTGTGTTAGTCGTCCATATCTATCTGAGAAAACACTCATTTCATCACAACTGATGACATGAATTCAGACTTGTGAGCAAATGGCTCAGTTGGGTTAAATCACCTCTCTATCTGCTAATGGCATTTTTGCTTTTGCTCGATGATGAAGGTTATCTTGCTGTTTGGAAATTATAACCTACAACTGTTAGACGGCATTATCTGCAGACTTGGGTGAGATAATTTGTATGAAAAATCCAGGGAATCTGAAGCTTATTGGCTTCCATTCGCACGAAGCTGAAACTCTTCAAGACTCCAGCCGCCTTCCCATATGCCTCGTGCTCTATGGTGGGGAGGGAATAGCAGCTGGCAGATGATGGATAGCAATGCTGGAGCCCACTCTAAGCTTAGCAGTGACATCACTGATAGAGAGGGGAGCAGCTTGAGCTGTTTATAAAACTCCAGTTGGGAAGTTTGCCCCGGACTGCATTAGCCTCTGTTCGCTGCCTACCCTGCTTTTCCCCACTCAAATTCCAAGCTCCTTCAAGGGAAACAAACATCTGCAGAGACACAATGTTAATTGTCCTGCTCAGCACTGCTGTTTACATTTTTGGTGCAGGCAAGTCAAAGCATGTCAAGGCTATCCCGGTGGCTAAAACAAGGCAGAA
The DNA here is from genome assembly GCA_035222235.1 of Margarornis squamiger. Lineage (NCBI taxonomy): Eukaryota > Metazoa > Chordata > Aves > Passeriformes > Furnariidae > Margarornis > Margarornis squamiger. Next base: position 11,294,481 of record JAWWTY010000048.1, read on the forward strand.
ATCCCATTCCGGCTGAAATAACACGGGGCTGGATTCTGATCTCACGTACCAAAGCATTTGGCGTTAGCCCTGGAGAGTGGAAATCAGAATCTCTAGAAATCTGAGGGTGCAAAAAAGAGTAGCAGAGAGGCTTGTAAGAGGGTGAATGTGCTGGAGCCACCAGGGAAACATTACAAGGTTAATGCAGTTTTCCATTATCTGAAAACAGTTGGGGATTACGCTGCATTTGTAAGCTTAAAAAGGCTGGCTTCCCCGGGTTCTGCTCCCATCACAGTCCAGCCTAATGGCTCCTTATCAGGAATGATGAATCGCTCTTGTGCCTACACTTTGGTCCCTAATTTCCACTTTCCTTGCATCTGCTTAAAGTCCTTTTTAATTTTAACATGTACAGCAGCTCTGAGCCAAGCGTGGCCCTGGTGTTCACAGCCATCCTGGTAATTACCGCGCTCGCCGGGGCCCTTTAGGACGCAATTTCAATGGGGTGTGACTTTCACAATATTTTTTTTCTTGTTGTTGCTCGAGCCACTCCAGGAAGGAACTGTTAAACACGAGTCTCAGCAGGATCCATCATGACTGAGGACAGAACAGAATGTAATGAAACAGGGTGAATACGTGTCTCGCTGAGCAGGATATGTTCTCTTATTTATATGGTTGATAAAGCTTTGGCTGAGGTTCAAAAAGGTGTTCAGCTTTCATCTCTGTCTTCCTTCCTCCACTCCCCTAAATATTAATGCTGCACTCATACCTCCCGTATTTGTGGCTACTTTAATTGTTTACAGACTTTTTTAATAAAGGATTTGACCTTTTGCCTTTGCAGTTACACAAGCCCTTCTCTGTCTTCGCGCTGATGCCCCTTCACTGCAGTTTATTCTCGGCTTCCCTGGCTCGGTCCGAGGCAGGACAAGGGAACAGACACTAAATCACTGTGGTCAGGATTATTGCAGTGCAGTTTCCTTGCTGAGGAGAAGGAGGAATGGTGCTGCAGAGCGCTCTGCTCCTGCTGTGACCCCGACTGCACAGAGCCGAGTGTGCCGGTGTCCCCAGTGCCAGGTCGTTTGGCACCCTGGGCTTGTTTGAAATCATGCTTGTGTGAAATCATTCCTGCTCTGCTACTCTCCTTTCAGCCTGGGAGAATGTGACAAGGCTGAGTGGGAAGCTGAGGTTGTGCGGGAAGTGTGTGGCAGAGCTGGGAACTCAAGTCACATCTCCTGAGTTCCACCTGGTCCATTAACCACAAACCCATTTTCCCTCATTAATTGAATACAAGAACAGTCTCTTCTACATTATTTACATGCTGGGAGAGCAGAGGCAGCTCTGTGAGAAAGTAATGTGGCAAAGAAAAGGCAGCAGGAGTGTGAAGTGCCAGGTGACAGGGGAGGAAGGTTTCAGGAGGGTCTGTTTCACCCTGAGCTCCTCTGTAAGCACAGCTCAGCAGTCGGGTTCCCAGACCAGGACAAAACGATGGGGCACCCAGGATTGCAATGACTGTCTATCTAGATGGATATCCATGACAGGAGGAGAGGAAGGGTGTGCATCCCCTGTAATGCTAACTGCTTCTTCCTGGCACCAATTGCCCCCTTGGTGGGATCCCATTGTCTCGAGACACATTTCACCAAAATTGCAGCAGCTGGGAGCAAATCAATCACACTGTTCTGCTTTGCTTGTCTTCCTGTGCTATGTTTCTGCACGAGCCAACATACGGATCATGAAATTCTCCTTTATCACCTTTTTGGCTACGTTTGCTGTGCGAAATTATGATACTTGAATTAGGGTCTGTGTTTATGAAAAGAGACAGGAATGATTGATATTTACGTGAGCTTGAATTAAAGCAGTATTTTTAATTCTACGGCAATTAATCAAATCAGTGACAAATGAGAGCAGAGATGCCCAATTAGGTGCTGCTGCACAGGCAACTGAAGAAAAGAAAAAAATTCATCTGATGTAACATGATTTGGATCAGGCCCTTAAGAAGGAAGAGCCTTTCTGCTCCAAATAATTATTCATGTGATTGCTATCAGAGCAGGAATTTACTACAGTGTCTGGCCAGCCTGTCCTCTCAGCCTGAAGAGACTTGGGTTCCTGTCCTTCCAGAAAAGGCTGTGTGTATACACAGTGCAGTTGCAAAAAGCTGTGAATGAAAACATGCTAGTCAAATACAGCATCGTTTGTAGCTGGTAGCTGGAAAGGAGCATGTTAGTGATGAAATAGAATGTTTGTTTTCCCTCTGAGTGAAACACATTTAGGGACATCCCTGATGTGCAGGGAGATGAACTCATGAACTGGCTTCTGCAAGGCACCAGACACGGAGTGAGTTTGGAGCGGCCTCTGCTCCTGGTCCCACATCTCAGGTCAGAAGGGACTGGGATTATTTGCTTTCCTTTAGCCCACCTCCCACCACCCCTGTGTGCTGATACATTCCCAAAGCGGCTCCAGAGGTAGGAGGGCAGGGATGATGACGGATCTGGGGCAGATGTGGGGGCAGAGCTGGACCACAGGCCCTGGGAGTCACGGCTGGGGGGTGTTGGCAAGTGGGGGCACAGGGGCCTCATGGTGGGGCTGCCAGGGAGGTCGCTGGCACAGCCCTGGGCTTTGGGCAGCGTCCTGTGTCCCACCTGGCAAGGCTCAGCCTGGCCCTGCACGCCGAGATTAGTCCTTGAGCTCTAACTGTACCCACAAAGTATTCAGGAAAATAAAAGGAAACCATGCTTACGTTTGGGTTTTCAAGGCTGGCTTTTTTATGGCTGGCTTTTTGCATCTCTCTCTCTTTTTCTTGGTCACGAAAGCAGTCGGTCTGCCTAGAAATTCAGGTCTGAATTCTTCAGCCTGGAAGGCATTTTGTAACGTCTACCAGCCCAAGACCAAGTCAAGCATCATGCACCAGTGATCTTCATTTTCCAGGCTGGTAATTCTGACTTCCCGGAATGAAGAACAAAGGCACTGAATAAGTAAAAGAAATATGGGGGGAAAATATCCATATGGAATGGACACGTTGGTTGAAACATCCCATTCCCTGAAATATTGATTTTGAGGTATCTGTCAAAGCAATCCCTGCGTTTCTTATGATTATTATATCACATGGCCTTGGCGTGGTTTGCTGGTATTTCACGAGGACCACCCAGAAGTGGGCCAGGTTTGGTTATTGGATTTACTAAACAGAACAAGAAGCACAGAGCTCCTGCCTGCTGTTCAAAAATAATATCGCAAGGGAAGCAAACCACAGGGAGACCACAGGGAGGTGAAGCCCATTTTCCACTTGCTGAGGGAACTGCCCTTGCTTGCTGCAGAATGCAGTCTCCATATGCTGGGAATGATTCCCAAAAGTACTCCATCCTTGCCGACTTTGCTTCCTTTCAGAAGCTGCATCCACTGGGACCTAGGGCAAGGAAGTGGCTCTGAACAGGATACCCTGGGGTGTTTTCTCTGTGCAGTGAGGTGGAGAGAACAGCCTGTAAGAGAAAACACCAAATGGTGTTGGACTGGAACAGAGAAGGCCTGTTTCTCCCTGTCAGTGTGTCTCAAATTCTGGAGTCTGGACCATGTGATGGCTGGAGAGAGCTTTCTGGGGCAGAGCACAGGGCAGAAAGGGCTGCTCCTGTGCCAGACATACCTCTGTGCTCACTTTGCTCTCAGTCCCCTGCTCCCTTCCTGCCTTGGCCAGCAGGATGAGGAAGAGGAAGATGGAGAGAAAGGAGAGCATTGGCCCTCTCTGAGAAGCCAGTGAAATGGCACACAGAAAATAGGGGAGGAAAAGGAGAGCTGACCTGCAGTGACTGGGAATTCAGGACAGCTGTAAAATCCAGGCTTCTCCTTGTGATCTGCGGGAAGAAACATTATCAGAAGGACCTGAAGTGGTGAAGTAAATATGGCAGATTTTTTTCAGAAACAGAGAGAACTCCCCATTTCGAGGCCCTGAGGGCATTTGGATGTGGCAGGAGAGGCACTCACTGTATGTGGAACTTGCCTTGTAACCCAAGCACAAAGGACAGACAGCAGCATTCCCAAGCAATAGTGTCGAAGTGGTGGCTTTGGAGATGGCATGGAGAGGGATGAGCTGTGTCGATGGAACAAACCCCAAGGGGTCTGGAGGGACCAGCAGGACCTGGTGTGTGCTGTGGACAAGGTTTCACCCTGTGTGGTTCATTCATTTCCTTAAGGCACCAGCTGAATTAAACCAGGCATACAGTAACTGAGCTGCAATGCTGCCACACCTCTGCTGGACCCTGTGGCTCAGGGGTAGGAGCTAAAGCTGCAACCAACAGGCCAGAATAAGTCACAGCTTGACTACTGTGGGTACTGATCTCAGTGATTCTTGCCTACTCTAAGACATATGTTTTTCAATATCAGCAGCGTTAGGTGCTGGTATGGATGGGAAGGAAGAAGGCAGTGGAGATCTTTACCTCCCTGTACACAGGCTAAGGGACTACTCTTTTCAGCTTCTCAGTAGTTAAAGGGTTAATGAGAAAAGCTCTATCCCCTGACCTTTTTCTTCCCCAATGTGCTTGTTGATTTCTTGTCCTCCTAGGCATGATTTTTGCTTGGAATGCAATGTGCTTACTCACTCATATGCATTTATTACATAGACAGCAGTGTTTGGGTACATCATCCATCAGTGCAAATGTCACACCGTGTAAAAGCCCTGTATCCAGAGTGACAGCTGAGTTAGTGCCTGTGCTGTGGAGCAGCCCCCCTTGCCAACACTCTGCAGCTGGATGGTTTTAAACAGAACTCAGTTATGAACGGATCCACCAGCAAAAGGATCTTGTTGCTCTTGTGGAAGCTCCCGTGGGCCACTGACCTTCTGCCAGGGGACAGCGGGGTGGCCTCCAGCCATGGAAGGGCCACTGGAGGGGTGGTGATCACAAGTGTTCTCAGCTGATTGGTTTCTGACTTCTGCAGAAATTCTGCTGAACATCTTTAAAAGGTGCCGGTGCTAATTCCGCTGCAGGGCTCAGGATTAAATGGCACAAGAACTCATCACCACTGTCACTTCTCTTCTTGGCTGGGGCTCAGCTTGGAGGAGCAGCCTTTGGTACACGGGAGTGATGGCCCAGATTCATTGCTCTGCATGTTATTTGCAACTTCTGCCTTTATTCTGCTGTACAGACATCTATTTTTGAAAAAAAAGATTTGGAGGTTTCATGGCAACAGCCGTGAAAGCCAATGGCAGCCATACAAGTCAAACTTCAAGCAACACTTTGCAAAATACACAGTGATCTATTTTAGTGCACCACATCATTAATTAGAAGAGACAGACTGGGCAGGTTTGGAAAATATGATCTCTACTGTTCAATTTTTAAATAGGATTCTGAAATGGCCATTGAGATGCTCTGCAGTTTCTACACAGAAGCAAATACAGCTAGAAAAATTAGGTCATATATTGATTAATGGCAGAATTGAAATAAATTATTCATATTAGTTACCAGCAGACTCTGTGATGATTCTCCTGGTTATAGAATTATTAACTTAATGTGGTAATAACAGGAGACAGAGAGAGAGGGATGGATGGCGTAGGAACACTGAAAACCTGAAAAGAGTGTTCTAAATTTATCCCTGTAATTTTGCACCTACAGTAATAAGGAATTTCAATTTTCATCCCTCTCATTTATACTCCCCATGCACTGTGCATGACAGCAATCACTTCCTTAACTCCCGTGGTGAGACGTTCACACTTCAGAACACCAGGGTGGCACCAGACACTGTCAGCACGGGCTGTCCTTACAGTCCAACAGGTGACAATATGCTGGGCTCACACATTTCAAGGGCAGGTTGGTGTCTATTTACTCTTATAAATAAAAGCTAATCCTACCTTTATTAATTTAGAAGCTTAATTTCCCCCAGTTACATTTTTTTATTAGGCTGTGTTTTTTTCCTTCTAAAAATCTTTAACCGAACATTTTTTGACTTGAAATGTTGGGTGGGAGATTTCTAAAGGTAACAAAATGCCAACATTACCTCTATTGCAAGAGAAAATTTAATTAATATAAAAGTCTGAATTGTGCCGGCAAATTTCTAATATCTTTTTTAATATTAAAAAAAACCCCAACATTTCCCCAAAATTGTATTTGATCCAACTCCCATTTTTGGTTTGGAAATGCTTTCAGTGAAAAGATTCTAACCAGCCTGATTTATTTTTAAAGCAGCAATGATCGTTGCAGTAGGGTGTAATTATCTTTAGTTCCAAGATCTTTGATCACAGTGTGTTCACATCTAAATCTGAGCTGGGATCTAGATCTCTTTTCTATGCCTTAGGCTATAATTTGTGGGGCTTCTTTGACAAAAGAATTTCTTTTATAAGATGCACACAGAGAGGAGCAGCACCATGCTTACCCTGGCTGTGTGGGAGTACACAGCCTTATAAAAAATGGATTGTAGCTCCCTTCGGTGGGGAGGGAGAAGGGAGAGGCCATTTATTGCAGTGCTGGGATTTTGATCTGTCAGAGGCAGCATCAGGTGAGCATCACACAGGTGAGGTCAGTGAAAGCCTGTGTGCTATGGGAGCAGATTTCATATTTCACAAAAGAATAAAACAGACATAAAGCTGGGAATTTGAAGAGAGGAGTGGTCTAAGAGCAGTGCACGGGGCTCAGTGAGTGGTACTTTATTGCTGCACTGCTGGGATAGGTGCAAACAGGTCTGTGTTTAACCCCACACCTCGCTGGGGCTGCAAAACCACCGAGGCTGTGTAAGACACCACTGGAAAATATGCAGGAATAATTGCAGAAACGGTCCAGTTGTTCAGCCAATTGCTGTGTCCGTAGGAGTGTTCCCTCCTGTTTAGCTTTACCGTGAGTCCCTAAATTAGGCAGCTCCCCTTGCCAGGCTCCCACGGAGGGAAGCTGGGGCTCCTCCGCAGGGTGAGTCAGGAGCACGGAGCAGCCCTGGCTGTTGGATCCCTATGAACAATCTCCATCCATTCTGTACAGCCCCCCAGGGGCAGAAAGAAACCTTTTCTCCTCTCAGTTCCACTGGCACAGCCATAATATGCCCAGTGAAAAGTGATTGTTTGAGTGCAATTGGGGCTGGGGTTCCTGCTCCCAAGAAGGATCCTGGATTTCTCTGAACTAGCAGGTACCTCTGTCCTGCCAGTGTCAGCTACAGACTGCAACGTGAAAACCTTTATTTATGTGCTCCCAAATTTGATTATAGTGCTTACATGCTAAAACTTTTCCAAGTAAATAATTTAAGCATGGCTAATACGTCTTTTCAGCATCATCATTATCGTGACAACGGATGATGAAAGCAACTGTGTTCCTGAGTTGTTAAGTTCTGGGAAAAAAAAGAAAGCAAGTTTTAGCTGTCTGGTGGATTTTCATGTCAAATCTGAATAATCAAGATTGCACAGCCTCAAAGCTTACCATCCTCTACCAGGCAAAATGATTTAATTTCTGCTGAAATCTTAAATCATTGTCTGTTTATAGAAAAATGCCAGATGACAGAAGCAGTGAGAGGTAAATGGGAGCATGCTGGATGCTATCAGTTTTGACTGAGAAGGCACAATAAATCTATATCTAGCAAGAAGAGATCTGTACCCCTGGTGAAATAGTATTATCCTGCCTCTTCCAATATGTTTTCACCTGATGGATCAGAGAAGAAAATATCAGTATTAGCACACAACATATTTCCCCTCTGAGTGAAAGTGACTTTATATCAGAAACACATGCTAAAAATGTCTTTTGCATTCTTGCTAATTTCTCAGATCCAGCCCTGGGCATATGCTCCTTATCTAATCTCAATTGCTGCATTAAACCAATGTCTGCTATTCTACTTTATCCTTTGTGTCATTTCAGACATGGTTTCTATTTTCTTTGCACTTCACCAAGGTAACATGGAACTGCTTGGAAAATGTTAACATCTGTGAAGGAAAAAAGGAATCAAAGGAAAGGAATTAATCAAAGCCTTGAGATTTATGGGCTAAATCCTTGGAGTTTGGATCAGGTAGTAGGTTTGTTTCTCTGCTGAGGCTGCAGAAAGCAGCCAAGGCACTGGAGGACTGTCCTGCACAGGAGCCCTGGGGCTGAGCAGAGCTCTCCTGCCTGGTGCTCTGCTGCCTGTCCCCATCCCTGCCTTCACACGTGGGGGACAGCACGTAGTGTGGAGCCACTGCACTGCTGGGCCAACAGCTGGATGCAGCTGGAGTGTCCTGCAGCAGCCCCAAGGCCAGCCCAAAGCAGGCTGGAAACCCCTCGACTGGAAACCCATATGACTGGAAACCCTTCCAGCCCAACCTTCCCTCAGCCCCACACAAAGAAGTGGGAAACCCTCTGAGACCTTCAAGAGCTAAAACCCAAATTGCCTTTCAGTGGCATCCCTGGTTCAGTCACCAAACCTTGGGTATTTCTAGGCAGGACTGGCAGGATGAGCTGCTGTGCCACGTACAGAAATGTAGTTGGCAGTGCTGGTTTCCTGCCAGAGCCTCCACAGTTACTCTGCCACTGACCATTACTGTTGTTATAGATAGGATTATTGTTGTTATTATTATTTATTTGGGGGGGGATAGCATGAAATTAAGATTTGGAATGGAAAAGTCAAAATTCTTGGAAACATTTCACTATTTACAGATGACCTGCATATTTGTGGTTTCACAAGGACCACTGGCACTTTGATGGTTGTGCTGTTATAGTCTGCTAGAAACATCCATTCAGACTGGACACCCATTACTGGGAATGATAGAGGGTGTCTGGAATGGAAATTGTATGTTCCTTTGAAAGTTTCACTTGTCACTACATGTTACTTGCAGCATTAATACTGCAAATTGTAATACAATGCAGAAAATAAAGGGATTTACTACTACGGAGCTGGATGTGTTATGTGATGTAGTGCTGTGATATTAGACAAAGTGACATTTCATGAATAAAACAAAAGATCTTACAGCACTCCTTATAAAGGGAAAAAAAGGCTTGAAGATGGGTCACATTCACAGGGCAACTCTCTGAGCACCATTCCAAATACTAGAAATTTAATGACGGCTCTTAAAAATCTAATTATATAGTGATTGAAATTAATAAAATCCACAGGAGCAAAGAGAGGAATTAATGAAATCAGATCAGTGAAGCTATAATGCTGAACAACAGAATTTATATCAACATCTAAAAATCACAATAAAACACCATCTAAAGGCACACAGAACCTTGTTAATGGAACTTCAAAGAAAAATGTTGCCACAAACTAATAAAGATACTTCTCCTCCTTAGATTAAGCATATTCTATCAGTCCAAATGCTCGCCCAGCACACTGCAGAGAGGGGAGGGAGCAGGGAATAGCTACTCCTGATTTTTCAGGCTGACTATTTGACCTGTAGTGGGACTGGGCACCCTCAGGACTGGTGGCCACTCAGCCAGAGCCAAAGCATGGCTGGCAGAGCCTCTCTTGGCCACTGTTTTTCCTCCCCCATGTCCCACCCCACATGGTATTTGGGAATAGTGATGTGCAACCACATTAGCTCAACTCTCCCTTCCTGGTGCTGCTGGAGGGCAGGACCTGCCCTAAGTGGACACCACGATCTATAAATCTATTCAGAGGTGGTCACTGTGGCTGCCTCAAAATTGAACTTGCTGCTCTGGCCTATCTCCTAAATGCCAGCACTTTCCATTCACTACTGCTCTGGGCCCCTCGCCTCTGTGGGTGCTGTGCACCTCAAGCTGTCCCCTCTGGAGCTGCTGGGTGGGTGGTCACCCCAGAGCTGCCTCAGGGTGCTGCAGCAGCAGAGATTGTGCAACACAGCAAGGCAGGAGACTAAACCAAAGGAATGACACTGGCTGAGCATCTCCTGGTGTGTGGAAGGCATGGAGAAAGGCAGGAATCTTGCAGCAAAGAAAAGCAAGACACAGCGGAGAAAACACCTCAGAAGGCACATGCACAAGGGGGCTGAATTAAAATTACAAAACCAAATAATTCTGGAATCTTCCCATTTCAATTCTTCACGCTGCAATAAAATGTTTCTTAGAAAAAGGCTTGTGCTTGCTTTCAGATGTAGGTGAACAGCAGAGCTGGCTTGGAGCCCAGCCTGGGGTTTATTTTTCCATAGATGCAACCACTGTCCTCATTTGCCACTTCCCAGGCAGCACTTGTGCAAGTGCAGAGCATTATCCTCCCCATTATTTTATTAGCAGAGAATCCTGGTTCTTCACCGAGGGAATATTCTCTTGTGTGAGCTCAGACTCGAGAGGATTTTGGCCTCTAAAACTTGCAGTAGTGCTGACATGGAATAATTTTCCCCTTATTAACCTGTGGGCTTTGTGATTCTGCAGTTGCACATGGGAAACATTACACATGGCAGCCCACCTGTGCTTTCTGTTGTTTGGTTTTTGTTTAGAAAAGTATTCACCCACTTTTCTCTGCAGGCACCAGTTCAGTCACGGACTTGGAATTTGCACATTAAAATTTGTATGGCCTGTCCTGTGGCACACAAGCCTAAGCACACACGGTTTTGGACATGTCTTAGTTCATGCCTGATATTTGATTACTATTGTTATTGCTGTTGTTGTTGTTAGTAACAATAATAATAGTACTCACTGGGAAATTGCTTTCATTATTGATAAACAATGTCATAAATGTGACCAAGTTTCAGCATCGTCAGCACTGAACCCCAATACCATGACAATGCTATTCAGCTTTTAGCTTTCCCTCTTGAGCCTTTCTTTACTAATGACCTGAGGGCTTTCTACACTCAAAATATTTGGCATTACCACAGAGATCATGCCCAGGGCAGGCTCTTGCCTTCATACCCACCATCCTCCCCCCGAAATCATGGGCTGTATTCAAGGACACACAAACCACACCAATTCCTGTGCGCACCAATTGCTTGTGCTCCGTCAGAATTTGGTGTAATTTCATTTTCAAAGACAAAACACGTCACGTTCGAGCATCTCTCCTTTTATTATGGGCTCCTAATCCAAGATACTCCAGTTCCCTGTGCTGTGGTGCTTCGAGAGCATTTGTTGGGACCTGCAAATGTTTCTCCTGCTGGCCCTACCCACCTGAACTCGCCACGGTGAGGAGCGTTTTCCTTCCCGGCGGTGAGAGCTGCGAGCGCTGGGAAGGTGATTAATGGCACCAGTGGCACATGTTTGCCAAACTGGGATTCCTTGTCTCCCCTGCTATTAGTGAGCTGGGGGCATGGAATGTGCGGAGAGTGACTAAAGCAGCAAGAGCAGAGCTGGAGAAGCCCTCAGGCTTTGGCATCAGCAAAGCTGCGTATGGCCTCGAGTTCCACTTTGGGAGCTTACTACACATCCAAACATAATTAATGGGGCATCTACCCAGTCCTGATCTCCAAGTTCATTTTAACCATGTTCAGCGTTTAAAAAAGTCGAGACGATGAACTTGATGTTGCAGAGCGGTGCCAAAAATGTAAGTTTGGAGCATTCCTACTCCTGATTTGTTTTGACAGACGTTTCATTTTCTGAAGCTGCAGTTAGAGCAATAAAAACAAAATTCACCACAGAAAAACAAACACCAGCTCCCCTTCCAGCAAAACTGATATATTTTTCAAATGCTGGAAAATTGTACAGCCAGAGCCCATTGAGTTTCCACAGGAGGTAAAGCTCATTAGCAAACACATGAAAGACAATGAGCAGATCATTGTGAAAAAAGATATTTGTGCAGTTACTTCAGTAAGACTTTATTTAAAGTTTCTGGTTGCTGGCATCCAGACAGTGTGTGTGACCTTGGTTAGGGAATGCTTATTGCTGAAAAACAGGCACTCCAAGAACCCTTACAGCCAGCAAGAGAGTGGCAGGGATGGAGAGCAGTGAAAAGCGGGGAAAACCAACCTTTTTCTTGGGGCATTAGGGAAGAGGAAAAGCCTCCGTGGAGTGGGAAAAGGAGGGAGTGCATGGGGCGTGCCCAGGCCTGTGTGCTGCTGCTGGGAAGGTCTCTGCTTCGGCCCCAGTCAAAGGGGATTTGTGCTAAGCCGAAGGATGCCGGGTGCTGAGTGCCCCAGGAGCACAGAGGAGCTTTCTGTGAGGGCTTCCTGTGCTTTGTTCGAGAAAAGACATTAACGAGAGGAAGAGAGTTCTCACTACAACCCTGATTACTATTTCCTTTAATTCCATCAAAATGACTTCTTCCCAAGCCAGCCTCCCCAGCCAGATGCTGCCCCAGCCCGGGGAGTGTTCCAAGCCCTTCATCTGCACTGCCTGTAATGCTTTGCAGATTTCAGCAGCACCGTGTGTATGAAAGTACAGTGTGAGCAGTGACAAATAGAAAGCACATGTTTACTAAAGCTGCATTACACAACTCCGTACCACTTTCATGTCATCCACTCCTGAAACAACAAACCTGTGGGGACTTGTGCCTCGGTGTGTGTCTTGGAAAAGGAAGGCAGGGCTGAGGTTAAGGTGACTCATGAGGACGAGCTGCTGGAGAGACCTGGGTCCATACAGGGCCACCATTAGCTCGAGGACATGTGGGGGCTCGATCCTCACCTGATTAAGAGACCCATGGACAGTTCATGCGTGTCAGGCAGGACAGCCCCTGGCTTGTCTAAACACACAGCGCCCTCACCGTGAAAAATGAGGCAGAAATACAGAATCATAGAATCATTAAGGTTGGAAAATACCTCCAGGATCATTCAGTCCAACTGTTAAGCCACCACCACTGTGTTCACCACAGTCCCAAGTGTCCCATCCACACATCTTTCGAACACCTCCAGGGATGGTGCCTCCACCACTTCCCTGGGCAGCCTGTGCCAATGCCTGACCACCCTTTCAGTGAAGAAATGTTCCCTGATATGTAACCTAAGCCTCCCCTGGTGCAGTTTGGGGCCCTTTCCCCTCATGCTGCCATACAGGGCGCTGGGCTGGGCTGGCAGTGGGTGCCTCTGTGATTTATTCTCTAGCACTGGATCAAACCCAGGTGCTGGAGCCCTGGGTGGAGCTGGGTTCAGATGTGTAAGGTTCACCCTTAGTACTCCCTTTTATGGTGAGCTGTCTCCTGCTGGCTGGAGGATCTTGCCAGGATCCACTTCCAGGACAGAGCGGGCAGTAAAAATTAACCCCAGGGTGGCAGATCCTCCTCTGCTTTCATGCCAGACATCGTCCTGCTCGCTCTGCTCCTTCCCCCAGCCTTTCTCAGCGGCTCCTGAGCAGCCCTTGAATCTTTTCAGCCTCCTAACTTTGTTTTGCTCGGAGTCTGGGCCAGCCTTCACAAGCCAAAGTTGTCATGTTTGAGTTTGGAGTGCCCTCGTGCTCAGCAGCCCCTGAGCTGCTCTGGTAGCATTTGACTGGGCCCAGTGTTCTCTGGGTGAACTCGGAGTCTGTGTCTTATTTAATCGTGTCATTTTCAATTAAACTTTGCCTGTCCTTCCCTTGCTGTTTTGAGTCCTGTTTAGTGCTAGTGTTTAATATCCACGCACTTCTAAGTGTTTTACTTATTTCAGCCACATATTTCACACATTCTTTCAAAGATAAAAATAACATTTGGTTTTAGGCTCTTGATTTCTTCTCTAACTTTTGTCATTACAGAAATGTTGACGGTTCAGTTCGACTTGCATCGTATCAGTATTTTCATATATTTGGAATGGGAAGGGAGGAGGACAGAAAAACAGGCAGTGAAGGCACTGAACACTGCTACATGTAAAACTAACACGAGGAAAGTGAAATAACATGGGATATTATCACAATTTTTTTTCAAAAATGCTTTCTGAAGTTATCTGTATATTTTAAGTTTCCCACAGTGATACACTTCAAGTTTTTAAAACAACACAAACATTTGCCTTGGCTAACAGCCTAGTGCAAAGAATAAAAATTATCAACACAACTAAATGGCTTAAAAAGACAAGGTACTGTCCCTGAGGAGAAGCAGAGAATGTCAAAATTATCTGTACAGGCACAATCCTATTCACGTGTGGCCAGCAAAAACAAACGGTTTGAGTCAGTTGTCTCTTTTCAATGGAGATGTTTCCTTCTTTACCTGTCCATCATCTCTCTGGGATGCACACATACCATCTAGCTGGGCTACTTTAAGTACAATTCATATTTGTTCTGTGTCTCATAGGCGCTTTTGCAGTGATGACATGACATTTATTTATTGCTCTTCTTCAAGAACCATTAAAGCCAGAGGGGCTGTGGATCTCGTGATCCGCTGGCAGAAAGCTGTGAGCAGGTTCTCTGAACTGTAAAACCCCCAGAAGGTCATTTTATTTTGATGGTTTGGGCCTTACTGCATTCACACAGGTCATTGAAATCCAATTTTTCTATCTTTGTTATTTGTTCTTTATTCTTTTTTCATGAAAAACAGCAATGAAGTTCCAACCTCTGCTGCCCTGAATTCTTTGGCAGCTTTTTTAAGCTGCCCGGAAACCATTGTGAAAACTTCCATAGTCAGATAGGGACTGATATACAGTGGGTGCTGATAGAAGTGTTTGAAAATAAAATGCAGGGTGCTATAAAATGGGTTTACTGGATAGTAAATAACATTTCAAATATGCAAGGAAATCACATTCCAGTCCTGCTTTGCCTCTGTGTTCACACCAGGCCAAGCACAATACGCCTGGGCTATAATTGAATTTATGGGTACCTCATTTTGCACTTCCCAGGTAAACCTGGAGACAACGAGTCACATCAAGAGCATTTAAGAGAGCTGGGGCTGGAGGGGACACAGAAAAGCTCCTGGCCTTGGCACCAGGGTGCTGGCAGAAGCTGGTGCATGGATGCCCAGTCCATGTGATCCTGCAGTACCTCTGCAGCTGCTGGCTTGGTAAGTACGAAGTGATGTGAGAGGGCTTAGTCCTAATGAAAGATGAGTGTGTGCACTTACTGTCAAAGGTCTTGGGAGGCTGTTTGGCTGCCAGCAAGGAAAAAACCAAACCAATATACGCAATACAAGAGCAATTTCTGACCAAAATGAAGCTGTGAGAGTGACCCTGCTAATGAAAAGGAATTGTTTGCGTGGAGTTATAGATGACTGAATGGCCAGTTAGGGGAAAATATTATTTTCCTGGGAAGGCTTAACATTTGAATAAGTAAAAAAGACCTCTGCTTATCTGTGGCAGATTACTGTGCCCTATTGAAAACACTCCTCTGGATTTTTCTCTCCCTCTCACTGAAGCTGTTCTTTTTCAGATCAGGCAAAAGGGAAACAAATGTGTAATTGTCTCAAACATAATCTCTAATCTCAGCTTCAGCACAAATGCATAGTAGTCCTTAACAGAGGAGGAGAAATATGTGATTGTTTGCAGTGAATGTCTTTGAGCACAGACTGTGACATACTGTTCACATGTTGGGCACTGGACCCCTGTGACTTCTAACCTGTCCACAAAAATGACTTTAAATGGTTTTTTAGACAGCTATTAGAATGCATGGGGTCATCTTAGAGGCTGGAGCATAAGAAAGGAGCACATTCTGTGGGGTTTTTGCATGAAGATGCAGGGAATGGAGTAGGTATGAGTTCATCAAGGTCGGAGTGCTCATTTCTGTCTATACCCCATGAAAAACCAACTGAAGTTAATGACAATACCCTGAGCTTTAAAAAACATGCTTAAATCCCTTCCAGGGGCATTAAGTGGCTGCTCCAATGTTGGCTGCTTCAGTGGTGCCTAAGTCAGCCTATTTGATGAATTTTGCCCTCTTAGTGTGAAATCACATGTGGTTTGCAGGAGAATTTTGTGAGTGCCTCTGAATGCAAAGGCCAGCCTGTAGATGTGTGGATGAAAGGCTCTGCATAAATGTCAGCCTTTATTATTGTTACAAATTTCCGGCTTCTGTTATTAAGACATTTTCTATGGATCTTTGCGTGTCTCCCCGTCTGTGAGTTTGGATTAAATGCCTGCCACAAATCTCCCTGGCATCCCATGGAGGGGATTGCTTTAACTTGGTGCTCTTCTAACCTTTCCTTCTGTTCGGGGAATAAACCTCTTTTAAAAAAATGACCTCATAAAAATGGAGTAAACTCTGAGCTCTTTGTTTTTCTCAGGTCTAACCTCCAGGAAGACTATAAATTAATTTATTCTATAAAACACCGAGAAGTAAATCTTCAGCATAATGTGTGGGGAATTAGCCACTTAACTCCCATTAACATTAATGGGAACTGAATATTTATTTGCCCCACAGCACATAAATCTCCGCCTTGTAACTTCTACAGTTTCTAACTAAAATGTTTCCATTGTTCTAAGGATCATGGTTATCCTGCTGGAGTGTTTACTGGGTTGTCAGCCTATGGAAGATATATTGGATGTTTCAGTCCTTTCTCTTCAAGTACTCTGTAAAATGCATTTGGGCTCTGCAATGTGAACTTTCCGAAACCTCTGTGTGATAAGCTCAGATGATTCAAACCTCCTCTGCTTGGTGCTGGGCCTGTTGTTCCTGCTGGGAGCTGGAATCATTTGACATGAATAAACTGTTGTGACTGATGGACTCTTGGTCTGTGCCTGGGCTGAAGGATGGATGGGGCTGAGGCTCTTGGTGCTCTGCCACGAGTCTCCACCTCTTCCACAATCTGTATTTCCTCATTTCTTCCTTCAAGCCTGTGTTCTCATTGTAAGAGAATTACACTCTCAGCTCTTTCTTGTCTACTTAAAGTCAAGATCAAGCAAATCAATCAAGCCCCAAAGAACTTTGGGGAGATCTCTGGTGTCTCCCCTGGAGGGAGGTGAAGAGGCCATAGCTCAGAAAGACCTCTTGGAAGCTCCACAGATGTTATGTGTATTTACCTGGAAGATACTGAGACTCTCTCAGGATGGATGAGCCAATGGACCCTCACAAATATAGGAATATGAAAACTGCCAGTCACTGGCTGAAATCCAGGCTCTGTTTTACTCCATGACAAAACTTCCCATGACTTCAGCACACCAGGTTTAACTAGTGCATGAAACTACTTTTCCCTGAAGCATTCCACAGAAAGCTATTGCTCTTCTGTGGGGTTCATTTGGACCACTCCGAGGAAGTCAATAAATCCTCCAAATTTCTGGTTAAAAACAAATAACTAACAATGGAAGCAGAAAGGCTCCATCTTACCTCCTATCGATTTATGAAGTATTTTAGAAATAAAGCCTTCCTCTGCACCCCAGTGCATTGAGCAGAAAGCAAGAGGCTTAAACTAAAGCTAGAGAGTTTTAGGCAAGACATCAGAACAAGCTTCCCAGGGGTGAGGGCTGGGAAGCACAGCTGCAGCCTGTGCAGGCTGCTGTGTCGAGCAAGGCTGGGTAAATTGTGAGGAAGGACCTAGGTGGTCTAGTTGAAGAGCAAGAGCAGCATTGTTATTTTAGACAATTCCTTCCAGCCCTGTCACTCTGCTGCAGCAAGAGGAGGTCCATTGATTTTGAAGGCTGTTGGATCAAGTCTGTTTAGTTCTATAAGACTTTTCAATGAACTAAGAAAACTTTACCCGATGCCATCCTTCAAAGGGACAAGATTCTGAATGTGGGGCAGAAATGACTGCTGAAAGTGGTGTTAGGGGAGAAGAAACCCTGGGCTGTGACTGACCTATGGCTGAACTCCTATTGAGGAGTCCCAGGAAACTAAAACCATGGTGAAGAGGAACAGGCATGGACACCCAACCCCAGAGACACAGCCCTCACCTTCTGATCTGACTTGCCCCCACTGTGCCCCTGTGGTCCTGGGCAGTCATACCCATGCCAGGCAGTGCAGAACCCGCCTTCCTTCCCTGCTCTCCCCGTTCCTGAGGGAGCTGGGCAGCCGTGAGCACTGGCAGCCCAGCAGGGCAGGCCCTCTCCTCTCACAGCACTCACAGCCAGTCCTTACTGAGCGAAGTGTGCAGGATGCTGGACTGAGCAGGTTCATTATCCAGCCCAGCTTTGTCCCTGCACCTGTCGGTGCCTCCCGAGACCGAAACAAGAGCAGCCCGCGCCTCTTTTCACAGCCCCAAAGCAGAGACAGGGATTTGTCAGGAAACCATTAAGCAATGCTACACCATTTGTTGTGGATCCATTTTCGCTCCCGAAGCCAAAGTATTTGTTTTCAAGGACTCTGGAGTGACTTATGCCAATATAAAAGCACAGAGCCCCTCCAGGCAATAGTGAAACACTTCTGGTTCACACACCCTGAAGCACACGCATGAGAACCACGTCTGGCTCTGGAGGTTTCAAGACACAGGGACTGGCTGTGACACCTATGACATATTAAAAGATCAAGTTGTTGCTGTTATCAGGTATTTAAAGTGCCATAATCATCAACAAAGGGCAATGTGCTAATGGCATGTTCAGCACATCCCTGGAGCCAGCTTTGATTTCAGATTTAGCTCGTGTGAAACATATTTACTACGGAAATCTTGACTCAGACATTATTTAATATTTGGTTTGATATTTCAAAGATTTTCATGAGTAGTGCCACTTTTGAGAAAACAATGTTAATTGTGAGACATACTATTTATACAAGCCTCATTGTGCCTCCTCACACTTGGTGTATTCCTTCCTGAATGATCTGTTAGCAAACTCTGCACTGGGTATCAGTTGCTGAAGGTAAATATCTGAAACAAAAGTTGCTTAACAATGTTCAGCATCTTCTCTCAAGACAGAAAGAGAGGAAATGGCCAAAGGAAAAAGCTAAAGAGAAAAACTAGGTAGGAAATGACAGTCTGAAGTGAAGTGTTTCCTATGGAAAGAATGTGGTGTCTTTGATCCTGACAGGATGACGTTCCCTTTGATTGTTTTGCCCACATTACCATGCACTAACCCTGGCCAGAAGGGCTCCAGCCAGCACAGCCAGCACAGCAAACTCTCCCAGTTGCATTGATGGTGATCCACTGACTCCATCCATGTCCTTGGAGAGAAGGAGGCTCCAGCTGGAGTGGCTTTTACAAGCTGGTGCCTTGGTGGCTGCTGGTGCCATGGCCATACAGTTCCATGGCACTGCAGGAGCAGGGGTTGGGGTTGGGCAATGCCATGGACTAGTCAGAAGGATTTATGTTCAACCCCTGGAGAAATAAATGCACATATCAGATAAAACCATATTTATCTCTTTTTTATTTAAAAGTGCTGGAGGGGTTTCCAGCAATAGATAAAATCATTTTTACAAAACTGAAATGCAAAATTTGTTCCAGAGCTTGTTAGGTCCTGAAATCTGTAGGTGGGGTTGGGAAAATGACATTCTCAGCTCTTTGCCAGCAACAAAGCCATTGGAGCCTTTATAAATGTTATCCAGTTCAGGGCTGCTGCTTGTGCCATATTCCCAACAGCAAATGCAAGCATCTTCAGGATCCAACAGGCTCCCAAGAATAAACCCAGCAATTCAACTAAAAATAAATATAATTAACCCATAAAAAGAAAAATGTCTGTAAGATTATCATCCTTGCAGCTAGTCGGAATGTACTGGGGAAATATTTGTGTAGCTCGTTGCAAATAAAATATGTTTTACATGGAGACAGTGTTGCCAAAATAACACAAAAATGATTTATTAAAGAAAAAATGAATATGGAAAAAAGAGAAAATCAAACATGGAAATCACATTTTCACATGTTTAGACAAGTTGCTCCTAAATTTCTCTCCTCCTGTTAGGATCGAGGGGTTGGTGTCTGGCCCAAGGTTGTGCTTTGTAACCTGTCAGACTGTGACATGTAAGAGTGGAGAGCAAACATCAGATGAGTGATCCAAGGGATTTACTAATTTTTAATGGCTAATCCTTCATGCTTGTGATGTTTCAATCATTTCTGGCCTTTATCATAATCCATCCCCTCCAATGCTGGGATGCTCCTGAACTTGTTCAGCTTGACTATCAGATATATTGAATATACTGTCTAAATTGTGTGCCTCTGCCTCTGTTACGTGTCTGGCTCAGTGCAGCTTTTCAATCAGGGCAGTAATGAGCATCACACAAAGAATACTGTACCACCTCCCCCAGTTTCTTAAACAGCTGATCTCGGAGAATCAGTAGTAAGGGGTTTACAACATTTCTGAAAAGTGAAAAGTTTTCATGAATAGATCATCTAATGTTGCCTGAGCAGTGATAAATTAATAGTTTCACATAACACCCACAAATAACTTCAAAAGCAAATGAGTCAGTGCTCAGATTCTGAAGGATAGTGCCTCGTGGCAGAGCCTCTAATCTTCTTAAAGATTTCTTTCTCAGACTGTCATGGGATGCTGTCTGGACACACTCACTGACGTGCCCAACAGATCAGTTCAGCAAGAGCAAATTAATTCTCCTGACTTTCAGCACAGTGAATGGTGGCACTGAGCCCCTCTTAGGAGCTATCAAACCCCTCATGGGTCTGGGCTCATTAGCAAGACCTGTAATTAGTGCTCTGTTGCTGCTCCTGATGCATTTGTTACATTATCACCTCAAAGATTTCCAGTGTTTATTTGTCAGATAAATTTCCCAGTGCCCAATATACTGAATTCTTTGCTTGTTAAGAGTGCAGGGATGTGGGAAAGCGAACACATTAGGCCAGGTTTGATTGCACAAAATTGCCAAAGGAAAAACAAACTATTGCCTGGTTTGGTGGGCAACTGAATGGGAATCTGAGAGGGAATTCATTAAAAATCATGTCACATATACCCAATGCAAAGCCACAATTGGCAATTGGCTTTGCTGGATCTAAAAAGCTGAGCCCAAACTTTGCTGGAAAACTCCCTAAGGCCATTTCATTTACAAAAAGACCAAGCTTTTGAGAACATATAATTATCCTTCATCCCTGCCATCTTATCCTGCATTAAATTTAATTGCTCACAAAACTTGGCAACATTCTCAAATCCATTTAAAGAAATTAAGTGGTTCTGTCATTTTTTAGTGCTCTTGATATGAAAGTGTTTCAACTTTCACTCTGTGACAAGAACCTCTGCCTTCTCCCCTTCCCCCAAAGCACACATTCTTCCTGAGAGAACTGAGCTCAGAGGGAACAGATGGGCTAAAAATAGTTGATTTTGGCCAAGACCATCAAAAGTCATCAGTGATTTTCAGTGCCTCTATTTTTAGAGGTGAGTGCTGACCACTTACTGGAAGTCACATTCCTTTAAGTTTTCATGGCTGGACACCCCATCTCTTGTTCTGTTCTTTCCAAAGCAATAGATCATGAGCAGCAGTCACTGGAGGGCTGTGGTGGGATCATCCACATCACCACGGTCAGTAATCCCAGCTCACGAGAAGCTCCTCAACGTTGCTGTGCACAGGATTGACCCACTGAGTCACCGACCCAGTGGTGTTGGTCCATCTTTAGAGCACATGATGCCACTTGAATCTTCTCTCCAGCCTTCACTGGCAGTTCCTCACAATGTTAGAACATGGAAAAGAGCCTCCTAAGACAGGAACCCAAGAGTGTCCCCATGGTACGTGCCATCCATGCCCAGTCTTTCTTGCTGGTGCCTGTACCAGATCATTAATGCTGTCTCGTAATCTTACATGGAAAACTGTTCTGATATTTACCTGCCCAGTATAAAAAGACTTCTTTTTTTACAGGTCACGAAGAGGACAAGTCGTTTAAATATGTTTCAAAGATAAAAGATGAACATTTGCCCCTCCTTTCCATAAATGTGGCGTGTCAGCACAATTAGAGATGGGTTGGAAATTTTGAGTTCACTCAGTGAATATCTGTTAACGTTGGCTTTTTATCTACAGGCCACTTTTCAACTGTGAAATGCTGTTAATCCATCATGAAGTCTTGTCATGGGCTTGGTAATTATATGTCTTGCTGTTCTTCAAATGAAAACAAATGAATTTGGGTTTTGGGGTGGACAGCGTGTAGGGGAAATTCCTGATGATCAGGTAAAAATATACCATTGGCACATGTGACAATTAAAACCCCTAAATAGGTGTGTAAGAGCAGTATTTTCAAAGGTACTGAGCACCTACAGCTCCTGCTGTCTCCAGTGTTATGCCCTGAACTCCTCTGGACCCAGCACAGCAGTACATTAAATAAATGTCTCATTTTATGTCCAGTGTGAAAGAGAATTATCTGTGAAGCAAAGGTCAATGAAGTCAGATTTTCTGCTGTGTTTACTGGCGATAAACATCTTGAGAGAGAATGTGGGCATCTCCAAACACAGGGTTATAATGTTAATATAGTCCCTTATCGCCTTATAAACGATCTGTATCCTGACACGGGAAGTGAGCTGCAGCCCCAGATGAATTACCAACGAGTGACTCCCTAATATAAATAAAAGCAGGAGGATGGGCCCTGTCGAGCAGTCTGAGCACAAAAGCTGGAAATAGGAGCCAGGGACTTATCTCAGCTTTGGAAAGTGAGCTGCTTTGGAGTCTGCTCCAAAGCTGCGTTAATTAAGTGGGAGTCATTCCAACAGCATCAGAGGACTTTATCACTCTTTATTAGGGCTACCACATGTCCACTTTTATTTCTTATGCTTGTCTTCTTTTTCTGCCCCCAAGTTCTTCTCTGCTGGGTGTCTGATAGGTGCAGCCCACCCCCAGGTTTCCCCAAAGCCCAAAGTGCACACATGTGTGTGTGTGTGTGTGTGTAGGAGTGGCTTTGGTTAGCCAGAGTGGGCAGATGCTGGAGGTCAGAGAATTGTGTGGTGTGATCAAACTGATCCCCTGGAACAACAGAATAAAGGTCTGAAGCCTGAAATTTGAGGCAAAGGTTGTTGGAATAAAAGAGTTTAATGCAATTGTATTTGGAGGTGAAGGTCTTTCCTGCCATAGCAGTGCAGGTGACTGAGGCAGTGATGGTTCATGTCCAGACCCTCCTGATGCTCAGCTTGTCTGCCTGGGGTGTAATGTGTCCCCTGCAGACCCCTGTGCAGTGAGAGGTGGCCAGGTGAGCTCTTGGTGGCTTCACCCTGGTTCTGGACTCACCCCACGTGGCTCAGAACCACTTCTCTCACTCTGTGCCACTGGTTGTGTCCCTCCTCTCACACACTTTGGGGCAAGACACCCTATGACTTCAACCCCCCCAGGACTTCCACAGTGCCGTGGTTGAAGCTGACCTCCAAATGCACACATGTCTGGAGCTGGGGCTATTCTTTCCTCTGACAAATTTTTCAGACCTCACACCTCTCCAGCTAAACAAATGTAATCCAAGCATCAGATCATAAAATTTTGGAAAAAAATGATTTGAACTGCTGGCATGGCTTCTAGTAGTACACTGGGGGCAGCTCTGCTTTCACATGTCCCTTGAGGCAAGTAAAGCATTTCACTCCTGGTAACTGAGCTATAAATGTTGGTCTCAAGCAGTCCATGCTCTGTGTTACAATGTGAGAAACCTGAGGGCTTTTGCTTTTTGTGCAGGAGATTATCAAAGCACCTTTAAAGGGAGCCAGATTTCCTGCCTCACCTTTCCTCTCCCACTGCTCCCACATCCACTCCTCGAGAAATGCAAAGGTGTCAGACTTTCTTCCACACGGACAAAGGAGCCACACTGCCTGGGCCAGAGGGGAGGAAGGACTGTGGCCTCCTGAGGGCTCTTTGCTGGCACTTCACAGGCAGGTAGAAACTCTGCTGCTGTGGCTCTGCACTCGTGGTGCCAGCTGCAGTGACACACGGGTGAAGAGATGCTGATAACCACGGGCAGACAGGGCTGTTTCCCTCACCTGCTCACACTCCATCCCTACCAAACCCAACTGGCTGCAGCCAACAAGTCCCTTCGTGTTTTAGGGGAAAGAATGTGATTGTGCAACTCCCTGCTCCGCTTTTCCCTCTAGCTGCCTGTGGTCCACACCTGAAGGAGTAAAAGCTCAGGGAAGGCAGGATAACCACACAGGGCTGGTCCTCACTCCTCACCCGGGTCTCGCAATTAACTGAACTGTTATTAATTAACTATGAGAAGCAGTTTATTCAGTGCAAACTTTTGGCTTGTCCTTGCAAATGACCTTGGGAGTTTCAGATGGGACTGATGGAGAGGGAGTGCTGGTGTGAGGCCACTGGAGGAGCTGGTGGTGTGAATGTGGGTCACCAAAGGGTCATCAGACCATTCCAGTGCCAGGGATAATGAAATTAAACACTTCTGTTGTCGTTGTTTGTTTGTTTGTTTGTTTGTTTTGCCCAGAAAAAATAATTGAATTCTTTTTTATTCTGGCTGCCTGAGGCACCAGGTTACAGCATCCCTCTCTCACAGTGTAGAACCCAGGGATTTCTTTGCTCCCCCACCCCTTGAGTAGGGTACCAGATGAAAGATTTTGCACTATTTCAAAAACAAAGGACTTGAAAATAACTTTCCACAGTGCAGGTGAGGGGCCTGGACACCAGATACTCTCCTGCATGATCAGGGCAGGAGAGAGAGAAAGGGGTACACTCCTGCCCTGCCTCCTTGCTCAGCAGTTTCACACCTTGTCTTGAGTTAAATTTAGCAAAACAAATACATTTGCACAGAAAGCTTCAGTTCTAATTAACTGCCATTTTCCAACAGCACAAAACCCCAATTCACTGAAAACTTGCTGGTGACTTGGATATAACTGCCACTGGTTTGATGGTGCTCATGACATAAGGCAGGATCAAACTGAGCAGTGGAAGGATAAATAATCAATTTTCACATGCTGCAGGAGCAAAGCTGAAAGCTTTTGATGTGAAAAGGCACCTGAACAATTAGAGGCTGACATTCATAGCACTGGAAAATTCAGCTCTGAGAGTGGGCACTGAGCTTGAAGGGGCAAAGAGAGGTCACGGGGAGTTTTCCTGTGGGAAGGCAGTGGCTGCACCTGCCAGCCAGCTCATCCTAAGAACTCTGCTGAGGAGGGAGGATGGAGCTCCAGGACATGCCAGCGAGGTGGCTTTCTGCCCACTGCAGTTATGGAAGGAGGAAAACAGCAGTTTTGTGCATAAAGCTGGCAGCTGCCCAGCACAGCCCCGAGAAAGAACCGTACCTTGGAGAGCCCTTCCTGTTCTGCTCTGGGCTGGGCCAGGCTCTTTGGAGGAGCTCAGCACTCGTGTAAGCATCTTCACTTCAAGATGCCCATTGCT
Source organism: Margarornis squamiger (assembly GCA_035222235.1). Taxonomy (NCBI): domain Eukaryota; kingdom Metazoa; phylum Chordata; class Aves; order Passeriformes; family Furnariidae; genus Margarornis; species Margarornis squamiger. The sequence goes on from JAWWTY010000048.1 coordinate 11,319,281, forward strand.
GATCAAACCTCTCCTGGTCCCTGTGCAGTCCCCAGCCTGTGCTGGTGTGAAATGCCCACGATGCTGGTGTGGGAGGTTTGCCTGCTGTCGATGCTTCCTAATCTGTAACGAGTGAAGGTTGGTTTCAGCGCAGAAGTATTAGGTTTAAAATTACTTCTAGCATTTAACAGTACCCATTATAGCCCTGGACAAGTTTATTATCCTATGGGGTTGCTGAACAAGCTTAATTCTCGACCACAAAGGCTTCCTCTGGTACTGAATCCTGGCTTTTAATCTGGTTTCACATGGGAAAAAGCCATCCTTGGATCAGTTTTTACCACAGTGCCCTTTACTGTGGCTGGATGCACGGCGCCTTTGTGTTCCTGCTGTGAGACTTCATGCATGGAGCTCCTCAGCTCTGAGGATCGGGTTGGCTTGAAAGCTGGGTCTGAGCCTGCCTATGTGGCTGCATCTCAGTCCTTACAAGCCTTCCCAAGCCATCCTTGGGGTTACAAACTAAGCCCATACACCTCGAGCTCCTCTCCATCATGAATTTCAGCAAGTTATTCTGCAGGGTGATGAGGCCATTTCCCACATCCCACACATCCCCTGACACCAGGGAAGTGAAGGAAAGCAGTGTAAAGGAGAAATAATCCCCCACGTGCTGAGGCTGGAGGGAGACAAACAGCCCTGCAGTAATTATGGAGCATTGGCAGCCTCCTGGAAAGAGCAAAGCCTCCTCCAACGGGTGCATGAATAAATCAAATGCATGGGCATTGACACCATGTGGTGCTTTAAAGAGGATCTTTCTTCATATAGTGAGAAACTGTATTGCTGAAGTTTTACAAACAGAAAAGACACAAATTTAGTCTTCTGTAGCATGAGTTTTGGCTCATACCCAGCAAAAGCCAACATTCCTTTGCTGGTTGGTCCTAGTGGTTTTACCTATTGAAAACTAACAGGTGAAAAGATTCAAGAAGAGCAGAGGAACAGTCAGGAAGAGAAGATGAATGAGAAGGAATGAGAAAGAATGAGGAAAGTTAGAGTTTGTTGCCGACAAAAGTGGCATAAAGGTTAAAGCAGAAGTGCAGACAATGAAATCTGCATTCTTGAAAACCCTTTTATGCAATTATGGCAGGAGGGCTAATGTGCAGAAGAACATTATGCAAAGAAAGTGAATACTGTAGAAAGAAACAAAAGGTGAATCCAGGTTAAGGCAGTGTAAATACCTTTCTGATATACACACCCCCTCCATGTCCTTCATTCCCTCTGAAGAAAAGTATTATATTTTAAAGTCAATAGATCTGTTTATCCAAGTCACTCCTAGCTCACTTCACAAGGAAAGCTTTGGGGTTTTTAAGTTTTGGTTCCAGACAAAGCAATTTTTCTTTGCCTTTTTTTTCCCTTCCTTTTAGATAAAAGCAATACATTTCTCACAGTACCAAAACGAGATTGAAAGATTTCATTTGGCACTTCCCTTCCATGATCCATTTGCTGCTTATGCGAGGAGGATAAAAGGGGCAGAAGAAGGTTCTTGCTGAGGCTGCAGCCCCTGCAGTTCCCAGATGTGAGCACACAAGGACTCCTTGGCCTGGCTAACTCCACCCTCACCCCTGTGATCTCACTGGGTCTGAGGGCACCTGCAAGGACATTGACCCTTGAAGCATCCTCAGGGTCAGCTCCTGCTGTCCCCGTTGCTTCCTGCTGAATTCCATCATCCCAGGCAGCAGCTGCTGCCCGCAGAGGTACAGCCAGCCCCGCAGCACATCTCTGTGACTTGTCTGTTTGCAACATTTTGGCAATATATATCACCAAAATATATTTTCTCACCATTGCCTTTGGCAAAAGCAGCAGCCCAGCCCGAGGGAGGCAGTGTACTTATCCCAAAACCACCAGAGCAGCTCTTCCCTCACCCATCCCTTTGGGTGGCCTTACCCTGCACTAGGAAGAGATTACCTTTTGCCTTGCTCAAAACTACCCGGCTGAGCTGGTCCTCTCACAAGCAGCACTTCTCCTATCACAAGGCCATGATGTCCTTTATAAGTTTATAAAGCAAATGGCATTACACTGATTGCAGAATTCCTGATGTGGCCAGATGAGGGGAGCAGTTATCTCCTTTGCTCTGCAACCCCAGCCCTGTCTCACTGCTCTGCAGCTGCTGCTGCCAGCAGCTCTGTTTCCTCTTTCGTTTCCTCGGGAACATTCCCATCCAAAGTATATTTTGCACTTTTATTGGCCGTCCCCAGACGTGTGGCCTTCCTTTCCCTGACATTGAATCCATATGGGGATCTCAGCAGAGCGTGCAGGCTGCAGCAGCTTCCCATGCCACACCTTCCACACATCGCTGGCAGCTCCCCAGGTCACAGCCCATCCCCAGCCCGTGTTTCACAAGCATCCTCTCCCCTGACCCTACCCTGGGCTCTGTCCTGCACTCCCTGCAGCTGTCCCAGGTTGTCCCTTTGACGTTCCTTTTGCCACAGCACTGCCACAAATCAATCTGTGCTTTCCTTTCAAAAAATACCTCCCACTCCTGCCTTCTGCCCAATAACCCAGAATATGTGTGGCTCCACCGGGGACAGTTCTGGGAGATGGCTCCAGCTCCAACCAAAATCCATTTTGAGTTTGTTAAGCTCAAATGTGGGCATGGTGCTCTCCATCAGCTTCTCCACTCGGAATCTGTACAAGGAGCTTCCCTCTGCCCTCACTCAGCAACTGTGCTCCCTGCTGTGGGAGGGGGTCACAGAGGGCTGGAGGTGATGCCCAAGAGCCTCAGGGTTTTCCATGGTGTGAATGAATTCTCCCAGGCTTTTTCACTAGCCCTAGAGCAGCTCTGATGGTCTATCTTGGCCAGGATTTTGGTTAAACAAAGGAAGCGAGGAGGGCCAGGGAGATGGCAGAGGTGTGCGAAGGGCTCAGCCTCACCCCAGATGTACCTGAGGCATGACAGAGCCTGGAAACACATGGTCCTGGCCCTGTGTTAACATCTGCTGTGGGCTGCTCCTCCAGCCTGGCACGGGCAGCTCCAGCTGATGTTCACAGGACCCCAATGTGTGTCTGCACAGGAGAACCACAGAGTCCGAAGCAGCACCTCAGCTCTCACCGTTCCAAGCCCATTTCTTCCTCATGCACCACAAAGCAAAAAGAAATCCCTCCTGCTTGTTTTGGTCTGATACTTTCCGCAGGCCCTGACACAGCAGGCAGCCTCAGAGCTGCCCCCAGAAAGGGTTTCTGCTCCGTTTGGATTGTGAACTGGTTGTCAGAGAAAATTATGCTGTAATCCTGGGAGATGCAATAAAGCTGTCCCACAGGTTAGGGCCTTGCCAGTTGGAGGCAATTCTTAATGCAGATTTCACTCTGCGTGTGTCACATTTGCTAATTTTCCATGAATGATTCCTGGTTTTCAATCGACCTTGGTCTTTAGGCTCATAAAACTTTGCTCTGCATTGAAGTCTTCTGGCAATGCGGAGTTTTGCCTGAAATAAAGCAGGAAAGAGACATCCAGAAAGATAAATTCAGTAAAGTTTTGCACAGAGAGCAGCATTACTGTCAAATGGTACATTTTGTGCTGCTTCGACTGAATAAGGAGAAGTTCCTGTAGAGAAGGTGATAGGTTTCAAGAAATACTGATTCAGCTTGTACTTCTGAGTTTAGACTGAGCTTGCAAATGCTTTGGGGCTCAACTTTTCCCCTGTAAATACAGACTTTATTTTTCCTGTTGTGTCTATTCAGCCTGTGATTTCCAAAGGGATGCAGAGGAATTGCTGTGTGAGTCCCATGGAACACTCTGTCTGTTCCAGTTCCATTACATGCCTTGCTGCAGCCCTTTCCTGGGAGAGTAGATCATTCAGCCCCTTTCCCTGCACACCAGCCCAGCCCTATTTACACCAGCTGACAGACTACCTGATGGAGCCATTATTCTCTTCTCACATATAGTCTAAACTATTTCCTCTTGCTGGGCACAGAGCAGTTTTAAATCAAGACGTCTTAGTTCATGGAGGTTAGGAATAGTCTTATAAAATGCCTTATTTCTTCCTTGCTTCTATGTAAATCTATTTTATTGGACAATTGGAAAACATAACACTTGGCTTGTGTGGATAACCCCCTACGTGCTTCCAAACACAATAGACAGTATTTTTTATTTATTTTTTTTTTTAGGAATAAGTTTTTCATGAAAGCCTGTTGTTCCCTTCATCCAGACTGAGCTTTTGGAGAGCAACCTGCCCTCCTGCCTGAAATGGCACCCAAAAAAACACCCTTGGCTGGGAACTCTGCACGAAAACACATTTCAGGGCTGAAATTCAGGTCTCATCGAGGTGATTTTATGTGATTCTAAGCCTGAGAATACAGGTTAGAGCAGTGCTGAAATCAATGGAAAAACCTCCAAGGGGTTTTAACAACTCCCTATCACCTGCCCTGCCCTTTGAGAGGACCAGAATTAACCCATGAGGCCCCTTTGCCTGTTGCTCTGCCCGCAGCCCCTGGCTGCCCGGCCCTGCCAGCCCTCCCAGCTGTGTTCTGGCACGAAGAGTTTGTTCTGGCCAGGAATTCGGGTTCCAGAGATGAAAGGGATGCTGTGTGGTGGGCAGCGAGCCTTGGCAGGCCAGGAGATAAAGGCAGCATTGGAGGCAGATTGGGCACGGCGCGGACAGGGAAAGGGGGAATGGGCCAGTGGACAGGGAATGGGGGAATGGGCCAGCTGGGGACACAGGGGGAGGGTACGCATCCAGAATACACAGGAATTAGTGGGAAATGCACCAAGCTCCACGCTCTGAGCGAGAAGTGCTGCCCTGCTCCAAGCCCCCTGTCCCTTGTGTCTCAGTGTCTGGCTCTCTCTAGGCTCTGGGGTGATACAGTGCAACCCTTATGCTCTGCAAAACTCCTTGTCAGCTGCCCAGCCCTGTACAAACACGGCAGGAAAACACTGCTTGAATATTTAAAACCATCAACAGGCTCCTTCAAACCCCTGGCTAATGCCTCTGGTTGACATTTAATGCTCTGCCTTGAGAAGGAGATGGCTAACTGAAACACCAACTCGTTTTTGCAGTCAGGCAGTATCTTGCACTTATTGTCACTGTCAAAAAATAGTTTCACTTAAACTTTGCTACTGCAGCACAGGGCACAAAAAAAAGGAAAGGATTTACTGCTGAATGCTAAGTCATACCTCATTTTGCTCTTTAAGGAGCTAATAGACTAATGGAATAGAGCACAGACCCAAATAAAAGTTCATATGTTACTGCCAACTCCAAGCAATTTAATTTTGTGACTCAGGCAGCGTAATTGTGAAATTGGCTTAGAAGTCATCACGTTGTTTTATTTTTATCTGTTTGTATGTTTAAATGCATGCTTGAGGTTCATTACATTTGCCTTAAGACCCAAAGATTCATCTCAGTTACATCCTGAAGATTTTCAGTGTAATTGTACGGGCTACGAGGCTGTTTTTCATGGCTGAGAGCAGAGATCCTCTCCCGATTGTCTGCAAGATTTGGACTGTAAGTAAAATGCTAAATGCACCAAAACACAATAAAACAAAGAGGACATGGGAAGCCTTAGCACAGACATGCTGTGGCTCTGTCCCATCTGGCCACCCACCCACCCTGCTCACCCACGGCGTGCAGGGGATACGGCGAGAAGGGGATGTGCGGGACAGCCGAAATGCATTTCCCGAAAGGGCACCGAGTACGGATTTGACTCAGGGACAAAACATGTGAAACTCTGAAACATTAATTACAAGGAGAAGGGTGACAGCTTGGTTCAGTGTTGGGGTGCTTTCCACGAGGCAGTGCGAGGCTGGGAGCGGGTGCTGAGTGTTTTCAAATGTAAATCTGCTCGCAGGCTGCAGCCCGTGGGGTGGAGAAACAAGCTGTATTTTTAAACGCAGTGTGAGATGTGGGGGCTGACGTGCCCATTATCAGAGCCTCACACATGAGTTATGAGACATCATAAAATACTTTCATATTGCAACAATGAGAGCTGGAGCTGCTCCGTGGTAGGCTTGTTTGATCGGATAGCTCAGCCCGCTCCCCTCACCGGGCTCTGGCAGGAGGGGGAAATGTTTCCCAAGAGCTGCACTTCTGAATGCCAAGATGTTTTCTCATAGATTTTTAGAAAGAAAAAGAAATTCTTATTGAATGACTGATGAGGAATTGACTATTAAGACAATGCAGGTGACATTTGCAGGGATTTAGGGACATTCCAACCTGCCCATGAATCAGCTGAACCAGTCATTTGGATCAGGCTAAAACAGAGTTGTGAGGTGAGTGTAAAAATTAGCTCACCTCTGTTTATTAAATAGTTAATTAATATACTTTATTCTGAAAATCAGCATTCCTAAGGATTCTTCAGTCTAGTGGCACATAACTGGATGCAGTCACTTCATTTCCTTCCAAATCACCGGTCCCCAGCTGACTTTGAGACTGATTCTGCAAATTCTTAATGCCACAAATTTCCTTTTCCTGTGATAGCCTTTTTCATCTTAATTTATTCTATTGAATTCAATATATAAGTGATTATTCTTAGTCTTATTTGCATAGCCAGATGACCTTTTACAGCCAGCTGAGTTTCTGTGTGTTGGTGCTGGAGTCTGGGGGTATCAAATGCCAGGTTTCATTCCTCCCAGTGATACTGATTTCCTGAGTGATCTTGGAGGAATCACCTGATTTCCCTGTCCTTTGCTGCTGCCACAGCCATTGTGCAAATGCAGGAGACAGAGATACTCCTGAATTCTGTGAAATGCTCCTGTGGCAGTGCCAGGCTGGCTCATTCCTCCTAGCAGAGGAAAATGCTGCTTTTCTCAAAGTGACAAGTGGGGCAGGTGGGGCCAGAAAGCCCAGCGGTGCCAGCGGTGGGGCTGGAATGCCCTGGTGGGCATGGGATGAGCTGGATCACATCTGTGCCACTGCCCCAGGGGCACTTGGGCCTCTGGCCAGCACCAGCCAGGCTTTGGCTTGTGGATTTGGCTTGGATGTGACCCCCTTGGAGCGTGTGGCCACTGGGGCACCCGGCCCTTCCAAACTGCAGGTCCAGCCCTGCAGCTCCTGGCACTGCAGGAACAGCTTCAATGGCACAAACCCACGGGAAGAGCCAGACCTTGGAGAGCATTGCCAAGAGTCTAATTTGTCTTCCTGTCCTGGGCATGAGGTTCAATTACCTTTTCCCCTTTTGTTCTATTTCTTGAAAATATGATGAGAATGCTTGCAAGCAGTTAAGTATTCAGAACTGTTTCAGCTTGGCAGAATACCCTTCTCTTGTTGTCTTCACACCACTTTCCTTTGGGGACGTGCAGGCACCCTGAATTCATATCTGTGGTGTTTTTGCATCGAGCTGATTCCAGTCAGCCTAATCACAAAGCTGGGCAAGGGAAAAACTGAATTTTCAAACTGATGACACATTTATACCAGAATTGTAACTTTATAATATTAATGTATCATTTAACTTACATGTATACTTTGGAATGTTTATAACTACTGTAAATCACAGGCAGGAGCAGCCAAGAGAGTGCCACACAGCATTCCTAGTGCGACTCGTAAAATAAATACGACAATCGCAGGAGAACAACATTCCCTGTTTGGAAAAGGGAAATGGAGCAGATGGAAACATGCTCAGTTAGATCCTCATGGAGCCCAGGAACACGCAAAGGCAGCGTTGTGGCCTTTTCTCTTTTTCCATGGTGGTGCTTGGCAGGGATTTCAAAGGATAAAATGCCACCGAGCGTTGTGTCCCTGGGAAAGGGCACCAGGCATTTTCGGCTGGCATCATTATTCCCTTCAGTGTGACAGCCCAGGTTTGGTGAGGTGATCTTCCCTCTCCCTGGGTGGGGACTGCTGAGAACCATCCCCACCCAACGTGGGACTCCCTGAACTCCATCCACCTTGTCTTGCAGGGCACCTTGAAAAGAATAAAACCTGCTGTTCCCTGACCCATAAAATTCTGTGGCTGATTCGTGACCTATTAACCTTCAGCTTTTCTTTTAAGATTTAACAGTACTTTTATGACTTGACCGGTGGACTGTAAAATACACATTTAAATGCATTCAACTCAGATAAGAATCTCATCATTAAAGCAGCATAATGTCTTTGTTTGAAGTCACTCTCAAATTCTTCTGGATTCATCAGCACGCTCACCAATACCTGCATTTTCTCCCTGAAGTTGGCAATGCAACATGACACAAAGGCCTTCAGTTCTTAAAAGACAGTAAAAACCACAGCTAATCTTATTGAAAATTCCCCTCAGCTTTAGGGACAAACCCACAGAAAACTCAAATCCCCGTTTGAATTCAGGACATCTTCAGGTATTAAAAATGAATCAGTTTCTGCAGCTCAGGTGAAAGGATGACTGTTTCTCTAGCTTTATTATGCTAAGAGCACAGTGGAGCAGCAAGCACAATGTGGTAACATTGCACAGGCAGCAAAATACCAAAATAACACCAAGGACAGGAGACTGTTTTAATGTACTTTCTGGTAAGTTATTTAACATGCTTTTGTTGGCAGGGCAGATGGTTTGGGGCTTTGGATCAGGCCTGGATTACTTAGAGCAGGCAGTAGGCAGTGCCTCTCACGTAATGGTTGTTCCCAAATACAGCTGAAAGCCAGTGTAATGGGACACTCAGTTCTGTTTCTCTTCTCTAACACTGACACCACGAGTACCCCGGCATGTCCTTAAGCTTGGAAGGAATAAAACCTCACCATTTCATTGCATCTACAGATGCTGAACCAGGATCCTCATCTTACCAAGAGGTCCCCACTGCCCCTTCCCAGCAGGAAGGATGGGACCCAGGGCTCCCTCCAGGGCTGCAGAAGCCAAGGGAGATATGTGGAAAGCAAAGCTGATGTCAGAAATGGGCTGGCAGAGCCCAGGGCAGGGTTTTGGCACCCCCGTGTGCCAAGGGCAGGTGGAGAAGAAGAGCCATGTACAGCAGAGCCAGCCCCACCATCTGTCTGATGTTGCTGCTCAGTATCTTCACCCTGGAAACCTTCTGACAGGTTAACGATCCAAAAAATGGGTTTCCTTTTCTCCCCAGTTGGATCATTTCTTGGTATGGTCAACAATTACAAGTTTTATTTTAGCATATTGCCTGATTTATAGTGGGTTCTGTCCACCATCCACAGAAATGCCCATTTTTTGAGTCAAATATAACCGTGCCCATGTTCCTACACTTTCTCCACTCAATCCTTGGCCTCTGCATTTGAGAAACTTGACCCTGGGAGGTGTTTATAGAAGGCTAAATATAGGTTTATCTGTTCTAGCCTTTCCATGAAAGATCTTTTTCCTTCACCACATGGAGATTAAACACACGGGGCAATATTAGTTAACACTGAAGTTATGGCATGCTGTGCAAAACGCCAGGAAATTCCGTTTTGAAGTTGACGTTCCAGCCCGAACTTCTGTTGACTCTGTATTTCTTTTCTCCCAGAGGCATGAGCTGAGGATAGGGTGTTGCTGGAAGCTGAGTGACACTGCTGCAGGCAGGGCTTTGGAGAGACACCTCACATTAAGCTCTTTAGGAGCACTCTGAGGGTTCCTTAGGTGGGAAGCAAGAGCAAAAACCCCACTGATCTCAGCAGCCCAGAGCCAATTGAAAGCAATATCTGGAAGTCCAGTGTATTAACTCTCCGTTAAAAGAAAAGAAAATGAAACAAACTTGAGGGCATTTGTGTCAGAGCAGCTGTTTGTGTGCATCTTCTGCCGGTCTTAACTCTCACACATTGGGCTTTCCTGTTAGAGTTTGCAATAACACCATTGCATCACGGTCCTAGTGTTTAATATTCCCTCTTTCAAAATATGAAGTTGCAGCTGACTCCCTGTATCCTTCTGGGATAAATGCAGAAAAAGCTTTCCTTAACAGCTGCTATATATTATTATTATTACCTATTACATCATATCTTATTACAGCTCTATTACAAGTTTCCCCGAAAATCTAATCACATTCTGAAATTGTTTACAGCGAAACTAGAAATGGGCTCGAGACAGAAAGTTCACATCCCAGCATGGGCCTGAACTTTCTTGCAGTTCAGATTTATTCAGACACAGCTTTTAACTCTCTTGCTCCTGAAAGAGCTCGGATGAGCATTGTGGATATACATGGAGGCACCTGAGAGGTGCCTGGAGTGGGGGCAGCAGGGACAGGGGTTTGCTTTCTGGAGATAAGCAGTGAAATTGTGCTCCCAAGTAGCAAAACTTCCACTGATTTCAGCAGAGCAAGGATTTCACTCAAGCTGAAGAGAAGGATGACAGACAGGCAGACAGACACTAATTAATTAACTCCTTTGAGCTAAGCTAGGCTTATTTCTCTGCCAGTGAACACTGACAGAAGTGTGCCATCATACCCATTCCGAGCTGCTTATGGCATGTGTCTGGGAGCCCAAGATAGGGAAGGACAGAGGATTTGGAGCGGTTTGAGGCTTCCAGAACACAGAGAAAGGCTGCTCTGTGCTAAGGTCTCCCTTGTGAACAGAGTCCAGAGCCCACCTGAATCCCCAGGGACCTGGTCCAGCTCCTCATGATGCCCAAACCACTCTTGCCTTCACCTCCCACCCTCCAGTGTCATGCAGAGCAGGAAAGAGCCCCTTGGCCAGGCAGGGAAGCACCCACATGACTTCTCTTACAGGAGCAGCTCCTGCTACTGTGGGCAGATCTTCACAGGATGGTCCCTCAGCAGAAGTTCATGCTCATAATGGTGGAATAAAACCAATCCAGGTCACCAGTCTCATCCACACTAACATTTCTTTAGGTCTTTGCTTTACAGCTATGATATTAAGTAGTTTGGCCAACTTTGTAGAAATGTTGCTATTTTCTCAACAAAATGTCAAGTAAGTTTTCAGGGGGGAATACTTCATAACTGAAGTATGTTTTCCTAAGGGCAATAAACCACTAAGAAATGTACTTTTTTCCCACCCAGCCTTTGAGCCAAAAGTTTCACATGTTTTTCAAAGAAATAAAATTATAGGTGTTTTTCTGTAGTAAGGTGAAGTACCACCTGGGTGGCAGTGGCAGAAAGCTGGGCAAACTTTATAAATCTAGAAGGGGGAGATTGTTTTGGCATAACTTAGGGTTACAGCCTGGGTTTCCTATGCATAATTTTAAAAGGGATTGCTCAAAGCATCAGGAAACTCTTGCCAGGACACTGTGCCCAGTGTACAGCTCTTACCTCTTCAGACTCGTGGAATGCTGCCACGGCTGGAGACCTCTCTCCACTTTTTCAGTGGAATGAGCAGTGCAGTCGAGAAGCAGATGTTTAATTATTTCTTTATCTGACAAGCCCACACCCCTGCACATGCTGCTTTAAGAGACCAGAAGAATGCAGTCAGTTGAAAATAATGAGTTGGTCAATATGGTTTAATTTGGCTCCCGTTCTGGGGTCACGGTGGGTTCCCGTCGTCTGCTGGCCATGAGGAGGGCAGCACTGGGACACCTCCAGTCTAATCTCAGCACAAAACCACTGGGAGAGTGTGGGGGATTTTAGAGTTTTATAGGGGATATGGTATATAGGGGATTTATAGTTTATAGATCAACAGCTGAGGGGCTGGAAATGCACTTCGCTTTTAATCTCTGGCATCCCAATGCTCAGAACATAATGAATGTCTTTAGAATTTGCTTTTTCTGATTTAAATGAGAGATAAAATGAATATCAGTTCATCCATGATCATGGATGGGGAAGGTGAGTAAAGGTGAGGGACAAAGAAACTTTTGTTATACTCTCAGACAGTGGTGCAAGAGCACTAAGGGTTAAGAAGTGCCTTGCAGGGCACCCTGACTGAGCCAGCCAGACCCTGAGTCATTTTTTTTTTTAAATATTAAAAAACAGGCAACATATAATCCCTCTCCTGGAAATCAAACAGAAGGGAAAACTAAAGCAAAGCTACAAAGGAGCTCTAATTCTCTGGCCTGCCCTGCCTGCTGGCTTCCTACGTGCCGGGTGGAGGAAACTCTGAATCCTGTGGAAGAAATCCATGGAGAGGAAGCAACAGCCACCACACAGCATAAAAGATGGGGCTGGTTTTAATCAGGGCTGAGTCTTCACAAATAACAAATGGGAAGGGGAGGTTAAAGTGGGGCAGAAGGCTAAGCCAATAAAGCCTTTTCTGAGACAAAATAAGGCGGCTGTATTTCAATATTCCACCGCAGAGAGAGTTGAACAAACTAACATGTCCAGGATGTACGAGCAGTGCCTGACTCTGGGCTCGGGGTCCTGCCCAGCTCGTGGCCAGCAGCAGCTCCTAATTTAGGAGCTCTGAGTAACCCCTGTCGGAAGGCCAGTCCCTTTGACTGTGCAAACAGGCCAGACCTTAATTGAATTAGACATCTAAAATTAGACAGTGTGAACATCCACACTCCCCCAGCCCCTCCCCAGCCCCTCAACATGCACATGAATCACTTGCCTGGGAGCGTCCTGGCATTTTTCAAACTTTATTGCAGGAAAAATACCATTTTTGGAACGCTGAATTAGTGAGAAATGTGTGAACAAGAGCAGTGTTTGGCTCTGCCTACATCTGGGATGCAAAGACCTTTCCTGCTGGGGTGAAAGCCGGGCTCTCCCGCCGGGCTGGAGAGGGTGAAGGGGATTACTGGTGCTACTGGTGAGAGGAGAGAGCATTTCCAGTGGATTTGGGTGTGATATGGACCCAGTGCAGTTTTGAACAGCTCTCCTGCAGCCAGTATCTAAATTGTTGTGCTCCTTTTCGTGGAATTCTGCTGTGTTCAGAGACTGGGTAACTCGGCCGGGCTTGAGGCAGTGCCGGCAGCAGAAGGCAACATCTCCGAAGGAAATCTCAGCCTGGTGGCCACACAGGAGGTTGGCACTAACTAATTTAGTGCTGCAGCACCAAGGCTAAGTAACAATTCCAGCCTCGGGTACCAGCTGATGTGAAGGCCAAGGGAAAAAACAGCTTTCTGGATTTCTGGAACAGATATTGGCAACACCTGGGGCAGGATCTTCCAAGACCACAACAAAATTGTCAGTGCTTACTGGACTTTTCTCAGCATGAAGCTGTGGTTTGTGTGGGTTGCTCCTCAGTGTCTTTCAAGTAACCAGCCTGCTGCTATGCAAACATTTGGGGTATGCAGTGGCCTGTGTGGATGCTGCCTTGATTTATAGCAAACCCTGGGAAGAACTCCTCTAGCACCTGAAAGCAATCTTTCAGCAGTTGAAGGAAGCAGAGTTGGCTTTTAATTCCCCAGTGTTCAGTAAGAAAGCAGGAAACCATTTTTTTTAATATATATATATATACACATATATATGAGATACAGTAGGACAGGGGAGTTATGAAACCAGAGATATGCAAAATGCAAGCTATTAAAATGCACCTATTACTGACTGCTAAATGGCAGGTGAGATCTTTTCTGGGTACCGCAGTATAGTATTGGAAATTTAGTCCACATTTTGCAACACTGGCTGCTCCATTAACTGATCTCACTAGGAAAAAATCATCTCATAAAATAAATATGACCCCATGGCGTGTGCTAGCCTTTCAAGGACTGAAATCAGTTCCTAGAGATCAAATAGTTTTCATGAGCCTGGAATTTTAAGGTCCGTAGAGGGCAAATCTCAATGTTAATGATCTTAAATCGGGGTCAAAATTAGCACAGAATTTAAAAGGAGGATTATAAATTAAAAAAAATCCACATTTGCTTGATAAATTATCTGAAAGAAGTTGAATTCCCTAGGTGTGCAGAAGTTTTAATAATGTGGATCCCAGCATTTCCCTGGAAGGAATTACATGCCACACTAAGCAAAGGTGGTTAAACAACAGGAAATTCATAAAGCCCAGCAGAACTGAGTGATCACACAACTTTATACGACCAGCTTAGTAACTTGCATTTGTGTTGGACCAAACGTACCAAAGAATGGATTTTTCCCAGAATGACTGAGAAGAGAGGGATCAGTTTCTCATAATGCAATTGCTCTTTGCTGAAGTGATTTGGAACAGATCTTCCCATGTACAAATCTTTTATTAAAAAAAAGAAATCATTAAAAAAATGATCAAATACAAACTAGGACTCTTGCAGTGAGGTGTCACTGACTGTGATTTCCAGGCCCCAGGAATCACCCTGATCTCCTTCTCTCCAGTTTGCCAGAGCCCAAAGGCTTGACTAGAGAGCAAATGGGATGCAAACAATTATTCATGCAGAAAACTCACTGGTCTAAGATTGTTTCTTTCAAAGAAAACAACTTTTCCAAGTCTGGCTTTCATGATTCTTCACTCCTGGAGCAAACAATTTTCAGCAATAAAGGAAGGGAAAACCAATCTGGTCTGGAATATAATTTTCATTCCTAGGAATGAAGGATGGTCTTGGCCAGAAGAAAAAAGACTAAATCTGTCCTGAAGGTGGGAGGGGAGTGTGCAAGTGACACAATCCAGTGCCTCACCTGCTCTCTGGCAGTGGCTGCACGTGCTGTGGAGAGAGAACTTGCAGACACCCTGCGAGCCCACCCTGCACAAGACGGGTTCCCAGAGCCCTCGAGGACACATCTGAGCCTGTGCTTTAGTGCAGCTAAACCAAGCCATATCCTCAGCCTGAGAAACTGCACTGTATCCACTCCTCTCATTAATCTTTCTCTACATCTCATGTCTTAAGTGGTTTCTGAGGAGGTTTGAGTTGTTTTTTTTTCCTAAAGAATACAGCTTTGCGCAGCACGAAGGGAAACATCCATCCAGCAACACCAGTAATTGCAACAGTGAGTCCTACAGCTCCCATCCTTCCAGCCTCGACACGCTGCCACGCAGAGGGAAGTGAGACTTCCTGGGAGGCAGTGGCTCTCCACACTGTTACAGGTGCTCCTCTTCACCTGGCTGGGAAATCTGCAGCACAGTCACTGAGACACGAGCATTAAAGGAAGTCTTTGGGTTTTTGGGAGCTCAGGTGTCCAGCCCACATCTGAGCCTGGGTTCTCTATGTGGAGAGCTCACTGGGGTCTGCAAGGTGGGGAGAGGAAGGAAATGGACTTGTAGGGGAGTGACCCCACGGTTTGCATTGCTCATTTGCTCACCCAGGACCAAGGCACAATCCCCACAGCTCTGAGGACCCTGTGGGACAGCAGTGGTTCAGTTAAGGTGCTATTGAAGAAGGAATATTTTTTGCTTTTATCTGTTGGGTATTTACACTTGAAGGATTTATGTGAAACAACATGAAAACCATCTCTACCCTGAATAAAAAATCCTCACACTGCCTCTTCCCTCTGTGAAACACGACCTGTGGCCCAGTCATTTGGTTTTCCGTGCAAAAACCCTGACCTCAAGTTCTATTTTCTTAGGCAGGCTTACACTTAATTAAAAGCAAACTATCAGGCGTAAAAGTCCTTCTCAGATATGCTGCATCCAGTCCTGGGTTAGGCCTGTCCAGGACTTCTCCACATACAGGTTTCCAGCCTATCCCAAGACCCAGTGTGATGCAACAGCACTTTCAGCAGCAGACAGGGCAATGCTGGCCTGACAAGTGAAATTAATTATTGCATTCCATTAATTTGGAGTCATGCGCCCAGCCCATGGAAGCTGGGAGAACCTTGAGAAAAACAAACTCCCTGCATTGTACTCTGGTGTTGTTCTTGGCCGGGCTCGGGGCAGCCTGCTGGGGTTCTCTGCCGCGGCTTCTCCGCTCGCATCCACGGAGCAGCTGCTCTCTCGCAGAGAAATACAGGCTCATTCTTCATCCAGGACCACAATAGGGACAGCAAGGGCCTCCCTGGGATCTTTAAATGCAGGCATGACTTGGGAGGGTGGTGATGTTGGCTCCTGACACTTTGGAGCGTTGAGCTCCAATTACATATTTACTTGCGATTGCTAAGGGACCGCTTTGAGCGTTTCCTGTGCAGAGCTGAACCCCTGGAGCGTGCTGGAGGAATGGCTGAGGCAGGGAAGGGACTTTGATGCTCCTGAGAACAATGTGACCTCCACAAAGGCCCCGTGACAACTGTGTGAAATGCTGTGCACCGCAGCGCTGAGCCGGGACCCCGCGGTAGCGTCTTTGGAGCCGTGGAGAGGAATGGCTTGGTGTGACTCAGCGCAGAACCACTGCCCATCCCAAAGGCTGGATCCAAGCGTGGAGCGTGAGTCAGCCCCGTTCCCCCTGGGGAATGCAACAACTCTCAGCGAGTGTCTGCTAAGCAAGGCTGTGCTCGGGGATCACATCCAGCGGTTCCTCACATGGGAACCTGGGCTGGAGACACCCGGGGATGGGGCTGGCCTGGCACGGGGACACTCAGGCTGTGACTCATGGCAGTGGCTGTCTGGCAGTGCTGAATTTGTCAAGCCATGCGGTGCTGATGTGGAGCTACCACACTTCAGGAAAACGGGATCAAGCAGCACTTCCCAGCCTCATCCATAGGCTGACCTCATGTTATGATGAAAAGGTGGTTTGATCCCTTCTCCTTCAGTAAGGACAGTGGCTAAGCTCTGAGGGGACAAAACTAATGGATAAGGCTTCTGCACCATCACAGCAAAGAGCAGGCACCATATCCATATCCTGCAGGCCAGGGCAGCAGTCCCCATCCCGATCCCTGCTCTTTTCTCCTCAGTCTTTTTCCTGGCAGGCTGAACTGGGCTGGGTCTCTGTATTAAATGACTTCACTCACTTTGGTAAACAAAGTGAACCTTTTGCCCCGGCTGTACAATGGCTTGTGCTTATCAGTCCTCTGGGTCCCTTCCACACGTGCTGCTGGGTTGAGGAGGCACAAGCCTTGCCCCCCTCGCAGAGCCTGGACCTGTGACCGTGACTTCCCCGGGGCCACCCAGGAACCTCCACACTCACCTCATCACCACCAGTGTCAACAGAGTGCTTCCCACCCCACCTCTTCCCCTTATCACCCCTTCTCCATCTCTGGCTGGCAGGTAAGGAAGTATATAAGTGCTGTCTTGTCCCAGGTATCTGTCTGGGGCATCAAAAGCTCTGCCCTGCAGTGAGCAGGGGCGTTTTGACCCAGTTCAGGCAGGGGCTGTTTGCCTGCCACGGCCGCTGGCACAGCCCGCTGCTGGCTCTGCTCCTGATGAGCTGCTGCTGCCAGGCTGCTCCTTTGTGTGGCAAGAGAGCTGGAGATAAAATTAACTGTGCAGTCCATCTGAACAGCCTTTTGCTGAGCACAAGGACAAAGAGAGGGTTTATCAGGTGGAAGGCAGCGGGTCGTGAGAGACAGTAGAATGACAGAGCACCTCCATGTGCCCCAGAGCAGCCTCTTTACACTTGCCCCAGCTCTGACCTTTTTGGGATGAGCAGGGGGACAAGGAGGAGCTTCTTCTCCCCAGCACAGCCCAGCCTTGCCACCACTGCACCTTTGTTCCCCGGGTTCCTCAAGCCAGGAAAAAGGAGCTGACCCGGGGACGTGGGATGCTTGGAAGGGACCCTGTTGGCGTTTGTTTTCAGTGGACAAATTTTCAGTTAGTATAATTATTTAAAGGTGAAAAGTTCTCTTCCCAACAGCCTTTTGAGAGCTGAAAAATCTTGGGTTGCATTTGTTCGTTTTTTATGAAAATCCTCTGCAAGAATATTAGGTGGAAATCATGGGTGTTTCTGTGACTTTGGCTGCTTTTATCTGCTTGTCCTTGGAGGAAGAAGAAACAGGGGGACAACTTCCAGAAAGACAGCATCCCTTCAGGAAAGAACAGGAGGTTCTTTTTGCTTTCAGTTCCCAAAGCAGGCTCTGCACTTGTGTCTGTAGAAGGTGCTGTGTTTGCCTGCTGGCTCTGCCCCTGCTGCTCAGCTGAGGAGCCACAGGAAAGGCAGTTCAGGGCACCCAGGTGTCAATGACACAGCAGCAGGATGCACAGCCACAAGGACTCTTCATCCTTTGCAGACAAACCTCTCATTGCACCGGGGCAAATGACACCAAAGTCATCCTGATTTATTGACTTTTCATCTGAGCGTCTCAAAGAAAACTTCACTTGTGGAGGAGTAAATGGCACACACTGGTTCCCACTTCACAGCCAAGAATGTGGAGATGACAAACCCAAACCACACACAAGACTAAAGCCTGGCTCTTCCCAGCCCTGTGCTAACCATGGAGTTGGCAAGAGCCTGACAGCACAGCCCTGATAGGAAATTCAAAGTTATAGTAGCTCACTAACAGTAGGGAGCAACTTAGCCTTCCAGGTGTGAAAATATGGGTAATAAATATTAATAGAGCAAGGCTCTGAGAATAGCCAGGGAAAACAAGTCAGAAACACTTTGCAGAATCTCACTGATTAAAGGGAAATCTCATTTAAAACAGTCAATAGCGGTAGTTCTGCCTTTAGCATTTCATTTTTGTCACATCAAAATGTTTCAGCTCAGTAAGAAAAAGCAGCCTTGTTTTAACAGTCTCAGTTGGATTAGTTCTGATTTATGTTACACATCAATCTTAGAATAGGTGGTTTGTTGTTTTTCTAGGAGGAACTGCAGTTTTCAATATGCTGAGAGCAACATCACTTTTTGACCCAGGCCTTTGCAAGCTGCCTCTCTGTGCAGGGAGGAGCCCGGACTGCCTTTGCCCTGGTAATTACAGCCCCATGACCCGGGGCTGCAGTGGGGCTTTGCAGAATGTGCTGATGGATTTGGTAGACATTTCCCCACACGCTGTGCAAAACCACTGTGGAGAACAAATGCAGGGAACAGCCATGATGGAGTGACTGCCTGTTCTCTGAGGACTCCACATAAATCTCTGCAGTCCCTGGAACCGCTGACCCGGACCGTGCCCAGCTCTAATTAAGGCCTTGGAAGATTTTTGGTGTGTACAGTGGGATGTCCCTTCATGGGTCCTGCAGCAAAACCCCAACTCTGTCTTGCCAACCTCCCACACTCAACTGCCTGCTGGAGTCAGTAGGAATTTAGCATGCAGAGGTCTTTTAAGGTCAAGCCTCCTATGGATTTTGATCCATCCTGGTCCCAGTTTTCAGGATGGAGTGGTCCAGCATCCACATAAAAGCACTAGTTCCCTGTGTGGACTGTTGAACACACAGGTCTGAGGCACCACTTTAGCTCAAAAGGTTCACAGAGGTGCCCACAGTGATTTGTTGCCAATTCTTTTATGGAATATAATCATATTACACTGTTGTGCAGCTGTAACTGATGGCAATAAAACTTGATGTATTGGGAGGGCAAACAATTCTGCAACAGTCTGTGAAAAAAACAGTTCTACAATGGCACAGATTTTACCAAAAGACTCATTCTTGCTAAGCCTTGCAGAGCTAAATGAATGGTTAGAAAGGCCTGAAATGGATGGTACATCCTGTTTCATTTTAAAAAGGGAGATTATAATATACTACATTTTAAAACTTATGACTTCACCATCATCCTTGGTGCAAAATGCCATGTTCTATTCATTAGCAGGTACTTTTCCTGGGATCATTCATCCAGGGACTGGGCATTTGATGCCATTCTTTGACTGTAACAGGCTGTCTCTCTTAGACTTCTTCCTCATGTATATCAAGCTTGAAAACACAGCTAATGAAGGCCAGATGGCTGCAGGCTCCTTCTCACACCCATAATATTGATGGGAACATTCTGGAGGGAGTGGATCCTGCCTGAGTCTGCCTTGTGCCTGACGTGATGATAACCACATTGCAACCTCTGCACTGCTTGGGCCTGACCCGATTCAAATGGTTCCTGGATTTCCAGCAGATGAATGAAGTGCAGCTCAAAAGGAAATATAGGCAGCCCTTATTAGAAAAGGTTGTACTCCCCACGAATCCTCTAAATACCTCATTCCTGACAGCGGGGAAATCCTTTTATTACTGAGCTTGTTTGGAAAGATTTTGAATGGTTCATTATAAAATTGCATTCATCTCTGCCAGAGTGTACAGCAACAGCCAAAGTACAAAATCTGGCCCCACTCAAGTCCCTGGGATTTGACATAAAATGGCAGAACTACTGGGCAGAATCTTTTGTTCTGGATGAAAGCAATACATCTTCTCTGCTGGTATTACCCACTGAAGTGTGCTCTCCAACACTGCAAAGGCCTTGCAATTAGGTTCTGTCTGACTACACTAATTAGGAGGAACAATTAATGCCAAAACATAATTCTCTGGAATGCTGCAGATATCACAGATATTTCACGATTGCACAGGATATTGCACAGGATTAGATATTGTCTCTGTTCGTAAATTCCTCGTGGGTCGTAATCTCATCTTTTATATTTAGTTTTTAATAAGGAGCTGCCTTCATTCTGAAGCCAGCTCTGTTTAAAGCTGCAAGAAAAAAGTAATTAAATCTGACAGGACTTGCTTTCATGACATATATTGCAGGCTATCTCATGACACGCAGACCTGGTCATATTTTTGTTATAAGGAGCTGATTTATTTGCACCAAGTATCTCTCCTAGAATCAGAGATTTCCCAAATTCTGTATTTCTTTGGCTAACCCAGCGCTGCTGCCTGTCTCTGGCTCTGTGCTCTGCAGCAGTGCTGGCTGCACACCCCGGGTATGTTGACATGTAATAGTTTGAACATTTGACATTTATATGTAGCTGGCATTCATTTTGTTGCCTTGCAACCATCTGGTTCCAGAAGAAACTCATAAACTGATCCTGAATCATGGCACCACCAGACAGCAAACAGATAGAGCTGTAGCACTCTGGCAGCACATTTATCACCCTCCTGTGATAGCTGACACAAACCCTGCACTGCACTGTCTTCTCTGCTCTCCGTCACACAGAATGGCCAGGGCTGCATTTTGAAAAGAGGATTTGATCCTTCACAGCAGTGGGAGCTGCTGTTTTGCCCTGACTGTGGCCCATCCCATGTGCAGGGTCTCTGTTAGCCCCCAAAACCTCTGCATGTGCAGCTGGATCCCTGCATCCAGCATATGGGAACAAACAGCCCCAACGAGCCGGGCTAGAGGGGATGACTCCAAAGCCCGGACTGTGACTTGCATTTTTCCAAACTTTAAAAATACCAGGGGGCAGATTTCAAGTCAGAGCCTTTCATGCTTATGCATGAAAAGAAAATGGCAAGTTCATAGCCCATGCTGATCCTGGTGGTGTTGGCACAGCTGAGGAAAAGGGACTGACAGTGCTGCCCTTCCCTGGCTCCATCCCCCAGGCCAGTGGAAGGCAGAACAAGCCAGCCTGTTCTACCAGACAGATACAATTTGTCCCAAATATTCCTGCCACAAAAGTTATATTCTTCATCATCAAGTGTTTTGCTCAGTAGATTAAGTGAAACATGAATGGAAAGTTTCAAGGAACAAAGTGCATTCTTTAAAATAGAGCAAGGGGAGTGTGGCTGCATTTTTCTTGGCTGTGGTTAATTTAGGAGGACAGCACCTCCCTTGTCATTCCATTTACTTGTCCTCTCCTTTTTATTTCCACTTCCTAAATCTCTGACACTGGTCTTGTGTCCATGAAGCAAAGAGATCGTTTTTCTTAATAAATAGGAGAACTGAAAAATGCAGGAACACCGGGTTATTAAATCCAAAGAACTTTTACTCACACATTATGTAATACCAATTTAAGAGGCATCTTGCTCTGTAATCAAATCCCCATAACTCATCCCATAACTGGAACCTTCTCTTTCCAAATTAAACATTGTTTTTTCTCTAATTGGATAATATCAGAGTACTGCAGCAATTTAGGTTAAGATTTCATTATTGGAATCCATTTTTACTTTCAGCTTCCATACAAGTGTACACAAACACGCATTACACACTAATGCAAAAGAATGACTTTTGCATTAAAAAATTCAGCAAATAATAGTAGCAGACACTGGAGGGCACCTGCCTCAAATTCTCACCTGCCTAAGTAAGCCAGAAAGGAAGAGTAAGTGCTTTAGGGGAGTGGAAATGCTTATTTTTCAATTCCAATTCAGAATGCCTATAAAAATGTTTTATTATGTTCAAACTGGATTTCTGAATCTTTAAGATATATGTGTGAGTGTTTATCAGCGAGGGAAGAGGAACCAGACAGGGGATCTGAGCATGCAGCCGAGTGCCCAGACTGGGAAACCACATCCAGAGCTGACCAAGGTCAGCCAGGTCAGCACCAACATTAGTGTTTACTTTGCTCATTATTCTTACGTTAAAAAAAAAAGAAATTAAAGCATGGGCTCTGTGTGCTAAGGGTTCCACAAACCTATAGCAAGAGGCCATTCCTGTGCCAGGGATCCTTATATGTATATGGACAAGACAGCAAAGGCAGGGGGGGATGCACAGGCAGCTGCAGATGCAAAGCAGGAGCAGAGCTGGGTTATCAAGACCGCTCTGAACTTGACAGAGGCAGCGATTCCCAGTGCCCTTTAATGGTATTGGCTCTTCAGGGAGGGCTTAAAATCTTATTCTCGAAGACTGCATCTCTGTAAGGGGTAGATAAAAAGAGAGGCATTGCAAAGAGCCAGCGAGCTGCATCCAAGCTCTTTGCACTATTTACTACAGCCCACAGGAATGTTTCTGCCTCCTGCTCTCCTCCAGGGCATCTGCCTCCTGCTCAGGTCAGCAGGCTGCACAGACTTTGTGCTTTCACTCTTTCACAGCCTGTGCTAGAACAGTGCAGGTCACAGCATCACTTACTGAGGGTCCACATTGCACAGGTGTGAAATACTGACCCATGTAAATGCATTCCCAAGGTATTTAAATCTGGTGGCAAACCCCTCTACCCTGACTCTCCTCCTGCAAGTGCCTCTTGGAGGCTGAGCAAACCACAACCAGAGAGGGAGACTGGGTGTGAGGAGAGGAAAATGAGGTGTCCTGCAGGCTGAAGGGCAGGGAGGCTCTGCCAGCACTGCCTGTCCCCTGCCCAGCATGGGACAGCTCCTGCAGGACCAGGCTCCAGGGAAAAGCTCCCTGAGGAGCTGGGAGAGAAGGGTGGCAGCTGCTGGGGATTTCTGAGCTCAGACGGTGTGGTCTCGATGCCCTGCCGGGACAGGTCAATGTGGAAGTGCCCATCAAACCACGTCTGTCACGTGTCCCACATCGCCGAGTCCCACGTTTGGTGGAGCACCCCAGAGGATGGATCCTGTGGTGTCTGGGCATCAGAGCAAGGAACAGCCTGGCCCAGCTGTAGCCAGTTCAAAAGAAAAGCAGGACACCAGTCTCCAGCTGGGACACAACTCTTTAGATATTCTTCATCTCTTATCCTGCGTGCAAGAAGCTTTAACAATGTTTATGGGCGATTTGTGGTGGCCCTTCCAACAAAGCTCTGTTACTGCAGAGGCCTTGCCGTGGCCATGTATCTCTGGTATAGGAACCATTTTGCTTTATTATTATCTCTGAGCAGCTACTTTGTCTTATAAGTCTCCCCTCCTGCATTTTTGTTTATATTCCTGTTTCTTTTCTGGCTTTATACTGAAGGTAAAAAGTTGAATGTCTGTTCAACCTCCAGTAGCAGAATAAAATATCGATTGATGCAAACAAAGGAGAAGTAAGTTCCAGATTTTCTTTCACATCCTTGCAAGAGGCAAGACTGCAGTGATTTTTAGAAGGTTTTTTGTTGTTGTTGGGTTTGGGGAATTTTTTCATAGTTCTTTTCTTTTTTCATTTGAACCAGCCAACACAAAAGCCATTCTTAGGCAATATCTAAGGAGATATTTCACTCAAGTTCTGAACACTCTTGGAATGTTTTCAAAGGAGAAAATGAAGGAAAAGCCACTATTAACAGGCAGTTAGAGAAATTTTCAGATTACTTTCAGTTTCTTACTTATCTTGGCACTCCATTAAAATAATTACATTTGCTGTAGTAACAGAGAGATTGATTAGACTGAAAACTTCATTGTTAGCCTGTTCAATGTTATATTTACCCCATTTAGCAGATTTTGATTCATAGTGAGGCACTAACAATAAAAAATGGAAAGCAATTTCTCTGAGGAAGCTTCCATTTTAGTAGCTTTAGTCTAATCACTATAAACAGAAGCTGTGGTTTAATCTAGTTTTCTTAGGATTAGAAGACTTTTAATTATTGCTTGGAATCAAGCTTTCGAGCCTTGCATGAAACAACACATTAAAGCTGGGATTTTAAAAGAGCCTAAGGAATACATCTATCATTAAAATTCAATGACACTGGCAGCTTAGCTTTCTGCCTGCTTTGAACATCTCAGGGTTTCCTATTAATGAAATAATATCTGTGAAATTCAGAAAATAATATTAATTTTGACTCCCCTTAGGATTTTAAATGAGTCTATTGACCCAGTGCAAACCCACTCCCCACTCCCAAAGTCCTTCTTGTGCATTTCACTGCTCTGCGAGAGGTTTTCAGTCCCAACATTATTTCTTTTTATTGCAATCTGATGTTTACTCAAAGTAGGAACCCTTCAGGGCACAGTGAGTGGATTCTCTAAGCATTTCCTGAGACAGAGAAATGAGCACCAGCTTTGGTCACGGCCCAGTGGCTGCAGAGCATCCCTGAAATGTCTGGTCCAGAGCACGGATTTGGTGTGCATGTGTGTGTGTGACAGAGAGAGAGCCAGTGAGTCTGGAGGACCTGAACTATGTTAGTGCTAAAGTCTTAACTGATCCTGATAAATTTACACACTAAGTAAGTCACCTGGTGCTCTGGCAGAGGCCCCCAAAGCAAACCAGCACTCTCCCTAGGCAGTACTGCTGCTGGCCTCGGAGCAGTCCCTCTCTGTGCTCTCCCAGACCCTATGTAATGTGCTTAGACAAAGCTTCTGCACTAAAAGTGGCATTTATCTTTAATTCTTTCTCCCCACCACCACGGGTTTCCACTGGATTCCCATTACAGACAGAAAATTGGCAACTGTTCAGGTTAAACACCAGAGTGAATTTGCTTGGCTCCAAGGAAGACAGTTCTGTGTCGAAAGCTAAATTCTGTTGCTGTTTTTCCACCTGTTAATGTGTAGATTATATAATAGAGACATTTTTCGATTTATTTTTTTTCTTCTTGTGATTGCAATGACGCAGAAGACTTGATCTTCACAGCTTCTTCTTTGCTTCATAGGATAGTGCCAATTCTTTTGTCAAGAAAGATCCAAAAGTAGTGTTTGAAACCGTAGGGATTTTGCCTGCTGCTTACAGAGATGTCTTTAGTGGTTAATCTTACAGAAATTTTAGTCCAAAGCCACTTTTTATGGTTTAAATCTTTGGCAATACAAGAGCTCAATCCTAAAATTTGGGTGGCTGTGGGTAGTGCTGTTGGGAATCCAGATGTGTGGGTCCCAACTTGGGCAGGCAGGCTGTAAGATCTTTTGGAACTCCCAATTTCCTGGGATGGGGCAGTTGGGACACTCAAGGAGCAGTCCCAAGGCATAATGAAAGGGTGAATAAAAGCAGTGAGACCCCCAAATCAGTGGCCTTGACTTGGAGGTTGAACACAGGCTGTGCCATAACCAGGGGTGATGATTTCCTTCTGGGGGCTCCACAGCAGCAGGGATGTCACACACGAGCCCACTGAAGCAGCTGGGCTTTATATTGAATATTGCAATAGCAATTTCTTGTTACTTTTTAATGTCTCCTTAAACAAAGTCATAGTTCTTACCCAGTCACCTCTGAGACAGGGAGAGAAATATTTTCCTAACAATTACTGCAGTCAGCTTAGCTGGCCATTTGAAAGTAACAGACACTTAAAAATATACAGTAACAGTAATCTTTAAAAATACTTTATTTTAAAAATATTAGTTGGGGAAAAAAGTCCTTGCTTCCTTTATTCAGCAGGAAATGCCACACAATTATCTTTGTTTTCTTACTGTTTGTGGGATGAATTGAAAATCAGTGTTTTAGATGAATTTTACCTAGCAGCAATTAACATTTAATTTCCTTTCAAAATATAGAAACAAGATTAAAATGCCCACTGGGGGTCATTTCTCCTTGATTGCAGTTGAGAAGTGACCAAGGAGAGTTGATTTTCAGTGCGTTAATCAAGAAATAAGAGAAGGAAAACTTACGGTTGATATTCCAGAAGCGAACTTGGAAGTGGCTGGGAAACTGGTCGAGTTTATTTTTATTATCAGGGAAATAAGAGTTTTGCAGGCACACAGGGGGGAGCACATCTCAAAGGCTCAGTGGGGACATCTATGAAGGCCATTCTATTCTGTTGTCCTTAATTTAGAAGCCTTGCAAAGAGAAATAATAAGAAACAATCCTATAGAAATTCCAGGAGGAAAGATATCACCACTGAGCACAATGATGCATTTAGGAAGGTGGCACTGCCAGGAATAAATCCCGACATTTTTCAAGGGATTGTATGGCTGCACACCCACAGCATTTAATCATTTAACTAGAATTATGAATTTTACACCTTCCTAGTGACCTAGTTAAAAGGATTAAGCAGCATGTACATTCTCCAAGTGTTTAAGGGTGGCTCTGTCCTTACAGCCCCACCGGGCATGGCAGGGAATGCTGATCTCACTAATGCCCAGGACATCTCGAGTCAGTCCAGGCCATTCCACACACGAGCACTGATGGCTCTTTGCTGGGGCTGGTCCTCCTGGTGTGCAGTGACAGGGACAAAACCAGAGCTCAGGCTCAGGGACAACACAGAGAAGATTCCTCTCACCCTGCTCACCCAAGAAAGCTGGGATCAATGACAGCCAGACACTGCTGGAATGTCCCAGTCTTGACACATTTTCAACTGAATGTGGCCCTGATTTACACCAGGAGTAGCACTCACTTTCAGGTTATGCCTTTAGATCATACACCATAAGTAGTCACTGAGAATTTCACCAACTTGAAGCAGAAAAAGAGCTTTTTCCATCACCTGTGGTCTTGCATTTTCTTCCCTAAACAAAGATGCTTTTGCTGCTCGTATTCTACCTGGTCCATGCAGACAGTGCTGGAACAGCAGGTTTTTCCATCCTGGTGCCAGCCTGATAAAACATCCAGGCTGTTCTAATTTCTCTTCTGAACAGTGACAGGATTTGTGTCTTAGACCTGCCCATCTCTACAGAAACCCACAGATGTGCAACCACTCTGTTCCCCCTCTGTAGGGACCTTGTACAGCTCCCAGCCTCCAGGACTAGGATCTCTGTGCACACAGCAATTATGGAGTGGACACATAAAGACGGAGACAGAATCGTGACATTTTTATGGCATTTTGACTCTTTACAGGAAGTCTGAATAATTTGGAATCCGGTCCATAAAAAATAATATTCCAGATTGTTCAAAATGCATATGCAGTTGAATAATCAGTTCATATGTCCAATTATTTGACTTGTGAGTAGATTGGGTAAAACTTAGCATATTTTTTCCACCATATGGTTGTCCTAACTGGTTTGAAAGAAAAAATGACCCAAAATTCACATAAATAACTGTCCCACAGTTTTTCCTGTCTGCCTAATTTTGTCTGTTTTCCCCACTAGCAACTAGAGATCCAATAAACTATTGAAGGCTAAAGGCTGATGTAAGTCCTTTTTCAGGGCAGTGATTTCAACAACAGCATATGAAGAGCTTTTTTTAAACTAGGGAAGAAGAGCAAACAGCTAGAAAAACAAAAATGTAAAGTGCTTATGCAAAAATCTGTCATGGACATCTGGACCACCCTTGTCCAGCTCAGGAAATGTAACACCAGTCATGCTTCTAAGTGAAGAGAATCAATTGCACTTTCTGTTTTCAGAGGATCAAAGGTCCCCTGTCAGCTCTGCACTCGGGCTGGGCAGAGCTGGGTCTTGGTGCAGGTTC
Organism: Margarornis squamiger; assembly: GCA_035222235.1. Classification (NCBI taxonomy): domain Eukaryota; kingdom Metazoa; phylum Chordata; class Aves; order Passeriformes; family Furnariidae; genus Margarornis; species Margarornis squamiger. Next base: position 11,346,779 of record JAWWTY010000048.1, read on the forward strand.
CTACTCTGTCCTGCAGCACATCCAAGGTGATTCCAGCCTTGGTGTGGCTGTGATTCCTCAGTATCCACGAAATCAGGCAGCTGTGCACTCTGAGGCTGCAGTGGTGATCCAGAAAAAGGGAAAAGCTGGCACTGAAAATGTCACAGAAGTCACCTCTTCTGTGAACCCTTGACAGTAGCATTGTTGCTGTAGCACACATGCAACTCACTGAGATGCTGAGGTTTAAATCTTGCTCCTTTAGATGTAGGGTATCTCTGCTTTGTCCCCAAGGTTTTGGGGTGTAGGGGTACAGAGCACAGATTTATAATCATCTTATTTTTGGAATACCTAAACTGTCGCTGATGGGATAGACTGTATGGGCTCCAAAGGGCTGGTATAACTAAACAGAGACACAGTTTGATTTAAGATTAGATACTTTTGTAAAAACAAAGCTTTACAAAATATAAGATGAGGGGAAATTTGCCATATTTATAGTTCAAATACCAAAGAAATCTCTCTCCCCAACGCTAATGGGTCTAGACATCTGTTTTTCATGCCTAAAATACAAATGCTGCAACAGCAAACCAGTTCACAACTGCAGGAATTGAAGCTGTCTAGAAACAAGAATAAAAATGACTTGTCCTCCACAGCAAGCAGAAAGCAGGAGGAAAAAACCTCTTGCAATTAGTGGTGGAAAATAAAATTAGGTTTTCAAAATTATTACAGCCATATGGAAGATGGACTCCCTCACCACTGAAGCCACAGGCAAAGCACAGTTTGGAGCATTCTTCATACACTGATCCCAAAATAGCTGCAGCGATTGGGACTTCTTGGGTCTAAACTATCCCATGCAACCACATCAGAAAATACCAGGAGGAATTTTCTCCCCCTCACCCCCCACCTCATTTCCTCAGCAGAAGGTTGTACATCCACTCAAAAAGCAGCCCCAATCCATCCCCACCTATCCAAGGTTATATCCATCTTCTCTCAGGTCTTTTCTTTTTATAATGATCTCTGCTCCCTGCTGACTTAATCCTCATGAGAGCCATTGATTCACAGTTTCAAATGCAACAGGGATAACATGAAAGGAATCATCTATTAAAAAATGCACATGGCCAAATTCTCTGGCTAACCTGGACAATGTTCCTTTAAGTCTAAAGCCTCTGTTGTACTAAATACCCAGATGTTAACAATCTCTTCTAGAGGCTGTTGAATGCAGGAAGGACATGTTTTTAGCAATTAGAAAAATAACGGTGCACTTACACATGGCAATATTTAGCAGAGTTTGCTTGGTTAATAGGTCAGCAGTTTGGGACAGTCGGTGGTTGTTATGGGGCAGCAAGGAGGGTTTGTGCAGGGAGACGTCCTGCCAAGCACGCTGGGTACCCATGGGGCACCCTCAGCTGAACGTGTGCTACAGAACCCAGGGCACTCAGAAGACATCCCTCGTTCCGCACCTTCCTGCTGCATTTAAAGAGAGCTTTTAAAACCTCTTGTGATGGGTTAGTACAGCATCAGGGAAAATCCACAGATATAAACCAGCAACAATGCACACGGCAGAACAACTTTTGGGGTGTAGAAGGATATTCCACATGCAAGGCTTGAACTCCAGTTCATATCCTGAGACACTTCTTAGGTAGGGCAAGAATTAAAGAAGTGATTAAGTGCTCTGCTGGTGCTTTGCAGGAATAGGACATGCGAGGGGCTGGTGTCAGGCGTGAGCAGGTGCATGTCAGCATTGCTGCTGGAGCAGACACGAGGCTGCTGCAACGATTTATGGGCAGTTCCTCACAGTAGCAGGGGTTTGGCTGGTGGCCTTTGTAATTTATCTGTGCTGATACCACTGTGTGCCTTGAGAACATTTGTCTTCCCAAACGTAAAGAGTAAACGATTGTTTTAACGAGGAGAAAACAAGCCTTATTGTAACAGCCCTGGACTGGGGACCACAGAAAGGCTTGGATTTTTAACCCACTCCAATGTGTTTTAACAGCTGCTTATGGTTACTGTAGTCTCTGAACAAAGATATGGTTATTTTACCTTTCTTTACTGATGGCCCAAGTTCCCTCTTATTTTCTCTGTCTTTGCAGAATGGCCAAGGCCATGCTTGGAGCCCTGGAGTCAGATCCGTGCAGTTTTCTGCATGCAGTGGTGCAATTGGCACACCGAAACCTTACACTGAAAATTGGGTTGCATAAAAGGATGTGAAAAAAGGGACCTCATCCAATCTAAATAATCCATCCATTAATCTTCACAGTGGTTTCCAGCCTTTTTGGATTCATGGACCCCTATGGAGTCACTGACAATAGACCTGCTTTTCTTGGTCGTATTTTTCAGCAGAACCTTAGAATTAGTTCAGTCACAGCAAGGTCTGTGGAAAACACACATAAAATCACACATCTAAGGTATTTATAAGACAGTGGCACCTAAATTCCCACAATCCTAATAGGTGAACATTAAAAAACCTTGAAGAGCTTTTATTACTTGCCCAGCAATCAGACTAGATATATGATTAAACTTCCTCATTGTTTCTAAGCCACGTGCTGTCCTAAAACAACAGTTCCAGTACAGACCATGCCTGTATCTACAGTAGCTTCTCCTCTAGCAAAAGCCAGAGCTAGTGAATTTTGCAATTCACCAGAATAAAAACAATTTCTTTCCAGGTTGTTATTCTTCTCCCTTCCTGGGTATGGGCAGAAACAGAAGAGAACAGGACCTCCCAGCAATATGAAAAAGCTAAATGCCATGGAGAAGTAAACTGAGCTTTTCACAAGGAATCAGGGCTTTGGAGGTGTCAAGTGTTGGAATACAACTGTCCCAGCTCTCATGCCACGAGAAGAGAGAATGGAAATTAATGCTGGCCTGCTGGGCTTCTGAGGGAAGCAGCATAACCACAGAATCAGCACCAATTTTTTTGAATACAGGCTCAGTTTTTGCTTTGGAACAAGAACTTGGACTCACATGAATTGTGTGAGGGCCTGGCCTTGGATAATCAATGGGTGCTCAGTATCTGGCAGGATCAAGTCCATGGTGGGCAAGGAACTTGGCCCAGATTTGAAACACCACTTCTTCTGCTTTCCAACCCCATGGTGTAACCACCAGACCACAAACGTCTTTCCCACTTTCTGCTGTTAAGAAGGAAGCGTCAGTTTTCAGGCTTGGAGAAATGTGGTGGACCGAGGGCAGGAAGGATCTGTCATTCATAAGAAAACGTGGGCTAGAATTTCGAGATTTATTTGAATTCTAAATTTCCTTAATGCTGATCGAGTCAGGGGGCAGAGGGAGGTTCTACCACCCGTGGCTCTCACTGCAGCAGAGAGCTCTCTCCTCTAGCTGCAAAACTAAGGACACACTCAATGCCTTCACACTTTGGAAAACAGTGGCACCTTGCACAAGATAGAAAGCTGGCTCATTTCTGATTCTTCCTTCTTCCCCGGGCCCCAAAAGGGACCTCGAATTAATGCGCATTCCTGATTAGCACGATGATATAAATCACAGCCAGCTGCTTTCATGTGGAGATGTGGAGCCCGTGCCCACAGTGCCCTGCAGTGCACACACTCTCAGCAACGTGTAGTGCAATGACACCAAACAAAGCTGGTGTCATTTGCTACACAAGCTGTTGCAGTTATCTCCAAGGATGTGGGAACTTTATCTGCCTCAACCCTTCGCTCTCAGCCATTATAAAGTTAATTATACAATGTGCCAAGGGGGAGGCAAGGAGAAACCTTGTTAACCTTTTCTTTCTGTGGTTTTCCCCCCCTCATTAGATTTACATTGGCCTTGAAGAACTGGGACATTTTGCAGATGGTTTAGGGTCTATAAATTCTTATTTAAATCATCATGAGCCAAGTATAACAGGTAGCAGTCCAGACTTCTCTAGAAAGGACAAACTCCAGCTAAGCATGTAAATAATACTCCAGTGCTTTTTAGTGTATAAATACATACACTGAGCCAGGTGCCCTGGAAGGTTTATTCACATTTTCTTATTGTTGCTCTGTAAAATGCACTGGGTATGCATTGCATGACTCTGCAATACTTTTTAAAAATGCTGCTTCTCAGTGAATAGAGCAAAGCAACAGGCTAAAGGAAGGTCATATTTCCTTCACTGCTCCACTGTCAGAAGGTGCCCATCTCAGGCAAAGACAACCAAAACTCTGTCTTTATCCGCTAAGCCTCAAATGGCCGAGTCCAAACAGGCTGTTGCCAATGATGGAAAAGCAAGAGAGAGATGAGGTTGGTGTAAATAATGACAGGTGATGGAGGAGAGCAATGTTGTGTTTTCTTTACCAATGGTGAAGAGTATGGCAGTAATACAGCAGTGGATTAATGTCCTGTGCTGAGCTGGGAGAAACAGGGTACTCATTACTGCCCAACACAGCTGGGAAATGTCCCGAGACAGGCACTGATGGCCTTTTTACCTGTTTGAGCAAGACATGTCCTCCCTGGCCCCGGTGTCCCCGTGGGGAAAATGGTGCTGCCTTCCTTTAAAGGGCCAGGTTCTGAGAGTTAATGAATAAAGGCTCTGTATGCTGTATTTCTGATGAAGGACCCTCTGCACATATTAACAGTTTTTACTTGAGAGTGAAAGGAATAGCACCTGCACCTTATATATTAATTTATTTAATTATTTAATTATTTATTTTTCTGAGAAAGCCAAGAATCTTTTACAGGTTTGTTTATTTCTGTTTCTTTTTTTATATCTCTTTTTCAGTCCCCACCTGCCAACTGTGCATCATGGTCCATCTGTTGGTGAGCCTAGGAGTGTTAAATGTATATAGCTCCCTCCAGAGTTTCCCAGTGAGATTCAAAGAAGTTCCATGAGGGACACCTAGCTCTTCTCCCTCAAATCCCCCAAAAGAGGGATATATTATTCAATTCCATCTCTTCTTGGCTGAGACCTGACAAAAGAAGACTGGAAGTCATCCTGATGCAGAACAACATTTTACAGGTGACCATCCATAGCACCTGAAAACCCATTCTGAATGTTAAGAAAGACCTTTTCTAATATTGTATTTCCACTAATACTTTGTAACAGTCTTGTGCCTAAACCTACAGGCTATCCTAGAAAGCTGCTAGGGCATAGTAATTCCCACCACCCCATAAAATACACCCCTGAAACTGAAATAGAGTGCAAGTGGTTCTGCAAGGTAAATATTAGCTGCAAATGCACAAGCTCAGCACTTTCAGGTCACCCAGCACATCCCTTGGTATTCCCTCTTAGGGACAGGACTTCAGGAGCAGCATTGCTATGGCTTATGGGCATGGCTTTTTGGGGACCCAAGTATCTACCCAGAGGATGCCTTTCTTCAGACAAACAGTATTTTCAGAGCTGTTGGCTGATCAATCTTTGGTTTCCTGGCCTGCTGCCTTCATGTGTGGTTGCCTGTCCTTGCTAGTCTGGCAAAGGGAAGAGAAAATATTTGGCCTTTGGGAACTGGACAACTCGTTGCCCTGTACAGCTGACAAGAGTGCATGATTCTGAGTTCAAATATTCTGTACCTGTTTTGCACAGGAATGAATATTACACAAGGTGCCAGGCAAGTGAAGCATAGCTAATGTAAAAAGACCTTGGTCTGGTTCCCAGTTCCCCTGCAGCTGTGTTAGTATTTACAGCACCGTCAGTAAAGTGCCCCTGAATCAGAATGGCAACAACTTTTATTCTCTTTGAATGCATAAATCAGGCCACATAGTTCTGGAATTACAGGCTATTTGCAGTCATTTGTCTCCCTCCACGTGCTTTGCCCAGCAGGTAGCCTGTAATTATTCGATAATATAAATTATAGGCATTTTTACATTGCTGGTCCTCCGCAGGAGCTGAAGATTACCCAGCAATTTTTACACGAGTTGAGAATTTAAGCCCGATGTCCTGGCAGGCTTCCAGGTTGGAAGACTCGGTCGCCTGTCCAAATCCTGCCGGAATTCCTAACAGGCTGTGGCACTCTTCTCATCCTCGGCGGCGGAACAGCTGCGTCGCCACACTCGGGCAGCTCTGCAGCACGGTGATGGCACGAGGAATTCTTCCCCAAAAAAAAAAAGAGTGCTCATGACTTGGTCACTTTGATAAGGTCCCCTGGGAGCTGCAGGAATGGGAGAGGCAATAGGAATGAAATCTATCACTATGCCCTGGGAATCTGATATGTGATAAAAGCTCGTGATAGTTTGCATATGGTTATTAAAATTTTTGACCGCTTGTGTAAAAATCACTCTGCTTTGGTTTTATTCTTTCCCTCAAGCAAATATTCAAAAAAAAATGAAGGAGATTAGCTTTAGAGGTTGGAAGTGTCATATAAGAGGTGCACAGCCAAAATAGAAGTTTGTTAGTGGTAGGTTACCTGTTCCATCATTTTTCTCATTTTAAGTTGGCTGTGCCTGAGAAGAGTAAGTGCTGCTTTGTGAAGGAAACTTTTTGGAAAATTATTCTTTTCTCTCTAACATCATTATAAAGGATAAGTTTTTTTGCCCATGCATTTGATAATTTATGTATTTGTAAATATAATAAAACCGCAGTGGTTTGGACATTGACTGAGAATGACTGGTTTGGGGAATTTGAGAAACAAAAAGAGATAAAAACATCAGCTAGAAAAAGGAGTGCCTGCATTACAAATGGACTTTGTTATTTTTTATCTTGGCAAGTATCATTAAAATTTAATTCTTTATGCACCCATGACAGATAAGTTTGTCCCACTTCTCATTAAAGATGTTATGCATTAATTTTGACAAAGTCATTAAACCCACTGCACTGAGACCTCACCCCGGCGCTCTGAGGGCCCTGCTCAGCAAATCTGGGACTGTGGAATTGGGCCTCAACTTCTCCCCACCGGAATCAGCAGGATTACTGCTGTGAACTTGGAGACGAGCTTCATTTCCCCCTAAAGTTTCCCTTTATTTGGTGAAACAGCCAGTTTCACCGGCAAAAGAGAGCATGCAGAGTCCTGGGCTTCTGCTGGGGGAATACATGAGAGTTGATTTCTTTGCTTCACTTGCAAAAACCGAGCCTAAACCGAGTTAAACGTCAGCCCCTGGTGCCAGCACGGGCGTGAGGGCTGGCCTGGCAGGGCACGGCAGCTCAGCCCCTTCCCTGGCTCCTTCCAGAGGCAGCCGAGCCCTCACGCTGTGGGACACCCGTGCTTTTAGGAGCTCCAAGGCAGCGAACAGCCTGGTTTGTTCCAGAAGTGTTGTTTTGTCCCAGACACGTCTAAGGTCAGATTTGTGCTCCTTCCCTTCATGCCAAGAGCCGGCTCTGAGCCCTTTATTAGTTGCAGCTCAGTCCCCCTGGCCTCATTTGGGGAGTGGGAAGGGAATGGCTGCCATGGGTGGGCCCACCTGAGGTGGATGTTCAGAGTCACCCTACAAAAGGTCCCGTGTTTTTCCTGTGTGGAATGTTGAGAGGATTTTTAAGGGATTTAGCCCCATTCTTTTGACAAGCCTTGCAGCCGAGGCTGGAGATGAAGGAGGGTCTGAGAGAGCCATGGCCACAGTGGGCAGAAGAGTCAGGCCATGGGGATGTGGAGCTGATCGTGTGGGGATGATCCTCTCATGGTGTGGGCATGGGGGATAACGCCTTTGTGGCATGGGGATGAGGGGATGGTCCCCTCACAGTGTGGGGATGGGTTGATCCCTTCATGGCACAGTGATGGAAGGATGATCCATGGCATGGGGATGTGAGGATGATCCCCTCATGGCATCCCACAGGGAAGAGCTGGCCCGAGCCCCACAGCTGCCTCCAACACCTCGGGGTGCCGGGGCAGCCCCTCAGCCGCGTGGGGCGAGTCAGGGGCCGGTCCCGGGGGGGAGAATTGCCGGTCCCCAAGGGGAGAAGTGCCTATCCTCGAGGGTAGAAGTGCCGGTCCCCAGGGGAGAAGTGCCGGTCCCCGAGGGAGAAGTGCCTATCCTCGAGGGAGAAGTGCCGGTCCCGGGGGCAGAAGTGCCAGTTCCCAAGGGGAAAGTGCCGGTCCCGGGGCAGAATTGCCGGTGCCCGGGGCGGGGGTGCAGGCTCTAGGCGGGGGTGCCCGACCGCGGTCTGTGGTGCGGGGCCGGGGCTGCCCTTCTCCACCTCCTCCTCCTCCTCCTGCTGCTCCTTTTCCTCCTCCTCCTCCTCCTCCTCCTCCTCCTCCCCCGCGTGTGCGGTGCGCGGCCGCATGTGGGGCGCAGGCGGCGGAGTCTCCACCTCTTCTGGCAGCGGGAACCTGTGGCTGCCAAGCCCCATTAAAGCCACCAGCAGCCGGGGGGACGCGCTGCGCGGGCGAGCGCGGGGTGGGCTGCGGGTTCGGGTTTTTTTTGTTTGGTTTTTTTTTGTTTGTTTTTTTTAAATTTTAAAATATATACTTTTTTCCTTTTTTTTTTTTATTTTTTTTTTTTTATTTGTTTCGTCTCTGCCCCCCTCCGTCCCTCGGCGGGGCTCGGGCAGAGCAGCACACCCGCGGGCACCGGAGCCGGCCCATGGCTGCACCGCCCCGCTGAGCTCCGCGGGCACCGGGACACGCCGCGGCCACCATGCTGCGGTGCTGGTGGCTCGCAGGGCTGCTCCTAGGTAGGTGCCACCGGCCGTCGGGGCCGTCCCCTCCGGGGGGCTCCCCGAGCCACCTCCAGCACCCCAGCCGGGCGCGGCGGAGGGGCAGGGGGCTGCTGGGGGGGCGCGGGGATTTGGGGTGCGAGGGGACGGTGTGGGGAGAGCAGAGGAGGAGGGTGCGAGGAGAGCGCAGCGGACCGGGAAGGAAGGAGGATGCGGGGAAGTGCAAAGAGAGTGAAAAGGAACGGGAAAGAACGGGGCGAGAGGGGCTGCGAGGACGGAGCGACCGGACTGCCCCGAGGGCGCGGGGAAGTCGCACGGAGGGTCTCGGTGGGGCCGGCGCTGGGATGGGGATCCCGGGGTGTCCCTGCCCGGGCAGGAGGCACCTGGCGCTGGGAAGGGGATCCCGGGGTGTCCCTGCCCGGGCAGGAGGCACCTGGCGCTGGGAAGGGGATCCCGGGGTGTCCCTGGCCGGGCAGGAGGCACCTGGCGCTGGGATGGGGATCCCGGGGTGTCCCTGGCCGGGCAGGAGGCACCTGGCGCTGGGAAGGAGCGCTCCGGAGCCCCGAGATGCTGCCCCCGGGATGCTGTGGTGCCGGGAGGGGGGACTGAGCTTTCCTGGGCACCCCTCTGAGTGAGCGCCGTGCGGGGATGCCAGAAGGACTGGCAGTCCGGTGCTGGGCTGCCCAGTCCGGTGATGAGCTGAGGCTCAGCCCCTGCCTCCCGTCCGGGGCTCCCAGAGTGTGTGGGATCGCTGCCCCCGCCCCAGAAGCCCAGCCGGGCACCCCCCGTGCCAGCGCAGCTTGCTCCGGAGCGGGGCACGCTGAGTGTTGAGCTGAGTTCAGCGGCTTAGAGGTGATTCCCGCTGGGAGTTGGGAATTATCCCTGGGAGGACCCAACACCTGCCCCGCCAAGAGACAACCTCACAAGTTGTCTGCTGCTCCGGGGACATGATGCTGAGCCCCAGCTGTGCAGACAGACCCTCAGAGCAGCACAGGCTGCATCTTTGTGGCTCCCGTTCAAAAAGGCATCTTTCAGCCCCTCAGTTCTTGGAGCACTTTCAGAAGAAAAGGTTCTGGCTTAAGAGACCATATGGGAGAACAAAGGCAACTGTGCTGTGAAAAAACACAGAATTATTTCTGTTTACAACACGGAGCAGAGCCTGAGGGAGGCTCCTCCATCCTGAGAGAGTATTTTCCTAGGAAATGGAAGGAGAACCTTGGTTGGGACTTTGCACCCCTGAACAGAAGGGGCAGGTGAAAAGGAGGGTGGCCCAGAGGGTCCTGTGCAGTCTGGCCACTGGAAATCCAGGCACCTGGGTTCCTGCTAGCATCCTTTCTTACCATTTAGTTCACCCCTCTGAGGTTTTGGGCAGCAGAATATCACACTGACTTGCCTCTCCAACTCAGGGCTTAGTTTAATGGTCATTGCAAAAGAGTCATGTGGTGACAGCTATTGGATGTTACTTGCATTAAGTGTAAAGGAGCAGACCACAGGAAAGAAATCTCTGAGTGTGGCACTTCTGTAGGGTTACTTTTCTGTTCTCCTTTTGTGGGGTCTTGTCATGTGTTGTTCACAAAGATAACAGGTTGAGAAATGTGTATTCTCTGTGTATTTTATTAACTCAAGTTGCTCTGCTCAGAGGTCTGTTATACTGCATTATGTAAGATTACTCGCTGAAGTCTAATTAGAATAATTCTTTCTTAAATCCTCATACAATCTCTTTTAGTCCAATCTGATATCAGTGAGTAAATTTCCACTGATTTCAGTAAGAGCAGAAACTGGATCTTAAACCAACTATTTAAATAGCTAAGTCAGACCCAGAACTCATTAAAATCAAAGTAAGCTTTGCCAGTGATTTCACTGTGAGCAAGACTGGCATTCTGCTTTTTGCATAAGACTGAGCATCAGCATGAGTGTGATACCAGTGCATAATCAGTTGAAAATGCACTTTAGTTGGGTAACTGGATCTGATTTTGGAGTCTCCTTCAAAAAAGATTCACTCATTCCTGGAAATGTCTCCAGAGACTTGCTGAGTTTTACCTAAGTTTTCATTAAAGTCTTTACATTCCAATAACACCATGCTGATATTTTTCATGTGTAGCTTCTCCTGCATGGTTTTAACATAAAAGATCTATTCTTGCTTTCAATGTTTATATTTAAGTTTGAAAATGACAGTGTTGAGGTAAAACAAGATCACCAGTTGCACTGAGTTGTGAGATTAGCAAGAGAATCCCGTAAGTGACAGTGCTACATTCAGTACAGAGATGTGTGTATTTACACATGCATATATCTGTACTTACTGTTACCCCAACATCATTGTCTTTGGTCCAAATATTTATTTGAGTAATGTTTACTTAGCTAATTTATTTTTACCAAGTTGGCGGGGTTTATTCTTCATTTTTCAAGCTGGCCAAAAAAAATCAACAACTAATGTGCTATGCCAGATTATGTGATACGACTCTGTTTGTTCTTTCAATAATTATAGGTTAGCCACGTTTCAAAGTATATGGATATAGATAAAAACAGGGCTGAGGAGTAAAAAAAAAAAAGGCACAAGTGAAAAAAATATTGTGCGGTTTCTATATTTTCCCCACAAGCACAAATTGTTGAGTAAGGAGATTTTCAAAAGCCAGAAATTGCTGTGAAGAAAACCAAAGCTGCAATCCAATGCTAGGGGAGGCTGCATCTGGCAGAACAAAGTTTGGAAAGAGATTGTGCTTTCAATGGGATCCTGTGTTTCCCCACAACATAGCATATGTCATCCATAAAGACAACGCTTTCATGGATGAGATGCAATCACTGCTAAAATCAACCTCAGGATTAGGAAGCACCTATACAATGCTCTTGCACAAGTGCTTTGGTTTTCTTACTCATTTGCTGAGGAAGATAAAGGTATGAAAGAAGAGAAACTTCTGACTTTAAGATGCTGTATCTCAGCTATAATAATCCCAAGAAACTGACAGTGAGAACGTGAGAATTTCAATGTGTAACCCTTTTTCTGTAGGCTAAGAGTGCTGCCAGCAACTTAAAGTATGATTCATAGAACAGCTCCTTCTCTTCCCAGTTTAAATTGTGTAAGATCTGAGGGGTTAGTAATCTGCAATCCATGGGTGGTTTTTTTTTTTCTTTAAGGAGTTAAAAGGCCTCATGTTCTAAAATGCAAAATTAGAAAGGTTCTGTTTCTGTGCCTTAGGAAAGAAACTCTGATGTCTATTTGAAATGCCAAAGCACCAGAGTGTTGAGTGAGAAGAGGGTTGAAATCAATCACTATTTTTGAGTTTTAGCAGGGTGATGGTGTGATAATCGTGTCTCTCATATGGCTGTTTTCTCATTTTCAGTGGATAGCTTATTAGATCATGAGTATGTGAGTTCAGCTGAAGCTGAGAATGCAGCAGAGAAGCTCAGCTCCTGTGGCACTGTTAGATGGACAGTGCAAGAACAGCTCTCCATTTACACCTGGTGTGATGGGACATAAATCAACAAGGAGGAGTCTCACCACAGAGAGTTTGAAGGGCTTTGCTTGAGTTTAGGTTTCAAAATAACGCTTTAAACTTAAATGTATGTGTTTGGTTGAGCACTGCAAAACTCCCTCATGGTTTCTCCTGGGTTAATAAGAAACACTGACAAATGTGTGGCATTTTGGCCTTGTCTGACTCAAGGACTGAGGTCTTTGGAAGCAGGCTTTCACCCCACACTCTGGGATCAATATATACACCAAGCTTCCCACTGAGACAATTGGATTCACCTTGTTCACACTCTTAAAACCCACAAGTGCTGGACGTGGCAGGTTACGGCTTGGATCTCGCCTATTGATACAAAAACACAATGACATGTTAGTTTTAAAGCCTTCCAGAGGAAAAAAATCATTTTTCCCAGTTAGACTGCCTGGAAAAGACAGATGAAAATATAAATGACAGCAAAGTTTTGGTGCAGAAAAGCTCCCAGGTTTTGTTAGCTTTGAGTAGCACGAGTGCCATTATTAGATTATGCAGCGTGTAGGTTGAATGTCAACTTTGATTTTAGCATCTGTCGGCAGAGTTCAGGAGAACTGGAACACATCAAAACTTGGCTAATGTTGACAGGCAAAACAGTAGACTGAAATTTCAGGCTATCTAGAAACCACACCCAGACCCCAAAACACATGTTAGAAGTAACTTTAATTCTGTGCTTCAGCTGAACAAGTAACCTTTTTCTGTGGTCACTTGTGACTCTAAGTTAAACATGTGCGTGTTTCTGGTGTGGGCTCTGGATCAATTTACCACCTTTCTGCAGAGCCTTTTTCTCCTGAGGATACCCTCTGCTGAGTGCTTTGCAATGCCCTTCTCATCCTTGGCTTCTCAGGGGCCAAGTAGCCTCAGACTATTAGATCCTATTTTTATGACTATAAACAGTATCCTTGCAGCAGTGCCAAGAGGCCTGTTGTGTTGGGTGTTAAATAAGGAGAGAACAAAAGGATTGCTCCTGCTTTAGTGGGTTTATGACCTAATTTCCTGGGATTGAGGTTTTCAACAGTGAGTACTTGACACTGCAGGGACCTGCTGGGATTCCCAGCTGTGTCCAGCACTTTAGAACCTGTTGCAGTTGCTTATGTCTCTACACACCTAAATGCCTTTGTGCATCCAGCCCTGATTTCCAGCCCCAGAGAAGCCAGGCAGTGCTTTTGATGAGCAGGGCAGTGAACAATGTGCTCACACAGGAGAGCAGCTGTCTCCCGTGGGAGCAGGGAACTGGGATGGCTCCATGGCAGTGGGACACTGAAAGGCCACTCAGATTATCCCGCCAACTCCCTGCCAAGAGCGGGTTGTTCCCTGCTGAGCTAACGCTTTGCTCAATCCCTCAAAACCCTGCCAAGCAAGTGGACTTACAAGATTGTGCCTCGAGAAGTTCACCCTCATATACAAGCCACATGTTTTTCCTCTCTTCATTCACTCCCAACAGAATCTCTTTATTCACTGCAAGAAATTCCTTCCCTTCCTTGGTGTTTGTGCTTTGTGAATATTTATAGGCTGTTATCATGTCCATCTAGTTCAGCCAGGCTACATGTACTCTGCTCTTTTAATCTTGCTTCGTAACTCAATCCCTCCCACCCCCTCATCATTTTTTGTTGTTCTACTCTCAACTCCAGCCAGTTCCAGTTGCTCATTTTGCTTTGAGTAAATGCTGTATTTATGTTAATATTATGTGGTGGGTGGTCCTCTCTGTGCTCATGGTCCATGTGAGTGATTTAGACATTTGAAACGAGGTTGACATTTTATAGCCAAGCCATGGCTGATTACTTGTTCCACTCTTCAAAGCACTCCAGGAAAAAATATGCTTAGCCATCACTATTAAAAATGGCCACGATAGCCACTAATAAAGTGTCTGTGCAAGGGTGGGAGGGAGTTGCCAAAACCTGCATGGGTGCTCTATACATTCAAGAAGTCAGTGTGGCATTAATTTTACATCCATGAGCTGCTTTTTCTAATGAGTTCCCAACTCCTCTAAATTAAGGAAGATGGATGTAATATTTCCCATTTGGTAAGAATGTGAATTCCACAATTCCAACAATTTAACCAAGTCATGAGAGTACCCCTGGGGTGCTGTTCAGCCTTGGGCTGAGTTGGCTTGCTTTTGGTTTTACAAAAAAAACCCCTTTCCCTCATGTGTTCTCACCAGTCTCTCCCTGCTCAGGTACCCAGGGGTTTGAAATCATCTCACGACGGTCTCACCTATCTCACCAAGTTGAAATTCAAACTTTCAGCAGTTTTCAAGGAAAAAAGCTCTGGCATCACCCTTCTTTCCTTCCTTTTCTTTTGGTTTTTGGTAATATATTTCTCTGTGCCACACTTATGTGGCAATACCAATCTGAGTTTAACACAAGTCATGGTGTGCCAGCATAGCCTGAACCCCTGTACTTTTCCCAGTAAGGCTCTATGGAATCACTCAGCTGTCCCCCAGTCTTTTGGCTCTGACCAATTCAGCTGTGGTAAAGCATAGACTCCCTCTTTCCAAGTGTGCAGAACATCTTCTGGGAGGTGGGAGGGAGGAGCACGAAGGGAAAGGGCTCCTGTATCTGTCAGGACAGCAAGCATGTCATGAGTAGAGTTCTGTTTCATTGAAGATCATGGTGCTTTGGTCAACATGAACTGTAGGAGGTCTCCTGGGGAGATGGTACCTTCCAGCCCAAATCATTTTGTGATATTCCCTATTTCATTTCTCCTTTTTATCCCTTCATTCCCCAAATGGAGTGTTTACTGTCAGTCTGTGGGGATGGGCATCTTCTAAATAAGGTGCTAGGGCTGTCTTGGTACAGTCATGGGATCCTTCCTATTTACAGACTCCAGTGAAACTGGGATCAAGCCCTTGAATTTCTCTCACAGTGCTAGGCCCGGTTTTCTTTGGGTAAACAGACAGAGAGGGCAGTTTTAAGAAGCCACTTTATTTAAATGTAGTTTATACTGAGGAAGATCTTTGAGGTATTTCTCTTTCGTCCCCTACCCTACCACAAATCCCATCTGTCTTGTCATCTATTGCTGGACGTGACACTTACAAGAGAAATACATGATTCTATGATTCCAAGAGCAAAATATTTACTTCTCTAGTTCCTTAAAACCTTCCAGGCAACTCACCACAAGTCCTTCACTCTTTTAATTGTGGCTGTGAGACAAATCAGACAGCAGTCACAGCCTCAGAACAAAGCTAGGCTAAAACCATAGGCCATGATGTCTGAGCCCATTTGCTATTGAGCTACAAGTATGTGGAGAAAGCATGTTTTGAAAACTTCTCTAAAACCCTGAGCTACTTGGGAATTTTGAGTTGGCCGAGTTTCCTCTGAGGATCTGCAGGATTTCATACATGATTATGCTCTGCTGTGCACAGGAAACCCAAGGTGATGCTCTGCAGTGGTAGTTCCCATATAACACAGCTCCCATGTAACAGTGACTGTGCCAGCCCTAAAAGCAGAGCTGAGAAACATCCAGTGAATTGGAAGCATTTTATAAATAGCACGACGTGAGCACCAGACTGGTGAAACAGCTATATGTGAATATACCCATTTTGCAGACAAAGAAGAGAAGGGATGAATAATAGAAATACTTTTCCAGAAGCCAAACAGTACTCCAGTGAAAGCGCTGGCATCCTCCCTCAACCACTTGACCACATTCTGGCTTCAGTTCAGGGAGGCATTACTAATCAGGAAAAATGCTCATGCACTGGCTTAATTTCAAGCATATGCTTAAGTTTCACTGAAACCAATTAGACTTAAGCATGTGCTTAAGTCTTGTCCTGAACCGGGTTCAGTTTGCAGATAGGCAAAACGCAAGGTTCTGCAGTGATACAGTTTTCCACCCCCAGTGGGTTGTATTTAGGTTTTATAACTTTATAATATTATAATATAAAATGTATCTCTTCCCACAGAGCTGTTCTCTTGGGAGTGCCTTATTCCGAGTGAGTTAAAAGCACCACCAGCTTGATCTCCACACAAATGCAAGAAAAATTGATTTGCTAAATACAACCATTTTGTTTGCTTTTCAAAGAATGCTTATTCCTTTAGTGGCTAACCCAAAATCCATTCTGTGTGCTCTCAGGAGAGAAAAATGCTAAAGAAACACTGTTTTTCCCTGTTAATGAAGTCGGTGTGGAAAAGTGTAATTCGCTTATGCAGAATATATTGATATGTTCCTTTTCGTCCATTTCTTTCCAGTCTGAACATTCCTCAGAAAATATCAAAGGTTTTATGTCATCTCTAAATGAAGAAATGTGTAATGCTCCATGACTTCAGGCCCTGATCTTATCCCTGTGAATGGGTGACTAACTGAAACATTAGAATTATAAATGGGAATAATAAATTCTCGCCATAGGAGGCAATAACATGCAACAGATTAAGCAATCTAGCTCTGGAGAAGAGCTGATCTGCAGTAACTGATTTGGTGCAAAATGTAATACATGCATTTTCTCCTCCATTTATGAAGAAACAGATGTGTGACTCAACTTTGCTTTTTTCCAAAGTCAATCTGCTTGGAGGAACACAAACAAGATTTGTTTCCAACACGGAATTTTATAGTATTTCCCTGTTGGTTGATGTTTTTTTCCTTTGAAAGTGAGAAGGGGGTCTGAATGTGCAGCACACAGCCCTTGTGTAGCACAACCCCACTGGCAGGCTCTCATTCCCAGGAATCTTTCCTCTTAATTTTACCAACAACTTACTTTGTGGGCAATTTCCGCAAAGCCTTTCTATCGTTTGCTGCCGTGGCTCTTGTACAAATGAGCACTGGAGCAGCTGGGCAGTATTTGCCACTGCTGCTGTCCCAAGGCTCGGTCCAGCTCGTGCTGATCTCAGGGATGAGCCGCCCTTCGCGGCCCTGCCATTCCTGGTTTCCTGAGTGCTTGTGCAGCCCCCTTGCTCGGAGACTTTGGGCCGCTCCTTGGGATGCAGCACGCACCGGAAAGCTGGAAAAAAGACCCTGTTTTGTCTAGTTTCTGTGCTGAGGAGCTCTCTGGAAACACTTGTGGTTAATCGATACAGACAGACGGGATAAGAGTGAGAGGAAGAGATCACAGTCGGGGATTTTTTAGGTTTTCCTATGAATGAGTAATTTTGTCTTGAAGATGAATTGTGAATGATTCCTTCCTCCTGCCCAAGAACTCTACAGAGCAGTTAATTTGTGTCTCTCTCAAGATAGAGGAGCTGCTCTGATGTGCTTTACCAGGGGCTGAGTTAACAAAGTGACATATGAGTGACAGCCACTTTATGCTGCTCTTGGAATAGTGATGTGCCTTTTAGGTCTGGAGCGGAACTTTTCCAGCTTGAAAGGATGTTTGGCTCTGGTGGGTTGGGATGGAGTATTTGAGAGAAAAAAGCAGCCACACAGTTTGGACACAAGCCAATAGCTTTTGGGTTGAGGATGCATCCAGCTTGGAGTCTTGTGTACAATTAAGTAAGACAAAATCCCTAGGAATTCCCATCATGTCAAATATTTACATTCTGGAGGCTTTTTTTCCTTTTTTTTCTCTTTCCCCGTGGAGTTTGATCCAGATTATAAAAATTCCCTTTTCTATTGAATGTGTCAAAATGCAGTGATTGCATTGCCAAAGTGTCTGTGCTCCCAAACAATGCAGACTTTCAGTGTTTCTGCCAAAAGTAGCACTAAGGGTTCGCTCAGATATTGAAGCTTCTGCTGCAATAAACACACACACAGAGCAGTTAGAGAGTTGAGAATGGGGTTATACTGTGTATATTCTATATCTATATAATATGTAGCTATAGACTGCACTGACACCTCTAGAGTCTGTGGTTATGGGCAAGAGCAAATCTGACCCTTATGTCCATTACCTCTAATAAAAACACAGTTATTATTTGGTTTATTTGATTCTCTAGGATAATAAGTTCATGTCTGTTTGAAGTGTGGTTCAGTGTGGACTGCCCTTGTTCTGATGGCTCTCCAAAAGCTTTGCCAGTAATTAGGCCTCTTAGGGCAGTGAGACCAAACTTGGCACATCCTGCACGTGAGTACAAAAGAGCCCTGGGAGAAGGGAGCACACAGGATCAGAGAGCAAAGGCATGGCAGAGCTGGGATGAGGGGGAACATCCCCAGCTCCTAATGACTCTACTAAAGAGACACCCATGGGGCAGCCTCACACAGCTGCAGCTGCCAAATTAGGGGTTTAACTAATAGCAGTGGGTCTTGTCATCCAATATTTTCCCATTTTCATATGAAGACACACAGGAACGGCATTTTAGGAAGCACTAGAGCAAGCAATTGTGAAGGAGTTGGCTGTGCCTGCTCACTGTATCCCTTAAAGATGGTAAGAATTATACAATGGTGAGTGTGCTCCAAAACGAGCCCTGAACACTAATAATGTGCCTGTCCAGCTAGTTTGTGCACTCCAGTGCGTGGTGAGGTACCTGGAAACCCAAGGCTGATTTCCATGGCCTTTGGGCTGCTTCTGGTACTGCTCTGCTGCTTTGCTGGGGGCTTCACTTTCCCTGTGTTTATTCCCTTCTTGTAGTTTCAGAGTTTCTGTGCTTAAACCATCACAAATGCATTTCAAGGACCCTGGTACTGTGACACGTAAAACCTTTGCATATGGTGGTGCCATAGTGAAGGGGCTGAGTTTATCCATCAGACATAAGTCTTATGTTTTACTAGATTAGCAATAAAATACTACTTGAGTGGGAATCCTTCTGCTTTGTCACATGTTCAGAAGTCTCTGACTTGCACAGCAGGTGTTTAATCACCAAGTTCCCATTTGACTTGGTCTGAGGCTTTGTTTGTGACAAACTTGACTGTGGGAGATCTGTAAGAGGCATGTAACCCTGTGTGCAGGACATGTCGATGCCAGGGATGAGAGGCTCCTGTCTCAGAATAAATTGGCTGTGGGGACCTGGGGAACCTCCCTGGCAGATCCCAGCTGTGGATCCCACCCTGGGTGTTTGTGTTTGTGTTTGTGTTTGTGTTTGTGTTTGTGTTCCACCCTGAGCTCCTGAGCTGGGGAATTCTGCTGGCATTGCTCAGCAGCTTGTAGCTTGCCCACGGTTTGCAGCAGATCCACGTGTGCCAAGTTCAGCCACAAACACTTGTTAGGAAGGTGATTGCACTCCCCAAGCCCTGCACAATCTCACTTATCCCTTCTGCCACACACAGCCAGGTGGTTTGGGGTTTCTCTTCCCAGGGAAGGTCTGGTTTAGGCAAATCTCCCTGTAAAGGTCACAGGATGGTTCAGTTTATACCAAGACACGTATGTGGGACACAGGGACTAAGACCAGCAGTTGTGACTCTGTCTAGAGCTCCGTGACCGAGGCTCAGGGTGTGCAAACATTCCACATCCTCCCTCTGTGGGAAGGTACAGTAGGGATGTTGGATCTTTTGTTCCAGCTCATAGGCAGGCTGGAAATCAACCTGTGTATGGAGTGAATAAAGGCTGGCTTGAAACTGTCCAGCACACTCCTGGGCAAATTGCAAAGTGCAGCTGGAGCAAAAAAACCCTGTCTGGGCTCACAAACTGCCCCAGCTGGGCTGGGCACCAGAAGGACCAGGAGCAGGGCTCAGACCCTGCCCCACAGGGCAGTTGTAGGGCAGCAGAGAATCCATGGGGTTTCAGGAGGAGCTTCCCTGAGAGCTCATTCCGTGTTGTTATGAAGAGGCAAATCCCCAATTTCTTAGTGAAGCAAGCCCACGGTGACTGCCAGAGTGAATAGTGAATAATGTATAGGAATATATGTACATATGTGTGTGTGCATGCAAAGGTCTTCAGGATTTAGCTGAGTGTTCACACATTCCCTAAGCCAATAACATCCGTTGTTATGGGAAATGAGGTAAGTGACAGAATTACTGTCCTTATGGCGGGCGACAGGCGAGGCCAATGTTCCCATGCTGTAATTCCCCGTTCCAGTCGCCGCCTCAACAATAGCCTGGGAGAGAGAGAACACGAACAAAGGGTGTTCGGTTTTATTTGAAGATTTCGCCTGAAAAACAGTTGGATTCGGATGAAACTCTGGTTGGAAAACTTGAGTGAAATAAAAAGACCCGTGTCCTGAGCTGAGGGCTGAGAGCTCTCTGCTGAGCAAACCCGGCTGGGGTTCTGCTCTCCAGCGGCTCGGGGCTCCTGCGGTCAGTGCTGACACAGCCCTGCAGCGCTGACCCTGCTCCTTTCTCCCCTTTCCCTATTTCGACCTCCCCTTTTCCCTTTCTCCCTTTTCCCTTTCTCTTTTCTTTTCCTCTTTCCTTTTCCCCTTCCCCTTTCTTCCTTTTCCCTTTCCCTTTCCCTCTCCCCATTTCCCTTTCCCCATCTCCCTCTCCCCATTTCCCTTTCCTTCCCATTTCCCTTTCCTTCTCCCCAATTCACTCTCTCCATCTCCCTCTCCCCAATTCCCTCTCCCCATCTCTCTCCTCTCCCCATCTCCATCTCCCTCTCCCCATCTCTCCTCTCCCCATCTCCCTCTCCCCAATTCCTTCTCTCCCCATCTCCTCCCTCTCCCCCCTCTCTCCCATTCCCCCATCTCTCCCCATCTCCCCCCCTCCCCCATCCCTCCTTTTTCCCCCACTCCTCCATATCTCCCCATTCCCCCCCTCCCCCATCTCCCCCCATCTCC
>JAWWTY010000048.1:11367436-11435735 GCA_035222235.1 Margarornis squamiger
CCACTCGGCCCCGCCCGGGCTGGCCCACGCCCCGGCCCCTCCGCTGCGCTGGGAGCCGCTGTGCCGGCAGCAGCTGCGCCACCTGCAGGACGGCGCCAGGATCGCAGCGCGGCTGCCGCCCCGCCTCGAGGGGCGCTGGGTCTCCACCGGGTAGGGCACCCCGAAACCCGATAGTGCACCCCCGGACCCCGATAAGGCACCCCCAAGCCCCGATAATGCACCCCCAAAACCCCATAATGCACGCCCAGACCCCGATAAGGCACCTCCTAACCCCGATAATGCACCCCCGGACACCAATAATTTACCCCCAGAACCCCATAATGCACCCCCAGACTCCGGAAGGGCACCCTCAGACCCCGATAATGCATCCCACACCCTGGGAACACTCCCCCAAACTCTGGGAAGGCAATCCCAGACCCCTGGGGTGCACCCCCTGGCCCCTGGAAATGCTCTCCTAGAGCCCCCTCCCCAAGCGCCATGGAGGAGGGCTGAGCCCCCTGCCCCGGGTGTCCCTGGAGCCTCTGCCCCCCGTGGGTGTGAACAGAGGGACCGCAGCCCTGCCTGCTCCCAGGGATGTGGCACAAGGGGGGATCCTCCGCCCAGCACTCACACTCTGGCAGGAGCTGCTCATTAGAACCACCCGAGGGTGGCCCTGGGGTGTGGGACGCTCTTGCCCCCCGTGCCTTTCCCACCCCTGTGCTGTCCCCTGCGCTCCCGCATCCCGGGTGCCCCGGGGTGGGATTTCACCCCGCAGCCCCCCAGCCACAGGTGGCTCAGGACAGCCTTTCCCCAGGTGCGAGGTGCGCCCGGGACCCGAGTTCCTCACCCGCTCCTACCTCTTCTACGCCAACCGCCTCTTCAAGGCGTACCAGTTCTACTACTGGGACCCGTCCTGCCGCGACCCGTCCTACACGCTGCTCATCAAGGGCAAGCTCCGGCTGCGCCAGGCCTCCTGGATCACCCGCGGCGCCACCGAGGCCGACTACCACCTGCACAAGGTGGGCATCGTGTTCCACAGCCAGAGGGCCATGCAGGAGGTGGCCTCCTGGATCAACCAGACCTCCGCCGAGGGGTGCAGGGGGTTCCTGCCCGTGGGGCGCTCCTGGGCGCCCGGAGCCCTCTACGAACTGCTGAGCGCCAAGACGGAGCGCGACTGCACGGCCGCCCTGGGCTTTGCCATGCACGAGCTGAGCCTGGTGCGGGTGGAGAAGCACTACCAGCCCCTGCTGCAGCCAGGGCAGAGCGGGAGCCAGCTGGTGGAGGAGCTGTACCTGGGGGACATCCACACGGACTGGCTGGAGAGGCTCCACTACCGCCCCACCGGTTACCAGCGCCCCATGCAGAGTGCCGTGGTAAGGACGGTCCCCTCGCCGTGTCACGGGCTTTGCCAGCAGTGGTCGGCGTGCTGTTAAAGCATGGCCTGCTGCTCTCGGCCCCTGTGCCCCCAGGGCACGAGGGTCAGGCACTGTGGGGTGCAGGCGCAGGTTCCCAGGTGCCCCATGGCTCGTGGGGGTCACCCTCTCCCTTCCCGAGATGGTGGGACTGGGGTGGGTGAGAGCTCAGCAAAACCAACGTGGAAAACGAGCCTGCATTGGCATGGGCCTGGAGTGCTTGGCTTTGCTTTGGCTCCGTGTTTTCCCAGGAAAGGCAGTTTCCTATTTTCCCACACCGAAGCCAGTGGAGGATTTGGGCTGCATGTCCTTAGAGCTGCCTGCTCTGTCCTTCATCTCCCTGCCCTGCCCTGCCCTGCCCTGCCCTGCCCTGCCCTGCCCTGCCCTCCTCGGGGTGTGAGTGAGAGGAGCGAGGCAGCACCATCTGCCAGGGGCTCCTCAGTCCTCAGTGGAACTCCATCAGCAGAGCAAGTCGCCCCCAATACAATTATGTTATTACACAGAAATCAAACTTCCATTTTGACATCCGTAAAACCGAGCAGGAGACTTGGGTGCCTGTTGTTCTATTTTATATTTTATAGCAGGTCAGCTTAGTCCCAGGAAAGCATGTTTCCCTCTGAATCATCTGATCAATTCAAAAATGACTGAGCAGTGAAACAGGATACAGAAAACTTCTCTGAACTTTACCAGATAGAATGGAAATAACTGGAAAAAAATTCTTTTGGGGCAACTGCCCCAACTGAAATCTGAAAAACACAGAGCAACACCCTCTCCCTCTCAAAAGTAACAGCCTAAAATTGGTTAAACTTGTATTATCTTGGGCCAAAACCATATATATGAGCAAAACCAGATGGTAAACATAAACACTTTTAGAAGTTAATTTAAAACCAAACCTAAAGATACTGAAATTCACTCTCTGAATGCAGCCCTGTAATTAATCAGCCAACAGCTCTCCAATGGCCCCGCACATGATGTCACCACTTGGCGATAATTAGAAGCTGCCATATATTAGAAATAACTTCACACGACTGGTTTAAGCAAGTAAGATTTTTGGCTCCATGTCTATAGTGATAATTTTATTGGGCACAGGATTTTTACTTTTTTTTTTTCCTTTTTATTTTCTCTGAACTGACATCCATTTGCCTGTGCTGGTGAGTTACACAGCTATGTTAGGAATTAGTTTTTACCTCTCTTTATGAAAATACCACTCTTTTTCCTTTAAATTTATACCTGTTTTAAAGAAACCCATTCTCCCCAAATTACCTTTCATTATCAAAGAATTTCCTGCCTGAGGAGAGCATATATATTTGCCAACTTCTGGGATTATTTAGCCATAATGTACTGTGTACTGTCAGCACTCATTAAGGTGACAGTAGCAGTAAAGCAAGCTGAAAATGACTAAATTACAGTAGACTCCAATCAACTTGCATGTAAATTACCCACCCTACAGTTAAGTACTGAGTTATTTAACCTTCTTGCCTACGACAGTTCAGTAAAGATTAGCTCGTGTTCTAGAAAATTATATAATGTTCGAACCCTGATTATTTAAAAATAAATCAGTTGTGATATATGAAGTATAAGAAAAAATTCCAAGCTACACAAAACCGCTGCTGGCAGCGGCTCCGGGGCAGGGCTGGTTTGACTCAGAGCTCTGCAGGCAGCACAGGCAGGGCAGTGAAGGTCGGGGAGCTTTTCTTCTCCCCTTCTGGCTGCTGGGAACCCCTGTCCCCGCCACCTGCCTCATCCTGCTCCTCACATGCAGCCACGGATGCGGGAGCAGGGGAAGGGGGAGAGGGGGAAGCAGAATGCACCGCAGTGTTGGCTGTCCTGGAGAGGCTCCATCACCGAGGGGCAGCACGGCCACAGGAGCCTCCCCTCGGGAAGGTCTCGCAGCCTTTTCCACTGCCAGAAAACACTGTGTCATTGTTCTGACCCGGTGCAGACATGCCGTGGTGCAGCTGACACCTCCCAGCACTCCCATGCTCACCCAGCTTTGCCGTGGAAAACTGGTGGGGGCACAAGGTGGATGTCCCTGCCCTGCCCTGCCCTGCCCTCCTCCCTCAGCCTGTCCTCAGTGGCCCTGCCCGGGGCAGCCGCAGGACAGGGACCTCTGTCCTTCAGCTACCAGAATAGCAAGAGCCAGGCCAGCTTTATCTCACTTAATCTGCTCGGGTGCCTCGTGCCAGGCTCCCTGCAGAGCAGCACCCTGGCGTGCACCGGGGCGCTCGGAGCTTTGGGAATATTCTGACATTTTTGGCCTTGCCAGTTTACAGAACCACTGGGGTTTTTTTGTCTCCTGCAGCACCACGTGCACCCTTGCCCGGCGTGCGGGATCATCTACAGGGCTGATGAGCACCACCCGCCCATCCTGCCTGCCAGGGCTCAGCTGCCCATGCAGCTCAGCGGCAGCTGGGTGAGCACCCGCTGCGAGGTGCGCCCCGCCGTGCTCTTCCTCACCAGGTACTTCATATTCCACGGCAACAACCACACCTGGGAAGGGTATTACTATCACTACTCCGACCCGCTCTGCAAACAGCCCACCTTCACCATCTACGCCTCTGGGCACTACTCCCAAGGCATCCCCTCCTCCAAGGTGCGGGGTGGCACCGAGCTGGCGTTTAAGGTCACCCAGGCGCGGGTGACGCCGATGGACGCGGTGACGGTGATGATGCTCAACTCCTCGGAGCCCGGGAGCTGTGGGCTGGCGAGCTCCTGGAGCGCTGGGGTGGAGCAGGATATAACAGCCACCAACGGGTGCCTGGCTCTGGGCATCAAGCTGCCCCACACCGAGTATGAACTCTTCAAAACGGAGCAGGACACGCGGGAGCGGAGCCTCCTCTACATCGGGGAGAGACCCACGGACGGGTCCAGCCCCGACAGCCCAGACAAGCGACCCACGTCCTACCAGGCCCCCCTCGTTCAGTGTGCTGGAGCCTCGGAGGAATTCCCCAACTACGTTAGTCTGAAATACTCGGGAAGAAAGGATGCTAACGGGAAGGAAGCACTAAAACCTTTGCCTGTGGCCTTTTTATTGTTTATAGCACTTCTGTTTTTAAGATGGGACTAATTATCCATTCAGGTACAGCTCAGAATTCAGATAAATCTTGGTGCTAGCGTGATTTTTATACCCTTCAAACGAGCACATCTGGAATCAGTTTTTCTCAGATTTGGAAATACTTTTTAAAAACACCCAAGAGTGAATGAAGCCAAGAAGATATGCCTGACTCCATACTGTTTGTCCTGTGGCTTTATTGCCTAATCTCCCCTCTTTGCGTGCAAATTTAATGTAGTGACACGGATGTGCTGCACATTGCAAGGGATAATTCAGCAACATGAGGGGGGGCAAAAGTGACATCAATTAAAATTGCTGCTTTGAGCTTTTGACATTGCTGAGATTTAATCAAGAGCTTGATTCCGATGTAATTCAAACATCCGAAGTGTCGGCTTGCTGAGTTTCTTTGAGGTTAAGTTCCCTCCCACCACGCTCCTTTTTGTTGTTCATGCAAATTTAATTTGCACAGGCAGTCAGCAATAAAGTCAGCAAGTGTTCTTGAGAAGGGCACGGCTCACATGCCTTGTATTTGCTGCACTCCCCCCGTGTGTGTGTCACACACACAGAGATGCCACGCGGAGCTGCACGCCCCAGCCCTCCCAGGGCACTGCCTCGGCTGCTGCGCCTGGCCCTGCTCACAGAAGACCAGGGGCAATGGGAAATGCCTCTGTGCACAGCAGCTCCAGCCTCCAGCCTTCCCTGGCTGCAGCACGGCATCCTTGCTGCGTTGCTGTGGCTCTCCAGGGCAGCCCTGGCCACGGGCACTGCCAGGAGTCCTGGGAAGGCAGACATCCCTCCCAAGTCTTCTCAGGCTGGGTATTTTCACTGTCAGTGTCCTGGCACAGCAATTGTTAATCCAGCTCTCCTCTCAAAGTGTCCCTTCCAGCCTCTTTCCTGTACAGATGTTTTATAAATCTGCCTCTGGTGAACAATGGGCTGGGGAGATGCTCAGATCAGACAGCACAGTCAGGTCAAACTGATTCCTACTGACAAGAAGGACAAACTAAAAAATCATATTCCCTGTCTGCTGCAGCTACGAAGCACATAACTCCCTCAGAGAAGCCCTCCTCCAGCAGCTCAGTCCTCTCCAAACAGCCTATGCATCTTATCCACAAAGGGTATTTTGTTAAAGCAGCTATGCAATAGCCACCTTTTTAACGCTGTATTTACAAACTTGCAGCTTGTACTTAAATTATGGTGTTTATAACAAAAGAAATACTTTGGGTGATCTGTACATTAATAATTCAAATGAGATGCTTATTAAATGCATACAATTGTGACATAAATGTTGTCAGCATGTTCACGTGTTCCAGGCATGATCAAATACTCATCATGCACATAAATACTTCTACTTTTAAGATGACACACCGAAGGGCCAGGCTTGGCTGCCTCATCTTGGGTTCCCTCCCCAGTCCGTGGAGGAGCCTCCTCCAGGGATTAGTTCAGCAGGCAAATCCTCCCTTTTCCAGGGGTGGTTGTGCTTTGTGGCATGGAGATCCACAGGCAAACACTGGAAGCACGGGAGCTCTTCCCATCTTGGGGAAGGTGGTGTTTGTTTCCTTTGGGATGCCCCCCCACGGATGCTGTGACTCAGGGCAGCACAGCTGCACCTCCTGTCAACCACACTGGGGTCACAACTTCTCCTTCAGCAGTTTCCCATCGTGGTGCTCCAGGAAAAGCTTCCTGTGACTGACAGCAGTAAAGGCACCTGTTCCTGCAGGACACATTCCCTGGCAGGAATAAGGAACAGCTTTGTGCTGCCTTTGGAGGGTGGGTGGAGGAGCAGGAGGAAGGCAATTCCTGCCCAACCCTTACCCCCAAGAATGAGATTTGTGTGCATACTTTTCTTTTCTCATACTACAGAAATGCATTGAGTGCTCAGGTGCCTCATGGTGTAAAAGCTCCTCCAAGTCCACAGATCCCTTCCAGGTGGGGATGGGATTAGCACGATGTCAAGCGTTACAAGACAACATCTAACACTTATGTAACAGCAGCAAGGCCCTGAGAAAGCTCTGCCCTGCCCTGCAGCAGCTCAGGCACCCCTGGCTCCACAGCTCTGGCTGAACTCCCTAAAAAAACCTTACCAGGATCCTCTTTGTTCTGTTTCCCTCCCCATTAAGGATGCCTCTGAAAGGAAAAAAAAGGCCATGAAAAAGCTGTTTGCATAAATATCATAACTTTTATTGTTCTGTTCACAGTTTTTGAAGACACATTCCTAAATTACACAGTTATTCTCTCTTAAGAATTTGTGCCTTTTCCCAATTTGAATTTGTCTGGGTGGCACTGCCAGTCGGTGAGTCTTGTGTTGCTCTTTTTATGCTCAGAGAGCTGCAGTGTTCAGTGTTTTCCCCCTGTGAAGGTATTTGTGCACTGTAATCAAGACAGTCTCAATTTTGGTAGAAAAACTCAGCCAACTGAGTTTTCTCTCTCACCCTCTCTAAGGCATTTTCACACTCCACCAGTAATTTCTGCCTTTTTTTTTTTTTTTGCATCCATTCCAATTACTCAGCTTCTCTTTTAAAATGTAAATATCCAAACTGCATCCAAAATTCCCAGCTCTCACAGCTGAGACATACAGAAGGATAATCACTTACAGCTAACGGTAATTAAAAACAAGAACACATTTGTATTCATTAGTCTTTTACCCTGGGACTGCACTGGGAATGTACATGGAGCTGTTATTCACTCTGGTCCTGGAAGGGATATTTTTGTTACATTACCATTTTATCAGCAGTGGTTTTGTATGTTTTCATCAGTGATCTGGAACCACTGAATCTACAGAACCCTCCTCTGAGCATCCCCATTTCACTGGGGTTCCCTTTGAACTTCAGCAACGTGTGATTGTCAGGAAACCTGGAGCTTTGCAGAGGCCCAGAGAGACTCTAATCCCAAAGAGAACTGAAAAGCAAAGACACAATGAAAGGACTCACATCCTGCTCCTTCAGGAACATCCCTCTCCTTTTCCATCCCTTCCCAGGGTGCCCCCCTGGCTGTCCTGTCTTGGCAGCAGCTCAGGGACTGCCCCAGGCTCCTCCCTTACAAATGCTGATCCAGGGGTTCAAGGCCCACAGAATGTAAAGTTTGTCAGTGTTCAATACCGAGCATTGCTAAGGAATGACATCCCCTTCCCAGTTCTCTGACATCATCTCTAGGTTTCACCACCTGCATCTCTTAATGGTCCTTATCCTTCTGCAAAGATTTCCTCTGAACTCCAGCTCTCTGAGCACTCCAACCCACACATTTTGCTTTTCCTTTGGCTAGTGCTTTCCTTATTCATTTTCTGCACTTCCTAACTCCCATTTTGAATGCATTGCTGTCTGCTTCCCTTTTTCTCATTTGTTTTATATTACTTTCCATCTAATTTTTCCCTTCATTTCATCACTGAAGCAGGATGGGCAGTTAGCCAAAGTTGTCCCCCTTCTCAGTTGCAAAATTATTGGGTTTTTGGCCATTTAATACCCTTCGCCTAGAAAACTGCCAATTCTAATTCAGTTTTCCATCTAATTTCTTCCCCGCTACCAGACCCGATATGAAATTTGCTCAGCTATGCCCTTTTGAAGCCCCAATTACATTTATTAGCAGCTCACATGGCTCCTTGCTGAGCCCCACTGTAATCAGGATTCCAGCTCCAGTTCTGTGATTCATTTATCTGACATGCACAAGAAAAAACCAAGTAACTTCATCTCTCCTGTCTAACACTGCATTAGAAACACAGGTCTAGGACATAGACCACGAGTATTAATCCTGATTACTGACTTCCTTTCAACTACCAAACAAATAAATACCTTATTGTTCCTGTGAAGAAAACCCAAGCTAACATGTGCTGGCAGGTTTGTACCAGCTGGAAGTTGATGGTAACAGGCACATGTGTCTCAGAAAACTCTCCCCCATTCACTTCTTTAAGAATACTTTCCAAAAGTTTAATAATTGTTTAACCACTCCAAAAAGCAAAGAAAAATAATTCTCAAATAATACATTTTCTGGCTTCCCACACTGAGCCTGAGTCTTCAGTACCTTCTTTAATCATGAGCTCCTCAGACAAGCTGCCTTTCCAATTTTCTGCTTCCTTAGCAGGTGCAAAAGTTTGAAGTATGAGCCAAGTTTGCCAGACAAACACAGTCCTGGGTCTGACAAGCTCTTCACGGCTCAATTAACAGTAACTTGTTTTTCCAATTAACCACCTCATGCCCTCATGCTTAAAATACCTTAGAATGCTTTTCTGCACTGTTGATTTCCCAAACAATCCTTAAACTGAAACAAAAACATACAGAAAAAGTTTTAAAAGAGCACTGAGCTACTTCTTCCTTGGATAAACAATCCAGATGGAATATAAAAGCCTGTCACATACTATAAATAAATAAATATGCTGCCCTGGAACGGCAGGGAGAAGCTGGAGACAGAAACAAGAGTGAAAAGGAAGAAAGAACAAGTTTGATCACAGAAGGTGAGTGGTTATCCAGGGTGGGAAAAGGCATCCAGGAGCAGGCAGACAAGAGCAACACTGGAAGGGTGATGGGAAGAAAGAGCCAGATGGAACCCAAGCAGGCAGCAGGGGAGCAAAGGCAGTTAAAGATGCTCAGCTGCACATGGATTTCTGTGCCAAGGAGCAGGGAAGGAACACAAGGATGAGCTGGCCTGAACCGAAGCGCCGAGGGAGGGGATGGAGTGAGGTTTGACAGCTGAGGATCAGAGAGGACGATGGGCAGGAGGGTCTCCAGCTGCCAAAGAAAGGCTCTTTGGGGCTCAGAACTGGAGCAAAGATTCCTGGCTCCAGTCACACTGGTGTGTGGCCTCCCAGGGCAATGTGGAAAGGGAACTTGCTGCTTGAGCTCCCAGTTCCTCACCCCACACCGGGAGCTCGGGTGAGGAACGGGCGTCCACACACAGAACGAAGGGATCCCCTCGGGACACACACGTGGGTTACACCCAATGCCACGTGTGAAGTCCAGCTTTTCAAATCCTAATTATACTTCAGAGAACTTCTGGAAGGCCAGGCACACAAAGCTGGGAGTTTAGACAAGTTCTGAGCGGCCTTACCTCACTTTTTGAGCAGGTACTCATCAGATACTGCCACATCCTCCCCAGAAACGGCCAAACCAGCAGTGCACAAACCTGGTCCTGCCATTTCCTAATTCCTCAGTGCTTGACTTTGTCGAGTCTTAATAAAGGTCTTTTAGAAGTAGCTCTGTGTGGATAATTGTGTGTGGGAAATCTGCCAACTCAAACATGAGGGAGTTCAAGAGGCTTTTCTAATCTTGTGAGTTTATCCACTGAAGAAAAAGATTTGATTAAAAAAATGAAGTACAGCTAAACTGGGAACAATACTTTACTAGGGGCTGTTCTTCACAGGCACTTCGAAATCTTAAAAAAAACCCCCACAAAATTAGGAACTTATTAAATCAGAATGAAATGTACCGATGCAGAAACATAAACAGAAATACCAGATGTATAATGTCAACTTGTAATACGCAGCTTCAATTAATTCTTCTTAATTCATTTGTTTTCTTAACTTCTTTTGTTTTGCCATCTGGAAAAGGCCATTTTCTACTGACAGATCACAGGAGGAAAGCTCCAAAGTTCAAGTTTGCTTCAAGGGAAAGCAGCTTTGTGTCTGAGCTCGCGGGCCCCGCGTTCCTTTTGTACCTTCGCTCGCCCAGGGGCTGCAGGACAGACTTGGGCCTGGGCTGGGGGGCCAAAAGATCTGTGTAGAACTTTAGGAAAGGTTTCAAAACGTTTTACTCTTCAAGTACAAACAGGAAAGTGGTTCTTTAACAGGAAATGAAGCCACAGGGAACAGGGGAGTGACAGGCCCACAGTCACTCTGAAGTGTGCAGGTCTGTGCTCATTAGAACGTGATGAGCAAGAGATTCCTGCCTGCCTTTGACTTGTGTTGTTTTAAAAATAATCTTCATTTATCCAGTAAAAAAATCAAAATCAACCAATTAATAAAACAAACAAATTTTACAGTTGAGCAGTGGAAACAAGCAATGACTTTGCTCTCTGGAGCTACTCCAAATCAAAGTGAGGAGCAGCACAATGAGAAGTGTCACTGTTGCACTGACACCCATTAGACAGAGCGATGCAGAATACGTGGAGCTGTCAGAGTAGTAGGAAAACTTAAGTGGACATAGCCAAAGGACCAGCACTGCCCTGCTGGGACAATAAAACCCATGATTTATCTGACTGCAACAGATGATTTATACCAGCACTGGATCCCATTGCCATCCCCTCATGAAGCTGAGCTCAAGAACAACAAGGTTTCACTGTAGGAACAAGGAGCCTTGCTCAGGGTCCTTTTCTCTCTAAAATGTCTGAACACTGGTCTGTAGAGATATTTTCTGATTAGTAACTTAATTTTGTAGACGTGCCCAATTCCAAAGAACAGCAACATGCTCAGATGGTGCTGAACTCACTCCTGCACACATTCCTTTCTTCTGTTTTGTATTAGTGTTTCTGACTCAAAGCCCCCCCAAATCATAAATACATACACTGAAATCCACTCCCCACCTGTCCCATCTCTGCTTGCTCCCTTGAGGCTCTGGGCAATGGATGCTCACCCTTTCCCAAACCCTGGAGCAGTGGCTCTCCAGGCCCCTGAGCACTTCTAGTGCAGCTGAGACCCTGCCACAACAAACAGGGGCTTTAATTTCAAACAGAGGGATTTTTGGTGATTTGGTCTCAGTTATTTTATATGGAAAACAGAACTCAGGACGTGGCATTTCAGGTCATCACAAAGAGCAAGAGAAATATGGTTTCAAAACTTAAAGAGTACTACAGTTAAGTCACTGTTATGCCTAAGAATTAAGGACATTCCAATTAAGGCATAAAAGTGCCATTTTTTGAAGAAAAGGGATGACAGTTTTCTTTCACTGGGCAACTGCAGCCTCAAGTGTCTTGAGACATGAATGACCCACTCTGGTGCACACCACGATGTAAATATGTTGACAAGAATTGCAAGTTCACATGTGCAGCAAATAGAAACCCTTCAGAGTTTATTGGTGAGAAGAAACTCTATAGCGATTTGCAAAGTGAAGTTCCAACTTTATCCCACTAACAGCATTTCAGGAGGAAAAAGTCACATGGAATACCACCATCAAGCTATTACAATCCTGTATTTTTAGAAAATGACATTATGGTACATCAACCCCTCTCAACATGACAGACATGGCAGGATCTTGCTCTTGAAGCCCAGAGCTATTCCACAGTAACTTGAGTTGGGTTCTGCCTTCCCCCTGCACTTGTTCCAGTTGTGCACTCACAGCTGACAACTGCCAGTGCACAGCAAGAGTGAGGATCATTCATGCACAGAGTATTTGCTTTAAGATGTGGATAACTACATCAAAAGAGCAGAAACCACTTTCCACTCATTTCCCAGCACGAGGCTCCAAGATATTTTATATACCTATTTATACCAGATTTGCCCAAAGAGTGCACCAAGCAGCCTCTACTGGCTCTTAAAAATGAACAATAAATGTACGTGCAAGTGGTCACCTTAAAATAACAGCAAGGACAATAATTAGATCAGTAATAACTTGATTTCTGCTATCATGTATCAATCAGTCTGCTAACATCTGGTGTTGTGTGAGGACCCCAGACAATGATCTTACTTAGAAACAATATGTTTCATGCATAACTTCCCAAGATGTACAATGCCCTCCAGGATATGAATCCTTCATGGAAACATTTGCTCTGGTGTCATGGAAGGAAAAACTTACAAAAGATTCAGGTGATTTAGGAATATCTATCCACTATATTTTTGCACTGTATCCACAGACTGGCCTCTTGGTAACCTTGGAAGAAAAAGCATCCTTAGGATTTCTTCCTACTGCCTATGACAGAAGGGTTTGGTCAGACAGACAGGCAGTGGGGATCCCACTGATCAGTCATTTCACTTTGAGCTCAGCAAAAGCAAAGCATTACCCAGACAGTTCAGGGCTGCCAGAAAGGGTGAGGGAACACCTCAGAATTTTGTTCAATTCCAAAAGATAAGCAGCTAAATTAAGAATCTTGTTTAGGACTGATGATGTGGGTCAGCCCCAACTGCAGGTTACAGCCATTACCAACAGATTCTTAACTGGAGTCCTCTCTTGGTCACCTTCACCACGTGTTTTCAGGCAATCTGGCAAAGCATGAGAGTGTTTTCTGGCACCTCTTTACCATCCTGGAGTGCTAACACCAGGACAACTTTGTTCATGGATGTTTTAAAGCTCCAGACTGCCAGAGATCACTAAGAAGTGACACCTGAACACTGGGGAGGACAGAAGTGCTGCTGCCTTTGCCCTGTGCCACCAAAGTCCCCTGTGGCAGCTGGCAGAGGGGGAACATGACTACAGATAAACTCACAGCAGACCAGTTTAAAGCTTTGATCTTCCCCTTTTACTCTGCAAAGACAGCAGTGTCTTTTTAAACAAACCTTTATAGGCTGTTTTTCATGCAGAAAGGGCCCTCAAAAATTATTTTTTTAAAGCAAATCAGGAATTCAGCTCTTCTGGTAAGAGTGAGATCAGGATATTTACAGCCTCTGAAAAAAACTACTTCATAGCTCAGTCTCCCTTCATTCTTCAAAGCCATGGAAACTAATTTTTCAGCATCACTTAAAAAAAAAGGCTCTTTTACAATGGTTGATTAAAAAGTTTTCTTTACTCCTACTGCTCGAACAGTATCTGTTCTTGATCAGTTCTGCCCAAGCTGTCCCACTGAACTCCCGGCCTTCCTTCCTCCCAGCTCATCTTCCACCTTCCCTGCCCTTTGCAGGAAGGCTGCAATAGCTCTGTCCCTTCCCTCCTGAGCACACAAGGCACCTGCACTTTAAAATGCTAAAAATACACCTCCCCTTTCTGCTGAATCTCCTGCAAGTACTTCCAGAGTCGTGTTCATAAGCTGAACACACCAGCTGGTTTTTTTCCACCTATTTTCTTATTAAGCCTCACATAAAATTTCACCTATTTGCACTTGTAGAGGAGGAAACCCTTGAGACACAAGTGGGACAAACCTAAAAGTCAAGGAGTGCAGCAGACAGCCTGCAGCCCCAACAGCCTTCTCCTGGAATCACAGGAGGAAGGAAGGAATGACAGAAGTCACTTTTAAGAGACTTATCTCAATCATGAAATATGTTACAAAAGATTCTGTCACTGATGGTTTCTGGGTCTACCATTTAATATATGTGAATTTACCTCCTCAGGAACTATCTCATCTACTAAATCCATCATGGTAAAACACAGTGTTCATACACCTTGTGCTAAAAGGAAGCTTAGAAATCAAATTACCTTCACCTTAATCTGAAGGTGCTGTCAAGTGTCTTAACTACTGAACCCAACACTAACCTGGAGAGTGGGATGTTACCTCGTGCCTCAGCAGCCAGCATGGTTACTCTGAACACCACCTTTGTGTATCAGACTCGTGATGGGGTGGTTTGCATTGATTTAAAATTAGTCTGGAAAAAAGAAAAAATCCCCCTGAAACAAGACTGCAAGTTTCCTTATGCCATAAACAAAGCTGACAAGAGAATACTGCTTCCTCCCCACCTCTAAAACTGTGAGAACAGGACAAAAGTAACAAAGGAAACGTGAATTTGGGGGCTTTATTTTGTTTTTCTTTTCTTTTTTTTTTCTTGTTTTTTTTTAAGATGCTACATAGTCAAACAGGATTGGTCTTTTACGGCATAGGACTAGTTTACTACTAATACTTTTTTTTCCCCTAGATAGACTTATTTACATACAAAACCAAGTTTCCTGACCACTGTTTCCCCAATGCTCAGATGATCAAAACTCCCAACAATTGTGTAGTGCCCAAAAACACCAGGAGGCAGAAGAATCTTGCACCACTACAGCAGCAAATTTTTAGTTCTAGTCACTGGCTTTGAACAGGTGCCTTTTCATACCACGTAGTATTAGTCGATTTTTTTCTTATTTTTTTTTTGACAAGAAGGAAAACATGAGATGAAATACATTAAATAAGTCAAATATGCATTAAACATCTCTGAATAACATTTTTAATTCAACTAAATGAACCAACAGCAGTGTAGCTTGGTCCCTTGGTGAGCACAAGGCATTGCCCTTCATCCCAACTGCGTCCCACGGGCAGCGCGAGCCCCTCGGGGCTGCCCGGCACACTCAGCGTGGCCACACACGAGTCTCTGCAGCTTCTCACTGCTCAGGAAGTGCCAAGAAATTGGTAACTTGCACAGAGTTGAAGACACTGACAGAAAACTGTTAAATTTATGAGCAGAATGGTGGATTGAACGTATTTTACAGATTTTATCAACACCTCCTGCCTAACCCAGCTCCAAACATCCCGAGGGCCAGCTCCAGCAGTGGAGGAAGAGGGTGGGGTTTTTTTCTAGTTTTCCTTTTTTTTTGTCTTTTTTTTTTTAAAAAGAGGTAATCCAGCAACATGTACCAGGGTCTAAGAATGTTTAAAATGACATATACAATATTCCATTGTAGTGTTAAATCAGGATTTTCTCCCCCCCTTCATCACTGAAGCATATTCTCTTTCATTCATTCGCTCATCGTACATTTTAGACTTTCTAGATTATGTTACATAGTATTTGTGCAGGGGTAATTTAAAGGCAAGACCTGTGAGATGTCATACATTAATTTTTTTTCTTTTTAAACATTGTTATGAATAAATTTAATCCAATGATATGGCAGAACCATCAAACCAATTTACAATTTCCAGCATGCTGCCTCTACAAGGCTATTTTTCCTATAATTACACCAAAGACAAAGAACAAAACCACCAAAGCAAGTAGTCTGGAGCTGAGCCCTTCATCCTTGACAGCAGCTGCAGAAGGAGAGATTGGGTTGTTTGGCTGGGGTACCTTCCTCATCCGCAGTCCATCTTCTTCCTAAAGGGGATATATTGATTATTTCTAGGGGAAAAAAAAGCTTTCAAAATTCCCCCTTATCATATTGATTTAGGTGGGTGTTATACAAGAGGTGAAAGGTAATTTACAGCTAATTTAGAGCTCTAGTTCCTAAATAATCCTGAGAAGGAAAGGGTAGTGAGGTAGGAGGGGAATTCTGGATCTACTTGGGTAGTAGAGCAAAAGCCACACATGCTCTTATAAAAGAATGATGGGGGAATGGCCTGAAGATGCTTTTCTTGCTCTGTAAGCAAATACAGTGCTGTTGGGGAAAATGTTTTTCACTGTTACTAAGATAAAGTTGCCTACTTTTCACAACCTTAGGCAATTACACTCATCATTCCCTCACTCAGATGTCACAAGCAAATTTTCCCAGCCTTTGAAGGGAAATCTATTTCCCCCATCGTATTAGTGCTGACATTTTGACATGAAACTAATGGCAATAATTAGGATATTTCCCTGGTAAAGGTTTGACAGCGCACTTGATTGAAAGATGAATGAGACAAGAGATAAAACACTGTAACACCACCAGACAGAATCCTTTCAGGAGGAGAGAGATGATGCTCCTCACCTTTCCCTGAAGTGTTGTGCAGCACAGCTGTGTGTTAGCACACTCCAGTCCACACACACACACTCAGAGCACTTCAGGAGAGGGTAAAATGAGCCTTTTGTGAACTGATTTGTGTCCAGCTGAAGCAACAGTGTTAGACTTTTTAAAGTGATACAGTAGTACAGTGCAAAAGAAGGAGAGAGGGAAGCAAAAGCCTCCAGTCTGTACATAAAAAAATACTCGAAATTGTAACAAAAGTTACTGCAGCCTTAACAACTGTTAGGTAAGTGAATCCAAAGGGTTCAGGGTATGTCAGTGTTTCTCACTTCTGAATTTAAAGGGGCACATTCTGGAAAACTTACTCATCAATTAATTATTCATTTACTCATTGAAGGTCACAGGCGACCTGATGTCCCACTAAGTCTGGACAGGGACAACTGAATTTTGTAAATAATATGATGTTGTTTACATACATAATAATTTTACTGCTAGAAACAATAAATCTTCACTTGAAATATTTTAACTTCCTTCTGCCAGTGGCTCTGGCCTGACACTGACAGCACCTGGGAGCTGGCAGTGATTTAGCATTGCTTTCTGATGTTTTACAGATGTTTTTAACACTCCACAAAGGGAACAAAGAGCTCACCAGTTTAGGATGTTACTGTAAGACACCAGCTCAATTCTAGATAGCTCCTGTAGAGTGTTTATTCAACACTGATTTGCAAAAACATTAAATAAAATCATACAGTACTCATAGTAATGAGTTGCTGGCAAAACAAGAACACAAGAAGGTAAGGTCACGTTACTGTTATATCACATATATTATTTCTGTGCAAAACACAACTGGTTTAAAGGATCTCTTCATGCATCAGCCAGGCAGCATCAGAGCTGAGAGAACAGAGTTCCTTTCACTGGGCTGCAACAGTCACAAAATCTAAATGTTCACTGGTGCTGATATCTATGGAACCAGACACTTCCAACAGATGAAACTACTCTAAAAGGAGTTTTTCAGCCTAGTGGGAAAGGTTTCTCAATTACTGCGTTTCACAGTGATGTGCAGGGAGCACATTTCCTATTAATCTCTCTTAATTTGGCCATTTCAACGGCCTATTACAGGTGCAATTACTAAAACACTCAGTATTTGCACAACACTGCCCTCAAGCTCTCATCAGTTTGGGAGAACAGGGCCAAACCCAACACTGAATTAATTCAGGCTGAGAAAATTAGGTGGGAAAAGAAAAAAAGAGGAGGAATTCATTACTCCGGGTTGCCTCCAATCAGGTTCTCTGACTGCATCACTTGTACCTCCTGTCAAAGGAACCATTGATTTCAGCACCTTTTCACAGTTTATAGAGAGAAAACTAAGTTATCTTTTACTTTATAGACAATATTCAAATATTGTGCTAAGGTCAGGTAACCAAACCTTGAAGTCGGAAGCTTCTTTTTCAGGAAAGGGGTAAATCTGAAAAGAAAACAACAGGAATCTTTACCTTAAACTGTTTAT
Source organism: Margarornis squamiger (assembly GCA_035222235.1). Taxonomy (NCBI): domain Eukaryota; kingdom Metazoa; phylum Chordata; class Aves; order Passeriformes; family Furnariidae; genus Margarornis; species Margarornis squamiger. Next base: position 11,384,801 of record JAWWTY010000048.1, read on the forward strand.
TCTCCTCCCGTAACCTCTGAACTTCTACTTGAAGCCTCTTATAGTCTTCCATTACTTTCTTAACTTCAGTGTCATCCAAAGAAGAACTTATTGATTTAGACATTACAGAGGAATCTGTCTTTGTTGCAGTTGTGGATACAATTTTATTTATTTCTATGTCATGCTGTTAAAAAAGGATAGAGTGATTTTTGGTTAGTTATTAACACCACACCACACACCTGATATTTAGGAGGAGGATCAGGTAAAATTGTCTGTGCACACCTGAACCGTGCCTGTATCAAAAGAAATAAACACCATTTTTCTTTCTGTAACCTTTAGTGCTTTCACAGAAGGCACCACATCAGCAGCAATAAGTGCAGAGTGACCTCGACCTTCCAGCCCCTGCATACACAGAAAAGGCACTATCCTTACACCACAATACAAATGGGAATCTGCTCACAGTGTGCCCATGGAATATGAGTGGTGTCCTCAGCTTTCCCTCCCCAGCAGCTACTCCAGGAACCAGGATCCTGCTACAGTTCCCTCCCCACAGCTGGCTGTCACCTTTCCCTCCTTCTCTGTTTCTGTGGGGATGGTGGAACTTGCAGCCAAGGTGGGGAACAAATTCTCCTCCCCATCATGCCTTTGGATCCGCTAAATGCTCTGCCCTTTGGAAAGGGCCTGGCTCTCATAAAAACCAACCAGCCCCTCCCCAGCCAAGCAATAAATAATCCAAATTACAAGCTGCCCAGTGCAATTGTGCCTTTAGCACCTGCACACCAGGAGCATTTCTCAGTTTATTCAAACCATTATCAGTTCTACAATGGATACTACACAGTTCCATCAGCAATGAATGTGTTCACTATCCCAATAAAAAAGGATTCTACAATATTAAAGCTGCTAATTGCAATATAATCCCTAACTGCATTTGTGTTTTCCTCACCAGCTTTCTACCAATTTACTTGCTAAAATCATCTCTGTCCCAAGGAAGCAAAGGGGAGTGTCGCACAGACAGGTTTATACTGCTGGTGGTTATAACTGATTCAGTATAAACTCCGAGCTTTACAACCATCAATCAGCAGCTTTAAATCTTTTTAAAATGTGATCTTTCACTAAATGAAAACAGATGAACTCCAAGACTGCTTTGTGCTACTGTTGCACTGACATTGTTCAAATTAGCTGCTAGTTACATTAAGGATTAACAAGACTTCAATTAGTTGATATTGTGTTTTTAAAGGGTGATGCCATCCAGGCAGTGAAACAGAGGGTTCTGTCTTTTCTTATAGAGCTGTCTGTATACACATGCCATTTTACAGGATTTACAGTGGTATTAAGTTAAATCACTCAATATGTATCTAAAAATACTCACAGGCTTATCATTTTCTGCTGGTAGCTCAAACACACACCTAAGTTTCGAATCCATGAGTTCTTCCGGTTTTGCTTCTTTCCACTGGAATAATTTAATATTAATTTAATATGAAACATATCATTATAATAAGGCAGATGGAAAAGGCAGTGTATTATGTAAACAAATCACATCATTTTACTCAGAAAAAAACCCACAGGTGTTTATCACGTTCCATTAACCACACACAGGATGAGAAATGAAGTCAAATATGTGACTGATTGGTATCGTGAAAACAGAGCAGGCACTGTGAAGCAAATCATTCTAAACAGTCTGAAACCTCACAGGCAATTTATGGGAACTGGGAGCTGTGTCAGAGTAATTAGCAGAGATAGGGGGAGCTGTGGGCCTGGTTGTTAAAAAAAAAGGAAAAAAGAGGGGTGAATTCAAAGGAAGGGAAAGATTACAAACCCCCAAATCAATCACAGAGCTAGTTCTCAAGTCTTTGCCCAGTGGAGTTCCTATTCAAACTCTGCAAATTTCACATGAGCTTTCTTCCCTAATTGCTATAAACCACAGCACTGTTCTTCCCCCTCCTTGCTTTCCACCTCCTTATTTTTCAGCACCAGTGTCTGAACAACAACAGATGTGCTACACACAGAGAGAGATAATTCCCCTCTCACCTTCTCTCCCCTTCAGCTAGGGAGTCCCCCATAAACAAGCTTCCTTGCAATACTTTTAATGGGGATTAACAGCAATAAATCTTTGCCCAGTATCAGCTGTAGCCATGCAGTGAAAAGATTTATTCCCAGTAGTGATCTACAGCAAGAGGTGTCCACACTCCTCTCCTGGAGTTCTCACGTGCTCCTCTTCACTGTGACCACACTTCTGGGGCCTCGGTATTCTCAGCATATCTCAAGTAGGTGTCAAATTATGGCCAACCCTGTGCAACCTGAAGGAGTATTTAACTCATCCTAAACAGCTGAATCCTACTCCAGCTCTTCTGGGGCTGAGGTCAGAATTCTATTTGGAGCTCCTTGGCTGCCTGGGAAGTGTTGAAAGCTTTATGGTCCTCCCGTAACTGGGCTCACCTGTTCATCCAGAACGGGAAGAGATTTGGAGACTGGGAACAGAACTGAGAGCTGATCAAAGTGTTAGAGGAAAAGAAATTGTAACTGAAAGGCCCATCTAGGTACTAAAAACATTCTCTGCTGGCAGAATAACATTTGTCATGGTATAAAGTGACTCATAAAAATTAAAGAGTTCGAAAGAAAGGCAGACTGGCTTATCTTTCTAGTGATGCAGACATTTTATTACTATTGCTGTTTCTCCCCCTGGATCTTATTTTGAGGCCATTAAACAAATATAGTTCCATAAATCTCTTTCAGAAGGGAAATTATTAACCCTGCAGAGTTCCCCAGCTTAAAAAAGCTATTCAGAAGAAGACACATATTGTAAAGACTACTGTAAAAAAAGCCATGATAATGCACCCTGAACTTATTTGGGCTTGGCTATTTTTAAATAACATACACATACAAACACACACAAGTTCCACACTTTAGTGTAAGGGCCTTTCCCCTTTTTATATCGTGTCCTCAAGGGCTCCCCAGCTAACACAAGCCAGAGTAGGGAAAGCTTCCTTGTGCCTTCTTGAGAAGGAAATCTTCCTGTTAAAGGAAAGCCACCAGTTGACATAATGGTTTGCTCCTTTCAGGTTGCCCTAGTGTAGCCTGACACCTTATTTCTGTGTCTTTTGTCCTCCTTTGCTTCTGCTGCTCTCATTTTTAATCCACAGGATCAAATCTACGAGGACCTTCCATTTAGCAAAGCCACAGCAGACACAGGTAAGGATAAAGAAAAATACAGTACTTGTAAATCAGCCTCTTGTTTCTTGCTGGGAAAAGGAGCTGCTCAAAGGAAGACTTGAGACTGAGAATAGATGCATAAAATATAAAAGATGCCAGACTTAGAATATATTCTATGTATTCTTAGAATATATGGTTCAAGTTGGCCTTTCTAAAAAAGGATATATTGCAAAAAACCTACAACTCCTTGTTTTGTGGCTTGGCATCCCATTACTCACAGCAGCTTCCCAAGGAAGCAACCTCAGACACCAACTGTTTCCCTCAGTGCAAGATTCCTGGGGCTCAAAATAAACAGAAAACACCTTGCCATGCACAGAAATGGAAATCTGGGAAAGCTCTCGAGGATCATTCCAGTGTGGTTTGACAACAGCCCTTAGGCAACGCAGTAAAAGGACTTAGAAAATTACACAGTTAGAAAGAAATCCATTTAAATTAATATCAATACTTACTACTGCTTCCATATCTGAAGTATCAGCTGGAGCAAACATAGACTGAACCATAAACTTGTGTTTACTTTTCTCATTAGGGTCATAGTCAAAAGGCTGTAGCATCACTGCAAGAAAAAACCCCAAAACACATCCCATTAACATTGCTCTGATGCAGAGTCATGCACGGATGACACACTCACCAGATTTCAGAAACACAGACACTAAAATGGTTTCAAGTGGTATGTCATTATGACCAAAGCAGCAGCTGAGATCAGGAACATCACTTTAACCCAAAATTTGGAAAGAAGGTAAGAGAAACAGACTTCTCCACTCTGTCTAGACTTCTGTCTGAGAATTCTGGAATTGCTGATCACTTTACAATATTGTGTACACAACTAAGGCAAGATAACAATAGTAATTTATAGTAAATAGGGTAATTTACGTATCTCCTGGGACAGAGGGGGAAATTGTCAAAGACAGCCTCTTTTTGTCTTCCTCACTGCTGGGGCAGAAGTAACAAGCACTTTGATGAGCTGTACACACAGTATTGCTGATGAGCAAAGTCAAACACTGTAAACCCTGAGGTCTGAGTCTCAGGATGGAAATTTCCTCTACGAAGTTTAAGTGTCTCATGATATTTTTTGTATCAAGTACAAGTATTTCACTTCCAAAAATAAGTCACTGAGAGTTTGTTACCAATTTATAGCTGGAAGTTAATGGTTAAATGCGATATAAACTTTGCCTCTGAAAGGTATACAAGGAATGTATTTCTCTCCATTGAAAAATCAAAAGCATTCCAGAATTTACTTCTGCAGAAAATGACTGTGTTCAGAGGGCAGAGAGGAAGGAACAGCAGGTTTAGGAGGGGGGTGTGCTTTTATTTCACTATTTATGTAGTATTAGCAGTTTCCATGTCTTTTCTTTTGGGGTAAGGAACTAACATGTTAAAGTAACTTGAAGAGGGACAGGAAGGTATTTCATTTACATGGAGTATTTAATCACAGTGGTCATACTTGCAAATGACACCTGGATAGTCAGCTATTGTGACATTAACAAACACAGGTTTGGCTTCAACCTGAGATAGAACATGTGAAAATAAGCAACAGAGTTTACACAAACTCATTATTAGATATTGCAAAAAGCCACCAACCCCCTCAAATATAAAATGAAGCTTATAAATACTGCCATTACTGCTAACACAAAAAATGGTGTCAGGTTTAAAAATTCCCATTTTATGACCGATGAGCTTCCTTCAGTCCCTTAATTCAATCACTGAGAAGAGAAGCAGTTCAAGAATTAGGATTACTTTCAAGTACTGGTGCTATTAACATTATGTGCCCAGATTCATATGCACTAATTGCAGGGGTTTGTCATATAAAAGCAATACCCAAAGATCCCATTTATTACAAATGAAGGCAAGTCAAGCCAATTTGCCTCCCTCAATGAGCAAAGGATATTATGGCAGTGCCATCTTTATTATGCACACAATCTGTGGCCATCAACAACCACATGCCTTTTAAAGCCTGAAGAGAAGGAAGACAATAAATTCTCGCAGATGAGGTGCTTTGAAAATTATTATACATTTCTAACTCACCTTGCAGTGATCAAATACTAGTCCAAAATAAGAGTTTGCAAATTAATATGCTCCTTTTGAAACTGTTTTCCCAGCAGAAGTGACTGCACTGTGAAAACACATATATTCCAACACTGAAAAGCAGCAGCATTTTTTTCTCCGCCGTAGCAGACACTTGAATTATTTCAAATCTACATAATGTGTGAGATCCAACTGGAGAGTCAAAACTATCCCCTGTTTATGGAACTTGTACAGATTGTGGTTTTTATCAGCTCACTTTGCTGAGTGCATCCATAAGCTCTTTTGAAACCCAGGATTTCCCAAGTGACAGAGCTGAATCCATCCCAGAACGCTGCTCTGAGCTCCATTCACTGAATCACAAGAGTGAGAAAGGGCCTGACAGTACAAACCTTGTTAGCACTTGTATTTTCAGATCAATGCATGAAAGCCACATTGACACAAATTATTCAGCAAATGTCTTGTAAGCCAGATGGGAAGCTCAAAAATATGTACTTTGTTCAAGAAGAAACCAAACCATTTCAATATTTATTCACATGCTGCTGGGGCTTTCAGTGAAAAATCAGTTCCATGAAACTGCCCTAATTGCTGAGGATTTGCTACTGGGAATGTGGCTCCTCTGTTTTGAATGGAAATCACATACCTTACACAAAAACCACGTGGAAAGTGTGTTCCTACAAAATGGCTTATCACATCAGTCATCCCATCTAGTCAGAAGTTTCAGCTTTCATCAGAACTCAGGGTTTTAAGAAGCAAAATTATTAATATATTCAAGTTTACTATCACCAGCATTCAGCAGGTATTTCAAACACCTTCTAAACTGCTCCCCCCCAGCTGAGCACCAAAGCAAAAACTGCACAGTCACTGAGAGATCAATGGACTGAGGAGCAATGCAAGCTGTACTTGGGAGCTCACTTGTGTCTCTCAAAATTCAAAAATGAAGGACTGACCTAATGTATATCCTTGTCTGAAGTGTTCCTAAAGCAAAGGACATCAGCCTTCTCACACACTCCTGCTATACCTCCCATACATCTCTAGACAGCCAGGAGAGGCCCCGACCACCCAATATCCTCTTTCTTTTCCCTAGAAGAGTTTACTGGCAAAGTCAGTCACAATGTCAGAAGCACTGAGCTCCTCTGCCTTCCCTAGGGTAAACCTGCTTCCTCAAGGAACAGAGGAAATCCAGAGCAAGGAACATGGAAGGAGCCAAATCTCTAACAGCTGCTGGGATATACCTTTCCCTTCCAAGAGCAGAAGGAACAGAAAAGTCTCCCAGCTCAGATAGTCAGCAACCTTCCTCTAGTTTCCATCTAAATTTATTAATGGCCTGTTTACTTGGTCCTGGACCAATACTGCCCTTCTGCTTAAATATCAGATAAGGGGAAGAGTCATTTACTTCTGGTGCTCTCCAAGACATCAATCACAGCAACTCTTGGCCTTCTGGTAAACTAAGTAAGCCAGACTCAGTGGGCCCTCTCTGGGCCAGGCTCTCCATTCATTCCCTGCACCTGTTCTGGCTTGAACTCCCCTATAGGAGCTACTCTAATCATACACCCAGGAGACTTTACTAGTGCCTTGGACACCAGCATTTCCATTCTCTTATCTCTCATCCATGTGCAGCCTGTTTGCTACACATTTGCCTACAAATGTAGCTGGATGATACTACATTTGCCTTATTCACAGCCACATTATGTCAGCATCTTGCTTAGCCTGGTCAGGCCCCTTTATTTAACAAGCTTGCAATTATAGCAGCAGTATTTTATTCTCCAAATGCACGATTTTGCATTTTCCTAATGAAACTCATCCCCTGTTTGTCTCACTGTGGCCTTCAAGGACACCCAGTTCTGCTGCATAACTTCAGCCTCCCAACATCATCACCAGGGCTTTTAGTGTTCTCCTTGTGCCAGAATTGCTTGTAAAAGCATTAAATAAGATTAGTACCTCGAGTCACTCTCAAGAAACGTCACTGGTAACTTCCTGCTATTACATTTCCATCCACCACGCCACTGTTCACTCTCAAGCAGCTCATTCAACAGTCCGTGAATCTATTTTTCTTTTCTAGCTTTATTGCTCACTTTCCCAAATGACACTGCATGGAATTCTTTATGGTCTGCTCTCTATGTCACCTTTCCATAAAATACCCCAACCAGATACAGGGCAAGCCTCGAGTTCATTGTGCAATTTGATCAGCTCTGCCAGAGGTGAGGAAGGACACTCACATCTCCAGAGACAGGCAGAATCTAGTGCACTCCTCTGAGTTTGTTCCATGTTTATACAAAAACCCATAAAATTTCTGTAAACATTTCAGTAATACTAAAAAATGTTGAACACCAAGATAGACTCTTTTAAAGCAAGGGGCAAAACCAACCCAAAACTTGGTAGTGGCCACAGAGTCGTGGGAGGTCCATGGGAACAGGGCACAGCAATGATGCTGCTGAGGGAGAGTTTGGGGACGCAGCATCGGTGCCAGAGGGAAGGGGGCAGCCCCTCTGTGACAGCAGAGCACAGAGCTGAGCTCCATCCCTGCTGAAGGCAATGCCAGCTGCCTTTTCAAGTCAGGCAAGCTCACCAAAGACTAAAAATTCCACCCGAGGATATCTGACAGCAACCCGAGGCCAGCACCATCCTCTCCCCGTTTTTGGGAGGCGTGCTCAGGCTGCTCCCTTCGTGGGACACTGCACAGATGGCTCCATCTGCACTCCCTCTCCCCCCCTTACACACCTATTGCAGACTCACCAGCATCTTCCCTTCTCCTTTGCAATCCATTCATGCCTTTGATTTAGATTGCAACCTCTCAGAAACAAAAATCAGGTATCTTTGTGGGAATCAGAGGTGTTTAACAACCAGGAATGTGTGCAAATCACTGCTCTCCCCCCAGTCCCCCCGAGCACATGCAGAGCCATCAGCTGACAGCACACACATACGCTCCCCGCCAGTTACATAAACTCAGCTGTTAAAATTACATGCCATTATATAACAGGTGAAAACACGGGCTCCAAACCTGCCATCGCACATGCTGGCAGGGCCTGAAATGCTGGCATTTAGGAAAAGCTGTGATTTGGCATAAAAAGCCATTATTTGAGGCTCCACTAGAATTAAGGAAGCTTTATTTTTTTCCAGCGTTTTGTGTGTTTTAAATGAGCCATCGTATTAGTATGAAATAAAGTGGAATAATGTTCTAACTGCTGCCTCTGTCTTAGGGCAGAATATCTTCTCATATACTTACATCCAATTGTACAGATATAGATTCACAGCAGTGTAACAAAGGCATCTGGTTACTACAGTGCAAGGAGATGAGGCTGTCCCAAATTCAGCTTGTCAGTAACATTCTGAGAAACTAATAATAAATCATTGCAGAGCTCCGTGCCACCACAGGCACTGATTTTTTGGAGAGACAATCCAGTGCAATCAGTGGCTGTGCTAAAGCCAGTCAGCAATTTCCAAGAGCACAGATTGCATATAGTAAATACAGCCCAATTAGTTTGAGTGTCCAGAAGTTACTTCTGAATTAACGATATTCTAATAATTTCTCATCAGTACTATTTTCACTAGCTTTGGAGGAATTCAAGTTCTATTTATTCAAGTGCTATTTTTATGCCCTGTACAAGACTTGAATTACATGACTGAAAAATAACTGATTCAGCAGCAAAGAAACGAATTCTATTTATTTTTCACTTCATTAACTCCAAAATCACTCCTCTGTTCTCAAGCAACGTTACTCCAAAGCAAAGGTGAAACACATCTCCCCCTGTTCTGTGAACCTGAAAACAATTCTGTTCTGTAAGTTAATGGGAGTCCTCTCTTTGATTCCCCCTATCCAGAGGATCCCATCTGCTGATCAGAACCAAGGACACTGCCAACTTCAAGTCCAAAATTAGGTTCCATGCGTGGTTTAAAGGACCTACCAGAAGTGCAATATACACAGCTCAATTAAAGAGAAATTCAACCTCAAGACTAAGAAAACTCCAGTTTAGAATATTTTAGGAAGTAAAAAATTAACACTTATAACCCCAGAATTCTAACACATCTACCCATAAATTTACCTTAATATGTTACCTGAGGAACAATGAATGTGTACTATTTGCATTTTAAAATATAAAGTTAATGTAAGGACTGGCAGTTTAGGATCATTATTTATTACTACTGTTATTATCAGCATGAAAATATTAGAACACAGACGTGAGCTTGTGATTCAATAACCACAGCCATTTTCAAAACTAACCAAATCATAAATCGCTATTAAAAAAGTTATCAGAAAAGGGAGATTTTTTTAAAGCTCTGTAAGCAAGAGCAAAGCACAGCAGTCCCACAACGGGATACTTTAAGTCTTGGACTAAATCCACACTATCTGGTGTGCCAGTGGGAAGAGTGAGGCTGGAAAAGCAAGTTGCTGGTAGCATAACATGAGATGGTTCCTACAACACTCTCCTGTACCATACTGGCTCAAAGGGACACTGTGAGCAGAAGTTTAAGAAAACACTCAACACTGAGATCAAGACAACATTTAAAAAGCCTGGTAACACCCTGCAAAGGAAGCAGGCTTTTAATTCTGAAAGTTCATCTGCAAGATGAAAAGCAACCACATCTTTATAGCATGAAGATAATTTGTAGCTGGAAACCATGCTAATTTTCATTATCATTTCATTGATTTCAATGCATTTGATATGCTTGCCTGGAGCTAGGAGAGATGACAGACAGCTTTACTTGGGAATTGTCCCGACTTTTAAAAATCTCAATTTCTCTCTAGAGAGCTTTTCCATTTACATATTAGTCATTTCAGAGCTCACTGGGTACTTGCTGGCCAGGACTTTGCTTTGCCTGCCCCACCTGTAGCTCCCACTCCAACTGAGGCACAATCCTGCAGCCTTTTGCACGCTCAGTTTGACACACAAATCCCAAAGACAACAGATCAATGAGTGAGCAAATGTGGGCACATATAAGAAGACTTACAGGATTAGACTTGCTTAATGTTACATTGCAAAGTATTTTTGGGATCAATTTTTGGTTTGTTGAAGGAAGTTCCCCAAGGGTGAAGTGTTAAAATACTTTACATTTTATCAAGTGAAAAAAATTGAAGCCTTGATTTTTACATGATGATTTTTTTTCAAGTAAAGCAGTGGTTTTAGCTTCACATATTCTTTATTCCAGGCTAGAAAAGGCTGATAAGACACAAACAACAAACTGTATAACCTATCAGTAATATTTTTTATGATGCTAACATTAAATTTTTTTAAGAATAGGAAAGCAAAACTGCATATTTATAGAAAATATTTCCTTAACTAAAAAGTCTGACCTCATTGATCAGTATGCCACAACTACATGCTTTGACAGAATTCTTTTATTAAAAACATGGATCAGAGAAGTCATTGAGAAAATACCCTGTTCCCAAGCATGTATCATCAGCAAGTTCATCATATGCAGACATTCTGTTCATGGCAACACTCAGCTCTTTATGCTTTCAAATTAAGCCACTCCTTTGTTTTTCCATTACCAAACTTAGGCAAGTCAAGAGCTACTGACTCATTAGAGAAAATCATTAACTTTTTCTGTGCAACAGCAAAGATTTAGTCATTTGACATTTTTAACACCAAAGGATATTGAATCTTCAAGGAACACAAAACAAGCATGGTCTGAAAGTGAACATTTCATTGTTGGTTACATGAACCAACCCCAGTCTAAACCAGTGGCTGCAGCCCACCCAGTTTTATTCTCCCCTTGACGTGCTCATCCAAGCACTTATTTGACCCCGTGGTGAGCTGGTTCAGGAAGTTAAGCTGGCAAAAAACTAACTGTACAAAAATAATCCCACAGGGAGGGCAGGGCTGCAGCAGCACTGGTTTGGATAGGCTGGCTGTGGCTGTTAATGAGTCCCATAAATCATTTATGTATTTCTGCCTCGTTCCTCTCCAAAACAAGATGTAAACCCAAGCCTATTACTGCGAGACCAGGAATGAGGGAAGTAAGGCTCTGTGGAATGGCTGCTTCTCCATGAAAACACAACCTCTTGAGTTCAACAACATACCTTCGGGCTGCAAAGCATCCCAAGCAATTGATGAAAAGAAGCTACTTTCAAATCACCAAAAAACCTGCTTGAATGGCTTACCAGAAACATTAATTGATGTTCCTGCATCGATAATTCCACTGTTGGGCCTTACACAGTATCTACGTGGGGCTGTGGTCTTAACTTTGAAGCACACATTTCTGTCTGTGGGGTTGCCGAGCTTCAGGTTTGTGGTGACAACATCTGTGAAAGGACCTGGGGAGGAGAGCAGAGGCAACACTTGAAATCACACAGAAAGTACTTTTCAAGCAGGAGCTAAGCAGGCTCTAAATCTCTGTTCACAAATCTTATAAAGTAATTAGATGTCCAATTTCCACCTGCAGCACACACAGATAATCATGCACGCAAAGCCGGGGCCAGCCCTGCCCAGCAGCTGAGATGGTCATGAACTGCCAGACAAAGGGGGAAATCACTTACACACTGTGCCAGCACCACAACATGGCACTCAGAGGATGCCAAATTCCCTGCTGCATCACATTCTCCACGCCAGTAAACCCAGGCTAACAGAGACAGCACATATATCGTGCTGTAGATGATAAATAGTGAGCACAACAGAGTTTGTTAACCAGGCAGGGAATGGTAACAAAGGGGCTACCACAGACCCAGCTGCAAGTGAAGCTGGATCTCCACAGAACCAGGATCCCACCAGGTATTCAGGAATGCCACACCAAAACCAGCAAAATAAGCATTTAGGGCACATTCTCTTTTCTGTACCAAGTTTGGGGTTTGGAGGTTTTGGGTTTTTTTTTTAAATAACTCTCTTGGCTACTAGAAATCATAAACCAGAAGAAATAAAATAGCCTACCTCACTCAGGACAGGAAATACTCATGTGGAAACAGGAAAATTTTTAGACACTGAGAGCAGTGGCAAAGATTTCCACACTAGCAAAGCCAGAATCAAACCATTGTCAAGTTCTGCAGCACCAAGTGCAGGCAAATCCATTTCTCACAGGTTTGCTGCCTAATTGGAGCTGCCCAAATCCCTCAGGTTAGAGGAAAGCCTAGTTACTGATTTCCTACAAGACACTGATAAATCAGACAGGCAGCACACAATTGCAGGGCTTTACAGATGGTAAAGAAGTAAAATTAAAAGAAATGTAACCACACTTTGATCAACTGTCTTCTGCACAGAAGTGATTCATTTGATGCTGGAATAAAATATTTTCATCTGTCCTCAGGAGTGAAAACAAATTGGTCAAAGAAAAAGCATTGAACTTTTCCTGGCAGAAATGACAGCCCTAAAATTGAGAAATGGTGAATGACGATGATAATAAAAATACTGGCAGGTGACAGTCCACCATCCTCCTCCCAAAGCATGGCTGACTTAAAATAATTTCAGTTTGATGCTGTTTCTACAAATTTATCACACAAATTTGCCTCCCAAGATGACATTTAATACAGCTGTAACAGTACTACAGTCCTGCAACCTTAATCCTCCATTTGTTTACAGTAATTAGAAGGGGAAAACCCCAAAACAGTCACACAACAAAACCCTCCAAGCAGACAACAATGGAGCACCATTTCTGCTCCTGCTCTGACCAAACCAGCTTTGCATTTACAATGCAACCTGGGAGCAAGAAAGATTGAAGCAATAAAATTTTCAGATCCCATGGCAAAGATTTCACGAAACCTGTGCCTGGTGAAACACTGAGATGTGAGAGGGAATGAAATACAGCTGTCAAGTCTTCTCTGTGTTCTGCATGCAGAGAGAGACTTCAAGCTCATGGAAAATAACTGGGCAGAAGCAGCCACGAGTTGTTATAGAAGTTAAACAAGCCAAATTATCAGAAAAATCCAGCAAGCATTTAGGTGTGTAAAGACAGTAGCAGATCTTCAAAACAGCTCTAACTGGGAGAAGTCTTAACATTTCAGAAGAAATTACAGGATGCCTAAGCATTAAGGATGTGTCTTTAGTAAAAAATTACAGCCTGAGCTATTGCAGCACAGAGGGAGGGTGGGCTGAGCAAAGCCCTATATATGCAGCTGCATCCTCAGCAGTGCTTTCCCGGTCTGTGTGCTGGGATGGATTTCCTGGGGGAAACACCATGTTTTTATCTGGCTGATCCATGAATGTGTGCGGGATTTGTGTGCCCCAGCACAGAGCTGCTGTTTGAAACACTAATACGACAACAATTCTGTGTGGAAAATAATTTCCAAATGGAGTTACTTATTGCTAACATAGATCATACCAAAATATTTGGCAGCAAAACCTTCCAGCAGACGGAACTCATTTCTTCTTGTCTGCTTGGTGTTTGCTCTTCTGTTCTGTCCACTAAGCTTTAAACAGTTTCTTTAGCTCCATTTTCCCCCAGTTCCAGCTTTTGCAGATCAGCCAGCACAACTGCACTAGAAGGCTGACATCTGCTTCCAGCAAACCTGTGTGAGGCACACTCCTCATGGCACTGCTGTCCAAACACTGCAGCAAAGCAAAACACAGCAGGCAAATGCAGGATTAATGTGCCATTGTAGGTGTTCTGAAGTGTGTAAAAAAATAATCAGGCAACAGAGTATTACTCAGGGGTAATTGGGGCATGGCAGTGAAATATTATCAGCTTGGCTGGTCTGCCTTTTGAGAGCAGGGCCCATGGACTGCCAGCTCGGGCTGAAGCCTTGAGAGCCTGTTGTTAGACTCCTATAGCCAAGGTTACACGTTTTTGGGGGAGGTTGGGGTATGTGGGAGAACTATCCCAGGATAAACACAAGCTAATTCTTTACTGGAGATACACCTTTGCTTTCCAACATCTGGATGAGAGCACAGCAGATAAGGCTGGAGTGGATATTAACAGTCCTATGAGACACACAGCTACGCTGGAGCTTCATTTTCCAACACAAGGGATTAGGAATTCTGGATTCATACCAGACACAGCAAGATAAAATGCTCTACATTTCTTCCTGATGACTTTGTCCCCACTACAGTTTACACAAGTACAGGCAACACCTGGACAATGCCTGTTCCCCCAAGGTGGGCAGTGAGCACAGTTACAGTCAGACTGGTGCCTCTGGATGGTACTTGGGTAAAAGCAAGTGAAGACTGACTCTTACTCTGTTCCTAAATAGAAGCTGGGTTAAAACCCACAAGCCTTACTTCATGACATTATTTTGTTTTGAATGTTTCTTTGATTGCTCATAATATTCCTAGATAAGTGAAACTCATACTAAGGCAGGGTGCTTTCCAAGTGACAATTTGCACATTAAAAATCATCCCAACTATTTTTCTCACGTGTTTTTTAAAGATCATGAGAAAAATGCCACTGGTGTCATCCCAAGGACAAAGTTATGGGAAACAGGGTCTGTGCATGCATCATCTGACACAGGGTTGTCACGGGAGCGAGCTGTCTACAAGGAAGAATGTAGTAAATTGAATTTGGTGGTGAAAGTCTGAAATATTCCACAAGGACTTGATGACTTTTTCCTGCCAAAACAAAGTCAACTTGTGTTAATGCAAACTGGGCATGTAGTGATAAGCAAACTAGCAGAATTACTGAAAGGAAACATCCCCTCCTGTATTCATGCAACAAACAGTAAGAGGTATCATGGTTTTTCATAGGGTCACTTTTGAGTAGGGTTAAGTTTCAAACTACAGCTGTGGCTTCCCACCCAGGAGCTACACATCCAACCCTTCCCATGTGAAGATCACAGCATTATCTCAGAATTAGCCACGCTCCATTTCCTATTCAAACACCAGTTCTGTATCAATCTTCCCTAGGAGTACCATTCTGCAGTGCACTGCATTATAATATCCCACATCATCTTAGTAATACAAAAGTCTGGGAATTAGGTCAAAAGAACATGATGTCAACTCTATTTAAAATTTAAATAACTCTCATTGCAATAAAAATTGCCCATAATTGTACCAGCAAATCCAGGCTGATAAGTTTTTCATCAGCACAGTACTCACTGTGAGTTTCTGGCTACTCACAGAAACCATGTTCTGCAGTGTACTTATTCTGAATCTTAATACAACCACTCTCACTTTAACAAAAATTCCATGCTTTAGCAAGGCAAATAAACGGTCCTCACACTGTTTGGGATGTGAGGGAAGTCAGCACAAGTATCAGCAGGGGAAAGCTTTGATGGCACAGGTTGGGCAGGAACATTCAAACCCACCAGGAACAGTCCTCTGCAGATTCGTACCTGCAAATACTACAACATCTTTATAATTAACGACACACATCGGGTGGGCCACTGTCCCAGGGCTGCTTTATTCCTTCCTGAGTCCATCTCACTGCTGACAGGAGGTGTTCTGACCTCTCCTCTCACCACCTGCCTGTGCAGGCTGCACAGTGTGTGCCCAGAGCTGAGCCAGGGAGCTGCCTGGGCTGGAAATTAATCCACTTACCAGGCAGGGAGCGAGGGAGGGGCAGTGGGGAAGAGAAAAAGGAGAATCAGTTTTCAGCCAGATCAAGCAGCACTCAGACCTGGCATCAGGGAAACAGCATCTTCCTGCCCAGCATTCTGCCAGATTAAGGCAACAAGGTCTCACAGTTGGCAGGTTAAAGCCAGCACACGCATCCGGGCATATGCACTGCAGTCACACTTGTAGTGTTGGCATAGCTGTTGAAAGTAATTAAGGCACATGCACAATTTCTTTGTGCTTAAATCTAATGCAAATTCTCATCTGTTTAAAGCCAGGAATCCCCTAAAAAATTTAGTGCACTTTTCACAGAAAAGCACTGCAGGATTACTTGATACAATCATAGCCACGTTCAACTGGCAACCATTGATCCACAAGACTGAGTAAATTCTCATCAAGCTGTCCATGCTCTTCCCAGAGTGTTTTAGATGCACTGTGAGCAGCTTTCCCTAAACACCTTCAGCCACTCCAGCTCACCACAGACAGGTACCCAAGAGCAAGGTAATTGGAAACAGCCAGAAATACAGGCAGAGCTTCTAGTGAGATAACCTCTCTTGTGCTTCCTTTGTGGAAAGCAGTGGAATGCAATAATAGCACGGGAAGGATGTATTTCACCATGGTTTAATCCCATCGATGTGTCAGATGAAAGGCATTAATCACCTGACATATTAATCAGCCAGAGAAAGGTAACCAAGGAATCTTTAATAAGGGAGATGGTGGAAAGCAGTAGAGGGGGAAAGTAAATTGTTTTGTGGCTATTCTCAAGAGCCCAAATCCTACACAGGCTCATGTGACTAGTGGATGTCCACATGGGCAAAAATTCACCCACTAAAAGGGCCACATTGACCCTCCGTGTGCAAGGGGAGAGGGTGGGGTTGAGTGTGACACTTGAGGTTCCTTTCCCACAACAATCATCTCTCCATCTGACTATTTCAGTCTTTCCACTTGCAACTTTTCTCATCTTCACATCTGAGCTGTTCCTTTACTATGTCTCTGACAGTACCAAGTGTTTCATTTTATTTCCACAATTTCTCCCATTTTATTTCTCTGGATGTCTATCAGCATAAGAGAGACTGGCAAAATAAAAGCACTAGTGATGTGCAAGAGGGCTCAATAAGAGGTGAAGAACTTGCCTTACTGTTCGCTTCTTTTTCAAGTTATATATAAAGCTGATGACCTTTGAAGATAAACACTAAAATGAAAAGAGCTGAAATGTCAAGCAAGACATCTTGAGCTATCAGCCAGGTGCCTGTGAATCAAGAACACCCAAGATCCAAACAAATTCTCCCACCAGAGTTCAGACAAATCACTTAAAGGCTTGATCTTCTGCTATTAAGAGCCTTAAGAGTTGACAGCAGCTCCAAAACAGAAGCAGGTTTGGACCCTTACAGTTTCCCCCTCTGTGAAGTCAGAAGAATACTTACCTAATTACAAAAAATCTTGTGAAGATTAGTGTTTTAAAAAGTACTGTGTGCCAAGTTTTAATAATCATCATCATCATCATCTGGCTCTGGAGACACTCATAATTAAGTGAGCATCTGCAACTTTGGAAATCAAAGAAGTCGAAAAATGAGGAACAAGAAGAGCCTGTGTTGCACAAACATCTGATTTCACAAAGAACTCACTGAGGGGACCCAACACCCCCAAATTTGGGAATTATTTTTAAGAAAAATCCTTGTGTAAACCACTTGCCAACCTTTCAACCTCAGCTCAGATTTTAGAAGGAATTAGCTAGAAACCCCCACCCCAATGTCTTTACTCATAGCACCCACCTTCTCACCCCAAGAACCCCGCAGAGCAAAGTGATGGCAGAGAAGTGCTCCCTTCCACTTCTGCTGTGTCAAGCAGTAGATGCTTTGATGAAAAACACATTTCAAAAATAGAAGCAACATCCAAATGACTCCCCATGCAATAGCTGCTGCAGTGGAGCCATTTTTGTAAAGGACTATGCAATCAATAAAGTGACCTAAGAGGGAGAAAAAACCCCAGGATGCAGAAACGCGACAAAATTACATGATCCAGATGCCAAAGTTGGAGCAAGGCTGGCAGTAAGTTATTCCATTTGGATGGATTAATCAGTGTCCTTCTCTGGCCTATTTTGGCATAAATGACTTTTCTCAGAGCGTGCTCATGCTTGATGAGAAAAAAGACCCAAAACCCAAACAAATATGAGACTGAAGACTATTTTCAGGGTATCTATTAGTATGCAATTTTTGTCACCTTTATCCCTCTGAGGATCATTAACAGTCTGACTTCAGAGTTGTAAGAACTGAGAGGCCACACATAAGCTTGCCAAGAGAAACAGTAGAATATGTCCTTCATATAATTTTGGTACCAGTGTCATTTGTTTTTTTCCAAATGATCCCTTCAGAGTTTCATTACACCCAAACATTACTAACAGCAAACTCCAGCAACAAAATCACACAACACGGAATACTTTCTCCACATCCTCGAGTTCAAACAGATTTCTGCACAACCAAGAGACTGAGAGCAGCCTTGGTGAGCTTTTAGAGGTGCATCTCTGTTTCAGCTGGGCTTTCAGACCCTTTTAGAACCAAACATATCGTGTTACTCTGCTCACAAATATCACGTGTACCAACTCTCCCCAGGTGTGAAAACAGCTCAGAATCTCTTTCAATAACCACGAGGTACCAGAGCACTCAGAGTAAAACACCTGCTTATTGTACATGGCCCGAAGCCCCATCTGTGGGGATTGCAGGGTGGGAATGGAGAGGACACTGAAAAGAGCACAGGGAGCAGTGGGGATGCAGCACCAGAGAGCAGCAGGATGATGGGCTGATGTGCAAAACTCCCTGGCAAAAACACTGCTAAAGACTGAACAAAATGTTGAGAGTCTCACTGGAAGATGCAGCATGACTTTAATCACCATCCTTAACTTTTTCTTGTAATTTTTCCTTGTCTAATTTTCATCACTAATCTCCATTTCAAATGCACATTAAAATGTTAGGGAAGGAGCAACTTAACTACTCTAATTTTATGCTCACATATACTCTTCAAATAGACAAATGTGATGTGCAACTTAAATAGCAGATGAGCAAATATTTTAAGTGCAAAACTCCGCATAAGTTGGAAATACCAGAAGAAAAAAAGAAAATTAGAGATTTTGGGGATGCACAACAAGTAGCTGCTTTTCTCATAAGTTTAAAAAAAACCCCAAACCACATTAAATAGGCAGTGGGATACTATTTATAGCTACAAATAAGGAAGGAATCCTGAACTGAGGAAGCTTTATTTTCAGGGGAGCCATTTGAAAACTAGCCTATTAACTGTACTGTTCCTTTTCACACGAAGAAAACCAAAACCAAATCAGAAATTTAGTCAGAAGCAGAGAGAAAAATTAATCAGAAAAAAAAACACAACACCAACACCACCTAACAGCTTTTACAGTCTGGCATAGAACAAGACACAAATGTCAAGTTGTGTTCTTCAAACTTCAGCTTCTGTCTTTTCCAATCTAAACAATTCCATGATTCTGTGATCACCTGCCCCACTGTATGACACCAGGAAACACAGTGTAAAACCAGCCACGCAAAAATAAAGCAAAAAGGTAAATCTTACTGCCCTTACACCTTTGCTCCTACTCTGGTGAAAATGTAGGAAGGCCAGAAGAGGAGACACTGCAAAGCAGAGGAAACGCTTATATTTTGAGAAGCTGCAAAATATATTGTTAATTTCCATATCACAAGAAGCAGCAGTTGCAAATATCAACAGGCCACAAACGTGAAACTGCACAAGGCAGAGGATGAACTGCTGGGAGAAACATCAGAAGCACCACCAAGGATAGTGAGGGTGAAGTAACTGGTTTGAAGAAAAGGCGCAGTCTTGAGAAAAACAAAACAGTGCAGTTTTTTCCTTAAAGAATTACAGTCATTTGACGTGCCTTCTACAGGCACAACTAATTTGAATTAGGCCTTTTAAAGTGCTTTCAAAAACACAGGATTTGGCTCCATAGTGATCCCCACACCTACATGATTTTATAATCTGCATCCTAAGTAACTGGATCACCAGGCAAACCTCCCCCTTCTCTATTTTTCCACCCCTCGTGGAAACCAACCAAGAAAACAGGATTAAATTTAGAATGATAAAATCTTTAATCCATGCACCATGGTATGAGGGACTTCGTTTACAGCTCAGAGAAGCAGACACTAAAGTAGTTTAGTAAAGAGATTATTTTCACGAAGCATTTATAATAACGTGGGATAAGTACTGCAGGCAGCAGCAGAACCCAAACTGTACAAATGTTTTTGAGGCCACAAGAATTACAGATGAAGTAAGCAATTCTCAGAACTGTTCTAATAGAGCAAGGACACACAGTCAGCTCTCAGTCTGCATTGTCTTGCTGGTGTAAACACGGAATCACTTCGATCCATGTGCATTTTAACCCTGAATTAAATGTGGAAATGGTGATTTGCTTTGCATACATTTTCAATGACAGCAAGACTGCGACAGCTGTTCCAGACCGAGGGCACAAACCCCTCTTTAGGAAATGTTGCCTAACAGGCCAAGTTTTAAATTCAACAACACCCCAGACATCTCAGAAATCATCCTATATGCCCCTACAGACACTTGGTCTACAAAGCAGCTCTGAAAGCATTTTTATGTCAAATAAATACTGGGTCAAACACCAGAGGAAGAGACCTAGCATGAGGCTGGCCCCTAGCTTAGACAGACTGGTACTTAAATATTCATATATGGATGGAAAATAGGCTTCCTTTCTGCCTCTGGTCATCACACAGGAAGGCAAGGAAAGGAGCCTTCAATGTTCCTTGTGGTAGGAATTGTCACAGCAGGGCCAGAGTCCCTCACCCAGAGAGGTCTGACTGGGAAGGGTTCCTGACCCAACCAGGGAGGATTTACTTGGAGAGAAAAAGCCAAACAAACAACTTGCAGCAGCAGGATGATGATGTTAAAGCTCACGTTCCTTACAAACACAAAGATGAAATTTAAGCCTGAAACAACAGCTGTTACCACAAACAGAACTGTTGCAAACACCATCAATAAAGCTTTCAAAGCCAAACAGCCACAGTGACAGGGAAAGTAAAAAGGCTGTTATTGTACCAACTATGAAATGCATTCAGTAGTTATTAGCTGTTCCCAGCAGGCAGCAAACACAAGACCAATATGGTAACAAGATAGTAGAAAATGAGTGTGACTGCAAGATGTGGGCAGAATTAGCAAGGGTCATTTGATTCCTGCACCCTCAGCTGGGCAGAAAGCTGTGTTCAGGGACTCTCAGAAACAAGACAAACCCTCCCTTGCCCAGTTTCCTGCAAAAATTGCATTACAACATATGTAGAAGTTGCTCATTTGATTCAAAACTCGTTTGATGCAATCAATACCTTCCAGAACTGGCTGCATACAACAAATTAAGCTGCTTTTAAAATTGGGTATTTATTCATAGATGTAAGCTGACCTGAGCTCATGAAGTTGGATCATTTGCTATGGTGATGATGTCTTTTTTCCAGTTGAGTTTCAAAACAGATCTGACAATCTATTTAAAGGTTTGTACTTGAATTTTTACAGTCCTAATTCTGAATTAGAGAGCAATTAAACAAAATTCACTCTTGTATTCAGAGGTAGCTAACCAATTTAAAAAGAAATAAAGCATTGCATAACTACTGATAAGTTTTTAATTTATAAAACCTGTGCAGCGAGGAAAAAACGGGTGATAATTTATTTTCCAGTGAGAAGGAACTATCAGAAACTCCTGTGCAAATTCCTACTCCATATTCCTCTTTCATGGGTGACAGGGCTTTGCACATGCAGGGGAGCAGCTGGGAAATACAATTTACTGCTAAGCACCAGCGTGGACCTGCATCCACTCCAACACATTAACTGTGGCTCTATTTACCATGACAGCCACACTGCCAGGACTTGAGACAGCCACTTCTTAAGGTATGTATTTTCAATATAATTTGTTATCAGATCTGTCTTCTCAAGTGATGAATAGAGGTCACAGCCCATCAACCGCTGGCAATTCGCCATCCTGGTGAGCTTTCAAGAACAAACTTGACAAACTTTTTCATGTATCATTGCAAAAGTTGCAGAGCTCAAAGTGAGCTGAAAATCCATGCACAAACATGGATTCCCAAGGAACAGGAAGTTCTGAATATGCATGTCCCTTCCCTTCCAGTAAAAGCAAGTAGCTGGTCATATTTAAAACACAAAATCACATAGACCTAAGAGAAGCAACAGCCGAATAACAAACTACATCACTGCATTAGGTCGTTCCTTGAAATAGTAATACTTTGATCCCATTAATGCTCGTAACTTCAACTGGAATTCTCAAAATCTAAGCAGTACAAAATTATTCAAAAGTCCTTAACCCATAAATCACATTGGCCAAAGCCTTCAAGCAGATTGTGGTATTTTTGGAAATAGTCTTGGGAGACCTAAATACATTAATTAAATTTAATAGAAGATGCAGTTAAACCTCCTTGACTGCCTCACACATCTCAATTGTTATTTGGTGCTCTAACCATCCTATTCCAAGTTTCTGTTAGTCCCCATATGCACAATTCCTGTCCCACTTCCCAGTGGAGCTGTCAGTGCACAGGACAGCAGCAGAGTAAGAAAGTTCAACAGATGTATAATCTTCAACTTATTCCACCTGTCATATAAAAAGAGGGGTGTTGTAAGACACTCACAATGTATCACTATTGTGCTTTTACCTCCAGGTTTTTCCATTCAAATACTCTCTTTTACAGTGAAGAGTCTATGCAAAGCACTGAAGGAATTACAAAACTAAAGGAGCACGTGAAATCAGAATAATTCAGTGTACAAATAAAATACTTCATAGAATAAGTTATTAATTTTAGCTAAGCTGCAAGAAAAGCGAGCATGACATGAACTGCACCAGAAAAGGACTGATTTTGTTTGATAATTGGGCTACACTTGTATAGATTTAGGAAGCCTGCCTGTTATTTAAAAACTCGTTTAAAGCCTATAACTTGATAATCAAATTCAAACATGTAGAGAGATGTAAAGGTTTCCTCGTATTTAATGCAGCAACAATGATTTTACTTGGAATCAGGCCAGACAGAGGGAAGCATGGGCTGGTACATTTTTCAGCAGAAAAGCAGAGAGCCATTGGCACAGCAGCCTCTGAAGAGTCAAGAAATCCTAGTCCTGACTGCCATTCTGCTGTCAATACCAGGAGGGCTCTAAGAGTTTAAAGAAAACAGCATGTGAATTTTCACCTTAAAAGATGCATATTTATTATACTAAACAGGCAACTTCTCACAACACTGTCAGTATTTTACATTCTTAAATATGCCCTGTTCCTGTGGCAGCAACTGGAAATCCCTATTTATCCAGTACAGAACAGAATGAGCAGAGAGTCAAATCCCTCCCAACACGTTCAGTGCAGGAGTGATTCAATCATCCCTGATTGATCAGGACAGGGTGGAGATGGAACTATATGGCCCAGCTGCAATGTGTGACCAAGTCCTTAACCTCTCTTCTGGGACTTGGCAACTGCAGGTTCAGCAAACACTGACCTTACATCCCAAACATTACTGCACTGCTGGACTGAAGAGCCTGAGGCTGGTATCTGGTAGGAATGGGATGCCCATGTGGGATACAGGAGGCTTTGCACACCTGCACTGCAATGTACAGATCTGTATTTGCACAGCCTGATCTGGAGGAGCTCAAACTGTCTCGGCAGGGAGTGGCAGCCACCCAAGCCTGGTAATAATGCAGGTTACACAAACTGCATGGGACTGGGGCTAAACACTAAACATTGAACACTTCCAGTGCTGCAGACACATTGTGGGACTGAGCACATCCACACAGGGCAAGGCCACACCTTTGGGGCTGCAGCTTTGATGTACCCAGGGGATGCACTTGAGCCAGTGACAGGTGACAGCTTGGAACCAACCCTAAGGCCCCAGGCCAAGTCTGAATCCCTGCTACTATTAGGACTGCAGAGGATTGGTTGTTCTGGTTTATTACTGTGCCCTTTGCAGAAAGCAAAGCTACACAGTGACATTTTGCCTAGGTGTAAGATCACAAAGTGGGGACAGGAACCTGCATTTCCAAGTGGCAGTGACTCGCCGAGTTTTGCGAGGCACTAATCCCTGTTTGGCAGTACTGCCGTGAGCCACTTGGGGAGCACGGACAGAGTGCTGAGTCATAAGTCCAGCCTAACCTGGAGCAAACCTCCAAAAACGCTGCCGAAATGTCCCTGAGCCTGCACCCCCTCCGTTCTGTGCGACCCCTTCTGAACAGCCCTGCCCCGACACCCTGTGTCTGCAAAGAATCCAGCAGCATCTCCAGCACCACAAACCCTGGCAAGTTTTGAAATATGCTGTATTTTAACAGAATGTTACTTGCTGACATTAAACAGCTGATCTCTGTTCCTGATGGGCTGAAAGGACAGGCTGGCCCGTCCTCCTGTGAGGTGCAGGAGGCAGCGCCTGCAGCACGAGCGTGGCACTAAGGGCTCTATCACAGGGCACCAGGCAACAGGGGCCACAATTCCACATCCCTGCCCAAGTTTAAATCTAGCAATTCCTAAAGTCAAAGCCTTGAATACTGTAATAAATTCCTGGCAGACTGTTAGACATTATCTCTTAAATAAAAAGAAGGAAAAAAAAGGGAAACATAAATGTTGCCATGTATAACAACAGTCTTTTTCACCATTTGTTACCAGTGAAGTCTGAGCTGCAAACCTTTAGCAGAATGACTTCTGCCCTCGGCTGCAAATCTACAACAAGCAAGAAGAGGAGGAAGTCACTGAAGCTCCTGTTTCACATGGCATCAAAGAGCAGGGAAACGGGCACCTCCAGGCACCTAATGGTGTCCAGCCTCCCACGACTCGCAGCTGCATTTCAGCACAGCACATGCTGATGCTATTTTGGAGCATGTGTGCTATGGTGGAGGAGATGCGAGGCGGGAGGAAAGACAACCCCTGCTCATGTTCACATGCTGTGAAAAAAAATTCCAGCATGAAAAAGTCCTTTGATATTTTTTTCAAACAAGGCACAAGCACAGTATTTTGAAACAGACCTCCAACCGAATTTAGAAGATTCGCTGCAAACCAAGGGGCTAAAAAAGCTGCTTTAAAAAGGTCTTCAACCCTGTGCAAGGGAAAGTGCAGGCCAAGAGAGAGATGGCTGCAACCCCACAGTGACTGGGACCTGTTATTGAAGAAATCCTCATTCACTTATTCCCAACATCCTCCCTCTAGATTTTATACTGAAGAGCTACACAGAGCACTCCAACAGCACCAGCTCTAGCAATTTTCTGCTTTTTCTACCTGTCTGCATTTTGATTAAGCCCTTGATCCATTTCCAGGGTTTGTGACACTTGGTTCACAGTCCTACCTCATTTTCCTACGATAATCAGCAGATCTTACAGTGCACACCATGAGGAAGCACACCCAGACCAGGCAGCAGCTCCATGACCTCTGCCAGTCTGGATCTACTCCTGAGAGGACAAGCAATGCTCTGGAAATAAATGCAACTATTTTACAAAGGTGACAAAATCATTTCAGCCCTATCAGCATGCAGTATACCACCACAAAATCTGCTTAGAGCAGAATTTACTTCATGAATACTTCAGCTTGGGCTCTCTTGAATGAAGGACAGCAGCCAGCACTGCTTGCTAGAAAGGACTGTAAGGCAGAGGTATTGCCAAAGCATATGAATGCTGTCCACTGCATTAAGTCTGTGTGAACATTAATATTTAAGTGTACTTTGAAACTAAGCCATTTAATAGGTGCAGTTGGTCAAGTAACATTTTATGCTATAAGGAATATATATTGCTGGCTAAAGATCTGGCAACCAAAATCACTATGGTGGGTTGATTTAACTTCAATGGCTACTGGTTATTGAGCCCAGAACCTCAAATGAGAGAAAGACAGCTTGACAAACTATCTTTATTTCAAGAAAAGACAGTCTGGCTGGGTCTACACCTACCTGTGCTGGAGTGAAAAAAGAAAACAACCCCTAAACCACAATTATGCCTCATTAGCCAAGTCAGTGCTAATTAAGGCCCGACTTTTTGCCCACCTAAGCTTGGATTTGCTTGGTTGCTGAAAGCAGTTTTATCCAGAACAAGAGCTGATTTTTGTCTGCTCATACTAAGCACAAAGAATGTCAAAACAACAATAGTTTCCTTCTTAAGCATGTTTGATGATGCTGCCATAACAACTTCAGCTTACAACAAAGATACATTCATTCCACCCAGTGTTTATTAACATGCTGTTTGATAAACCCATTTCATGTTATTAGTTCAAATATATTTACTACTAAAAACTGGTAAAGACCTCCTCTATACTTGAAAACGTACAAGAAAGCTTATTTAAAAGGAGCATTGTTTCTACTGGAAACCAATAAATGAATCCCTGTTTTTGAAAAAAGCATATTTGCCAGATAATCAAGGGAAGCTATAGAACACCTCTGACTCTGGTCGCATAAATAAACTTGCTGAATGCTTATTTGCACTCCCAGAATATTGTATTACAGCCGTGCTGTCAGGGCTGCAAGGCAGGAATTTCAGCGCCAGCGAAAGCCCAAACCCATTCAAGACTTTTATTTCGAGAAAGGATGGATTTTCGCACAGGCAGAGCAGTTATTTATCCCAACGGCTTGCTGCATTATAATAATAATAATAACAATAATAACAATAAACATCAAAAGGCAGGGAGCCCTGCCCAGCACCTGGCCAGAGGCCCCGCGTTTTGGGCCGGGGGGCACAAGGTTGAAACAACCCCACAGCGCCTGGGACACGCCACAGCAGAAACCCTCCCCACTGCCAGCATCCTCCCTCCCTGCCTCCCTCCCTGCCGCGGGACTGCACAGCCACGCTCAGCACCACACCACAGCCGCCCCCCCGCCTGCTGCTTCCCCGCTTTTGGCTAAGCCCTTCACGGGCGCCCGGGGCCGGTGACACTCGCGCTGCGGTCCCACACGGAGCATCGCATCCCTGGGGCCGGAGCCCCGCTCTGCCCCGGGGGGCCCCGGCACATCCCTAGGGGTCCGGGCACTGCCCCGGGGAAGGTCAGCCGGCAGAGCCGGGATTTCCCGGGGGAGGCGGTGGCCGTGCCCCCTCCCCACACACACCCCCCTCATACCGGGCTGCAGCGCCGCAGCGGGGCGCGGCCGGGGGGTGTGTGGGGCGGTGTGTGGGGCGGTGTGAGGGCCGGGGGTCCCCGGTGTGAGGAGCGGTGTGAGGGACGGTGTGTGGGGCGGTGTGAGGGCCGGGGGTCCCCGGTGTGAGGAGCGGTGTGAGGGACGGTGTGTGGGGCGCTGTGGGGCGGTGTGAGGGCCGGGGGTCCCCGGTGTGAGGAGCGGTGTGAGGGGCGGTGTGAGGGCCGGGGGCCCGGCGGGCGCGGCGCTGAAGGACATTTTCTGTGCCGGCGGTGCCCGGGCCCCGAAAATGGCTGCCGGGAGCGGGGCCGAGCGCGGCCCGGCCGGGAGCGCTGCGGGCAGGGCAGGGCCGGGCCGGGCAGGGCAGGGCAGGGCCGGCTCGGAGGGGATGGCGGCGGCCGCCTCGTACCTTTGAATTTGAGCTCGTGCTGCGGTTCGAGGCTGAGGACCTGCTCCGCTTTCGCCATGTTCCTCCTCCTCCTCCTCGGCGGTGGCGGCACCAGGCGGAGAGAGGAAGGGACGGGGAGGGAGGGGAAGGAAGAGGGGAGGGAGGAGGGAGGTGGGAGGGAAGGAAGGAGGGGAGGGAGGGGAGGGAGGTGGGCGGGGGGCGCGGGCGGGTGGGTCTTCACCCTTGGGCCGGCTGGATGATCACCCCGGGCCGGGGCTGGGGGTTCTCCCTGTGCCGGCTGGGCATTCACCCTGTGCTGGGGATGGGTGTTCACCTTGGGCCGGCTGGGTGTTCTCCCGTGCCGGGGATGATTGAGTATTCACCCTGTGCCGGCTGGGTGTTCTCCCGTGCCGGGGATGGGGTTCGCTCTCCCCCAGTGCGGGTCCCCCGGTGGGCCCGGCCCGCCGTGAGCTCCGAGGGTGTTTGTTTGGTGGGCACCGACAGCGCTGTGTGTGCGATAAACACCCTGCAGAGCCTGCTTTAGGCCCGAGGGCTGGCAGCCCTGGGGCTCAGGGACAGGGAGGAGCTGCAGGAGCCCTGCGGGGACTCCGGGCCACGGGAAACACTCGCCTTTTAACACATAAACCCGGCATTTCAGGCCCCCTCAGCGATTTCAAGACATCTCCTCCCCTTTCTCAACTGTAGCCAAAGTTTTGGGTTGCTCCCTGAGGGTTTTGTGTGTGTTTGGTTTTTGGTTGTTGTGCTTTGGGGATTATTGTTTGTGTTGGTTGGGTTTTACTCCGATGGTTTAAAATATTTATTTTTTTTTTTTTTTAAATTTACAGCTTGGCTTTTATTGATAGCCTTAGGCCAGTGTAATTACAGTAACAGTTGGCTTTTTTTTCCCACCTCTCTCTCTCCTCAGGTTGTTTTAAACATTTGAAAATACACCAAGAAGTATTCATTAGGCAGCTGGACTTTATATATTATATCCAGGACTTCAGGAGGAGATGCCATTTGCAGAGATAAAAAGCTTCTGAAGAGCAGCAACTCAAAATACACAGTTGTGTTGGGTCCTAATCAGGGCTGCTGAGCAAACAGGTGAGAGGTGAATAAAAATATGTTAAAATGTTATGAAAATTCCGTTTTCTCACACCAAAACAATGTTTGATGCAGTGCATCTCCCCCTTACGCAAGTTCTTTGTATCATGAATGTTGTTTTACTTAATAAATGTCAAAAACTCGTAACTAAAAAGATGCAGAATTCACAAGAGGGCTGTTCTCATTTGTGGCACTAAGACCAATGACACATATGTTACAATTAACAGCCCTGAGCAGGACAGGGACATTCATTGAACAATCTGTAGTGTTTATACCACATCTCACCCTTCAGCTGCTCCTGTCCATGACAATGCCTGTTTTTCAGCTCCTCTGCTTTACCACCTTCAATCACATTTCACCCTTTTTGTTCCAAGATGACTTTCATTCCATGCCAAACCAAACCCATACATGTATTTAATGTAAGTCTTGATTTTGCATAATACAAGTGAAACCTGTGAACTCCTTCCAGCCAGGACAGCAGGATCCATTTTTAGAAGCTTCAGCATTGCAGGGCAATACACACAAATCCTGCTCTTCTTCCCTAAATTCCTTCTCTTTTGGCAAAAGGGTGGTCACATCATCATAAAGGAGTGCATTTTGCTTTCCAGGTCCCTCCTATTCTACTTTGCTTAGTTATTAGATTTAGATGTTCTTGGCTTACTATTTTGCTACTTGAGGGGGGTTAATTTTTAGCCTAAACTACAGGTTCTGTTATAACATTTTAGATCTCAAGTCAGGAGAGAATTGAGTTCACTTATACTGTGGAGTGGAACTTCCTTGACTGATACTGTGGAAAGGTTATCTTCTTCCACCTAATCTCTTAGGTTTTATGTCACAAACGGATTCTTCCTCTGAGCCAGGCATTTTTAGGCCAGTAATTAGTAGAAAAGACAAGCTTTATATATATCTGCAAATTAATGACAAGCTAACGGTGAGGAATAAGAGAGAAAACTGTACACAACATATAGTCACATGTAATAAAACACCCTAAAGTAAACAACTATAAGGGTTGCTGCCCAGACATTTCCATGTGCTCCTTTTCCTGAAAGAAGTACAAAGAACACCCTGAAGCATTTCATGATCCACATCTTAAAGGGTTTACCAGGATGTATCATCTTGCCATAATTGGCAGCTCTGAACTTACCTGCTTGTTGTATTTAAAGGACTCGCCCACGTTTTCATCCAGGGTGAAGTTTTTGTAAAGCACAGCATTGTTTAAGTTGAAAATTTATGTAGCCTAATGAATGCAGGTTGTCAGGTTTTTGTTACATGTAAATAATGTGTGTACATTTAATGTTGTGCAGATCAGGTTCCCTGAAATGGGTTTGCAGGAGGCCACCTGCAATACTACACCCCTGTTACACAGACAGCACTCCCTGCAACAATTCAGCCACAAAAAAGCAACTTATTGCCCAGCGGGGTTTTTGATTAACAGGAGAAAATCGGGATGAACACTACGGGGAAACACTGGAGAGCACCTGAAAGCTTTGCACTGAAACAATTTTAAAGAACAGCTTTATCTGATGCAAAACTTTCACCTTAAGAGCTATGAAAGACTTGATCCAAGTACAACATTCACACAGCGTGTGTGCAAAACTGGTGGTTTGCATTTAGTTCCCTAAGCAAACACATGCAAATGTGTTTTTCTCTCCATTCCAGCAGATTCCTCGTGTCTACCTTTCCTATGCTCCTATGCACATTCATGCCATCTTACATAAACACAGCTGACACTCTTCAAAAGCAGTTTGCACACACCTGAGAGGGTAACTTCAAAACAGCAGGTAACAACCAGTTTAAATTATTCCAGGGCTGTTAAAAAGATGACAGGATGTGTTTCTCACACAGGAACTGCAACCACTTAGTGAAACTTGTATCCAGCACTTTCAGGTGAAACAGCAGTTCAGAAACAGGACTTTTTTGTTTCTTTAGCTTTTGAAGGCTGCTGTTAACACCCTAGACCTGCATCACAGATTGCAACAACAAAACTACACCATTTAAGCATCACATAAGACAAACAAGCCAACTGCATATTTTTGAGCTCTACCTAACCACCAGAGAAGTAGTTTTTAAAAAAAAACCAAGCTACCAACCAGCTGGCTGTACTAACAACCGAGAGGATCCCTTCCCAGCACGACAGGCCCCCAAGACACTGTACAGATATTAAAAGCACTTCACAGTTTTGATTGACAGAAACCTGGCCTAAGCAGCCAAGAATGTTATATTTCATGCAGTCTAAGGTAAAAAGCAATGTATGAAATAACTTGGCCCTGGCAGGATTTGTCAGGCCTCGCCCTGGCTGACAGGACTGTGTGTGGCCTGCAGTTTCTCAGACATGGTGCTGCAAAGAAAGGAAGTGTTACACAAAAGCTGCATTCTCTCTGCTGTTTTCCCTCATCCCTTCTTTGCACAAGATAGTCTCCTGCCTTTGCCTTGTGTACATAAACCAGGGAAAAGCTCCAGTCTCTGACCAGTAGTCAGTACTTTTGGAAAATTTGAATACTTTCTAAATGCTATTTTAAAAACTATTGCTTACATTACTCTTCTATAATCCTATTGCTATAGAGACTATTTTTTAAGGTGTTGAGAGTTTTGGAGCATTTATAAACAAAACCAGCACATTTATAAACAAAGCTTTTTATTAATAAAATGTTTACACCTTTTTTTTTGCACAATACATCAGACTGGTAGTGATTTAGCATGTTATTACACTATAAAAGTTTATTATGAATGCTTAGGCTGAAAAGGCTGTTTACATTATGTCAAATCAACATTTCTTTATTTGCATTCTATGCACTATATGGGAGTGTAACAATTCAAACAAAAAGGAGAGAACAAAAGCCTGGTTTTCCTCATTAGCATCTACAAACCAACAATACAGACAAACCTGTACACGCTCTCAGGACCAGCCCAAGAGAAGACTAAAAAAAGTCTCAAAACATTCATAAGCTTGGGAATTCATCACTACAATATTTCACCACTAGTAATCTGACTACACTTCATGCAGTGAAGCAATGGTTGGAAATTTGTGCAGTTTACAGTGCTGCAAATGCTCTGTAACTTTGAGCGGCTTGAGTTTGTTTTAGTAAGAGATAATATAGTAAGAAGGCACAGACCTTTCAACCCTTGTAACAGGTTAACCCAATCCTGGAACGAAAAGGCAGAATGTTCTTATGAAGGACAAGGATTGCTGATACAAAGGTTAACCTTCACACCTAATTTTACAGGCAAACATCTATTACACTGCAAGAGCTATCTGCAGATCAGGCTGTTTTTGTGTCCTGAACACACCAATGCAAAGTTTCTCATGCAGAAGAAACCTTTGTTTCTTCCTTCACTGTACTCAGTGGGGGGGGTACAATTGGGAAGATTGCCAAGAAGTCTGAAATGTCTCACAGCTCCAGAAATGCAAACCATTTCTGTGCCTTAAATCAATTAATTCACCACCACAATGTCAATACTGGATGCACAATATTCAGAAAGAGGAAGTATAAAAAAAGGAATTTAAAATACAGACGATTTTACATTGTTTTACTAGAGCCTTACAATAATTTGCTCCTGCAGGTGAATGTGCTTTTAGCCTTCAGGACGTGATAAAACACAGTCATGGTGCAGGTCTCAGCTGCTCTATCAGTGTCGTAAGGCTGTACTAATGAATTTCCATCTTGCTTACAAATATTTGCTATTGTAGCAGATACTTCCAGAACCTTTGTGGCAAAAAAGACACTCCTCACCTATTCCTGTCTAAATCCCATAAGGAAACAGAGAACAAATTGCTAAGAAAACATAATGGATTTAATAGGCAATACATATTGTATGTAACATGAGTAGAAGTGCGGCAAGACAGTAGCAGTGAATCTATCAAGGTGTCAGAGTTACAGCATGTTCAAGTGCAACAACTGGATGGAGCATCACACCCACACAGTGAGGTGCATGACAGGAGTGGTCTGTGTCCTTCAACATTGCAAAAAGAAGTAGCAGTTGGTTTGTTCAATAATACATGTGAAAACATCAATAGAAACCATCAATAGAAACAAAGCCAAGGAAACCCCAACCTTCTTAAAAGAATACCTTTACAAAGCTAATTAGCTCCTTGAAGAAACTTTAGTGTTTAAGCAAAAATTTAAGAACAGCAACTTTCAGGATGGTATAACAGGCACAGCAAAATTGTTTCTTCTAAGAAGTCTTGACTTTAGATTGAGATTTTCCATGTAAAATAGGAAGCACCAAATAACTGAGCCATTAGAACTCTTCAAAGTACTTCTGAATAGCTGTTTATAGCAAGTACACTCTGACATCACTACGTTAAAAATTCAGGGGTGGGGGGGAAATGGGAGGGGGAAGGAGGAAGAAGCAGACCCTAGGATCATTTTGACATGTCAGAGGATAAGAGCATCAGTATTCCTGGATTTGAATAGTCTTGTATCCATTGAAAGATTTGTTACCTGTGACACTTCAGGGATAAAGTCTGGTAGTGCTTGTTTGATTTTTTCCAAGTCATGCATGTTTGACTGTAGCTGAGCAAGAAATGCTTAGCATTCAGACTTTTGAGACCTCCAGAATACCACAAGGGATTTTTAGAAACATTGGTGTCAGAAGGCCTTAATAATTTTAGAGAATTATGTTTTGGCACCTGAATTTTGTATGATATACAAAGATGTAGTTGCAAGCATATTCCTTTTGCAAGCATATTCCTTTTGACAAGCTGGAGCCATATGACCCTGAAAGGAAAGCTAACATGACTTTTTTAATACTAGGACCTGTATTTCCATCTTACACTGGTAATTCACACCAACATCTTATTTCTGTAAATCTTCTGTCACCTGCCATTACTAGTGATGGGAGCTGAACATAAAATGTTAACAGTTTTCTTCAGAGGGTTTTGTGCACAATTTTTAGAAGCTTAATTCCAAGTGCACAATTCTCCTGCAGCAAATAACTGACTTGTGGTGTCCAAACCATCTCAGGTCTCTTTAAAACCACTTCTTGCTAGAAAAATTAAGAAAGTTTGTCCTTCTCTCTTGTCCATGAACAGGAAAGCCTCTTTTTTTTAGAGGCTCAAAGTGTTCACGGGAGATAGATGAAGCCTCTTTAGAAATGGACAGGCAGTATAGAAGTTGAAGTCAGTGAATTATGCAGGTTCTCCTCATGTTTGGGATGGTTTTCCCTGCTTGTCTGTAGCTATTGCTGCTGTAAGGGAGGTTCACTACAGGGTGAGCAGCTCCAGTTCTGACAGCTTCTGTCCTGTAAATCATCAATTCCCAAGATAGTCTTTGCAGATTGCTGACACAGCACACCACAAATAGACTACACCATCCTTGATACACACTAAAGACTGTTCCACAAACAAGTCATTCAAACATCACTGCTACAGCTTCCTTTTCCAACTAATGCTACCTTATACTGGAAACTTAACCCTAATGTTAAGGAATAATTTAAGCTTAACAGCATAACAAAAGAATCTCTGAGGCCAACTTGTAAACCATCCAAGACAGCCACCCTGAATTTCTCTTGGATAATTTAAAATGAAACTTTAACCACAAATGTAGCTCTCTCTCAACCAGGTTAAAAGATTAGACTTCCAAATCAGAAAGCAGGCACTGTCTCCTCTCCTCCTGCTCTTTTCCCAAGCAAATAAATAATCTTTCTTGAGCAGGCTGGTAGCATTAAAGGTAAAGCAACACATCAAAGACTCAAGTCTGCATAAAACATCCTCCTAAACCATTAACTGTCTGATCCTGCAGCACTTAAAGGAAGGGTCTCACTGATGTCAGCAGGGTTCTCAAGAGCAGTGATTTGTTTTTTTCAAGACAGACCTAAGAACAAAGTCTTTACCTTCTTGGCAACAGCAAAAGTTGTTAGAATTGTCTTAAGAGTTTTTCAAAGCACCTATAACAATTTTCAGTAGTATGATTACTAGATGCTCCTGTTATTAAATGTAAGTTTCCAGATTTTGCCTGCTTGGGCATTTAGTGTGCCATTTTCAGGCTGGATATAAAATACCCTACAAAACTACCTGGAGCACAGATCAGGAGCCTGGCAAGGCAGCCAAGTAACCATGGTAATTTAGAGGGTTGGATGAAGATATCTCCCAAACTTTGGGGAGCACATTCAAGTGGCCCCAAAGCTTAAGAACTGGTGGTGTTTAGGAGTTGAAACAGTTGCATTTTGTCAGTTTAAGAAATGCTCTGGATCAATGATATGACATGTACCTTGCTATATTTTTACATACATGACACTTTACCCTTCCAAACTTAGTTTTGCAGCAATTAATCTGTGCCATGTGCTCCGAAGCAGGGAAGTTGAACCAGATGACCCACTGTGGTCCCCTCCAACCTGACCCATTCTGTGATCGTGTAATTCCCTTTGAGAGTATCTGAAAGTTTGGTCTCTCTGATGAGCTCCACTCATTAAACAGAAAGACATATTGGAATAAATCCTGAGCTTTTTTAACAACTTCTTAGCAGAAAAAAAGTTACTAAAAGTTTAGCTGGAACAGATGATAATCAGCTCTCCAAACACTCAAACACTAATGTGTCTTCAAATAGAGAAGCTATGTTAGGACAAAATATAATCAATTCCAGCAAGCCTAGTGCAAGATGAAAGCAGGTAACCTGACAAACCATTAATAGAAAAGAAACAATTTTTCTCCAAGAAAAATGAAGCAATCAACACGTGCATCTCATCCAGGGAAGACTATTCTGGCTTCCAGCTGGGGCCAATGGATCAATAAACAGTTATCTTGAGTCTGAACTCAGATCAACAGTCTGTCATTTTAAACAGCCCCGTGTTAAAAAGCAGCCTCACTCCAGGGTTTGTAGCTGGGGCAAGCTCAAACACTGGATGTTTCCATGTCTGCATTAACTGCAGTAATTCAAGATCACAACTGCAAAAGGATAGGAAGTATGTGATGAAGTATTTTTTTGGGTGTGCAGCCTGTACAGCTGTGGCAAAGAAGGCATAATAGGCAGTGCAGGCAGGGAAAGTAAAAGGCATGACAACAATGTAGTCACCAAATTTCATTAGAACATACTGACCCTTTGGGAAACCTCACTGCAACAGTTTGCCTGTTTTGCTCCAGAACAGCTCTCCAGGAATTTTCACTAATACAAACTAATCTGAACTACAAGTCTTTGCATTTCTTACAAATTTTCCTATGTTTCCTTCAGAGAAAATACTTGAGATGATAGAAAACCAGATTAAAAACAAAGAATAAGCATCATCAACATGACCTCATTTTGATACTAAAGCTAAACGGCATATTTTAGTATATACTCTATTAAGCTCTTTTTCTTCAAAAGTAGAAAAGTTTCTCACTAGTGCTGGTAAGAAACAAAAAGTAAAAATAAATAAAATAGCACAAACAGGTATGATCAACCTATGGTTTAACTGAAAGCCTACTAGAACCAATACAGATAAGCTAACCACTGAATTGCTAAAACCCCTCACAGATGAAAAACCCCAGGAACCAAGTGGTAATGATCTACATTACCACGTGTCTTAAGGTTACTTCCTATTTGTATTTTTGTGCCCAAAATAGGAAAGACTGGGTGCACCCCAGATGAAAGCTTGTTCAAGAAACAGTCCTCGTGCTGCACTGACAGCATGCTCTATTGGCCCTTTCAAATGGGATTGAAAGGGAAAATTTCATCTGCCTCTGGATGAACTCACAGTGACAATACCTAAAATGCAGGAAAAAACCCCTGATGGAGATTCCCCAAGAGTTTATCCATAGGTGTGGAATGGAAGGAGTGTAGAAGATTGCATTATTTTTTACTGTTTTTACATAATTTATAATACTTTAAACACTGGTCTCATAAATATAATATGAACACTTTACACATGCCAAGCAATTAAAAGCTTTCCCCAAAAACCTGTAGGTCTTATCAGAACCACTGGCAGCATCTGTTTACAGCATCTGTTTTTAGTTAGTAACCACTTCATTTAGTCAGAACTAGGAGTAGGTTTTCTTCAACCAACATCTCTATATTAAAACACTTGTGAGAACAAAAAGATGCCTATATCAGTTTGCCTTAAAGTGATTACAGTCAGCATGAAAAAAGATTGTCTGTGGTTTAATATCTGTTGCTTGTGTCCCCACCCCCAGAGCATATCATCTTTAAATAAAAAGTGCAAATGGGATTTGGGGACTGGATGGACTGATCTGCCTACTATTTATCTTCAGTTGCTTATTCTGTAGCCATCTCATATCGACTGTCCCACCGTACTTTGGATTAGCTACACTTACATTTAAAATAAGGCTCACTGAAGAAAAGGAAGAAATGACATCTAACTTCCAGACTCCTCCCACCCTGATGTCCCACAAAAGTGCTCATTTCCCTTTTTACAAAAAAAAAAAAAACCCACCTCCTAAAACCTTGATTACAAAACTATTAAACATTTCAGCTCTACCACCCATATAGTCACCTTCCTGTCAAGCAAGGCCAAAAAAGTGATGATGGATTCCCTTTGAATGCAAGAGATGCCACACGTCGTTTCGCCTGCAGTCCTTTCTGCGAGCGTGCGGCTGTCGGATGAGCTGGTCCCTTTTTGGGGGACCTCGGGTGTATGAACACCAGCAGATAAAGATCTAAGACTGAGAATATAAACCCAACGGGAACTATTAACTTCCAAGACCACCTACTGTATAAACAAGTTTGATTTTCTGAGGGGTCAGTCAACAGCAGCTGCGCTTCGTCACCGATGGCTGTCTCCGAAGTTTGAAGCCCTTACCACTAGATGGGGGGTTGGCGTCAGTTGATGGAATTCTGCGACCTACAAGGAGGCAGGAAAAGGAAATTTATGGCAAATGTTATACTTGAAACTGATTCGAAGCATTCAGTGTGTATGTTGTATATAAAAATGTGCCTTCAATTAGCCATCTGTCATTAGGGATGATATTCCTGCCCAGGAGGAGGGCAGCAAGAGTCCCTGTAAGTGTCTGTAGGAGGTACAGCTGCACAAAAGCAGAGCAGAGGCACTTTGGCACCAATTTAGCAGCATTTACACTTCAGGCTCATCTAGGTCTGGCCAGCTGAGCTGTAAAAGCACTCAGAGCACACACTGCAGGATGCAATGCCATCTGCAATACCTTCACTGAGAACTGCCATCCTGACCCGGATTGCCACAGATCACCTGCACAGGGCTTAGCACTGAGGTGCTTTACAGAGAGCTGCTTTAGTCATCTCATCAGTCTTTACAATGGACTATTCCTGGCTGAGCATTCTTTTCTCAGGAGGATTTATGATTTTTTTCCCCTACCATGATTTATTCAAGATCAATTTTGGAGAGCAGCTATTAAGTCAGTAAATCAGGAAGCCAATCTACAGCACATACTTTTTACATCAGCTCCAATATATTCAGCTGTTTATAAAAGACCCTATTTTTCTTTCTTAAGTCTAATGTTTCTGTAGCCAGCCCTCTTTTCACAAACAGGCTGGTGTACCTGGACATTGGCGTTGCTACTTGACAGATATCCCCCAAATAATATTGCATGGAATTCACTTGGGAATACTGCCTGCTTCTTATTCACACACATAAAAAGTATCATTATTGTCCCCACCACAAATGAGACAAAATATTTGAAATTTACTATTAAAAACCCCCAAGGTACCACAAAAATACTTGTGGAAAATCTACATGCAATAGTTGCTATTTCCCATGCAGTAGTTTGGCATTTATGAATCCTTCTGTTTTTGAAAATGCACTTTTTTAGACTAAGTACAAACACTAAGAGTAAGCTTTTCTCAGGTGTATGAAGTCAGGATCTTCCTCACGCCATTTCCTTTCCCTTCCATCACCTTGGAAGTACTAATTGAAACATTCAGTAACAGACATAGTAAGATGACACTGAATTCTGACATGAGTGCCCTGCTTGCTATTTATCCAGTACCATCAGAGTAGGCTTAAAATCTCTAGGGGGAATATTTAGATGTCATTAGATGACTAAAAATTCATGCAACTCAATTTGCAGTTTGTATTCCTGTCCCACTGTAACAAATTTAAGTCAGTATACTCTCACCTAAACAGCACAGAAGTAATAAAGA
Organism: Margarornis squamiger; assembly: GCA_035222235.1. NCBI lineage: Eukaryota > Metazoa > Chordata > Aves > Passeriformes > Furnariidae > Margarornis > Margarornis squamiger. The sequence goes on from JAWWTY010000048.1 coordinate 11,423,070, forward strand.
AATCAAATTTCTACTTGAACTTCTTGCAGAAGAAAGTACATAAACTGTTTCAATACTTACTAATTTCTATAAAGAGTTCATTAATGTTTATTGCATTTTTCGCACTTGTCTCTACAAATATTGCATGAATGGAATCTGCATAGTCTTTAGCATCTTTTTCCATGACTTCTCTGGAAAAACAAAGCAAAGAAAAAACCATGAATGTAAACCCCCCCTCATTATTCAAAACCTTAAGGGATACATTAGGCTCTTAAGAGTCTCCTGTAATGAGTCTTTCCTATTTTACCTGCTTGGCATCCCAGGGCTCCCTCATGCTGAAACTGTTGCTCCTTCTTTACTCTGTGCTGTCTCCCTGCCTTGAGGTATGAGCACAATCCTAAACTAGGCAAGGCCTTAATCCATCTGACAACACTGAGTGAGGTTTTGCACTGAGATGATCCTAGAGCATTAATGCCAAAGATCCAGTGCATTTCCTACAACTGTCTACAAAACCAAATATCTCCCAACACTGCACAAATGATTTACTTTACGTGAAGACATAGCTATACAGAGGAACATCCTTACACTCGGCACAAAACCACAGAGCCCAGCAGTGTAAAAGCTATTCTGGCCCCCAAAGTAGGCAAGTTGATAATGAAGTAAGTTTCCTTAAACAACATGAAAAAAACAAACCCCAATAGGTGGAGAGAGGTTTGGACTATATGTTGTGTCACTTCACATACAATTTCTACAAAACACAGGCTGCTCTCAGTAATGAAGTCCTTTAGAATACCAAGAGTAGATTTTGATCAGTGACTCAAATATTGCCTCTGACTAAAGTACAAAGAATCTTGCTCATTAGCTTGAATAGCAACGTTTACACAATTTATGATGCCACCTCAGCACCAAGAAATGAGTGACTGAATACTGCCCTCAGTAATTTTAAGCTGTATTTCCTTCAAGAGACATGCTACTTGTAACAAAACTTATTAGAGCTCACTAGATAACTGCTATATGTTAGCAATTTGGAAAACTATACTAAGAACCAGCTTTGCAGTGGTTCTTTAAACACAGAACCATGTGTCTCCTTTGAGACAGCAGCTGTGGTACCTTTTCCAATGAAATCTAAAACCAAGAAGTTTACACACACCTTCTTTCTGAATTTTGGCTTATTAAACCAGGGCATCAATAAAAAAAGCCTTCTTTTGTTTTTAGTACATGCCTTCTTGAAAGTTTTCATAAAGTTACTCAAGAACTTTTCCCGCTCCCTGCAACTATTTTGGCCACAGCCAATTCCACCCCAATATTTGAGCAGGGAAGGAAGGCACCTGAACAAGCAAGTCAGAAAAAACCTACACAATGCTTTCCAACAGACTTGATATTTTTCCTAACAAAATGAGGTGCTACATACTGACAGGGGCACTTCTTACAGAGTGAGGTAAACAGCTTCTATTACACTATAGTTACACAGGCAGTTTGGGTTTGTGTAACTTGGCACTGCCACCAGAAAAGGTAATCCTGTCTCCCAGTAAACTGCTCATTCCTTACCCTGCCATCCCCACGCTGTTATGCCAGCAAGTGTTCATGGTGTGAGAAAGATAAATACACTTGGATGGGTTTTCTTTTTTCTAAAAAGGGTTAGTTTTAATCTGGATCCATTTTACAGCCTGATTTACTGCCCAATCACACATATACTCACAGCAGCACAGGGGAGGAAGTGGGCAAGACCATCCAAGGGCAGACTAACCACATCTTCTGACAGTAGAAACAGCTCAAATCCCCTGTGAAACTACAGTGCTAAGAGCAAAACAGCTTAAATTGTCCTATACCTGTCAGCTGTTCTGAAATCTTAAAACATTTAGCACTGTGGGCTTAAGGGAAGCCTCCAACCTGACAACAGCTATTTACCTTACATCATTGAGATCACACTTATTTCCTGCAATGGCTACAACAATGTTGGGAGGTCCATGCTGGCGAAGCTCTTTAACCCAGTTCTTTAACGTTGAGAACGTTTCCTGATGTGGAAAAAAAGAAAAAAGAGAGAAGGATTTAAGAGTCAGAGCTGGCCCATGACAGAGAAAACACCCCAGAAATTGTAATGCTGGGTCAGAACAAGTTTCTTACCTCTTTTGTGATGTCATACACTATAATGGCTGCTGCTGAGCCTCTGTAATACATCGGGGCTAAAGCACGAAACTGAAAGAAAGACACCAGACAACATGAATCTGATCTTCCACTGACCTCCAGGATTTCATCACCATTACCAGTGCTATTGAAAACTGGCTTTAAAGGTCACATTAGTGGCAAACTTTTCTGCCTGTGCAGTAGAGCAAACAAACTTCCAGGAAGGCATTGTTCTATAGAGGGCAACCAATACATAGTTTGGGCATCAGCAGCACACCTACTGCAAAGAGCAGGAAGTCAAACTTGAGCTTATTTTGACCAGATTAGAGTCTCTCTTAGAAGACTGTCAATTGTACACAAACACGCATATACCCAACTTTAACCACCAAACAAGGTGCAAAATGGAGAGAGAAGCAAGGTCAGTTTTGACTAAGACAAAAATGTCAAGAATATTAGCACATATTACTGGGTGATCTGAAAGGCTCAGAAGCTGGTGTCAAGCTCCAGCCCCATGGATCAGTCACAGCACTCTTAAATGCTAGAAATGTTGGTCTCTTCTTAATCTGACTTAAGGCTTCAAGGATTTTCCTTCAGTTTTCCCCTCAAAAGTTAGAGTTATGTTTAAAACTAAAAACTACAGAAGGCCACAACTATGTGACCTGAGCTTTAATGAACAACACTGGATAGTAAAAGGGTACAGTAATTTTCTAGTGATTTTTAGAATTAAATCTACAGAAGGTCTATTTGGTTGGTAGGGCATTTGCAGGGTACAAACCAGGCCTGTACCTTTGCACTGAGAGAGTATTATGAATCCAGGACTGAAAGAAGTGATAAACCACATGATCAAGTTGCATCAAAAATATCAATGAAGCATTCTCATAAACAGTGTGAAATTCTGCCAACTTAAAAAGAGCCAAGAGAACTAATCAGCAACCCAAACTCTCCATCAGAGTACAGAGTGAACTGCATATATCGCTTCCATGTAAGCACATGTGATTTAGAACTTTTGTGCATCTTATTACTCAGGGTAAAAATAATGAAGTGGATACAGTTTTTCATAAAGGCTTATTCAGTTCTAATAAAATACCAATTTCCTTTTGCTTAGTACAGTTCAACTGAGAGCAATATTATAAATCATAAAAATCTTGCTATAAAGCAGAATTCCAGACCATTTACATTTGGCTCTCAAATTCTGTTTTGAAAATAGGATTTTGAACACAAAGTTCAGAATATAAAAATATTTAATAGTGTGAAAGGGAAACATGGGCAGGCATTCAGTTCACATTGGGACATAATCCCTCTCTTCCTCCTAGGTACTAAAATGTAAAGAGAAACATATTTGGTAAACCACCACTTGGACTGGTTGCAACCTGGCTTTTTGATTATTTGACTATTTACATTGGGAATAAACCAACTTTCATTTGCTGATTTTGTATTACTCTCATTTCCTGTCTGCTAACACTTAGATACTTTTTTCCACCTTAAGAGCAGTCGGCAGATAAAATATATTAACAAAACAGATGTTACCAGAACCACTGAATTTTCCTTTTGCAATTTTTTAAGACTTCAGCTTGCCCTCCAGCCTCCAATTTGTGTTCTGACAGAATTATTACAACTACATAATGTAATTATCCAGAGAAACTCAAAATCATTAAGTAAGAAGGCAAAAATCCTAATTGCTGTAAGAAGTCTGCCATCAATTTAACTCAGTGTAGAAGAAAGGAGAGAAGAGGTAAGGGGGGGGGGTGTGTAGGGCAATGAGTGTGAAGTGAATTAGTGCCCATTTCCACCTCCAGCCAGCCCTCCCTGGAGCCACTGAGAACAAGGGGGTGCCCAGGGCAGGGTAGCACTATTTGCTGCTGGGCTTTGGAAATGGGACATACCAAATGCTCCTCAAGAAGCCAAGACTAGGAATTCCATGCATTCTGCATCACAGCTCAGCAGAGACATCCTAGTTCCAAGAATGGTGTGGACATTTTTGGTATTCCAGATCACCACAGAGGAGATCCCTTCCATAATTCATTGTCAGATGAGTTGCATGACCAGAAAACTGTGCTGCAGATTTCAGGGCAAGGCAGGGATACAGCCCATTTGTGACTGGCATTAAGTGATAGTGCTGCCCTTTCTGCAGAAATAAATTTCTGTGAAGACACTGCATCATTTCAGAGTCAACATCCTTGCCCACAGTTCTCTGGTTTCCTTGCTTATACTGGGGGTCTCACAGGAAGTTCTCTCAGGTATGGAACATAAGCTTCACAGTTACCGCAGCCCTGTAAGACCTTTCCTTTTTGGATTTCAATAAAGATATCGTGCAACTTGTATGGAAGAAAATTAAAGAGGTATCACTCAGTCTAAAAATAGACAGACAAGGAACATGCTGGTCATGTACAGAGATGCTTCCTCAGATTGCAGTGTGCTGAATCCAAATGACCGGGTCCTCCCTCTGCTTGCAAACACAGTTGAAGTGAACAGGATGGAATCGCTAATATGTAATGGATGTTTCCTGCCAAGCTGTGGCAGGCATGTTTATAAAGCTTTCCATTTAGGAGTACCAACCCCTAAAAATTCATACTCTCCCTCTCAGAATATCATATTCCAGGCTCAGCATTCCAGAATGGGCTAGCATGTTCACTTAAGACAAACTATTTACAGCAAATGCTGCCTGACTGCTAGTAATGGAAGGACTCGAGATATTTTTGATAACACGGATCCTCTTGGACGTATTCCTGGGAAACATCCCTGACAACATAAGTTTGCTTTATATGGTGCTGTTGGAAGGAAATGAATTGTCATTCAAAATCTACAGCACTCAAATGCAATGCAAATATACTTCAGTTACTTTCTAGACACCAAGGCTGTTATCAAGGCAAAAACCTGGCAAGTTAGTTCCACCAGGAATCCAAAAGGTCAAGTGGCTCTGGACAGGGATGACTGAGCCTTTACAAGGTGTTGGTTTCTTTGTTGCTATTGGGGTTTTGTTTGTTTGGGGGGTGGTGTTTTGTTGTTTGGGGTTTTCCCGCCCCCGCCCAGGCTCTGTTTCTCAAGCCAATCACAAAAAATAGTACAGCTGCATTTGCCAGCTGTTATCCTAAAATAATAGCCCAACCTTTGTTACAGTTACCTCACATCCTAAATAAACTCAACAGGAGTAACTGGCACCTGCCAGCAGTTAACTTGCAGTCAACAAACTGCAAGAATAAGCACTGCTAATACAGCTGCTGTAATTTCTACCACTGTTACTAGTAATCCATAAACAAACAAGTTCACCAGCAAAGTCATCCTTTTAAATTCCAAGTAAAAATCATGCAAATTAATTGTGATTTCATTTGACTAGTCATTTTCTTGAGAGCTTTTATTGCCTCCCCTCAGAACTACGCATGCTGCAAAGATCAAAACTCCAAACGATCAAATTAAAATTTAAATTTCAAAATAGATCCCCTGACATAGCTTCTAACACCATCAGATTTGATTAGTAAAACTTTACACAAGAATAAAAGAGCAGTTATCACCTGTAACATTGCTTTAAACTCTGCTTTTGAAAGGTAAATCTACATCCTACTCGCATTTATAACCCTACCAGTGAAGCTACCAGAATGTGTTAGCAGTTGTATATTTTTTCAGAATCAGGGCCTTACTTGTACTACGAAACACGATCATTCATCTCACTTTGATTCTCGTGTTGCCAACTGCCCTGGCTACAAATATTGGAGCTGAATGTTTAAAACTGAACTAGAAATGGTCCTAGAGACAGCTGCTGGCTTCCCCAGCAGCCCCTGTTTTCTTTGGAAACAGCACTCCCTTTCAGTGACTCTAAGCTCAGCCTTTTGTTTCATAAGCTCTTCTTCTTAGGTCATTATCCTTACCTTTATACTTTAATCATGATAACAATGAAAAATAAAAACATATCTACAGCCCCCAGGTCTTGACAGGAGCCTGCACAGAAATAAACGTTCTAATACATGTCTGTAAAACCAGATCCCATTGTGATTTCAGGGGCAGAGTTGAAAGGCAACCCAAACTCTGGGCACAGCTTTCACCACAGATCTTGCCTCTACGTACCCGCTCCTGTCCAGCTGTATCCCAAATTAGGAATTTATGCAGCTCATTCTGATACTGTACAGTCTTGGTCATAAATGAGGCTCTGGAAAAACAAAAACATAGTTCATGCTTTTCCAGAATGTAAATACATTCTTAGAACACTCGTTACCACCACAAGCTTTCAGAAAGGTTCACATTCCAATGACAGTGCTTTCCCCACACACACACAGATGAAGAGTTTCAGATATAAAGGCTGAAACTGAGAAGATGAAATTTTCTTTCAGAGCCTGAAATTCAACTAACAAAACATAACATGAATGCAAACTGTAAGTTCCAATTATTAACAAGCTTTTGATAAAAATACAGGATATGTGACCCAAAAAACCAAGAAAGGTCAGCCTTTTCACAATATTCTTCTTAAACAGAGGATTCATCACAGCAAATCACTTCAGTGTATACTGGAAACTTCCATGAGGAAAGAGGTCAAATCCTTCCCTTTGTATCAGCTGCTTCTGTCTCTGTACTAACACTCAGGTAAATGCTGGTGGGTCCATACTTGGGAATAAAACATGGGAGATTTGTATCACTATTGGTATGGCAGATTTGTATCACTACTGGTAGGTGTTAAAAGGACAGAGAAATCAATAGTGAGTAACCTGCTTGTTGTGTGCCCTCTGTACATCTCTCAAATCCTTCTGTCATTATATACTCTAGTTTGCAGAGGCCCTTGGACTTCCAGAGGACAAAAAAATATCTCCTATTCTCCAGCTGCTTCTCCCCTCGCCCAAATTCTAGATGTTTCACAGTAAAATATTGCAAAGTCCTTCTGTGCTTTACTTGAGCTGCTTCAGATCAATCAGTGTATTTCCCACAAGAACACCAATTCAGAGAACTTATCTTTTACAAGAGGGAGTTCTTTGCTATATCTATTACCTGTAGGCACATTTTTTACTAGAAAAGCCACAGAGTGAATTTAAATCCTTGTAGAACTGGAATTATGGTCAAAATAACTATTTTAAGCACAGGAGATCCTACATTATGATCTCGGACACCTTTGGTATGATTAATTCTTGTCATTTGAAAGTACTGTAGACTTTCAAACTTGTTCTACTGTTTTGGATGGGATTCTGAAGGTACTGGAGCTCCTTACAGAATCCCAAGCTTGCTGTACAGTCAGACTCAGAGAGCAGGAGCCTTCCAGCATGATCAGCAATATTAAATACCTGAGCCCAACACTCAGGTTTATTTTGGATCTTAACGACCACCAGGGCACAGATTTTAATGATGCCCCCGATACTTTTGTAGTTAATATAACTATGGAGTCTTTGGACATGTTTCAGTGCGATAGGAGGACAAATAACTACCAATATTTAAAAAAAAGCAAAGGGAGCAGTTACACAATGCTTTCAGCTGTTTGGAGGTAACTTTCTCCCCATTCCTTAAGCCCAGCTCATTTGCCAAATAGTACCTCAACCTCCAGAGTTGATTAGTGTTTTAAGAAGACAAATACAAGGCTGCAGAACCCCTACAAAGGAAGAGCCCAATTGGAATGCATTTCAACACCATTAACTAGCTGATGTATTTCTGCAATGAGTAAATAAAAATAAAGTGATAGGAGTACATCTTGTAAAGCACAGCAGAAACTTTCACTTAAGACTGCTGAAAAATAAGCTTCAAATCTGAATTCTCTGGCCAACATGGGAAGTTTCCTAACTCAAAGATACTCACTGAATTTATCTTACTTGGTTCTATAAACCAAAACATGCCTGTCCAGTCAATTTGAACTGAACAGCTGTGTTTCTGTAATTCACATCACAACTAAACATCCCAAGTGGTAGCTAACAACAGAGGTTAAATGTTGCTTGAAATGCCTTGCCAATTGAGTCAACAAAAGCCTCCAAACTGGAGTTCTCCTTGATGACTTTTAATAAGGACAATGTCTGTTTTGTTACTAGATTTCCTTGCTGCTTCTCCCAGCACTCCAGCTACATGAACAAGATGCACCTGAATGCAGTTTGATATTCATAATTCCTTTTTGATGAAAGACTACATATTCTGCAGTACCTAGAGAGAGATACTGGTTAAATGTGTCCTCAACACCCTGAGAGGACAAAAGCTGCAGAATTCTGGCTGGGCTTCTACAGCTGCTCATACTTGAAACTGTGTGATGAACATTCACAAAACAAAGTGTGATTGCTCAGGTAATTCTGAGAGGAATGTAAACAGGGCAGGAAACAAGATTGTACCTTGTGAACTCAAACATGTATCTCATGAAGTCAAAACATTCTCAGCTCTAGTTTTATAAGATTCTCAGAACTCCTTTCTAATCCTTACTTTGTTCTTTCCGCCTACTAATCTCAAATGGGAAATAAAAGCAAGGTCTAAAATAAATTTCAAAGTTAATCTGCTTAAAATTCTGGGACTGTGTATCTTACTGGGGCTTAACATAACCCCTGCACTTAAGCAAGTTTTGATTCATATATACTGCAAGAGCAAACTACCAAGATACTGAGTCCTCAGACCAGGGAACAATTTTAAGACTGCCAGAAGATAGACTTTTTTTTAGTCTGTCACTTCAGTCAGGGGTACTAACCTCAGTCCTGTCATTAAACCAGAGAAGGAAAATTCTCTTCTACGCACCAGCCTCATCACCACAACGGCTAACACCTTCCAAGAGCACCTGAACTCACTACACAGCTCTGCTACCAAGATTACCATGGGACATCTTTGGGTTCCTGCCTTCAAACACAGAGGTGCTACATTGGAGGGAGGAGAAAAAAAGAAAAAAGAGAAATCAAACCACACACCACTCAGCAAACCACCATATTGAAACCAAACTGACTCTGGAGGGAAGGCAAAAAGATTTGATGAAGTCCATTCCAAAGGCTACTGCTGTTACAAGGGAAGTTTAAACAAAAGCATGCTTCCTACAGAACATCTTGCAATTCCATATCAGTATTTACCCTCAAAAAAAGAGAAGGGTGTAAGGGGAAAGAAAGAACGAGATCACGGGGACCTCAATTTCTTAGAAGGACAGGATGAGACATGGCTGATCTTTATCAGCAGGATCTTCTTTGGTCAGAGCTGTAGTACAGCCTGTGTGACACCTGAGACAGGAAGTTGCACTGACACCCCCACACACTTCTGGGCATCAAGTGAAGTCTGTCCCCCTGTAAGCCAAAAACCGCTTCTGATCAAAGCAGCCCATAAGACACTTGAAAAGCAAAAAAAAAAAAGACAGCAAAAGAAATAAAAAGATTCAACTACCCGAAGAATTCCTGATGCTTGTCCTTCCTTCTACCCAGTCAAACATTTGAGCTCAATAATGTTGCCACTCTGAGGCTCAACCTTCAAACACCTCCTCACCTGCGAGACCAACTGCAGGAACAGTTCCATCAGCTGCTTTTGTGTGTGCTTTGCACAGAGATGTGTAACTTTTGAACTAATTCATGGAGTGATCCACAACCTGAATTAGTATGTTAACCACCTCCAAAAACCTAAGGGACTTGTTGATGTACTTGAGTCTTTAAAAAACACAAAGTTGCATAATAATGAGACACTGAAATTTAAAGGTAGTGCATGAGGAAAGCATATTGTCCCCTTAGCAGAAGCATCCATGGGGTAAGTTTTTCACAATACAAAATGAGTGCAGATCTCACACATGGAAATGGAAGCTGAAGGAGTGCTGAGCACACTCCTACGTGTCCTAAGGCAGCTCGTGAGCCTCGTTAAGGCTGCAGTCATGTTTATTACCACATTTAGCTGCCACACACACGAGGACTTCTCAAGTGATCTACTCAAATAATTTCATTTTATTTGTGAATAAATCACATGTGCTCTATTTAGTTTCTTACCCTATTGTTGGGTTGATGTTGGGATCAAAGCTATCTTCTACAAATCTCCACACGATACTTGATTTGCCCACACCAGTATCCTAAAAAAAGAACATAAACAGTTGAAAGTGGCATTAGTTACTATAAACAGATGATTTTTTTGTCCTCAAATCTTGTGACAAATAACACACTCCTGCAGAGAATCTCAGAGAAATTAGATCACAAAATACTTCAGGTATTATATTCATTTAGTAGAAAAATGAAAGGTCTGTGACAAGTCACAGTTTTCTAACCACAATTGGTAAGATTCTTTATGGCCTGCAAAAATCTGCATTCAGGCTTATTATTTTTTACTCAAACTCTTTTTTCCCAAAGCTTTGCACAACTTGCAATTGAACAGCAGTAGGGAAAGACCACTCTTAGGAAAACACACAGCAACTGAGTATGGCTTGGAGGATGGAGGACCAAGAGAGAACATGAAATTATACAAGTGTGACACATGCAGTTACCCTCTGACTAATGCTGTCCCACCCTGCTTAATGAAAGACTAGAGATTTCTTGTGACACACCTGAAACATGTTACTAATGCAATGCTACAAATGGTAGGAGAGGAAACGTAACATGAAAAATCTGGGTCGTGCGTGCTTTTGCACTGCTGGTTCTATGGTTAAAAAAAATATATAAACATATAGAAGTCACATTTAGAAGTGAAATAACAAACTCTTAGCAGTAGAGCACTTCTGAATAGAAAAGGGTAATTGAAACTGCAATTTAATTAACACCTTTGAAGACAAACTTTTTGCTTTACATCTTCAGTCTCATTAACATTTTAATGAAAAAAAAACCCCTGAGGAAGTGCTTCACTGAAAATGAAGTTTTACATCACCCATATATTTTTTTTTTATAAAATCTTTTGAATACTGCAGCAAAATGGGGTACAGTGTGTAAGACTGTATTCATCCAGGCAAGCTGTTTTCCTCTCAAGAAAAAACATATTACCCCAGCTCTTTTATAAAACAATACTTTATGTTGTTTGCAGTCTCATTAAGCATAGCAAACCTTAAAAAGAGAAACACAGGTGTAGCTCCTGGACCAGCTTTCCTGGGTGTTTATTCTCCTCTTCCTCTGTGATAAAATTTCAAGGCCGGGTGGACACAAACAGTAGTTACCCCAACACGAAGGGCACACAAACACATTAACTTCCCCTTCTGAAGGGCAATATAACCCTTTAAAAGCAGAAAACAACCCTTGCCCAGGGTCTGGTGGCACCTCCACCTGCTCAACGCGTGGCTCCCAGGCTAAACCAAACTCACAGCTCTGAATCCTCCAAACTTCTGCTTCACTTTACACCATTTCTCCTTCTCCCACCACCTGCCCCTCATATAAAAGTCCAGGCCCCTCCCTCTCTCCCACCAATCTGACTTCAGGTGCTTCTATTTATTTGGCGAGCTCCAAGCCCAGAATGGCTTAGGAGGAAGAGAGAAGCACACGTTGGATGTTCGCGCTTCCTTTCTTATTTTTTAAAAGGCGATCACAGGGTAGAAAAAGGACCGATATTGGCATGGGGCAGCTGCCTTCCATGAGGAGGGGAAGGCCTGGCCGGTCGGTGCCCTCAGAGGGACGGGGGAAAGGGCTGGGGCTCCCCCCGATCCCCGGGGACCCCCCGTGGGCTCGGACGGGCTCCCCCCGATCCCCGGGGATCCTCCGTGGGCTCGGACGGGCTCCCCCCGATCCCCACGGAGTCCCCCCGGCTCTGACAGCGCCTCCCCAGCCCGCTCCTCCCCCGCCGCCCCACACTTACCCCCAGCAGGCAGACTTTGAGCTCCCTCAGCGCCATGGCCGGGCGGGCAGTGCCCTCAGCTGTGTCCCGACCCGCGGCCCGGCCCGACCATCGCTCACCCTCAGCCCGCGCCGCGCGCCGCCATCTTGGGGGCCGTGGGGGCCGGGAGGGCCGTGAGGGGCCGGGACGGACCGGGAGGGGCCGGGAGGGGCCGCTCCAGCCCCGGCACCGCCGCTCCTTCACCCGGTGGCGCTTCGGCGCTGACCCCGCGGCAGGAAGCGCCGCCGGCTCCTCCCCGTGCCCTCCGCCCCTGCCGCTCCTCCTCCTCGCCCATGTCCATTCCAAGATGGCCGGTAAGTGGGGCCGGCGGGCGGGCGGCCCGGCCGGGGCTGCCCCGGCCCTCCGAAACCAACCCCCCGGTGTCTCTCTTCTGTTTTTCGTTTGTAGGGATCCCTTTGTATTTTGTGGATTTGCAGGATGACTTAGATGATTGTGAGTAACTGTTTTTGGTTTTGGTTTGTTGTTTTGGTTTGGTTTTCCGCGCCCACCCCGGGGCCCTTTCCCTGCCCGGTTTTCCCCCGGTGAGGGCGAGGGGCGGACTGTGAGGCGGGCTGTGGCAGGAGAGGGTTTGCAGGGCACTGGGGCCATCCCCGGTGGTTCCCGGTGTGAGCAGCAGCTCCAGCCGTGAGGCTGCAAAGGTGGAGCTGGGAATTAGGGCAGTGAGGTCGGTGGGAATGAAGGAATCGACTCTGTAGGGCTGTAGAGGCTGCTGAGGGTGCGTGTCCCGCTGTCCTGCGCCCCGGGGATAAAGGGATAAAAGGATAAAGGTTGGGCGGAGAACCCGCTGGTTTGGGGCTCAGCCCCGTGTCCCAGAGCAGGGACAGCTCCGTCCCAGGGCTGTGTCACAGCAGG
>JAWWTY010000048.1:11435835-11482056 GCA_035222235.1 Margarornis squamiger
ACCCACACCTGTCAGACCCCAGCAGGGACAGCTCCGTCCCAGGGCTGTGTCACAGCAGGACCCACACCTGTCAGACCCCAGCAGGGACAGCTCCGTCCCAGGGCTGTGTCACAGCAGGACCCACACCTGTCAGACCAGAGCACGGCTTGGTGAGGTAAAGCCTTGGCCAGCAGTGATGTGAACTCGGATTGCTTTAGAGAGCAGCTCTCGTTATGGGGTGGCTTCAGTGGCGCTTCGGGTGCTGGATTGACTTTTCTATTAAATTAAAAAGATACTTGTATGTGTTTCTTGTGAGAAACTGTATTTGTTTATCACAGGACCCCTGTTGTTTAATAATGATTGAAAATGTGTAGCAGATGGGTCCATCCCACCTGCCCCCCAGCTGAGCATGAGAAAGCTGATTTAGGAAGGTCTTGGGAACACCAGGGAAGTGTTGGAATACAAGTGAGATCTAAAGTCTTCCATTGGGAAGATGCTCAGGGATGTTGTCTCTGTGGGATTCTGTTAGTCGTTGCTCTCAGTCTTTGAGGCTTCTGCTCTTGGTAGCAGTGTGTAAAGTGTAAACAGCAGAAGTAAAGACAGAAACAAATACAGAACAGTGCTTCTCTTATGGGTCTTGGCCTTGGACCAAGGGTGACCATCCCTAGAAGTGTTTGTTCTCCATCAGTGTTGTATCTTTGGCTGTTTTGTTAAGACTGTAGTACATTTGTTTGGTAAACTGATTAAAAAGTTTGATGCTTGTAAGGAAAAACTCTAGTTAATAAAACTGTCCAGATAAAGAAGGTTTTGCCATAAGTGGTAATTAATAAGAGCAATTACCAGTTTCAGCGTGAGCCTGTAAATAACTGTGCCTTCTACAGCATCATTAAAGTCTTATTTTACAACTCAAAATATTTTTGATTAAGTTCATTAATTTGACAATGCAATTAGAATTATGGAATCAAAAGCTGTTATCTGTGTTGTAGCAGAGTTTGGGGGTCCCATCTGAGGTACTGTTGTGACTAGGCTAGCAAAGAGTTCATGTGTTTTATGAATTACTGGAACTGGATTTTTCCTTTCTTAACTAAATTGGTGAAAGTGTCTTGTACACTGAAGATCAATTGAAACAGAGAGCCTGGAGGATTACTCTGGCTGTGGGAAAAGGCTGTAGTAAAATCTACCTAAATTCAAGTGCAGTTTAAAGCTTGTTTTCTGTAAGATGAGATAATGGGTCATCTGAAAAGATAAATAGCCTATTTATGCCCTTTGTACAGTTAAAAAGAAAGTATTTAAAGAATTTGTTTTTCCTTCAAAAAAACACCAGGAGGGAAGGTGACCTCCTTGAGCTCATTAAATCGTTGCACTCTGCACTGGTATTTACTGGTTTGTGTTGTGAAATGTGAAAAGTGGCACTGGGTGATGCCATTGAGTTGCACTCTTAGGTCCTGTGACCCTGAGTTTCTTACAGGCTCTAAGCAGCTTGGGAGTCCGGGGCAAATTAAGGCACAGTGAACTCGAGTTCAGCTCTGGATGCCATTCACGTTTATTCCTGTTCAGAGGTGGACACATTTCAAGCTTATTTGTTTGATACTGTTAGAGGAAAAATTACTGAATGTTAGATTTACCTGTGAAAAAGCATTTAGATAACTTAGCAAATACTAGTTCCTTATTTGTGATTTACTTCATAGTACTCTGGGGTATTCTGAAACTTGGGAGTGCCACTGGCTTCTTATTTTACGGAAAAGGAAAATTAAAATTCCTGAGAGAAGACAAAATGGATTCTGCCGTGATTGTTCCTTACTTATGTGTAGTGAGACCGTGTGGAAAAAATTTCAGGTATTTAACTCTCAATCCTGAGGATAAGTAGTAGGGTTCTGTTTTCTCTCTGCTCTTGGAAGCACTGGTGTGTGCTTAGGTAATTTAAATGAATAATAGAGCTACTCCATGTAGTAAAATTAAACATGTTCATCATGTTTCCAAAACTAGTCCCAGGTGTGGTGTTGTAGTCAAAGTTAGAATTGGGATTTATTTCGTTGTCATTTGAATTGGTAGAAATTCTGAAATATTTGAAGTGAACTAATAAGAGCCTTCATTTTTCAAGTGTTTCTAATTGGGGACAGGTGGGAACTAGGTGAAGTTAATGACAAGTATATTGCTTCTAATTGGTTTTTTAAGCCCTAATAAATCTTTGTATAGCAGGTGACTAGGCTCAGAAATTAGCTAGTGAGTGTTCAGTCTGTGTGGATTTTAAAATATATTTGTTGTAATTATAGATACAAGGATGGTGAGTCATGAGCTCTCAGGGATACAGAGGCTTCTTCTGAAGCAGCAAATCTGGGTGTTCCCTCTTTAGATGCTCTGACTGGGGGGAAGCCCTGGGGCAGATGGATCCCAGACAGATCTGTGTGTTGGAAATGGTTTACACTGGTGCAGTAGAGAAATGTTTTGAACCCCACAGACCCTCCTGTAAGGAGCAGGCAGTAGAAATAATAATGACCAGTGGGGTGGAAATAAGGGTGTCAGTGCAAAACATCCTCATTATAAAAAGCCATGAATAATTAGCAGCTGTTTCTGATCACGTAGCTGTGGGTTCAGTTGTGGTATCTGTGTGTAAATTTGAGATATGAACACTTACTCCATCCAATCCCACAGTTTTCTTCTGTTTGAGTCCCACTGAGCTTGTTGAGCACATTGTCTGCAAGAACAGCAGAATCTGGGATTGCTCTAGTCTTTTAACTCACCTGGGCTCCATGCAGGCCTTAAACCAATCTGATTTTTATTTTTTTCCTCTGAAGGCTCAGGTATAACATTTTGCTTCAAGTATGTTCAGATAATTTCCTCTCTAAATGAGCTGTATTTCTAAGAATGTTTTCACTCATGTTACATAGTTGGAAAGGAGACTTTTATATATGAAATAGGAATTTTTCTGTGGAAAAAGAGGAGTCTTTAAACATAAAAAGTGATTTATAATGGGTATTAATGTACTTTAGAGCCAAAGAACTTGGCTTGTTGTCTTCAGTGGTTGTCACTCCCAACACATGTGCTGATTTGCAATACTTCATGCACGTGAGAAGCTGTGTTGGCACAATTTGCATTTATTTAAGTATGATCACAGTTGCTCTGTTTGTGTGAAAGAAGTGTGCATAGTTCTAGGAGTGCTTGGTTGGCACAAGAGCAGGATTATCAGCTCCTCCAGTGCCACTTTTTCCCTAGAGTTGGTTCCTGTATGTCTCCTATATCCATTGCTGAAATGAGAGCATTGGTCTGTTTCAGGCTCTCCCACTGTCTTAAAGGATGAAGGATTTAAAATAATCTGGCACCAAAGTTATCTCATTCCCTTTCCTTTTCACAGTTTTACCTTCTGCCTGTAATTGTTAATGGATTAGGTGAGTGTTGGGCTTGGTGAGGCAAATTGTAACAGTGGGTATGGTAATATTTGGGTAAAAGTCTGAAGCTGCAAATACAAAAAAGATTTAGAAAAGGGTGTGTTTACACAGAAGAGTCTGTAGTTGATGGATCTGCAGCAGGAAGCTCCCAGCATGTTCACAAGTGTGGTGAAGTTGAAGTTTTTTCCTCAAGCTACCAGTCTGATTTGACAGCTGAGCCCTCTTAACTCACAGTGCAGGTGGTTACTCCACAAAGGGCGAAGTCAAGTGTGTGTTAAAGCCAAGGATTTTGGCAGTTGAATTTCAAAGCTTGAATTTACAGGGCTCTATGCAAGTGTTGCACTTGACTTCATTAGATACAATTTAAAATCTTTTTTTGTACGCTGTTTCCAGTGATCTTCAAATACTTTTGAAGACATAGTTCTTGGTATATCTTATATTTTTACACTGTAACATCTCTTGCTGACTCTTGGATTTATTGTTTTGTTGTTGTTACTTTTCTTGTCTTTCAAGTTGGATTTGAAGATTATGGGCCAGACTGTGATAGTATGAGGATAACTGCATTCTTGGATATCCCTGGACAGGATAACTTATCTCCACTGGCTCGTCTAGAAAAATATGCCTTCAGTGATAATGTATTTAACAGGTAAGGGTACAAGAGGCACACGGGATGGGATGTTAAGGTGCCACTGTGTCTTATTCTCCCAAACACATGCACAGTATTATTTCTAGTTGAACAACAATGTATAACATTGCCATGAAAAGAGGTTTTCATTCTTGATTATCTGAGTAAGCTCTCTCAATTCCATCTTTCTTTGCTTTATATGTAGAATGGTCAGACATCTTTTTATCTATTTACATTTGATAAGTTCCCCTTGTGTTTCATCTATGTGTAGTTTGCTGGACATTAAGGTAATTAATGTTTTTCACTCCACAGGCAAATTATTGCCAGAGGTCTTTTGGACGTCTTTCGAGATTTCAGTAACAATGAAGAAGACTTCCTGACTGTAATGGAAATAGTGGTCAGACTCTCTGAAGATGCAGGTTGGAAGTTTGGTTTGGTTTTTAATTTTTGCGATTTGTTTTACATAAGCTGCAACGTAGAAAGTAGTGACCTTCAATTTTGAGAGGCAGTGATTGAACTAAGAAAACTGAATCATCCAACAGCAATGTCTGTCAGCGAAAACAAGATAATTTTTTTTCTGTTTTTGAAGTAGGTTGTATGGTAGATAAGATGTTAAATGAAAGGCCCTTACTTAGTATAGGGCCTGAAGTAATATTTCTTCAAAAAGCTTATTACATCTGTGTGGTGTAGGTGGCACAGAGCAGTTGTGTTTAAATACTTCATGTGCATACATTTGTGGGGATTGGGTTTGCCACGTAGTGCTCTCATTTCATCTGATTTGTTTGGGAACTGACAAGTCTCTGAACTATGATGTATGGAAGGCTATTCCATTTTATTCAGTTTTCCTTGAAGAACAGGCAATTTCAGTGATGCTATTTCTGTATTTTGGTTTTCATTTTCCTCTGTTGAGAAAACATTAAGGAAAAATGCTACCTTTTACTTAAGGTACCTGATCTTAATTTCATATTTACTCATGTAGTTTTGACTTTTATTTCCAGAGCCAACTGTACGTACAGAGCTGATGGAACAGATCCCTCCTATTGCCATTTTCCTGCAGGAGAGCAGACCAAATTTCCCAACAGCATTTTTTGAATACCTTATGCCCATAGTAGTGAGATACCTCACAGATGTTAACAATCAGGTAGGAGAAGCAGGTAACATGAGCTGAATCCTTGGAAAATTCTGTGTGGTTCAGTGAATTTAAGGCATGGGGAAGAGATAATAGGAAATTTCATGTTGGCTTTTATGTAGTCCTCTGTATTTGTTGGTTTTGGCACATTTTACTGGGAAGTCTGATTTTTTTTTTTAATACTTTACTTACCAGATAATAGGAAACTTATAGCATTTGCTAACAGCACATGCATAATCTGTTCCAGGAGCCATGACTTCAAATCCTGTTTTATGCTTCATCTTTTGCCTTCTCCTCAGAATCTGATGAAATTATATTAGACTGTAGTATTTATTGCTAATTCCTTATGATCATAAAGCTGAAAAGTTTTATATGGGTTTGGGTTTTTAACTTGCACCTGTGTGTTCCTTGAAAAAAAGGGATTTTGTGGTTCTCATATCAGTGACTGTTGCTTTAATAGTGACAGGCTGGTTTTATGTAGGTCCGAAAGGCAGGGCAGGAAGCGCTGCTTATCCTGCTGGAACAGGACCTTGTGGCTCAGAGTGACATCGAGAACAAGGTGTGTCCCATTCTGCTGGACCTCTCTGCTCCTGACAGTGATGATGAGTACAAGGTGGAAGCTGTGAATGTAAGTTTCTAACATTAATTTAAAATGGAAATTAAGATGAGGTCCAGGAATAATGCTGATATTAACTAAGCAATCAAACTTTTTGTGTTTATATGTAAAGATATTTGGATTTTTAGTTTAACACAACGAATCTGTGATTTGTATTCTGAATTTTTGAAAATATCAGGTGTAAAGAGATAATTTTTGTACTTCAGGATGCTAAATGATGTCAAAATGGTGCCTGAATAACTTTAAAACACAGTTAGTCCTTGGCAGCCTTGTTTTAATTCTTAAGATTGTTTTGTTCCCCAGCAGTTTTTTTTACATTTGCTCTACTAGGTCTCCCAGTAACATTGTAGAAGTATCAGTGATGACCTATCTTAGTTCTGAAGTGTTTTGAAAAAAACATTGCCTGGTGACTTTGAAGAAATCAGTTGACTCCACAGAAAAGTGCTGGTGTGTAATTACATTTCAGCATGGATATCTGACACTTGACCTGTAAAATATTTTACCAGCTAGATTTTCCTCTTCCTTGTTTGGAAGTTGGGAATTGCTTAGGCAGTTTTCCAGGATGACATCTGAGCACCAGATGCTTTTTAGGAGTTTGAAAATGTGTAGGGAAGTTCTTGAATTGTGTCTTCCTTGTTTCTTCTTTAGCATTCTATTAAAAAGGCAAACATTTATTCCAAGAAAGGAATAAAGCTCATTTTTTGTGGAGGTTGAAAGCTCCAATATTTTTGGAAAAATAAAAATAGACAAGTACTGTTAATCTGACAACACTTGTGTGAGGATTAAACTCCTGTTGCTGCAGGCAGAGCAGTTGAGTAGAAAAGTGTATGGGAGCCCCTTGCTTTTTACTGTTACAAATGTGAGAATTACAGACACTTAGCCCAGAAACTGGGAGCTGAAAGGAAAACATACAGTCCAAAGCACCCGAATTTCACAGCAGAAACATGGTTTGAAATGGTACTGGAAATGGACAGTTCCTCAGAGAAAGTTGAATTAATGATCATGTTACTGACTTCCTTTAACTCCTCAAATCCCTGAGGATCAGTCTATAAAGTCTGCATTAGCTCACATATATATCTAGTTTTTCTTGCACTCCCTTTTGTCTCCTGTTGTATGGCAAAGTTCTGTTTTATTCTGGTGTCTGAGCCTTTAAAGCTCTGGGACTGTGCATGTTTAAGTATCTGAACAGCCCAATGTGTTCCTTGCATGCTGAGGCAGGAGGTAGTTCTAATGTGGGGTTTTTATAAGTGCAATGAAACTTCTGTCTTCTCAAAATACCAGTGTATGCCCCATTGTAAACACCTTGAAAACAAATATATTAATAGAAGTCTGTTTAACCAGATAAAGGAGACAGTGAATTACATGCAACAATGTTGTGTTCAGGCACAGTGGCATAGAATGATTTAAAATAAAAGCTGTAGTTGTGCATCACATAAAACAGGTGTATGAAAACACGAATAATGTGTGGCAGTTAAATCTATGTGGTTTTTGCTGTCTTGCTCTCCAAGATAATTTTTAGGAGGAATATTTGGCCGTGTTTACAGGCTTTGTAATTTTCTTCTCCTTCCACATAACCCTTTCCTCTTTTTCAGATAATCTGTAAAATGGCCTCTATGTTGAGCAGAACAACAGTTGAGCACATGCTGCTTCCTCGTTTCTGTGAACTGTGCAGTGATGGGAAATTGTTCCAAGTCCGAAAGGTTGGTGTGTTTCCAACT
Source organism: Margarornis squamiger (assembly GCA_035222235.1). Classification (NCBI taxonomy): domain Eukaryota; kingdom Metazoa; phylum Chordata; class Aves; order Passeriformes; family Furnariidae; genus Margarornis; species Margarornis squamiger. The sequence continues at coordinate 11,443,289 of JAWWTY010000048.1, forward strand.
CTGAACCTCCTAAAAATGAACTTGTGTGTTGCTCTTCAAATGCTTTCCTAAATTTAGTCAGAAGTTTGGCTGACAAACTTTGAAAGCATCTGGAAGAGAAGTTTTTATTTATTGACACGGTTTTAGCTTCTGTGGTTCAGTAAAGAAATGGGTAACAGACCTTGATGAATAGCTTTGGTCCAGCAGTTCAACTGCTCTTGCACATCTAATAGTTTTGCACAACCTTTTTTTTAAGCTGCTGTGCTTGGTTTAGGATGAAAACAAATTACCTCATCTCTACCATCTTATTTAAACCAGAAATTCAAAGATAATAGGTATTTGAGACGTCCTTCCTTTGAATTTTTTTTAAAAAATCTGTTACTGTTGAAAGGAGAAATTCCCAAAGTGTAAGACTTCATGTTTGAGTACAAAAGAAAACTTGTAGCATAAGAAGTCTTAAAATATTTGAGCAGACTTAAGGGTCACGCAGAGCTTCAGCTTGGTCTGTAACATAAGCTGTACTTGCTGGAATTTGAGCTGCATTATAAGCATATAAAGTGAATAAAATGAGTATTAACACAGTCCTATCTTAATTGATTTCAGATTTTGGCAGCATCTTTTTTCAGCATGAGGGGATGTCCCTTTTGCCTTAATTATAGCTTCTGTAATGGCCTGTAAATGGCACTAACTTGAGACCTTGATTAAACTTTGCCTCAGCCAAGTACTTAAGCCACCTTGAGCCAGGATAGTTCTGTCAGTACACCTAAGTCCTGACCCTGCTATCATGTTTTACCCTGCTTTGGGTCTGGCAGCTGCTGCTCCAAGTAATTTAAACTTTCAAGTAGGCTTATTGTCTCTTGTGGTGGTTACTGGAGTAGATGATGCTCTTCATGCAGAAACCTTCATTACTATTGATTTCAGAGCCATGTGGTGTATGGACACCTGATGTACCAAGTCTTTGTTTGGAATGAGCTAGTGTTACACACTGTAGTTACAGGGCTGAAATTTGATTAATTAAAACATGTGCAGTTGTTTCGTGGGTTAAATAATGCATGGAGAAGTTGATAACAAAACTAATGCCCTTGAAAGAGACACAATGTTATTAATGGCTTTTTTATTTCTTAGATTTGTGCAGCTAATTTTGGTGACATTTGTAATGCAGTTGGGCAGGAAGCCACAGAAAGACTGCTGGTATGTATAGACCAGATCAATTTATGACACTTGTATTTCTCAGTTCAGAAAGTTTAGCAATGAATTCTTTTATTGTCTTCTCTATAAATTAGTGTGCTTGCATTTTTTAATTGATTAGGCTAAGGCCTTGGTTACAATTACATAGCAAACTGGGAATGAAGAGAAATGCAAAGTTCTTGTCACTGACAGCAGGTACACATATATATATATATGCACACACTTTAGAATTATTGATTTTCCCTGAACTAGAATTAAGTTATGATTTCAGGGAAAATAGGCCCTTATTAACTCGTTCTTTCTTATAATTACACACAAAATCCTAATGGTGTAAATAGGTATGTAATAGTGTATGTATTTAACCTGTCCCTGTTTCTTCTGTTCTTCACTTTATTCTTTTGAGTTGTCCTTGTCTCCAGTTTTCAGACAAATACCTTGATATTGCTGCAGACTGTTTAGTCTTTAGTTAGTCTTGGTTTTGCTTCTTTTTGGCAGATTCCCAAGTTCTTTGAGCTCTGTTCTGACAGTGTTTGGGGGATGAGGAAAGCCTGCGCAGAGTGTTTCATGGCAGTGTCCTACACCACATCCCCAGAGGTTCGCAGGAGCAAACTGTCCCCACTGTTCATCAGTCTCATCAGTGACACTTGCAGATGGGTGAGTAACTTGGTTATGTTTTGTACGAAATGAAGCTGTAAGAAGAGCCAATTGGTTCTTACTAAAGAATTGCATCCAGTTTTTATTTTTCAACTCTGTGAGCTGCACAAACCCTGACTGTTGTTCTTACACCACCACAGGTTCGTCAGGCTGCTTTTCAGTCTCTTGGCCCATTTATTTCTACCTTTGCAAACCCTTCAAGTGCTGGGCTTTACATTCGAGAAGATGGGACACTGAGCATCCGACCATCACCACAAGATGTGAATTCCACTCCCTGTCAGCCAAGCAGCAATGTCACTTTAGTGTCCTCCAGTGCAAATGCTACATTGTCCAGGTAAATCCTGGGAAAGGTGTGGTGCAGTGGAAGGGATTAAAAAGAAGTTAATTGTTATTGTTGTCTTGTCAAGGCTAAAAATGTTGCCTTGAGAATATGGTTCCAAAAAAGGTATGAAGAGTGAGATCACTCATTTGAGTGTAGCCAGTTTATTGAAAAATTCACTTTGGCTTCACAGAAGGGTAAAGGGAAAGCTGGTGAAGTAAAGCATAGTGATAACATTCTGTCTTTCTGTAGGGAAAAGCTGCTGTTGTTGCTGGTGTCTTCAGAGAAGTATTTCACTGAAAACCTCTTGTTACAGAGTATTTCAATAACTGTGTGTGTCTGTTACCAGCTCAGAACAACCAATGGACATCAAACCAGAATCCTCCACTGAGGAGACTTCAGCAGAAATAAACACAAAACTCTCTGAAAACCTGAATAAAGACACACGGGAAGAAGGTTCAGATTGTTGTACCAGTCCTGGAGAAGATGTGTCTGGACTGTGTCAGGGTGACAAAGTTGATGTCCCCGAGGTCACCGAGGACAGCAGTTTCCCTGGAATGCACACGAGGTCTGCCGAGGACCTGTTCAACACGTTCCTGTACTGGCGCCCTCCTCTGCCCGACATAACTCAGGAGCTGGAGCTGCTCCAGGTCAAGGCTGACAAGCACAACGAGAGCTGTTCTGGGCCATGCAATAACTGTGTTGCTAGTAGTGAAATAAAAAAGGTTCTAGAAAGCTTACAAGAGCACATAGATGATCCAGATGTTCAAGGTGAGACTCTGTAACAGTAAAATCATGGTTTCTCTGAGCAGGTTTTCTCCTGGCCTTTACAAAACCCCTGACTGCATTTTAATTGACTTGGTATTTATAGGGTGATGAGCCTTCCTTGAGCAGTAAATTATAGCAGAAGGTTATGCAACAGCCTTTTTCATAAGACCTGAGTTATTTCTAGAGGAGCTGGGGAAGTGTTCCTGGTTTCTTGCATGAGAAATAACTTGATCTAACTACAAAAGGGAAAAGAGCTTGTTAAAACCAGTTGTAACAGATTTCAAGTACTGTTGGTTTTAGTGACAGTCCTACCTGTGATCAGCTGAATTCATCTAATGCTTGGCTGAGTGAGAATGGCGCTAATTTCAAGTTATCCCCCTTAGCCACCCAATACAGGCCTATTGTGGAACACATTGAAGTGATAATGGCCTCGTAGTGGGGTCTGTGTGTGTTTCCTGGACCAAATCCCTCTTTGTCATCCACAGTCACCTCAGTTTCTCGTTTCATGAAGTCTCTCAAGTGCTCTAGAGTAAGAGGCCTTTTCTTTCCAAGGGCAAATGTTTGTGAATGTGCCATTTCTGTGCAGCTCATACTGGGCTGCTTTTTATCTTTTCAGATGAGTTATTTACAAGTTTAATGCTTTTAAATGCAGAAGGGAGACTAAATAGTTATCTCTTGCTCTATACAGCTCAGGTCCAAGTGTTGTCTGCTGCTCTCAGAGCTGCTCAGTTTGATTCTGTTGTTGGTGACTGTGAGACCAAAAAAATGGAAGAAAGCAGTGGCAATATTGAGAACCAAACTACTTCAGATGAAGCAGCTGTTTCAGATGCTGCCTGCACCCAGGTGCAGGAGGACACTCTTCCATCCCCTGCCTCCCAGGGGAACATCAGTGACCAGTCAGCCCCTAGTCTGCTGAAAAGCTCAGTAAGTGACCTTGTGCTCCATGTCTGAAATGAATTCCTGCCTGCATGAGTCCTGTGCAGTCCCTGGCATAACTGACCCACTTCTGATCCAAAGCCTTTGAACATTACTAGATCACAGTTATCACATTCTACTTACTCTGATTAAAAAACAAAAGCCATTGAGGGCTGTCACTTCTGTTTGCACCTAAATGACCTAGGAGCTGAAGTTTGGCAGTAGTCTTGCAGGATTTTTCCTGATGAAATGTAGCAAGTACAGTCTTGCCATTTCCTGTAATGAATCCAATTTTAGTATTTTATCTGTATAGACAGGAGGCTGAGTCAGGTGGTGACACACACAGAGTTCCTGGTTACTATTTGTTGATTACAACATGCAGTTAGGAGTAAAAGGAATTGTTTGCACAGGATTTAATGTTGCTGGAGCTAGTGGTGAAATAAAAAGACAAGCAGGTTTTCTGTGAACAAAAATTTCACATAAAACCTCTATGACCAAGAATGTAAAATACTGTGTGGACTTTGGAATTTTGTATGCTTTTGTTCTCTTAAACTTTTAGTTCTTTTTGTTGATATTTGGGAAGAGGTGTATGTTTCATAGTTTGATAGATTTGGGAATTTCCATCAGTGTGTTCTAAAATATCTTTTAAATGATAATTTTTTTATTATGATGAAAATTAGATTAAATCTAACTCCTGCTGCCCTTGTAGCTGCTGTGGTCTGTAGTGTTTGCCTTGGTGTACAACTCTGTTGTCTCTGTACTGGCATAAACACAGTAAACAAGGCTCTGCCTGTGCAAGGCTCTGCCTGGGAAAGGCTGTTCTGAATGTGAGCTGCATTGTCCTGTAGTGATGCTTTGAAATATCCCAAATAGCACCAAGTCTGTCATTTCACTACCTAGTACCTCCTTTCCAGGACTCAGAGGAGCAACACAGAGGAACCAGTGTATTTTTAAGGAAAGAGCAAGAAAATAATCTGCCGTTTGAAGATGACAAGTCAAAATTACAGGTGATGAAAGTAGCAAAACAGGTGTATTTTCTTTGTGACCTTAAACTGAAGTGTGACACTGGTCTCCTGTCTCTGCCTACAGGACATCATCCCTCAGCCTTTACTAGACCAGTACCTGTCCATGACTGACCCTGCCCGAGCCCAGACTGTGGACACTGAAATCGCCAAGCACTGCGCCTACAGCCTGCCCGGGGTGGCCCTGACACTGGGCAGGCAGAACTGGCACTGCCTCAAGGACACCTACGAGACACTGGCCTCAGATGTACAGGTGAACAAAAAGAGGGTTTATAATGATAAATCAGAAATTTGATGAACTTTTGTTCACTTTGTTGCACTGGAGTTAAAAGATGATATCATTTCTTGTAAGGGATCAAATATGCACGAAAAATGTATAATTCAAGATTTAAGTCAGACTTCATAGATACAATGAACACTTTGTAGTGCTGTGTAAGCAGCCCTGTTTGTTCTGCTCTCCCAGTCCTCACACAGGTGTAGCTCAAACGCCTGTTTGTTTCAGTTGTGGTGCCTGATGCAGTTGCCTTGTTGCCCTGTTTGCAGTGGAAGGTGCGTCGGACACTGGCCTTCTCCATCCACGAGCTGGCAGTGATCCTGGGGGATCAGTTGACAGCTGCTGACCTGGTGCCAATTTTCAATGGGTTCCTGAAAGACCTGGATGAAGTGCGTATTGGAGTCCTCAAACACCTCTATGACTTCCTGAAGGTAGGAAAGTGTCATTCATTTCTTAATATTCTGATGCTGTTATATTAAGTTTTTTACTGAGCTGTGCATTTATCAGTATCTAATTAATGTTTAGTTTTTGCAAAGCTGCCATTTTGTGTGTCTATTCCTTTTTTAATGTGTCTCACTTCTCTTCTGTCTCATGACCCAACAAAACACCAAAATTGAAAACCCATTGTAAATGTGGCTGTAAATGCTGCTGGCTGTTGTAAAGGAATTTCATGCAGTCCAACTGGAAAGTTGGCCCAGTAGCAGTTTGTGTTTGGGGCTGGGAGAGAAGAGAGCAGATCCTGGTGGGTAATACCCACAAATTCGTAGTTTTTGGTGCCCAGAGGTGGTGCTTTGATGGGTGTCCTGGCCAAAGGAATGACTTCTTGTGTCCAGGCACTCAGCTGATTGTGCACAGTTTTTAGGAAGCATCTTGTCAATGGTCACTTTCAAATAGGAAAATGCACGTAGGTGTGAACAGAGTAACACACCAGAGAACTGCAAGTATTGAGTTTCTTCAGTTTTGTACTAGTAATGTTTTTCCTTTAGCTACTTCACGCAGACAAAAGGCGAGAGTATCTTTACCAGCTTCAAGAATTTGTGGTGACTGATAACAGCAGGAACTGGAGGTTTCGTTACGAGCTGGCAGAGTATGTAATTTTGTTAACTTCTGATTTTTAATCTATATTTCTAACTTGGAAATAGGCAATTGCACTCAGAAGTTAGCACATCCTGATTAGGAGCTGAAAGTTTACCACCATTCTTTAGTAAGGGACTGAATTTAAAAGCCACTAGCTGTTAGGGTTTTTTTTGGGGGATTTGGAGGTGTTTTTTGGTTTGATTTTTTTTTTGCAAATTATGTTGTAATCAAGTATGACTGAAACTTAAATGTCTGTGATTGCACTAAAATGGAGATCTGATTCACTCACAGCTAATGAAATATGACAATCTGATAGATAGTATTCAGTGAGGTTTCAGAATTTATATAGTTCTAGACTCTCTTGCAGGGATCAGTGAAATATATTTAAAAAGTAATGTTTCTTATGTGTAAGAAAGAAAAACCAGTTCTTAAAAAGTAAGTTTATTAATCTGGTATTTCTGTCTGAGTGGCTGTGTAATGAAGGCAGAGTAACATCCCACAGTTTTTTTCTACAAGCCCTGTTGATATTTGCAGCACCTTTGTAGGTATAGTTTGGGACTAAAATCTGACCTTCATGTTTACGGTGTTGGTGTGTTTGGGCTATTGAGGCCTCGATCTCCCTGTGTAGTTGGCCCAACAAACAAGGACGTTCCACAGCAGTCCCCTGACCCCTAGTGGGGACCTGCTGCTGTGGCTGCTGGTTCTGTGCTGGCAGTTCTGAGATACAGAGTATTGTCTGACAGGTAGATTTCTGCCCTGAGCTTAACACTCAGTTTCCACTTGGCAAGAATGTACAGAATATTGGTTTGAAGTTGCAAAAGAACTTCTTGTTGTACTTGTTTGTAGCTTTTGTTATTATTTGGGGTAACTTTGATACATTGGTACACTTAGCTTGGATAAGTTTCTCTTGGACTCCCTGATGGATTCAAGTGTGTCCCTCTAATGTGTGAAGAACAAACTTCTCAGGGGCTCTGTAGTGACTGTGGTCCCTCGATGCTGCTCCCCCACATGATTCACATGAATTGGAGCAGGTTGTGCTGCACTTGGTAGAGTTCATGATTCTCTTTGTGTTCCAGGCAGCTGATCCTGATCCTGGAGCTCTACAATCCCAATGATGTCTATGACTACCTAAGACACATTGCACTAACTCTGTGCTCCGACAAAGTGTCAGAAGTTCGGTGGATCTCCTTCAAACTGGTAGGGGATTTAGTCACTTCCTGGCAGGAGAGGAGGAAAATGGTCCTGGAGAGGGTACCTGAAATCACTGGGTTGGTTTTTTTTTTTCAGACATGTAGGGTCAATTGAGACAAGTTTTGATAAACATGGTAAACTATACAAAGGGTGAAATTAAGAGTTTATACGATATTGAGTTGTCTGACTACCAGAGATGCCAAGATCTTCCTCTGTGTTGTATGTGAATGATAAATCTTTTCAACTGAATGAAAGCCAGGATGTGTAAGATTTGGAAAACCTTCCCCCAATTCTGGGGGAAAAACCCCACAACAAAACACAGAACAACCAACTACTGATTTTTTTCCTCAAAGTTGATTAATTTCTTACAAAATTCATGATAATGCCATCATCCCATAGATGTCCTGAAGGAGTGGAAATATTCCTTTGATCTCTTCCTTTTCTTCATGACACTGGGCAAAGGGACATTATTGCTGATTTTAATTCTGGTGCATTTTGGTTCAGGTGAACAAACAGCTTTTCTAAAGCTTGGGCTTTCTCCAGACTAAGCATGAAAATTTATTAAAACCTACAAGCACAGCCGACTGCACTGAATAGTGTTTGGTGTCCCCTTGTAGAATTCAAATGAAATGATATTGTTTTAACTCCCGGGGCTGCAACAGAAGTCTCATCTCTTTTTTGTTCCCCTGCTTTGCCTCACAGGTTGTAGCCATACTACAGAAGTTCTATGCAAACAATGCAAATGCACTGGGATTAAATTTCATTAACGAGCTCGTGGTGCGGTTCCGTCACAGCTCCAAGTGGGTTGGAAGACAAGCCTTTGCCTTCATTTGTCAGGTTGGAATGTCCTCTCTCTATTTCTATGCGTGCACTTAATTTGGAGCTGGTTTGGGGCTTTGCAGCCACGTGGGCAAAACTGAAATTTGGACTCCAGTTTTTTTGGTTATTTTTGGCCTCTGATTCTGGGGGTTGACAAAGGACAGTGTCAGTTGGTCTGGTCTCGGTGCTGGCACACGGCTGGTCCAGCTCAGAGCTGTGGCTTTGGTTGGGGCTCTGCTGCCATAGCTGACCCTTGGACCTCCTGCTATCCCAGTGGCAAAGTCAAGAATTAAGTCCCAAACTGAGATGCATTTTTTTAATACTTGATCATGCCAGGAACTCTTTCCCTCTTCACTGCTACTTGCCCATCCTCTCCAAACCAAAAATGTTTAATTGAGTAGCAGTGAGGAACAAGGGTTGAATGCTGAAGGGCAAGAGAGCAGCATTTTCTAAAATACAGTCGAAAGAAATCAATCTGCTGTTGTTGGCCCATCTCTGTTGAACTTTAGAATCACCAGACATGTTTTCAGAATAGGAGTTGAAAGGCTGTGCTTATTTCACCAACACAGGATAGAGTGTACTTATTCAGGGCTTTTTTTAATAGACCAAAGGAAGGACAGGATGGAAAGAGGTGGCACACAGTGTATTTTTAACACAAATCTTGCTTTCCTGTGCTGTGTTTGTCCCTAGGCTGTGGTAGAAGAGGAGTGTATGCCTGTGGACCAGTTCGTGGAGCACCTACTGCCCAGCCTTCTGAGTCTTGCCTCAGATCCTGTGCCCAATGTCAGGGTCCTGCTGGCCAAGGCCCTCAGGCAGACTCTGCTGGAGAAAGGTGTGTGGTTATGAATTTCCCTGGAAAGGTCCAACACCTCAGGAACGCTGCCTTTCCTCCATTGCAAGGCTGTTAAACAGAATCGTGCACTGTAATTTGGGGTACTGCGTTTAAATTCGGATTCGAGAGGATAGGTTTAGGGATGTGTACTCCTTTCATCCCTGGAATGTGGGATGATTATCCCTAAAGGGCCTGGAAGTGGCTCTGCTAATCCGGCAGGACCCACTTGGGGGCACTGCGGCCTCGCCAACAGCGGCCGAGGCTGCGGCGGCGTTTGGATCCATCGCTGCACTTCCCTGTGTTACAATGCCTTAGAAACAGCGACAAAAAGCAGCTGATCCCTGATTAGTCCGAGGAAGATGCACAGAAATCTCCTCCCCTGTATTTTTCCAGACTAAAGGAGAAGGTTTTGGAATGTGTTGTACAGTGGCGGCTTCCTGAGCTTGCTTTTGCTCGTGGATACATTTCTGTTTAGGGCTCAGCAAAAAGAGTTTAGCATAGAAGTGTTTAAGTTCCTGCTAAGGTGGGTCAGAAGCAGCATATTTCTCTTCCTTAGCTTCCTGTAGCTTCTGTTAGGAGACTGTAAGAGACTGTAAATTGGATAAGCTGCCCCAGATGTTTTTGGCATCCTCTGTATTTCTGCACTACTTATGCCCAAGGGTTTATTCTTTTGGATTTGATTTAAAATTGTCTTTTTTCTCCCCTCATTCTAGCTTATTTTAAAAGTGTTGGCAATCCTCATCTAGAAGCTGCAGAAGAGACCATTCTGGCCCTGCAATCTGACAGAGATCAAGATGTGTCTTTCTTTGCTACCATAAAACTAAAACAGGGTAACATGGACAATATTACTATTGAAAAACAAAACTAATGTGCTGTTCTGCAGCGAGGGCTGAGCAGCAGGACAGCTGTTCACCTGGTGGTGCTGTTAGTGTGAGTAATGTGGACACACAAGGTGGGTTCTGTTACCTGTGTGAGCAGGAAATGTTACACTCCTCATTTCATGACCTTGTTTTATCTGCCCCGCTGTGTTTGATTCCCATGAGTAATTCCTTCTGGTTTTCCCTTTGTAAATGTGGGGGATAACTCTGATCTTCACCTGCAGTTCAGTATTATCTGTAAAGTCTTAAACTACACTCTGTTTCAGTGTTCATTGGAATTCACATTTCATTTTTTAACAAAACATTTCCAGCAGCACAAGTCTGCTATAAGCTTAAAATGGTTTTGAGATCTTAAAACCTCATTATAGCAAACTTCCCTGAAGCTGTTCTTTTTTCACTTACATTGGTTTTGTATTGTTTCAGCTATTGCATTTCTTGGAAAAAAAATGTATATATGTGAATAGTTTTGAATTGTAACAAAAAATTAATGAAATTCTGCATCAGTGGAGAAAGCTCATAAAACATTTCATTTTTTAAAGTAGTTACACTGCTAGAATTAAGGCATGGGTCATTTTTACTTAATATAATGTGATATTTTTCAAAGCACAGAGAGCTCAAGGTTCTTTGTATATTGTGACATTTCTATTAATTTGTTACTTCTGAGCTACACCTTTACAGGTGTTAACAGTCAGTAATAACCCTCTCAGGTGTTCACAGGTCAGTTTGTGTTACTCCTGGGGTAGGGAGAGTGTGGGTTTCCCTAGTGGGAGGTTCCTCCTTCTGCCCCAGCCAAGGTCAGCTGAGGGATTCAGTTCCTGCAGCATGTACTGTGTCTGCAGTGACAGCTCCAGTTTGCGTTTGTTTTACATACACACCTCATTTAACAAGCACCTTTCAGCCTGGCCACTGTTTAAATCCCAAACAGCCTTTCCTAGGAAACAAAGGACCTCTTAATTCTGAAAAACCCCAAATCAAAAATGTTCCAGGGAAAGGAGGTGACACGGTTTGCTCTCTGACTTGTGTGGGTTGTTTGGTGGGTTTTGCTGGGCTCTGTCTTCTCTTGGATCCCAAATCTGCAATAATGTGGGGCCGAGAGGGGCAAAAAAAAGTCGGGTTTATATTGGGGATTGAAACTTTGTCCTGTTGAAAAACTGCAATACTAAAGAAATGGTTTCATGTGGTAACAGTTATTTTTCTTTCTGAGAATGGTCCTTTGTCCCGAGCAGTCCTGTGTAAATACCTCCCCTTATTCCAGGTTACGTTAGTCAGAGTTCACATGGTGAAGGTTGTTACAGAAGTGACTGTTTGGGTTTGGTTTGAATGTGGTTTGTCTGCAATACCAGTAGGTTCCTCAGCTGGGTTCTGTGTTTTGGGAGGGCTCAGTTTTGTATAAGTTAACCGGTCATGTATTATATAATATGTACAGTATTTGTAACAAATGGTTTTCTTGTGACATCACAAACTGCTCTTTGGAAGTTGCAGGCAGAAATGTTCCACTGCTACTGCAGCAAACAGTGTAAACTCTAAACTCTAATGTTCTACATTTAATTTTTTTACAGTTTTTTTTATAATTTAAATGCTTCTTCAGTACAGACTTTCTATGATTGCTATTTCTTAACAAAAAGACCCCTCAAGTTAATTTTTTCTAGTTCTAATATCTTTTTCTAATGCTGGCATTATACTGGTATTTTCTAACAGTTCAGATTTTCTAAGGCCTTTCTGACAAGGTTTTACTTCTGTTTTTTATTATCAGTTCATTAAATTTCTCAGCACTGAACAGTTTTTTTTAAAGTGTGTGTATATGTAAGTATGTTTGAAATATACTGTATATAAATTAAATACCTTGAACATAACCCAACCCAGGTTTCTGTTTGTCAGATCACCTTAAATAGTTTCCTTGACTTGCAATAATCCACTGGAAAACACAAGCTTCCATATGTTTTAGCATGTTTGGTTAGTGTTCACTAGACTTTTAAACTAGAATGTGTGTAAAGGGTAAGCCACCAGCTATAAAAGCTCACTCAAAGGCTAAACAAAGCTCTTTGTTTTTAACAATATTTTGGTACCTCTCTGGCTCCCAAATTCGTGTCGGTTTTGAATGATATGATTTCAGTAGAGCATTTAAAATGTTCCATTACAGCTCTACAGTTGCATGTCCTAATGGGGGCCAGCACAGTTCTGGGGGTTCTTTGTAGGCAGTGTGCAGGTCTGTGAAACAGATTTACCCTCTCCAAGTTTGTCTTTTTGGTTTAGTTTCAAACTAGAAGTGGTTTCAGCATGACTAAGGCTGCGCTTTACGTCTTGTACAGGACAAATGTATGCAGTGAGTACAGCGGTGTGTTCATGTGAGTTCTCGGGGTGGTTTAAATTATGCAAAAATAGGTATTTTAAAAGCCAGATGGAACAAAGTTAGGGGGTCCATCCACTTCCACAGCAGCAGGAGGAATATCACTCTGCAGCATTTCTAGCCAAGGACCGTGACAGGAACAGTGGTGGGTGCAATATTGCTTGGATGGTGTAGGAAATGCTGGCCTGCAATCCAGCCCCCTGGGGTCGCTGCTCCCTCGGGTGTGTCTGTGCACGGTGGTGTTTGGAACCTGCTAAGAGGGGACACTCTGGAAGTGTCTTGGTTTGTCAGAGTAAAGAATCTATGTAACTTTCTATTTGTATTTATCTCAATAAATCTGTGACTGTTTTATAAACCAACTGGTGGTAACTGGCTTTTGTCGTGGGTGAGATGTGAGTGTGTTTCTTGGGTTAATGACACATCTCCCAGATGTAAACACTGTCAGACCAGGGCTCAATGTGGGATCTCCACACTGTGGAGTAAAAAACCATTAGATATCCAGAGATGTGAAGCAGCTCTTGCTGCACTTTTTCCTTGAAGTGAGCATGCCAAAAGTGCTTCAATTTATCCCGATGTCTGGAAAATGCTTGCATTTTTTTTATTCATTTGCCATTTTATATTTCATTTTCTCAACAAGATACTTAATTCAGGTGGTTTTTTATACATAGGAGAAATAACACAGTGCATAAAATCCTTTTTCTTGGTTGACTTAAAAGACCATTAGAAGGTTGAGGCTGTCTGTTCTTGGGTGTTCCTGTGAGGCCCAGGGACTTGTCTGTTTTGAGAATCAGAGGCAGAAACTGTTTCACATCCGTCCTCTGGCCACGCTGACTCCTGACAAAGAGTGGGCCTCGATCCATGACAGTCCCAAAATCAAGGTCAGGACATTCCCTGTCTCATTCCTATCCTGAGCTCTGGCTCCTGTCCAGTCTGATCAGAGAGAAGGCTTTGATGTGTGCAGACAGAGCGCTTGTGGAGCTGTGACAGACGGTGCTGTTCCTGTGTTTGGGGCTGGGGCTGGTGTGCACTCACTGCAGAGCTTCAGGCCTCCACAGATGTGGGTGTGAAGTCCTCTTTGCCACCTTCCAGAAAGAACCATTATCCCTGTTGTTCTGGCCTGATTCCAGGCTGGCTGATTACCTTCTCTTCCTCTGTGTTTCCTCAGGGCTCTGCTCTTCTCTCCTTACCTGTTGTGCCACGAAGGGCTTGTGCTTTGCTGCTGGGCAAATTGTTGGCTTGGTTTGGTTTTCCCCTGTGTTTTGAGTTCCCTGTGTGTTAAAGGTTCTCCCTGCCTGGTGTGAAGCAGGAGACAGAAGGATGTGCCCAAAGGACAAATGGTTGCCTTTGAAATGAAAGGTGTGTTGGCATAAGAGCCCCACAGGAAGCTTGGTAACACCTGACTTTTCAAATAAAAACCCCCTTATTTTTAAGAAATAACTGGTCAGATGCTCTGAGAATGTTCTTACCACTTACCACCACTGTGGAAGATGCAGCCCAATGCAGAAATGGTTTTGCAGGAAGAACAGCAGCATGAGGCACCTGAAAAGTGTTCCTAGGAGGCCTCTCAGCAACACTGTAGGACTGATATTTGGGTTTATTACCAAAAAAAAGCTCTTCCTGGGAAAGAATGTGATACAGGATTGTTTCCTTTGTGTTTATTCTGCAGAGAGCCCACCTGGGAGTTACTGAGGACTCCACAGAGGTCCTGGGACCAGAGCAGAGCAAGGAATGGGTGGCACTCAGAGCTTCCCTGGAACTGGCTGTGGCAGCACAGAGGGCGTGTTGGAAGGGTCAAGTTTCTCCTGAGCCATGGTAATGCTCTTACAACAATCCTTTGGCACAGCAAACCCCCTTCCTGCTTCCCAGGCCACAGAATTTCCCCCAAACAGCCTCGTGTGTTTTGTGTTTCGGGAGGGGAATGTGTTCAGCACATCAGTGCTGGGGTGGACTTGGGGGCAGTAATAGCTGATGAGCTCTTAAAATGAGCCATTTACTGATGGAACTTCCCTACCTGTGGGGGCATGGAACTTCATAGCTCAGGGAATTTTTAAACAGAAACAAGTTTGTTGTTGTACCTGTTCCATATTTATCAACAGACACCAGTGGTGCAGAACACTGTGGCAATCCTTACATTCACTTCTTAAAGTGGTCCAAATGAACAGAAATTGTTAAATGCCAGAGCACAATACAGCTTATAAAACCCAACAGACACCAGGAAACTGGCACTGATTGGGCTCTTACATGTTGTTTTCCTCTTGCTTAGGAAAGAGGATTGTAGTCAGCTTGCAATCTCCCTGACATTGTTTGTGAAGGAAGCAGACAAAAAGTACCAATGAAACAGAAGGGCTGCAATTTAGTTAATTTATGCAAAACACAATCAGCATTCAAACTGGGAGTTACCAAGCAGAAATGTATTGATAGAAAAGCCAAAATATTCTCTGTGAAACATTAAAACAGAATTTCAAGACTCCTGGAACTCCCATAACTACAGGCCAGAGAAGATGCAGCAGTGAATCATGTCACAGGGAGTGCGGGGGCCCTGATCTAATCCCCAACACCTTTGGCTGTGCCTCTGTGTGCTACAAACCAGCCCTGCTGGGGCACAAGAACTGGTACCAGCAGGGAAAAACAGCTTTTTCAGAAGAGTGATGAGAAGGGAGGGTGGTGGCATGGAAGAGATGGTTGCAAAGGATCCCTGCTGGGGAGAGGGAAGAGCAGCGAGGAGGGAGGAAAGGGTAGAGAGAAATGGAAGGAACTGCAGGTGGGGAATGTAATTCTGAGGGTGGTCTGTCTAGAGCACAATCTCTGCCTGCAGCAGGACTTTCTCTGCCTTCAGTGCTGGAGTGTGCAGTGCTCTGAGTTGTAACCACGGTGTTCAAAGGCAGCCAGGAGCCGGGAGGGAGCCGTGCCTGCGCATCCTGCTGACCAGGAACGTTTGGAGAGGAAGGTGGTTTGCAGAGGGGAGCCAAGAGCTATTAGTTTTCTCCTGTGCTTCCAGCAGCCCGTTTAGGTTGGTTTGATGCCTGAGCCAGGCTGCAATTGAGGTCAGTGCTTTGGTTTCCCTTTGAGCTCCAGTTCCCTATACACTGTTCTGTTTGCAACATTTGCTTGACATGACTGTCTGGTCTGGGTTGATGGTGTTTTTCTAGAATTCCTGTGTGTACAGAAGCTAATAAAGGAACTGTCAACTCAGAAAGCCCATCTTAAAAGCCCATCTTAAAATACAGCTCTACTGGCTTGGGATAAGAAATGCAGGGATCCCTTGGCCAAGCCTCTTCGGTGGAATTTGTGATGCCTTTGCAATTCCTTTGGTTTCCAGTAGCCAAACAACCACTGGGGTCAAGCAAAAGTCAAGGTATAAAAATTCATGGCTGTGAACCTCCTTACCTATTAGCTGCCATATGGTAGAGGAATGATCTGGATTGCAGCAGTTGTGCTCTCTCCCCTGATGAGTGTTTGTGTGCATAATTCAAATGTGTGTGTGTTTGAATTCCAGCTTTTATTGATTGACTTGGTCTCTGATAATAAACAGTATAAATAAATCAGATGGGAGTTAAAGCATTGGGGGGGAAGGAAATTAAATTCAGAGCAGTGACCTCAAGCAGAATGTAATTTCAAAAGTGCCTTAAATATGCTGATGACATAAAATAAGGCCAAGGAAGTCGGAGGGGCAGGAGAGCAGGGGAGAGAGGAACAAAACACAATGATTTGGATTTATCAGGATTGTAGGCAGGTAAGTGGGCTATGCAGTTTATTGTAGGGAAGTGTGAGGTGATGGGGCCAGGGATCAAAAGTAATCAGTGTGGTGTGGATATGGATCCAAGCATGTGCAGCACCAGGGGAAGGCTTTTCCTGGGAGCAATCCAAGAAAAGCAAGGAGGAGAATGGAGGGGACACAGCCATGGATCACAGGGACAGTCAGGCATTGTCTATTGGTGTAAAACGTGCAGGAATCCTCTTGGGCTGGTTTGGTAAAGCAAAAACCTTCCCGAGGCTGAGATGTGTGTCTGGTTGGTGCAGATGAAGAGGAGAATCCAGCTTTTGATGTTACAGGAAACATGACCTGTAACTGAGCTGCCTAATGGTTCACAGTTCATCACACTAACTTCAGACTAGAAAAATTAACACCTGCATTGTTTTGGACTAATGAGCACTCTGACAGCCACAGGAAAGCAAAGAGAAATCAGTGAATCCTTCCAGTTGGTTAATGGAGAGGTAAATTCTGTGGGTTTGAAAGTGCTTGTTTGTGCCTGGTTTTCTTTCCTTCCTTTTAGTTGTTTTTGTTTTTCAAATGTTTGATTTGTCCCCTAAATTGTAAGTTTTAGGTTTTTTTCAGTTGTGGCCAAGTAGCTTTTTGAAGTCAAAGGCAGAAACACTGCAAGGAGAGCTCTGTGCACTGCAGTCTGTCCATGTCCTTGCAGCAGATACCACATCAACTGTCCTTGTTTAAAAGTGCTCTCTCTAACTTGACCCATATCTCTAAATGTCATTTTTACACTTATTTTTCTCCAAAGAAATTAGATATTTGAAAATCTTCCTTTCTTACCTAATAGAGCCCCAATTTCTTTTATGTCCAGAAAGATTCCCAGTAGCTGATAATTTCCAGTACCTTAATTCCTAGGGCAGATCACTAACACATGGGCTTCTCTTCCTTTGAGTCCTCCCTGCTTGGTGCTGCATCAGATGAACTCCATTGTTGTCTGGAAGCCACACCTTCAGTTTGCCATAGCTGAGTAAGACAGTGAGGAGCTACAGAGAAAACTGAACTGGGAAGGACAGAAGTTGAGGCAAGTCACAAATAATAATTTAATCTACTCGAATCCTCATGTTTTATCAGAGTTAAATCATAGGCACTGGTGAAAGAATGTGGGGGGAAGTAAGAGATGCACTTGGAATTCTCTTTGCTGAGTCTCTTCAGGTTTTTGTGGCCTCTCACTGAGGTGCTGCCCAGTTCAGTGTCCCTGCCTGATACTG
Source organism: Margarornis squamiger (assembly GCA_035222235.1). Taxonomy (NCBI): domain Eukaryota; kingdom Metazoa; phylum Chordata; class Aves; order Passeriformes; family Furnariidae; genus Margarornis; species Margarornis squamiger. Next base: position 11,460,526 of record JAWWTY010000048.1, read on the forward strand.
GGAGCAGGCTGGATGTGCTTTGAAATGTGCTCTGCCCCTCCAGACGTGGCTCTTCCTTGAGTGCTTCTGTTGTTACAGCAGCAATGACCTCCCTGTTTGTTATCCATGGGCTCTCCACGAACAGTCAGCATTATCTGGAGTCTGCATCCTTGGAGTTCTGTTGTCAGTTTGGGCTGTTGTCACACACTTACTAATACCCTCCAGTAATTTTATTTCTTATTCACATGCCCACTTAATGTCCTTAGTCATTAGACTGAAAAATGTTAACCTTGTCATAGTTAGTGACTGGAAGCAGAAAAGTCCTTTTAATTCTCAGGGGAATGAATTCTAATTTTCTGCTTGTCAGAAAGTGACATTTTACATATTTTTCTCCTTTCCCCCCACCAGTTTAGTGCTAAATTTAAATGTGTGTGTCATAGGAACAGACCTTTAGTCTGTGCTAAACACCCCAAAAGCCCTGGCAGGTGTCCAATGTATGAGAGTCTTGACCACGAGCTGCTGCTAAAGCTCATTTCATGCACTGCAGAGAACGGGAGGTGAGAATGGGAAGTTAGAGATAACCTCTCATCTCAGAGGGCACATTAACATTGCATGTCAGGATGCGTTATTTTCCCCTAGAAAATATGGATGGATGAAAAGCAGCTCATCTGGAATAAAATGTCCAGTGAAGAAACAAATTATGTTAATCAAACAGACTAGCACTAATATTTGTCATTAAGATGTAACACCCTCTATTTAATGTCACAAACTACTGGGAGCCTTTGAAAAATGTCCTGGTGGGAAGGGAAATTGTCTGCAGACACTGAGTTCACTGTTCTAGGAAAGGGAATAACTTGTGTCTTGAAAATTAGATGGCATTTATGGCAAAGAGAAATAATCCTCCCACAGATTACAGCTGTTTACGGCATTGTTGTGCTGGTGGTCTTATCTCATCAGTGGATATTTTATAAGGTTCTTTCTTTTTTCTTTTTTCTTTTTGGATACATTTCCAGAAGCCTGTTCTGAGGAGGACATTGCGTGCTGGGAGCTGGATGTATTTTGAGAAAGAGACACCACTACAAAGAACTCTGAATCTAAATTGCAAAGATGGATGAAGCAGAAATGAGGGATGGTTATTTTGCCTTTTACAGATGGGAGCTGGAGCAGGGGAGGTGACTGTTGTGGCCAAAGTCACCCTGGGAGTCTGTGGAATTGCATCCTGATCTTTGAAGTACAGTTCCAGTGTTTTACCATGTATTGTCTCTGTTCCCTTGCTGATGAATGTGGACTTAATATGCACATGTGTAATGAGCCAAACGTGTTCTGCATCTGTTTGGCCAAACTCTGACCTAAGGGAGGTGAGGGGAGCACTCCCTGGTCCAGTCAGGAGTGCTGCCATGGCTGGGCTGCCCCAGGGCCTGCCCTGCCAAAGCCCCTCCTGGGCTGGGCTCTGCTGCCTCTGCCTGATGGGTGTCTGACCAAACTCGAGCTGCTCTGGAGAAGGGCTGGCAGGGCAGGGGCTGATGCACTGCATGGCTCACCTCTTGTACTGCCTGCACACCAGATGCTCATTAATGATTAGCATGTAACTAATTAATAAATCAGTACCACAAACAAAATATCCAGTCCAGTGGCCTCCCAAATCTCTCCTCTGGGAGAGAAGGGAGACTTGCAGGCCTTACATCCTTCTCTGTATGTAAATGCCTCTGGACCATGTGCTCCCTCCACACCTTGCAGATACCATGTACAGATCAGATCAATTATATTTCATAGATAATTTAGTATGTGCTGGGGAACAAATAGGTGGTTTTGGCTTGGTTTTGTTGTGTGCAGCTGTTCTTGCAGGGAAGGGTGAGTGGTCAGCACCGTGGGCTCAGGAGGAGCAAGTCCAGTGCTCTGTCTTCTTGTAAGGCCCTGGCATCTTGCCCTGAAGGGGCTCGCCCACACTGATTCATTTCAGACAGCACCTTTGAAGCCCAAAGATAAGATCTCACTGCCCAAGCTCCCTCCTTAAGCTTTGTGGAGAAAGGGAGGATCCTGGGGTGTATCATTTAAAGGTCTGAATTTGGACTCTGGTCCTGTGTCTTGATCAGAGCTTAAAATTAATCCATGGAGCAAATAGACATCACTGACCTGAGCCTCTCTGAGCCCAGCTGAGTTACTGTGTTGTCATCCTTAGCCTGTCAGACGCACACAAACTTCTGTGCATCTGGCCTTATTTTTCAAAAATAAAACCAATTTGGAGGTGTTGTGATATATTATGTAATACAGCTAATTAATGCCCTTGTAGGAACCAAAGACACAATGCAGAGGTGGTTTCTGAGCCTGTACAAACACCTCCAAATCCAGAATGGGACAGAGGAATAAATAAATTCCTGATGGGCATGAGTGATTTTTCCATTCTTCTTATATGGAAACTGTGTCTGTACTTCTCTCCCGTTCTTGGGGCATGATTTACACATTGCAGTAAGTAACAAATATATGTGTGCATAATTAGAAAGGACAATAAAGAAAAGCAGTTGATTTAATTGAATTATGCATAACAAAGCTGTAATTTTTCAGGGAAGGCTGGAGTCAACAGGAGAGAAAGCGCAGCTTGCTTATTAGTGTAGTGAGAGACCCGAGCTGCAACTACAGGCTTAGACGACTTAGTATTTCATGGAGCAGGAAGGGCTGGTTTGTTGCCACAGGGAACTCCCAAGTTCGCCTGTGGCTACAGCCAGGAAGGAAATGAGGTGGGGGACAAGGTCCCTCTGCCCATGTGACCCAGTAGACATTGTCCCTCCAGCCTGTCCGCTGTATCTGGGCTTCTCCTGAGACACTGAGTGTGTGGGTTTGGTCGTTCCCTGCGTAATGTGGAGATGGAGGCTGCAATGCACGTGGTGGGAGCACAGAAACTACTCCAGCTCTCCCTGAAACAAAGGACGTGACTGTGCTCTGGCGATACGAGCACGAGGGCTGTTTCATTTTTCCAGGCAGGCACTGCAGCTCGCTGGGCTGTTTGTGGGCTCTTGCTTTGTTTTTGTTTTCGCTGCAGCTTTTAGGGATGGGAATGTTGTGTCTGACGCGTGTCAGCGAGCAGAGGGGAGGTTCAGCAGCAGAGCGAGGGATGAAGGCACGGCCCGTCTCTCACTTGGGGAGAGAAGGGGGGTGTTGGTGGCGGCGAGAAGGCAGTGCCAGGCGGGGCAGCGCCGGGCACGGCACGGCTGTTCTCCGCTCCAGGCAGCGATCGGCGGGGAACGCGCAGAATGGAGCGGGTACGGAGCCTTTGCCGCGGACACAGAGCGGAAATGGCCACTCGCACAGCCGCTGTGTCTGGGAGGGTGCTGCCAGTGCTGCTGCAGAGCCGGGTCTGAGCTGGGTCCGTGCCTTGCTGTGCTGACCGCGTATCAAACCCTGTGGCATCTTTGTGTGTGCAGTTCTGAAAGCGCCACCCGGAGTCCCTCTGCAAAGTGAGTCTGTTACAAAGAACAGGTTTGTCTGAAAACAACACTCCGAAGCCGAGACGGCTCCAGTTCTGACCCAGTGTAGTCAGCTAAGGAGGAATTGCTGTGCAGACCCCTCTGCTCACCACGAGCTTTACAAAAGGCTGCATCAATTGCAATTTAGGTTGAAGCACAGGAAACATCCAAATCCACTTGTATCTTGTTGGCACGTTTGGGTTCTACCTGCACAGAAGCACTGGGGCTACGACTGATCTATAGAATTAAAATTGTCTTGACTTCTGCATTTTGGAAGTGATTTCATTTTGTTTTGAAGCATTTGCTGGTGTGTGCACTGAGTTTACTAGCACTGTCCTGACCCTGGAGATGGTGTGATATTTTATGGTGTGCAGTGACATTTATGTACCCAGCTTGGCTCCCATAAATAGGTTAATTTCCACAAATTAAAGGCCAGGTTTGAAACATTACAAGGTGATACAGTAATTCTATATTGGCCTTTAAGATTCATAATTGGGGCAGATGACTGGGCAGTCCTTTGTCAGCTGCAAATCCACAACTTCTACACAATTTTTTCAGGTATAATGGTAAAAGAAATAGTCGGGTTTATAGTTTCACGTAACACCCAGACCCTGAATATATGGATTAATTAACAACTGACATATTTATGCTAGAGGAATGAGTTCAAATTTTCGCAATACTCCTTGCACATCCCAGATTAGGCTGTTTCAAGGTATCTCCTGAAGGCACCGTAAATGACAGAAAGTGTAATAAAAAGCCCCTTACTGTTAGTACACAGTTAATATTCAGACATTGGGAATAAAATTCAGAAATCTCCAACTGTAGATGCTGGACAAAGAATTTATTCTGGTTTCCAAAATCAAACCATGGCTCATCTGGATTTGGATTTCACTTCGTATAAACATCCACTGGATATCAGGTGCCAGCTTTGGTTCTTTAATACCACTCTTTAAAAACCAGTGGTCTTGAAGTTCCCCTTTCATTTAGCCTGAATTAATGTAATTTCATTGCTACTAAATTACATATTAACCATTATTATACCTGTTTATATAAAGCAGACAATCTTATGACCTTAAAATAAAGTGAAGAACCACATGATTAAAATAATTAAGAGATACAAACCTGGCAATAACAAGAAAGCACACTGATTTAAAATATTGTTCTTACAATTATCTTGGTTGTTCAAAGAACAGTTTACACAGGTTAGTAGCTAAACTGCAATTTAGCTTAAATTTCCAGAGTCTGATTCCAAGTTATTCTTTATTCTGGTTTTTAAGTAATGTGTCTGAAGTTACTTCTGCTATGTGTTCTCATTCTTGGGTAATCTTTCCAAAGGATATGAGTCATTTCTCCATTATTTGTAAAGAATATGGAAAAAGTAAAATATTATTATTTTGTGGGCATTTGGAACTGGATGTAGAAAAAAAAAAAAGGTGGGATGTTGATCGTTGTGAGTCATTTCTTGGGAAGGAGGGAAGAACAAACAGTGGCTGCTGTCTTACTGCCAGGCAAGCCAAGGGCTTAGTGCTGACTCAAGAGGTAGACACTGATAGCTGCACAGCAAAAGGAGATCTTGCAGCAGGATTAACAGGGAAAGTCTTTCCTCTTTAAGTAATAAGGAGTCAGAAGGAGCTGTCTGTGTTGGCTTCTTAGAGGCTCTTTTTTGTTTAAACAATGTTCTAGTTTAAACATGTGTGCCAGTTAGAATCACATCCTGCAAAGAGCTGCTGCAGCTAAATGAGTGTCCTGAGTTCCCAAAAACCTTGGGAAATCCTCAGGTAATGAAGGGCACGACTGGACTCCACACCACTGGGGGAGCTACACCAGTGGCTCCCAGTGCAATCCCCTGCTGTTTCTGAGTATTTAATCTCTCTGGTTGGTATAAATATTGGTATACACGAAACTGAAGCAACAGAAATACTTTGTAATCCATTGGCATTCTTATCAACGAATTGAAAATTTGATAGCAAAACCCATTTTTCAAAGTGACTTGGTGTCCCTGGGGCCTTTGTACACTTCATTTCTGTACTGGGAACTACTCACTTACTTATGTGTGTAACTACACAAAATACCTGCCAAGAACACCCAACACAAAAAAACAATGTATTTTATAATTATGATCTAACTACGCTTATGGTTTGTCTGCTTTTTTCAAGCTCCAGTGGACACACTATGATGAAGCCTGATAATTGTTCTTTCTGCAGGTGCTTTTTGTTTGTTTGCTGTGTTTTGATTTTTAATGAGGAAAGCTGCTTTCTAAATGCAAGGATGCAGTCCCATGGCAGCTTGAGCCAATTCAAGCCATGCCTTCTCTGCATCTCCTCATTCTCTCTACAGAAGAGGTGTTTTTGTGCCAGCACAGGCACTTGAGAATTCAACAGTGGGCCAGGTCAGTGTTCATTAGAAACTAATTCCAAACACAGATTCCAGCACTGGGAAGGGATGAATTGGGAATGGGCAGGACAGCTAGACTGTCAGGAGCATGGCAGTCAGGATTTATGTTTGAAGAAGCTGCTGTGAAACTGAGTATGAACAGAGGTTCTCATGGAGAAACAATTATAAAAATTTGTTCTGTCATTCCAACTTGCAACAAATATTTTTAAATTATGGTCTTATTAATGCTAATAAAAAGTAGTGCCTGCTCTGTGATCTTTATTTGGGTGCATTCATTGTTATTTCTAAGGGTACCTGAAGCAGAGTTAACAGTCTGGATGCCACAGGTTTCAAATAATCACTAACAAGTAAAATGCTACATGAAAATACATTTACCAAAATGATTGTGGGTGTTTCCATAAATCACTTTTAAACCATAAATGTCCAACAGTCCACTGTAGGATGCAAATGATTTCTGTGCCTTATCTTTATTTCATAATGTCAGTCAGAGGGCTCACATTGGCCAATGCAATTTCGTATCCAGGGTTCCTTTGCAGCTTTGGATTTGATAATCAATTTCAAGCTCCAACCCTGGGACAGCTGATCTCCAGCCAATAAATCCCTGCATAGTTTTAGGCACTGGAGGAGATGGAAGCACCTAAAATAAAAGTTACACGTAAAATGGAATGATGAAAAGGTTTTTGATTGCAATTTCTGTCATGCAACATTATCTTTTGTGCTGTAGTGAGAACTTATTAAAAATAGTCATTCCAAATGTAATTTGCTGAGTTAATATCCTGAAAACATTGACATTAATGAAAGGAAACAAGAACTTTGAAAGACAGCCCAGGTGCATGCAAGTTTGATATGTAATACATGATCATTTATAATTGAAAAAGTCATTAGAGTAATTTAGGTCCCATTCTACAGCAAGGCACAGGGAAAGAGAGAAGTAAAAGGGCCAAGTTCCAACAAACCAACTAACCTTCATTTACCATCCTTCTGAAAACACAAAGCAAGTTACTGTTTAGTAGTTTATGTTAGCATTCTTTTTTCTTTTTAAGTTTGGTTCAATACTAAGGGCTGTAGTCCCTTTACATTATTAAGGAGAAGAATTTTATCTTCGGCTTCAGCTTTTTTCCATACAGAATAATAACAATCATCTTTAAAACTAATTAAATTCTCTAAGTAGGAGACAGTGTTTTCCAGTTGCTGTAATATATTTGGTAGCAATGCAGCTACATAATAATAATTCTCTGTCCAAATGCTAAAGATATTACTGACCAAGCTGGCTTTCGCATCAAGAACTATTTACTCATTCCACCTTCTCTCTCCTTTAAAAGATGGGTAAGCAGCACGTTAATCTGCAACTAATCTAGCTAAAAAGGAAACAAAACAAAAGCCAACAGTCTCTGTTCAGTGACTGCTGTGCTTACTTTGGCTGAATCATCTCAGTTGGGCACGTTCTATCATTTTAGCATCTGGGGACTTAGTAGAGAAATACACAGCAAGAGAACAATGTTTCAGTTCTCTTGCCAGAGTTGCTTCACTTTGTTCTTTGGCCAAGATTAGAAAATGTTTATGATATTTAGGTGGAGCAGTTCCTCAGAAAAGATAATTTTTTATGGCCAAAAGTGCCACCCACTGAGCAGGATAATCAAGGGAATCATGTCCCACTTTCAATCTGGGGGAAGGGACTGTGAAGACACAAACACCCTGACAGTGCTGAAACTTGACTGAAATTGGAGGTTTGAGATTCCACAACCTGAAGAACAAGTAGCACTAATGGCAGAAATGATGCCATTTCATTTCTTTGCCACGCTCAGCACTAGCTCTTAATTTTTGTTTCAATTTAATCTCAGTAAAAGCTTTTACTACTTCCTTACCTTATCTTCCCACCCTTGGAATCCTTTGAAAGAAAGCTGGTTCAGCAAGTAGGAATTTCCAGTTTCCTTTGTTTCCTTAATCTTCCCTAAGTGGACTAACCTTCCTTTCTGTTAGCATCTCCTGCTTACCCTTTTCTGAATATGCTCCTCTCCCAGTGTCACTGCTCTGGCTGCCTGTATAGTTACCCTGTTCATTGGTGAGTCTGACACTGTATATTTAGAAATGAAACCTTCATATTCTACTGTCCTTTCCAGCTGTTTGACAACTTTAAGACACCAAATGTATATACAAATCATAGAATATAAAATCAAGTAATTATTACTTAGCTCACTAGAACTGGCTTCTAATTAATTTGTGCCACTAAAGAGAGCAGTGGTATTGTCTCTGCCAAAACGAAAACTCTCTTAAAAAAAGGTACAAAAATTACAACCATATCCAAAGAGCAATTCCTTAAGCAAATGCTTTTAAAAGGATTGCTTGGGTTGCAAATGCAGTTTACTTTGACCTTTAGTTAAAGACCTTAAGACAGATGTTGCTGTATTACAATTTCAAATCTAATTCTCTTGCCTTAATGTATGTTTCCACAGGTGTCACAGGGCGAATCTGCAGGTGTTCTGGGAGCTGTATCTTGGGCTTTGCATCTTCTTTCTTTTCATCTCCAATCAACTAAAAACAAAACATAACTAAAAATTGGACTCTTTCTCTTTTGAAATACACTGTAATATGTGTTATCCACACAATTTTCCCTCATTGTTGCATCTGAACTTCCTGTTCTTTCTATCTCAAGCAGGACTATTTATTTCAGTGTTTTGGAAATTACTGGATTTTTTTGTTACAGAAAGTGATGTAATCCTCAATTTCAGGTGAAGGATAAATATTGCTGCTGCATCACTTGTTCAAAAAGGGCTAGAAATACATCACATTTATATGTATTATGACTACAAAGCAGAGATTAATAAATGCTGAATACACATGTTCACCAACAGCAACTGTACCAAGCTGGTACGTGTGACAGACCAGAGTTATCCAGGATGGGTAACGAAGCCATTAGTTTTCAAAGGTGCTAATTTGGGTGCCTACAGGAATTTTCTAGAACTCTTAAAATTACTTCTAGCCCCGTGCAAAGTACATTTATTCATCAATCCTGTCCTCTAGCAATGAAATACTGTGATTCCAAATGTAACATTATGTACTACTACATTCTAATAACATCACCAAGAAGAGACATCGCTCCAAATATTTTCGTTTGTTTTAAGTTCCGCCACTGACAATTTAATTAGCTGGAACCTTTTCCCCTAGATTTTTAAACTACCATATGGATAGACAAAGGGGAAATATTTTCCTGTCAGTGTGCATCTAGTACTTGTTAACACTATTAGGAGTCATGTTTCTCAAGAGAAATATATCAGAATATGCACAGCATATAAATTACCATTTGCTGTATTTTATTCAGAGGAAAACTGAGTATCTGAACCCTTGTTAAAAGCAGGGCAGTTGTTACCTCGGATGCCAGCTTAGTAAAGCACACTCAGTACATTTCTAGTCCTCAGTGCTCTCCTAATTCTGTGTCCAGATAACTTTGTGTGCAATTCATTCCATGTGTTTTATGTGCCCTTCAATTTTACCTCCTTAAGGGGGGTTTTGAGGAACCCCCACTTGTCAGACCATCTTTTTGCTGCATCTCCTTCCTTTTCCACGCATTTTTTCCTGGAACCAACCGAGAAATATTTAAGATCACTTTGAAAACAACTCATCAAAACCCCAACCCCCAATGCCACAGTTACCAGAAATCTTTAGATTTCACCTTAAAACCTAAAGTTTATGCACGGGTTACCATTGCCTGACTCAGAGGCAAGGGGGAAACATTTTCCACAGGTTTGAAACAACACCTGGGAAGGGGAAAACATTTTCCACAGGTTCGAAACAGCACCTTAAGATGTTTGTTTGGCAGTGGCAGGAGGCTGCCAAAGAAGGAGGCACAAAGATGTTCCTCCAGCCTTCACACACACTTTGGTTTATTGCTGAGGGATGCGGAGCCCCTCACCCGGCCGGGCAGGGCGGAGAGGGATGGAAACTCTCAAAACCTTCATTTTTTGGGGTTTTTTTTTGGTAACCAAGGCACGCTGCGGGAAGCGGACACATGAAGGGGGCACACGAAAGTGAAAGAAACACATGAAAGTGAAGGGGAAACACGGAATTGAAGGGGAAACACGGAAGTGAAGGGGACGCGTGAAGGTGAAGCGACCGCACCCAGCGGCCCCTGAGGGCGGGAGGAGGAGGAGGAGAAAGGGGGGATGAAGGAGGGGATGGAGGGGGGGATGAAGGAGGGGATGGAGGAGCCCAGGCCGTGGCTACCAGTAGTCGTCCCGTGCGATGAAGTTGCAGGCCTCCGCCATGGCCGCTGAGGGGAACGGCGGCGCCCTCAGGCCGGTCGCGACATGGCCGGTCGCGACATGGCGGGAGGCGCGAGCGCCCCCGGCGGCGCTGAGGGCACCGCGGGGCAGGGGCAGAAACACGGCAAAAAAACCCGCAAAAAACTACGCAATTCTCACTCCGCGGGTTGTTTCGGCCACTCGGGTCTCGGTAAATTTTTTTTTAATAACTTTTTTTATTTTTTTAAATTATTTTAATTTTTTTTTTTTACGGTACGAAGTAGGAAAACCCGTTTGCAGAGGTGCTGAGGGATGAGCCTCGTGGCAGGCCGGGCTGTACCTCAGGGCTGCCCGCCCTCAGCGCTGGGCGCGGGCCCTTTCCAGACCCGGCCGGGGAGCTGTGCAGCGGCCAGAATTAGCGACATTTTTACCCATTTTCAGCAGAGATCAGAAAAAGAGGCTGGTTTTTGTTTCGTTAGGCGCTCCCGGGCGGCGTGTGTGTGGTGTGCGGTGGGTGCCTCGCCCCGCATTGCCGCCCCCGATGCGGGCCGTGAGGTCCCTGCCGTGGGACGCTCCATCCCGGCACATTCCCTGTCCCCTGGCCCCTTCCCCTGGGAAATCACAAATTCCATGCCCACCACACCACTTCTGAGGGCGAGCTCAGCGCTCTTTGTGGGTTCTACATGAGAACCCAAAAAAAACCAGCTTAAACAGCTCGCCGCGTGCCAAGATATTCATATTTTTGGCTCCCAGTCAATCTTTTCCCTTTTTTTCCCCCCCAATTTTCTTGCAGCTCTTTATGAAACATCCCAACCATGAGTGGAGCCAACTGGCTCTTTGCCCCCGTGGGTTTCAATAGTCCCCCCGACCTCTTTTTTGTGTCTGGAGCTTGGCTTGTGCAAACACACTGTAAAGAGTTCATGGGGCTCGCTAACACCACTGGGCAATTATTGTCCTTATTATAACATAAGTGCAGAAAGGCTTGGACTTAAGCTGAGTGGTTTATAGGTAGTGTGCTTGAACGCTTAATTACTTTTTTTTTCACAGAGTGAAGGATCTAAAGGCCTTAAATACTTGAGTATGAGAAGACTGTATACATTTATTAGTCATTTTAGAAGTATTATGAACCTCTATTTGAGTAACAGGAGAATAAAAACTCCTTCTGTAGTCCTAAAATAGCAATTAATACTGCTCTTCTGGGTCTCTAAAATCATTAAAGTAACAACAAATGGAATATTTCACTTACATGCCATTTCTTGATTCTCTAATTGATAATTAGACTAGCAATTAAATCAGCTGAGTCTCCTATCACACCCATAAATGCTTACTCATTGTCCTACTTAATTAACTCCTGCTGCTTAGTCACATTTATCTCAGGGGCCCTCTTGCTGCATTGATGCTTTCTGTGAAAAAAGTAAGTTGTTAATGAAACAACCAAAATTGTAGCTTAAACTGCAGTAGCGTTTGTCAAGAGAGATGAAACTTCTTACACAAACGTGGTGAAAATAGAACTTTAGAGTGTCCAGCCTTTTCTCTGTACTTAATTATCTCTCAGATGAGGGAATGCAGTAAATGAGTAGTTAGTTTTAGGTTTTATTAAGTTCTTATGAGCACAGGGCAATATTAGAATTGCACTTGCAGTATGAGAAAAAAGTGAAATAGGATTTTAATGAGCTAATAATGACACTAAATGACAGGGATATAGGTCTATTGAGATTCCAAAATCATTTGCTGGAAGTCTGGGTCTTGTAGCTACAAACAGCAGCATTTGTCATCATGTGACAAGTGTTGGAGTAGATACTCCACCACTCCATGTGCCATGTTTAAATAGAATAAAGTCTCAATACTTGATCCTTCAGATTGCCTACAGTGGGTAAGTTCTAACGTGGATGTGGCCATAAATGCTGAAATTCTGATGCTTCCTGTCCTCTTCCTATTAGACCTTACCCAATTATTCAGCTGCTCAGTAGTGCTGCTGTTCTTCTAGAACTCACTACTGTTCCTCCAGGATTTACAACCTGCTTACAGCTTGAGAGTAGTGGCAAAGGAAATGCTTTAGCCCAAATTCAGTTCTCTGTGTAGCTGTACTAATGCTTCCACCAGCACATAACAAGGCAGACCCCGAGTGCTTGGAGTGCTGGGTGTTAATGTGAGGTCCAGGTTTTCCCAAAGCTTTAGGATGTTGTGTTGACACAAATACAGGTGGTACTGCTCTGCAAAACAGGGCAGGGAACCAAACTGACTTCAGCAGGCTGTGCAGAAAAAGAAAGTCAGCTCAGTGTTTTATTCTCTTTTACAGAACAGCTCCACAAGCAGTTGTGCTTCTGCAATCAAGGCAGCTGAAGGGAACAACGCAGGGTAGGTGGATATTTTAAACCTCTACTGCTGCAAAAGACTGTATAATGCAATTGTGGCTTTGTTTATGTTCAGTCTACAAGATCTGGGTTTATTTTTGCTTTCTGGAAATCTGGAAATCTGGAAATGGTGTCTACCTTGATATGAAAATGTTAAGCCTTTTTATATTGCTTGTTTATGGAGAAAAGTGTCCAAAGAAGCACACAAAAGCTTTCTGTGGGATAGTCTGAAATTATTTGTAGGAAACAAACCTGTTCTCTTTTGGGTTCTATGTAAGAATTTGTAAGAGTTGTTTGTGAATATCTCCACTCGTGCTGAATGTGCTGAGGTTTGATTCTAGATGATATTTGGGATCAAGCGCTAAAGATGCAGCTATGAAATACCTTGTGCTTTCCAGTACTCTAAACCAGCTATTCTGTAATGTTCATCTTCAGTTGCAAGGCCAGACCTAGATCGTGTCCCCAGTTCCAGCATGTGTTTTCAGCTGTGCACTTAATGTTCTTGGCAGTAGAGACTTGTCTTTTGCCTTTCATCAGAGAGTGATGGACTCAGAGCAGCCCTAGCCATGTAAGGACTCTCAGTTTTGGATAAACCCAGGTGTGGAGCAGCATGAAAGTGTTTGGGAGCCTTCATCCCACTTTGTCTTCATCCCATGTTGTATCACTGTCCTTTCTCATGAACTGTAGGGCCTGCCACACTCAATGGGATAGCAGCAATGCAAATGAGAAAGTGTGGCTCTTTTTCTCCTTAGTGATGTGAAACCTTGCAAGTTGATAAGAATTTGTCACTAAGTGAAGCTTTGAAACGTGTCCTTGTTTTCTGAGCACTTGTGAAACAAACTAGCACTGTAAAGATGTGGTATAACAGAAACGCATTTATGGAGGGATGGGTGTCATGGGCAGTAATTCTTTATTCATGGGAGCAGCTCTAGCACAGGGGGTTGTGCAGCTTCCACTGCTCTGCGTCCTGCTGGGAGAGATGTTTGTAAATGCTGCCTGTGTGTGAAGTTGGGATGAAGCTCTTTGCTGAGGTGTTTATATATCCATTTGTGTATTTATGCTTAGGCTCTTGCATTGAAAATGTTTACCAAAAATATTAATTAGTACTGGCAGGTTTGTGCTTGCTGCTCCATGGTTTGCAATATTAGATGTGGAATCTAATAGAGGAGATTGTGAGCATAACTTCAGTGTCTTTTTCTGGTGTTTTAAAATAATATTTTAATAATAAGTGTAGGCAGCCTGAGACTGCCTTGTTATGATTACTGTGATTTAGGTAACAAAGTCCCACTGACGTTGTAGACTCAGGCTTCATTCAAAAAACCTGCTAAAGTCTATCACATCAAGAATTTGTTAATACGTTAATTGGAGTTTCTGAATTTCCATTTATGGAAGGAACCCAATGGCTTGGTTAGAATCATTGTGTGCTGTGGCAAAATGTAGAACTATCATCTTATTGTGGCTGTAATTATCCAGTGGCTTTTGAAACAGAGAGGGTATGTCTGTTTTCTCAACAATAATACCTTCCTTTTTTTCGGCTGTAACATGGTATTTAAGCTTTATGCACATTTCTGTGATTGAAAAATTCAGTAATTCCAGGAGCTTTATTTGCCTTTGAGCTTTACACTAAAGCTGATGGATACACTTAGATTTCTGTCGTACCTGGTGGACTAAGTATACGTGCCCTCCAAATGAAATTGTTTCTTCTGCTGACATGGAGACCTTTGTCACCTCCAAAGAGGGAGCTGGCAGGATGCTGCCCTATTGCAGTTGCGAAGAATATGGCCCCACTTCTGGACTGCTCACTGTAAAAATACCTTGTAAATGCCAGTTCAGCACTGAGCAGAACTCTCCTGCTGCTCTGTGCTGAAGTACTTAGGCACAATGTGAATTAAAGGTGAAGGAAAAGGACACAATTTTAAATTTTGGGGCATTGTATAAACTGAAATAAAACTCTTCATGGTCTTTGAAAGTATTTTTTGTTTCAATACAGTGCATGTTTCAAATCAGAAAGCATCTCCTTTTTTCCTTTTGCGTGAAAGGCAGGGGGTCTAGGACATTTTAATAGCTTTCATATCCTACTCTGCAAATATATTATTGCAGCACAATAGTTTCTTTGCATGAGAATTGCTTAAATGATTCAAAAAGGATTGAAAAATATATTTCAAGTTTTAATTTTATGCACAGAACATTAATGAGCAGTGCCCCTCAGAGACTTGCTGTCAGTTTAACATATTCACAATAATCTCAACACAGATGTTATTCCATCTAAATCCTTTTAGAGAGAAGAAACCAGTAATTTTTCCTTGAAGAATGTCAGAAAATATGTTATTGTTGAAATTACATTTTGATCCCAAAATGCTATGTGAAAAATCATTGCTAGGAAGAATAAGTAGCACATTGTTTCTGAGATAAAATGCATGTGGAACTTTTTTGAACCTCCTGTAAATTTTAAAACAAGTGAATGTTCTATTAGTCTCTTGCAATTTTGCTTCCCTTGAGGGTGATTGCAGGCAATGATGGAATATCAGCATCTAATTGTATTCTAATTTAAGAGAGTATTTGTTATAAGTTCAAATTATTTGTAGCCATAAGGTGATGAAATTATCTCTTTTGGATACATTTCCCTGTGCATTCTCTGAGCACATAAATTCGAATACTTGCTAGCAGGAAAGTACATACTTGCAGTAACAGTTTTTGTTGAAGAAAGCTCTCTTTTTGTTTTGTGTTCTGTGATATGTCTGTATTTTCTCTATTGGGTGCACGTGTTGTGCTCTGCTTGTGTGAGGACAGCTCTGACAGTGAGGCTGTGCTGATGCTGTAAAAGTGTAAGGTGGTAAATATTATGTTGGTAAATACTGGAGGACTTTCTGTTCCACTTAACCAAAGTTGACCTTCAGTGGAGAAGCTGTAACTGGTCACATGGATAGACCCCAGCCATATATAATTGGTATGTAAGTAATGTGAAAGAGCACGTTTAGGAATGACTCAAAGCAATGGCTCTGCAGGTTCTGAGAACTCCTCTGTGACTGCATAAATAAAAGAATAATACTTATGGTTGTTGATAGTGGAGTGCACAGTGCTGCACGAGCAAAGAGAACTGGTTGGAGTAACTCCCATATATGTTACTTGAAGAAACAAGCCTGGAGAAGGAAATTCCATTCCTCTGTAGAAAACAAAGAGAAGAAATGCATTCAGCAATCTGTTGTTTTAATAGTAGCTGTGGGAGGTCTTGGGATTTAAATTATTCACACTGTCATACTTGTGTCTGGGTTCATCCTATTTTGTACTTAGTTGCATTCAAAGTGCTCAATATTCAGATTCATGCACTGTAGGTAACATTGCCAGAGTGAAGAATGGTTGTACAGTGACTGTGGTAGAAAAAAGACCACATAAATCTATTTCCCCCAATATCAGTAGTATTGATACTGGGGAAATTTAAGATGTTGGTATTAAATTTAGGTTAGAGTTTTTTTGCTTTTGTTTATCCTGAAAGTAGGAAGTATTTCTTTCATCATAGATTTGGAAAAAGGTTTATTGTTATCAATTACTTTGTTCAAGGCTTGGTAGCTTCTTTGATCAGATTTGCTGCTCCTTATGTAAACTGCACCTTTAAAATTAACCTGAGCAGCTTCATTCTTGTAAGGAAAATCTATGTTTAAATAGATGCTGTAACATGATATATGCAATAAAAAGGCAAATGATTAAACATCTAAATGTAGCTATAGACTTTAGTTTAATAATTCTTTGACTAACCCAGATTATGGCATATAATTTGACACATACGCATCCCAATTCAATGAAAACCTCTTTCAGCAGCATGTTAAATAGTGCCCACTCATGCAGACTTTCACATTAAAGTAATTATGGGGGAGGGGGAAATTGTAAGAACAGAAAGAAAGTTTACTCTTCCTCTTTATAGTGAAAACAAATGTGTTTTTCTCCAGAATCTGCCAAGCCTGTGTTTTAATGATTTAACAGATGGAGTTGGCACATGTGAACCTGGAAGATGCATCTGTCTGATTTTTCCAGTCTGAGGATTTTTTAACTGCATTAATGGCACAGACAATGGTAAAATATCACCTCCCCAGGCTGCTTTGCTCTCCTAACACATAATGTCTCTTAAGGAAAAAAAAAGTGATAGGAGACTGGGGTGAGCAAAAGGCCAGAGAAATGAGGATTTGAAAAGTTTAATATTTTTTGCCTTCACTGCATTAGGCTTTTTTCACTTTGGATTTCACGTGTGTGTGTGGTGTGGGTCCATAAATTCTACCCAGATGACACTATCTGTGATCTCAGGGTTCTGTTAATTAATGGCTCTAAGTAAACACCATTTAAATAAGGGGACCAATAGCCACTAGTGTTTTGTCCTTTGTAATTTAAATGACTGTGTTGCATTTCCAATTTGACAATTTTACCTTTTTTTTTTTTAATTAGTTAGTTCTTGCACAGGTTTTACTCATGTATAACCTTAGGTGTAGCAATCTCATTTAGTCACTTGTACTGATCATTAAAGCAGGCAATGCAGATGCACAACTGTTTTAACTGTTTGGAATGAGAGCTTAATTTGAATTTCTTTTAGAGTGGAATCCTTAGCACTCACCTTCTTTCTGCTGAGAAAGAAGATTGCAAGGGAAACATATCTCATTGTTAATGAAATTAGCACAGGTATTCTGTCTGACATATTGAAAAAAATTTAAATTACAGTAAAAAAAAGCAGAAAAACTATTGTAAGTGCTCTAGGGCTGCTTTTGCTGGAGGAAAAGGTCTAGTCAAGGAGCTTTGTATCAGAAATGACTGCAGAGTGATGTGCTTCACTGGTCTGTGGGTCTCTTCCATCCTCTTCCACCCTCTTCCATCTCTGTAGTACTCCAGTCTTGATGTCATGGACCTGCTAAATTACTGAGACACAGAAGTAAACTTACTCATTGAGGCTACTTCTCCATTTCCTGGTATTTTGCATGGCTTACATTGCCTCAGTTTTTGTGTCTAAACATGAGGTGGGTAAATGAAGTGAACTCCCAGCAAACTCCACTTGCCCTGGGCTGTCAATCCCCCCAGGCTTCAGCACCCTTTGGAGGTGCCTGTCTCCTCTGGTGGCAGCTCAGGCTGCCAGATTCGAATAAATTCTTAGCTTCTGGTTGTAGTTAGGTGGGAGTAACACTACTTTTACTATCTCATGTAAAAGAAGTACATAAATATGCCTTCACACAGTTATAAAAAGAAGGCTGAGCCAGTGCAGAAGCAAACACGCTTACTTGAATAGTCTTATCCCTGATTCGTGTAGGTAGAAAGACAATAAATCTCTTAATTTTCAGAGAATTGCAGAGGAGCACTAAAAAACTGCCCTCAGAAGCACTCAAGTCCCAGGAAGGAGGTCCCAATTTTCTGTAAGCGTGGGACACTGAGAATACCATTGCATTAACCATAGCAAATATCACTAGAACTGTTTGTTTTCTTGTTGCCCTTTTGTATTTTAACAAATGGCTGTAATAATTGTCTTCCTCGTTTTAAGGTTTGATTAATCAGTTCGTTGTGTTCTTTCTTCAGAAGGAAATGTGTTACTGATGTCGCTTGGTATGAGTGACATATGGGTTCCACTGAAATGATAGAACGTCCTTTAATTTAGCAAAACAAAAATTTGCTTGGCACTCTGTTCTTCTTTGCTGCTATTCCAGCCAAATTTAATTTGCAAGAGTGATGTGGCTTCTTTGTCATTGGCTGTGGAGACAGAGCTTCATCTGGATGAGACCCTTCCTGCTTGTGAGGTGTGGTCCACAGGGCAGAAGCAAGAATGAGAGAGTTCTTTCTTGCACTTCTCTCTGCTGCTCAAGTTTTTAATGTTGCAGCTCAAATCAGCCAACAAATAGAAAGGAATAGAAATATCTGAAAACATGAAAATACCCTGCACTGAATGAGTGGTGGCTGCAGTGCTGTTGGGGACCAGGAACTAAAAGGCATGTGAATATACCTGTCTTGCTGAACAGTCTTTTTTCTCATTATCAAGACTCCATTTGGAAGTCCAGGTGTCCCAGAAACTCAGGATTTATGAGGCAGAATGAAAGAACAGATACAAATGTGAGAATTTTCTGATGAGTGGCTTCCAGATAAAGGCCATAAAATGAAAACATTAGAGAGCTTTGAATTTTCTCCTGATTAATTCCATTATCTGTGGCAGTTAGTGAGGCTTTGTGTGGATCAATCCATAAGCATCCTCTGCATCTTGCACAGCAGGAGAACTGCAGCTTTTAGAGCCTCCCGAGGGATGGCTGTTCCGTGGCGGGGTGTGCCCATATGTTGGTGGTGCTTGTTGAGAAACTCTTTGTACTCAAGCACGCATTTAGATCCTTTTTTAGTAATCTGTTTATTATTTTTTCCCCAAGGAACAGAACAATTTGTGTGGCAAAAGGAAAAGTTATATAACTACCAGCTTCCACAATCTTACAAGCCTCCAGGTTTTTAACAAACCCATTAGAATGATGACAGCAAAACCAAGTTTGAGGTGAATAAGTTTGTGCCCCATATATAGACCACACTGACAGGATTTTTTTTAAAATAGCTTATATCAGCCTCAAAGTAATCTATGATTCAAGAATTAAAAAATGAAAAGTAATAAAAATCCAGGTATTCAGGACAGGAACTCTGTTTCATGTGTTTCATAAAATCTAAGGCACAAGGAATCTGGTTTCAGAGGGGACAGTTGGGTGTTCTGTATAGATTGATAATCAGTAACAAATAAACAAGGCACTCAATTCCCCACCCCTCAGTGTCAGTAGTTCCCTGTTTTAGTACCAGGTAAGCATAGCAGCTTCCTCTGCTTTTAGTAATAAAGTGTAACTGAGGTAAGAGAAGTGAACAGCTCCTTCCTGATGGTAATTTGGTTGCCATCTCTAGTGCTAAACACTGAGAAGACAAATACTCTCTGCAGCACCAAGTGTGACTGAGTGCCTTTAAGGAGTAGAAAGTGCTAAATGACCTTTCATCACTTTAATCACTTGACTGGGTTAAAATTTTTTAATGAAGGTCATACGACTGGAAAAATAACACAGATGAGAGTGTAAGTGGCACGTTCTTGACTCTTACATGCTCCTCCTGATTAGAGTATTTTCTAAAAATGTTCTCTGAAACCAGTGTCTTTTTCCTTGCAAGATAATACTTAGAGTAAGAGAATTTTAATGCACTGTGTGGTATCAGATGATGAAGAGTGGTGATTCTTTAAAGCAGTGGCTGATGTTAAAAATTAGAATCTAAAGACTTTCTCTGTGTCAGTTGTTTTTGTAGATTTGTTTGAATGCCTTTAATCCTGTTCCCACTGTACAAAATAAGTCACTGGTGTAATTACTAGTGCTCCTAAAGGCTGGTTGTGGCCTTTAGAAACTGGGCCAAGGAAAATAGTTTGACTGTACATTGCTTTTTGAAAATGTAGTGTCTTTGCTGGGTTTTCCTGTGAAGTATCAGGACCTGCAGTGCAGTCCCATCCAGACCTTCCATGTTGGTTGCTTATCCCTGGAATGACAATAAGAAGCCTCCTGGGTGACTTTTTTTGTGGGCATGAATCAAGTGATTCTCTCATCCTCATTTAGAACAGAAAGACTGAGTGGGGGAAAAGGGAAAGTTCCTCAGTTAAGAGATTAAGCTTTCATAAGAGCCTGGGATGAAGCCATATAATAAATTTTAGGCTGATGACCTTTCAAAGAGAGGCTTGGAAGGAGAGTAGAGATTAGAGGTTTGGCTACACATCCAAGTAGAGTTGCCTGGTGTAATCCTATAGGGAATAAGTGATGGCTCACAAGGGTACTGTGGACTGAAGAAAGACTGTGATATATTGAAATTACGTTAATATTTTTAGTTTGCAAGAATAGCTGGGCTCGAAGTTTGTCCTCTCAACTATAGAAGTTGAAAGTAAGTTTATTCAACTGAAACATGGTGGTTTTTCAGTTCTGTTGCTTTTTAGAGGAGCAGGGAGTTGTCCACTGCTGTCAAGAAGATGATAACCAAGAGTAAATGATAAATCAAATGTTAAATATTCAAGAGTAACAGACCTAAGGCAAGATGACATTCTGCTTTCAGAGAGGGTGGAGCTATTTTTTGTGCAGCTCTGCAGCTAGAAATACTGGAGATGGTAGTGCTGAGACCACACTGTCTGCATACCCCTCCAACTGTGCTGCCCCTGGCTTTCCAGCATGGGACCTCGCTGGAAATTCCTGTGTTTGTGTCCAGTTTATGGTCTCTGTGTGCCCGTGCTCTCCTTTGGATCTGCTCTTTCCCGACATCCCAAGGGCTCAGTTTCCACAAGCTCATTTCACAAGCCTACCTTTCCATGTACTTTGAGTCCTTATACTGCAATTTGAGGCTTGCGTTGTTCCTTTTCTAATTGGTGCAACGAAGGCAGTCTGCAGAGACATCAATATTAAACATCAGAAGACAGTTTTCTAAGTAGAGCATCTGATGAGCCACGTGAGTGTTGCAGGGAAATAGGTCTATGCTGGCATTAATAAATGAAAACAGCCCGCCTTGTTTGAACAGGGAGCAGATGAAGCATCTGCATCCTTGGTGATTTGGGTACTGGCAAAGAAGCCTTGTTTGTCAGTCCCTTGACTTCAGACACTGTCTTATAATTTTCACTCAGAAGAACTTGTACCAAAGGAAAAGGAAGGCAGAGTATGTTTTTTATTTCTTTGCGTGTTCCGCAGGAAGACAGTGATTTGTATTCAGACACTTCACATTGTTATGTTACCCAGTGCAGTGCCATGAAGTGTGATGGGTCTTGAAAGATGAAAATGTCTCTGTGGGACAGTCACTCTCAGGGAATTCATTTATCAGTTTGTATCATGCCTTTCCAAGTCAAATCAGAGCAGCAGAAACCTCAACATCTGTGGTGCGTGCTCTTGCTTTTTCAAACTCAAATATAAGCATAAGCAGCAGGAGAGCTATTCCTGAGCTGAAATCTATGAGCTTTGTCATAGTGTCATTAATATTTTGTGTTTCTCAGCACATGCTGAGTGGTGCTCTGTGGTGTTTGAGGTTTGGGCTTCAGAGGAGCTCGTGCAAATGTTGCCTTCAGTTTCTGTGTTATGTAAATTCATTCCTTTTGCATTTGTGGGGGGG
>JAWWTY010000048.1:11482066-11640023 GCA_035222235.1 Margarornis squamiger
TTATGTTTTTTTTTATTTTCTTCCTTTTTCATTGCCCCCCCCCCCCCCCAAATTTTACTGTCATTTGTAGCTCCTAGTGGACCCAGGCTGAAAGTAAAATGCAGATGGAGGAGTAAAGTTTTCATCTGATTCCGCATGAAAGTCATGTGTACATGAATTTTACAGACTCAGCACAAAACTGTAAGGCCTTGAAATTTGCTTAAGTCACGCACTTGCACAAAGCTCTGTAGAATTATTGGAGCCTTTTTACTCTGAGTTTGTCACCTAATTTGGAAGTTTAATTACACTCATGAAACTGCTGAGGTTATTATAATTCACCATGTTTCCTTAGCTGCAGGTGAGGCAGGGGAAGACTGCAGAAAGAGTGGTGCTAAGGCTTTCACTTAATATGCTGAGATCTTCCTGTGTTCCTCCCATGACAGCTTGTCTGCCAGTTTACATTCCTGAGCTTCAAAAATCACTCCAAGCTAGACATCTCTTGAAACCTGACCCATTTATTCCATTCCTACTCATCACATTTTGGTGAGGAGGCTAGGCTCACATCTAACTTCGTCTGCACAGGAAAAAGCTACAGGAAAACACAACTTTTATACATTTCCACTGGAGTGGGATGGGAAAGCTGCCCTGAAAACTGGAGATTTTCTGACGGAGCACAATTTTTTCAAATCTCAGGATGCTGCAAATAAAGAGCATGAAAAGAATGAGAGGGAAAACAGTAAGAACAAAATTCTCACTTTTATGAAATCTGCTCTCTGGTGCTGGAGTGAAACATAAAGTCCTTCTTGCAAATTAAAAGCAGGTCCTAAAACCATGCTGAGTTTTCAAACTAACTTTTTGTTGCCCCCAGTCTTGCTGGTGCTGCTTTCAGTCTGATTGTTAAATCTGGACTGTTGTATACATACAACGTTCATGAATCAATGAAGCTCTTTTTCTATACAACAACAACAACAAAGAGTATGATCTGCACCTTTGACTTTTCAGAGGTTTCTAAACCTGTAACTTATCTTGTAGTAATGCCTGGGAACCCGTAGCAGGGCATCAGGACTGCATTGTCCAAGATGCCTCATGAGCACAAGTGCCAGCTCTTGTTCTACATCGTGTCCTTTGGCCATGGGCACACTCAGCTGGTTGTCCTTGGCTCTGTTCTGTGCAAGCATTTCAGCACAATGAGTGGCACATTGTAGAAAGCTGGTGGTGCCAGTTTCTGATTTCAGACTTGGTTAGGAGTCGTGGAATTGATGTCTCAATTATGTGTTTTCTGCTTCTAAATGGAAATGGTATCAACATCATCTGTTGATGACATTATTATATTTTTTGTGTACTTGAATTTTTGCTCGAATCTTTACCTCTTGAATTCATATAGTGGTAGTTTTGGTCTACCTTTTGAACTAAGTTTCTAGCCTTTATGGCTATTGAGAAGTTGGAATTTCAGAGTAAAATAAACTAACATTGCTTCATTTAATAAAACCTGAGCATCCTAAGCAGCATGACTTCCGAATACATGAAAGACCTTAAGAAAATCTCACTGTTTTTTTTAAGAAGGTCTGCAGATAGAGGTTGAGTGAAGTTCAGCCTGGCTCAGACACTGTGCAGAACATACCTGTGTGTGTCTGTGTACACGAGGTGTACCTGGAGTGCAGCCTCCCTTTACCCAACCCTCTCCACATGGGTGACTACCCGGGCTCTGTGTTATCCCAGGAGGCAGCAACAGCCTGTGGTGCTCTGTCATAACATGGAAAGGAGCTTCAGAGACTCAAAAATCACTCTCCAGCTTCAAAGCCAGATATGTAAGGCAGGTGGGGGAATGGCAGATTGCTACAAATCAGTCTTTGATTAATATCTCCTGGGCTGCTCAAACAAATTTGCAATTTTCACTAAACACAAACTCCCTGTGCTTCATTGATGAGAACAGCATGTATCTTATTTTTATGCCCACATCTCACTGAAAGCGAATGCCACCTGGCACCAGTGCTGCCTTGGAGCTTTTCTTCAGTCCATTCAAGACTCAATTTTGCAGCTGCTGATGCTTTTTAAGTGTCCCCCTCATTGAGTCTATCACCTTTTCTTAGGAAGTGCAGAAAGCAATGCTCCCAAAAGGAGTAGGATGGCATTTCGTGTGAGACAAACCCTCAGCTGGGGATTGGAAGGAGCAGAACCTACAGGTTTCTCTTTTCAAACCCAGCATTGGTGAGAGAATGACTTTTAAATGCCCCTCAGTGTTCCCAGGGAGGAGCTGGTGTAGTTCTGGGAAGAGCTGTGTTTTATTCTTGTGATCCCTTTTACCTCGTGGGGAGCATGTTCAGCTGGGCCATCATTTTCCATTGTCCAGTGTAACCGCTGTGCTGCTGGAATGGCTGGTGGTGTTTGGGTAACACTGTGCTCTTCCACGTCTCACCTGAAGGCTGGACAAAAAAAATGACATTAGTAATGGATGCAAAAGTTATCAGTTTGTGCAGCTATTGTGAAAAATCCCCAAGGATTTGCTGCAGGCAGTGTGAGCTGGGGTGGGTCTTAAATTTTGCTTTAGGCATAGTCCAGCTGCCACTAAGAAATAAAGGTCAATGTAGAAACTGGAGTGAAATGTGAAGGGTAAATGAAGAAGGGAAGGTCCACAGGCCAGTAACAGCACCGTTCTGGCCATCTGATGAAGACAGACATCAGCACGCCTGCAAGCACACATTTGCTTTTCTGATCTGTGAGTGTTTTTAAGTGGATCTTCAGTTCTCCTAGGAAACCATCATTAGGCTAACTGAAATGCTCTTTGTACCTTTAAAAGTAACAAATGTCATGGTGCATCTTTAAAGCCTTTCAAACAATAGCATGACATTCATGCCTGGAAATAAGGGATAGTATATATAAACATTTCAAACAGTGTGAAATAAACTGTAAAATGTTTCCAAAGCCAATAGACTTTTCTTGTATTTAAAACTGAATTTTTAAATGATTTTACAATGTTTCCCAGCAAGGTGAGGGTAGATGTAGGGCTCAGTCCCAGAGAAGTGACTTTTCTTCTAGGGAGTGCTTAGCACTGGGAATTCTTTGCTTCTCTTTAGAGAGCAAATGGCTCATAAATAGTTACTACTACTGCTGGTGTATTCCTGTCAATTGAGATAAAGTTTCATCTTCTCATGAAACTTTTTAGTGGTGGTTGGATGATGGGAATAGTAAACATCAGTTAAATACAGATATTTCCAGTATACATGCTTATTTAAGGAAATATTAAGCCAGATTCCTGGTGCCAGTCAACATAGTTCCTTAGGAACTGAGAATTTACTCTGAGCTGTGTTAAAGGGAGAGTAGTAAGCTTTTTGTCTTCTGTCTTATCATGGAATAGGAATGTCCTTCATGAGCCCAGCAGGAGTCCATTTGGCTTTCTCTGTGGATAAAACATGAGCCCGCTTGGAAAAGTAATGTATTTCTTCTTGGAAAGGATGTTTTGCTTAACGGCTTGAAAATTGAACACATTTTAATCAAATTTGGTCCATTTTTTCCTACAGATGGTGCTATTTTCCCATGAAAAATCTTTAAAGTTTGAAAAGGCAAATGACTTTAATGCAAATTCATTTTTAGCCCAAAGAAAAAAGGCAGGATGTTGCAAGGACTGTTAGACAGAGGATGAAGCCACATTGCTCTGGTAGTGGATGAAAAGCAAGTGGAAGTTCCCCAGAAAGCTCCTCAAAACTCTTCCTCTTGGTTTAGCCCAGCCAGCCTCTCAATCTGAACTACTGTACAGTAACATACAGGAATAGATTTGTACAGTGTTGCTGGTTTAGTTTTATTGTTAAGGGTTCATGCCTGCAAACAAGTGAAAAATATGGCTTTCATAGCTTTCCTGGTCTGTATGTTTCTGCATCTGTTTTATCCATCATTCTTTGTCATGGCTCACTCTTTTATTGCTTTTGAAATACCCCGGTCAAAGCAGGGGAGGTACTGGAGGCACGTTCAGCCACTAGCCCAGGCACCAAACAACTGTGAATGTTCTCCTGAGGTACAACTTTGATGTGTTAATTACAGGGGGCAGGAGTCTTGTGCTGCCAGTCCTTCTCCCTCTTCCAGTGTAACCTTGCAGGATTTAGGTGATGGTCAGCCTGCTAATCTGGTCTGAATGATGCATTCTTACTGCCCTTTCCTTTTCCTGCTGACAGACCTTTGGTTCAGTCTCAGAAATAGCTGTAGATACTTTTCTAACACATAATGCAAAGTGACTGATCCAGCTCATTTCACGAGATTGTGACTGCTGGGATCTGTGTTAGGCAGGTATAGAATTATACCTGAAGACACTTCTTTTTAGTAACAGCCTGTTGCCCGCTTGTGCTACTCAGTACTTTTTCATTTCTATCTTGTTTTGAGTAGAAGTGGAGTTTGCAGTCTCCTAGATTGCTACTCATACCGAGGGCAGTTGTATGGGGTGGGGGGGGAAAGGGAATTTGATGCCTGTATTAAAATGTCCCCAAAAGGCATTTGTAGATTTAAAGTCAAAGTAAATTCTAAAAAGGCAGCAACAGCCCATATTGTGTTTTCTGTCACTTTCTGAAAATCCCATTCTTGGTGTGTGCTGTGAGCAGGTCTTGTTGCTGCTGATTCAGGCTCAGTCTGAATCAGAAATTTGTCAGGAGAAATTTCCCATACTGAACCTGAAATGTCAACAAGGCAGCACTGATCGCTGGTGTTGGGAGGAGCTGCCCTTCTCTGCAGTCACACAGTGGGAGAGCACAAAGGAAATCTCATTTCTCCTCATTCCAAACCAGTGAGGGTTTTGTTTTGGGTTTCTCTTTTAACTCCCTGTGTGTCACGGGCTGGCGAAGGCTGAATGTGTCCCTCTGTGGAGACAGTCGCTGCTGGAAACAGGCTGTCACCAGCAGAGTGTGTGACCAAAACAATACAGTTTCCTTTCTTTCCCGTTTTTCTCTTCTCAGAACAACTCCTAGATGTTCTGTATACTGGCAGGCAGGAGGAAAAGACAGATGGTGTGACAGTGGGAGAACAGCCTATTTTAGCACTAATAAAAATGGGTCTGGAGATTCATGGGCGGCAGGAAAATTATAAACTGGGCATACCAGGGATAAAGCAAGACAAGCAGTGACCTTTCAGCGTTAGAGAGCTGCACAGTGATGTTTTGTCTGTTGCACTTGAATTTTACAGTTTGAATTTCTTCTCCTGCAAAATATGTATCAAATGGCAGTGCTGATGTACAGTTTTACTCCTGTTTCAAATATTATTGATTTGGTTACAGAAAGGAATATATTCTCACGTTCAAAAAGAAGGCTTTTTTCCACCTCCATCATTCCTACAACTGCCTGTTTTGCACATTTCCTATTCTTAAGTATCAAAAAAAAGAGAAAAGGAATAAAAATGGATGTTTCCCCCATCCTATGAACTCCAGTGAGTTCCTGCCAATTCACCTGTCCTGGCTGGAGAATTAATAATGGCTGGTTAGGAGAGTGTCCCTTGCAATTCCCTGTGGCCATTCCCACTGTGCAGCCACAGTGTGAGGGTTTCCCCTTTAGCATTAGTGCATGTTTTACTGAAGGGATGAGAGCATGAGCTCTTGTGGAGGGAAAATAATGGGATTTCTTGTTCAGTCACTCATGAAGTCTTACCTCTTCCTTTGTGCTGAGGTTCCTGTGGCCCTGGGGATTCTGTATCAGTCTGCAGAGTTGGTAGCCATAACTGCTGGAGGGGATAAAGGTTGTCAAACTGAAATTATGCTTCCTTCTGAGAGAGCTTTTACAGGTCAGCATAGCTAAGCCTGTCTTAACTGTTTTTCTGAAGGAATACACCTTAAACTTCCCTGAAATCAGCACATCTGGCAGGAGGGAAGGGGGTACACAAGCAAGACAAGTTGCTAAGAAGGTACCACTTCTGTTGCCTGATGCCAGCAGTGTGTTGATCTTCTCGTGGGTAGAAAGGAAAATATTTCCCCTTTTAAAATATAAACACAGCTAATTCCCCGGAGCCTTCACTTGACATCTCCCAGATGTGACATTTACGAAGCGATTTAATTAATATTTGGGCTACCTGTCACAAGTGTGTAGCGCTTCCAACTTACGGAAGTGGCGAGCCTTCAGTTGATAAGTTGTTTCCAGAGTTGCTAAAGATAAAATCGTCTAATTAAATCACCTTCTCTGTTCGCTTCTGATTTGGTTCTCAGGCTAACACCAAGAAATGTCTGAGAAAAAACCCACTATCACTTTGCTACACTTTTCTCAAAGGTGTCATCACTTGAAAAGACATGTCTGACTTTTGTGGACAGTCCCATCAGGGTCAGCACGGCTGGAGATGTTGACAGGAGCAGTGTGGATGTTGCTGGGAGGATGCTCTGCCAGGCTTTGCCTGCACGGATCCTGCAGCCAACATTTCCTGCACGTTTAGAAGTTTCCTGCACAGCTCTCTTAGCTGAGCTGGGAGAACAGCTGTGTGTTGTATACCAGTGCTCCCAAACTGTCCTCAAGGATGGGAGAGGGGGTATAAAAGAAATAGTGTGGAAGGAAGGAAGTAACAGAAGCCCAATTCAACTCTCGTGAAAAGTCTGCAGGAATTTTTCCGACGACTTCATGGGAACTGAATTAAGTCGTTGGTGAGAAGCCATGTTCAAAAAAACCTCCAGACCTCCTCCTCTATTCTACATCTGCACTGGATCTGTTGAATTTATTAGGACTAAAAACCTAGTTTACAGCATGTGGAAAATAGAGGGGGTGAAGGTTATGAGAAAACCCCAACTTATTGATGTGGGAGTGGAGACGTCTTGCAAAATAAACTGTTTCAGATATATTAAAAACGTGCCCCCCCAGCACCCTAAGCCTTCCTGCATTCATAGTCACTGACTTCACCAGTTTCACAGCATTACTTTTCAATCAGCAAACATCATAAACACAGGAAGGCAGATTTATGGCTGTTTATTAGCCAGCACCATTACTGTATTTACTGTAGTGTGAAAAAGGAAATCAGGGAAAAGTGCTATAAATCTCAGTGGCTGCAACCCAGATGCATTTATTTACTTACTGGATACTTCACTAGTAGCTTAGCAGATGCCTGCTAGTTTACACTTATATTTTGAGCATATCAGCAGAATGCTCTAGAGGGATGGGTGTTAAAATCCTGCTGGGGTCTGCTGTGGGCACTGCTAGGAAGGAGCTACTGAAATGTGTTCAGTTTAAGCAGCTAAAATAGTTCTTGAAGAAACACCAAGGTGTTAACCACTCACTGCTTATTTAAAGGGAGTATATTTATAAATAGATAAGTATATAAATATACAGTCTTGCAGTAACAACAGGAAGACAAGATCTGGCTATTAAAATGATAGGAATAAAAGCAAAACGTCTCTCTCATTAACATGCAGGTTTTCTCTGTTCAAAGAGGACCTCCAGTTCTCAGATCTTGCCCAAAATCCTGGAGCTGTGATGTTGTACCTGTGCTGTGCAGGGGGTGGTGTCATGGTGTCAGGTGGGAGTTCTCTTTGGGACAGGCCAGGCCCAAAGGTTGGGCTTGACCACTGGAGACAGAATTGTCCTTTATTCCAAGACAGTAACTCCTCTGCCCCTGTTTCTACCCGAGGTCAGAACGAAGGTTATTCTGGACATGGTTGTGTTCAATTGTGCACAAATGCACAAAGTGCTTCCTTACACAACACTCCTCCTTTGTTCTCAACAAACACTTCTTTGAAATAAAGAGATGACTTCAGCAAATGTTACATTGTCTAGGCCTTTGCTTTGCACCTTCGTTATCTGGAAAAAATCTAATTAATGGATGGTACTTACGTCGAATGTGTTTAGGCCTCGAGTGTGTCTGAAGGATCTATTTAATCTGTCAACTTTTCAATAAAAGCACAGTTTATTTTATTCAATTCAGATGTGTGGTCAAATGCAAAAGGCTGGATCTAGACTTGTGGTTAAAGTCCAAGTGTATTTTTCCTAAGGGAAAATCATGAATCCATTCAAGCCAATTGAAATATTTTCACTGATGTTCAGTGAACTAGGAAATAAGTTCCTCCCAAAACCTAAAGGCTTTTAATTGTTACTATTTTTTTTTAACTTACAGTTGGCTCTTATTGTTAATGCTGTTTTTAAAATGAACAGTAAAATGCAAAGAGTATAAATTATAAATGAACAGTTTCAATGAGGCTGTTGATTGCAATGACTGAAATCTAATTAAGCAGTTTAAGATCTAAGTGATATTATTATTAAAGAATTATGTTAACAGAGCATTTGATCAGCCTCTTAATTTGTTTTATGTGAATTATACTTAGGAGATAATGTGATTCCAAGTGACAAAAAGATCAATTCTGTTTCTTTCCTCTGTTTTAGAGAAAACTAGTACACTAAATTGAAATAAATTGATAGAGAGGCCTCAGAGAAACAAAAGCACTATTTTGGCATCTGAACTTCCTTTACCTGTCTTCATGTAAGTCCTAGTACTGACTCCTGGTTTTGATAGGACATGATATGAAGTACTTTTAAAACAGGAACAGAAATACGTGTGCAGATGAATATATGCAAAGACATGTCCATTTTTACACAGATCTATTAATTAGTTGTGGTGATGAGCTTGTTAGCACTAGCCAGTGCAATGGTTGTGCCGCACTACCTTTTATCTGTGAAACCTGGAATCATCTAATTTTTTTCTTTAAAATAATTCAGTGTATTTACTAAACCACTGGAGTCTACTAGGATGCACATTTATTATTTAATTTACAAGTGCAGTTCCTACAAATGTATGAACAGATTGGGTTGCTTCCTGTGTGATGCAGCTCAGCAGCAATCAGGGGGACAAGGTGCTAGATAAATATATCCCTTATTTTTGGAAATGGGGCCTGTGCTCGGTGACTCTCTGGGAGTCAGCTTTGGTGTGGTTCTAATGAATGTTTGTGCTCCTCTGAATTCCCCCAGTCCCATCCTCCTCAGCTCTGCGGTCACCTGCAGAGTCAGTGCCCAGTGCTGCCTGTCTGGGCTACTCACACATCACCCTTCCACTGCTGCTGCACAGGTGCTGTTTAGCACAGGTTCCCCAAATTTCCCTGGGAATGCATTTCTGTAAACAGCCTTTCCAGCACTCAGAGCCTGCTCCCCTTGCCTTGGATGCTCGAGCCCTCCTTTTAAGTTTAACCATGGCTGTGTCCAGAGAATTTTTGTATTGGGTTCCTTTGATTTTTACTCTGCGATTCTTCAAGTTTGTGCCTTGGTTGCCATGGAAGGAAATCAGGCAGGAATTTCAGTCTTAAAATTTCAGTGTCATAGAACTGTGGGCTTGTTTGAAACCAACTGTTATGTTTCAGTGCACAGCCTGACTGGTGCCCTGGGGAAACGGGCTCAGTTCCAGGGACACAATCGTGTTCCCAGGTTCTCTGTGTTATTCCATGGTTACATGACCCACGCAAGAGCATTCCCATCTCCCTGTCCACCCCTCACCGCCTCTCTCCCATGGACATACCTGGCATTCTTGAATCAGCTCCTGGAATCCTCTTGATAAATAGCTCTGGTTCTGCTGCTACCTCTGCCCTTCCAGCCTGTGAATGTCCAGTCATTTCAGTTTCATTGAAATATTGTTTCAAGGAGTTACTTGTAGTAGATGGTCCCTGGCACACAGTTATTTTTTAAACTTTCAAAACCTAAAGGGGCAGGGGGTGGGGAGATATTCTGAGATATTCTGCACTTGAGACAGAGGACTGAGGGTGACAAACACTGCAGAGGAAAGAGAAAGTCATGGAACAGAAAATGAGACCAGGCAAGCGTGACTGGCTGATGGACTCTTTGCTGTGCTGTTACTCTGTGTGTGTGTCAGGACTCACAGCAATAACCAAACCTGATCCCTAAAAATTTGTTGTGCCTATTCCCATATGGTTCGTTCTATATCATTCCTTGAAGACGATCCCTAACGAGCCCAAAAGTGCAATATTGTTTTGAACCCATTCTTGGTTTTCTTTTCATGTCTAGAAGGATGAAAAATTAATTTTGCTCTTGATCTGGTTCAAAATCTTCCTCCCACACTGTGGAGCCTGGATGTGGTGTTGGAAGATAGTGTGTTCTGGCTGCAGGCATCAAAGGGAGATCCAAAGGGCAAGCAGCTTTAAATATTTAACTGCTGATAATCTGGTTCATGAAACTGGCTGGGTGTTTATGGAAGACAGCATTGCTACTTTATGCTATTGATCTAACAGATGCAGTTAATCCTGTATTTTTAGAATATAAAAATATGCAAAAGTGATTCTGGATAGATAAAAAGAAATAACTCAGCAAAGTACTTTTAAATGTTGATGTCTCAGCAGCCTTGCTATCGGTCATTAGCATTTTTTTCTTTATATCTTAAATTTAATCAATACTTTTCTGAGGTTATGATCAAGTAGCATAAAACATTTTACAAATTCTGTTTGCATGTGATGTATTTTGTGTTCTCTGAAGGCTCTGATCTAATAGGTGATCCAGCAGCATTAGTAACTACTGACAGACTGTGGCTTAAATTAAAGGTGAATCACCACTTTTGGTGTTTCAAATTTTAAGCATTAAACATTTTAAAGAGATTTAATTTTCATCAGTCAGAACTGAGTTCTTTCCAGAAACCAGACAACTCCTGAGGTCCCAGATCAACTTTTTCACTGGAAATCACAAGAATCCCATAGGAATTTTCAGGCTTACTGCTTCCAAGACACCATGAGATTCTAAAGTTCAGGTACAACAGAAGAAGAATTGTTTTATTAGTGTGTGAAGTGACATGTTGATAGATAGGTACCTCCTGAATGGTGGTTTCAAGTACTAAATGATGATTATCCAGAGCTCCAAGGCACTGATTCTTTGAAAGGGCTTTCAGTGTTGTGGGAGTAGAATGACAGAGGCTGATTGCAGCTGAGCTACTAATCTGTACATTCTTTGTTCTTGACAAATAGTATAAATTGAGTCCTGTGGAAGAAGGGACCATCCTTAAATCTGAGAGCAGTGGAGAGCTGGGTTGGGAGGAACCTGCCCCACCAGGCTCTCTGCCTTGCCTTTCTTGAGCATCTCCCAGTTTCAGGGACACAACCCACTGCTCTTCCAACAGCCTGTGGGGGGAACCCCTTGTCAATGGTGTGTGCAGAGTGTAAGAAAAATCCGTATCAGGAAAAGCACAGGATGTAATTGAACAGGACAAGCAAGGGGTGAGAATACCTTTGTTTGTTGTTTGTACAGACAGCGTATGATGCAGCCGCGCTCAGTAACAAAGGGGAAGAATAACAAAATATTTATACTTGCAGAGTCCCGGGGAAGTGCTGTAACTCTTTCCAGCCTTTCTGTACCTCTTCCTTAGCTCATGTTATCTGGAGGATCACAGGTGGAGCAGCAATTCATACAACAAAAGGAACAACCCCCAGTCTGACTGTAGTACAGCTTGAACTTTAACTTTTGTTTTTACAGAAGTATCAGTCAACTGCAGAATCCCTCTCGATTTTTCTCCCCTCTAAAGGTCAGATCCCACTTTCTCTTCATTATGTTCTTCAGATTTTATGCAAGCAGCTTTTGCTTGAAAATTTTCAGGTATCACTCATACATCGAGAGGGTGAAACAGTTCTCCGAGGCATCAGTCAGTGGCACCTGGTCAGAAAGGTGACCCATTTCACATTAACAATCCATTTCCTTTCCTTGTCACCACCAGGATAAGCTCTACCTTTCCCTTTCCTCGGCAGAAGAGTAGACTGAGGGGTTAGATTGTAGGTTCTTTGAAGGTAGAAGGATGGTTGGTTGATTCCTTGCAGCAGTCGATTCTGTCAGGTTTAGTTTAATGCTGAGGAAAAATCCCCAAACAAATATTGCTTTCTGCCAGAGGTTGCTGGGACGCTGATACTGAAGGATCATGCTTTGTATGCAAGCTTGGCCAAATTGTTTCCATAATGCACAGAGTGTTATATGAATCTCATAAATTACAAGGCATAATAGCATGTTATTGGAGTTCTTTATGGGATTTCAGTGCTTTGTGCCTTTTATATTACTTGGAATATGGTGTTGAATCACAGAAAAATTAATTAAAAGAATGGATTTCAAAAAGAGATATGTTACAGAAGTCTGCGTTCTGCAAAAGAAAAAAACCTGAGCATAACCTACCATGTTCCTGACATCAGTTTGCATTGGTGAGCAAAACAGGCTGTGTTCACACTGCAGGAGACACAATAACTCTCTGAAAGTTGCAGCCTGTCTTTGGAGCACCCACAGGTTTGTCACTGAATTTCATTATCAATACACAAGGCATTTTTGTGTGGAAGAAAAAGTGCCTTGGAGAGAACTATACATAAGGAGAGGAGGATAATCTCTGGGATAAACATGCTTCTCTGTTATAAAGTCCTCAACAGTTCATCAGATTTAGCTGTAGTGTGTATCGGATTAGAATTTATTTTTACTTTGGAGCTTTAAATTCCTTTTCTCTCCTCTACTCCCCATTATCTGTTCCTCTCAAAGTGGTTGAGAGTAATTTTTGCTACTTATTCATCACATAAGTGATGTATAAAGTTTTTTCTTTTAGAAGGCAGATTAAATAATGATCATTGCTTTAACATACTTATTGAAGAATTAGCACAACTCTACCAAAAGTTGTGATGAGTCGTTTATATTTTCTACTGGTTTAAATATGTAAAATTGGAACTTTTCACTATGATTTACAGTCAAATAAAGTGGACAGTTAATAGGTGCTCAGAACTGCCCTTCTTTCCCTGGTCCTTGAAAAGGGTAAAGGCAATAACTTACCTTTTATCTATGCAGCAATAAATCTTGGAAGCACAAAGGTTGAAGAATAAAGCTCTTCTTAGCTCATGAAAGGCACCATGTATTGATCTTTACACTCTTCATATCCTAGTCCCTATTTCCACCTCGTGCACTGGTATTTTAGTAACCAATGTGGAATTCAGACAAGGTTAATGTGAACTAAGCATGAAATTATGAGCAGAAAGCAATTCATTTAAAATCAGAGTTTATCACCGAGTGCTTGATTTCCAGAATGTTATATCTTACCAGTTGCTTTTCAGCTCCAGGTACTGGGGAACACTTTGGGGTGATGCTTTTAGGCAAACCCTGTTTGCTTCTGCTTAGTCTGATGTGGCTGCTGAGAAACCAAAGGCAGCAAGGAATAGTTTCCCACTTGTCCCCCTGTTTGATGCTGCTCAGACTGCAGGTTGCCTGCACTGCAGGGTTGCTGAGCCTCTGCCAGAATGGTTTGTGTCCGAATTTGGGAGCATTATTGGAGATCCCTTGATTATCTTGGGCTCTGCACATCACTTCAGAGACAGTAACTGCTAAGATGGTGTGCAATCATTTGTTGTATCTCTCAGGTATGCAGTGGAATGGGCCTTTTAAAATTCTGTAAAATACTGGAGAGCCTTTTAAAATTCTGTACCAATCTTTGGGAAGCTGGTTATCTGAGTGCAGACATGACATAAAGGCACCTTCAGACACAGACTGGTTCGTACCTTCCCCTTCCTCCAGCAAAGCTCCCCCTGGGGTCAGAAGCAGGCGAGCAGTCAGCAGGGGCCTCAGTTTGTTCTCATTTTTGTTTCTAGGGGCATCTGTGCCAGGTTTAAACACACAGCAAAAGCAGTCTGAAAGTTTCTGTAGCTGCAAATGCAGATGCTTGCAAGAGCTGTGACTCCTAAAAGATCTGCTTTCAGGGTGTGTTCAAGTACAAGCAGATGTCCACAATATTTTTGATGTGGAAAAGCTTAGGGGTATTTAGGTATTCTGATTGTCCATTCACAGTATTTATTTGTATTTGTATAATTCTAACTGGATTTCCATGTTCTAGCAGTGTTTGCAGTGAAATGTGATTCGTACTGTTCTGTGTCATCCCAGGGTAAGGCTGGGATACCTGACTGACTAAAGAACATGTGATAAATATTATTACATAAACTTGGTTGTACTTAGGATTTGGGGCATTCAGCTGCTGTGGACAGCTAAGATGGGATACTTCAACGTGTCCCTAGTTTAAGTGAACCTCTATCTCAATACTTCATTATTAGGATTCACTCAAGCAATTCTGGGTAATTTCATTCCTTTTCTGTTTCTCTCATTCCTTCTGTCTCATTCTCTCTTTTACCTTCAGGAAAACCTCTAAAGTGTTCCGATTGTGAATTTGCCATCTCAGCTGTCTTTGCCTTTCCTTGCTGGTGCTCTGAATTGGGTCACATGCAATTTTGCAGTGGTACGATTGTCCTTTTATGTGAGAGCCATTCTTCTTCAACTTGCTTCCTCTGCATCTTCAGTCTGAACACTATAAATAAAAGATGCTCTGAAAGTAAGGCAGGATTCCTTTCTTTAGCTACAATTTCAGGATGGAACATTCGTAGTACTTTTCCAGAAATTTGCAAAACTATTGCTTCAAGTTCCCTGGTTCTGAGGAATTTGTGTAGAAACTCAATCTTCAAACCCCAGGTGTGACTCACCCATCGCGTGCTGGTTTTGTGGCAGTGGAGAGACTGGTGTTAAATGATGCCCAGCTTCAGTTTCTGTACAAATACTGCTGCTGAGTCCCGAGAACAGACTGTTCCTGTGGCAGGTACAAGTTTTGAAGTTTATCATAATGTCAGGGACAGCATATCAGATGAAACCAATTAATTAGGATGCTAAGACAAGAAGGGTACCATTATATTGTCATGGCTGTGACCATCTAGTCCAACACATACCTCTCACAGTGGCTATTCCCACATGGAAAAGCTGCGAGGAAATCCTGCAGCAGCCAATCCTGGAATTATATGTTCAAAAAGGGCCATCTGTCCTAACCTCAGGCATGTAGAGGCTGACTTATACCCTCAAGCAGGAAACTTTAATCTGTGATTTTTCCCTCTTCAGAAAGATTTAAGTACAAGATTTTCACCTCTCCTGGATCTGGCTCCCTCAGTTGTTCTGAGGTATTGAAGAGGTGTGAACACTGAGTGTGATCTGAAGGGTGTCAGTGGGAAATGGGAAATATTAACAACCACGGAAACCTGCAGTGTGTGACTCGGGTTTGAGTCCTCTGTGTCTCACTGTGAGGAGCAGACTGAAGAACCAGATGATACATGTCACAAAACCCAAGACCCTCATCACTTTGCAACAAGAAATGTTGCTGGTTTCCCTCTGAATGTTTAAGAAGCTATTGAAAAATATGTCCAACGTTGGCTGCTCCTCTCAAAGTCTGGGCACTGTCCAGGATCAGATCATGGTAAAAGACAGGCTTATCTCCAGGGAGTTCAGAAATGAGGAGCCCTGAAGAGCTCATGAGTTAAGCCAAGCTCTGAGGAACTCAGGTACATGGCAAAAATGAAGATGTTCAGACAAGTTATGTAAACCTTTAGTCAGTTGCTAAATTATGATTATTCATTTCCAAACCTTTGGAGAGTCGTTGCAAATCAACCTGTGCCTTTTGCTGCAAGTGTGACCAGTGTGATTCCTGTTAGACAAGACAAAATAGCAGCTCTTATGAGGGGGCACAAAGGCATAAACACCAAGTCAGGCTCTAGACCCTGGCAGGGTTGGGCTCACCAAGGGCTTTGTGGACACATATCATGGGCTGCCTTAGAACTGGTACACTCGGCTCACTCCCCTTTCTCCTCGTGGCTTGTGGGAACTGGGACAGCTGAGGATGTCGACAAGGCCAGGCAGAAGAGCTGGGCAGCCTTTTAGCTGTGTCTGCTTGTTTTGCAGTTCAGAAGAGCCCGGCAATCCGCAGCCCGTGGTGCTGATGGATGGGGATGTGCACGGAACGCGTGCCTTTGGGTGGAAAGCATTCAGCCCTCTTTGTTTCAGTCATGTCTTTAAAAGACTGCCTTTTGAGGCATCTTTTTGAGGAAAGAATAATTAGATCTCTCTCCTCCACCTTCAAAAGTTAACTCTTAAGGATGTTTCAGAAATAGGGAAAGCTCCCTACCTCCTGCTTATGCGCAGGGAATGTTTTCTTGAGGGCTCAGATGTCTGGAAGCTTTCACAACGTGCACGAAACAACTTCTGACAGAATAACAAGCTGCCCTGTGCCATCACGGCAGCTGGCAGTGAGTCATTGCTCCTGGCCCTGTAATGCAGACCTTGCGTGTCTGGGAAATAATGCCCAGCCAAGTGTGATTGCAGGCTGTTATTGAGGCTTTATTTGTGAAATTGGTGTAGTTGAGGTCAAACATCTTTCTCGGTGTTTCCATGTAGTGCTTGCAGACAGCTCTCGATAGCGATTCCATTATCCCCCTCCTATGAAGACATTTTGTCTCTGATGCAAATTGCTGGTTAATTACTGAGTTGTTTTTCACTTCTGATTCTGCTTTTGAGTAAGACGGTATGACATTGAGCCAGAGGCAACAATGGTACAGGAAAAATGGCATTTAAGCTTTAAACCTAAAGTGAGTACAAGAATTTCTGTAACAGATGAATGCAGCCCGAGAGTTACTGTGGATATGGGAAATGTGTTGTCTAGAAAGTGAAATTGTTTAGAAACAGTGGCTTACCTGCAAGTCTCCAGGTGATGGGTTATGTTTTATTTGCTTCCTTGAAATATTTTAGGTCTGTGTTATGTGATAAAGAGGTAAAGAATGATTTTACTTATAATATCAACCAATCCAGAATTGTTCTCTGATTTATGGGCTATATAATGCCTTTGCAAACCCAGTGGAGACCTGGGAGCTGGCTGTGGACAGAGGATGGTGTCCTTACTTTCCGAGTGGTTTCTTAAGGTCAAGGACGGAGAGCTGGGAACAGGGATATTTTACAGCATCCCTGGGATTGCTGTCAGAGAGACCTTCTCTGGGATGAGTTTCTTCAGGTGTTCTTATCCTATTCTTTGACTGTAGGGGGAATCTGCACAGTGGGCACTGATGGTTAGATGGGACTGGTTAAGAGAAATACCCTTATTCCCTGTTTAAAGACCGCAGGACCTTGTGTAGCTGGCCCTAATAAGATGTATTTCAGTCACAGAGAAAATCCAATAATCCAATAAGAATATTAATGTGAGTCAAATTTGTAGGATTAAGTCCTGAATTTCTGCTGAGTCTGAGTTCTTACTGTTACAAAAATGTTGATATGTCTTTTTCCTTACAAGAACTGGACAGAGTTGTAGTAAGGGACTGGCAAACCTTTTAGAAAAGCATGTTATAATAGGAACCTTGTACAGAAATACTGACTTCCAGTACTTACCAACATCACCTGCCAGACAAAACTTGGCAAGTCTTCTAATTTGCTCAGTGAATATTGCTAAGGAGAAAATGAATTTGAGAGAGTCATAGCTCAGCAGAAAGCGCTCTTGGTTCTTCAGCTGTGTAGTCTGGAAGGGAAATATTCAAATAAATAAACCCAGCATTTCATATTTGCAACAAGAGGAAAGGATGGACTCAGAAGGTCTTTTACAGTGCTAATAATTCTCATATTTACTTTTTCTTTTGCTTAGGTAATAGTTTTTGTAAAAGTACCACAATGACTTTTATATCACTGAAACTATTTCCTTTATCTCTTCTTTACACTACTGTGAACGATGAAAGAATCAAATTCTCAGCATTTGCCAGAGAAAGTTTGCACCAGTGTCAAGGCATGCAGCCCCTTGCTATCCATGTAGGATTTGCCTTCTAATGAAGGAGGAAATCTAAGTTCTTGCCTCTGTGTACATCCATTTATGCTGAAGGGGGTCACCCCAGCAGAAATGCAGTTTTCCTCCTCCATTAGTGTTCATCCTTTTTTGTTCACTGGTAGCACTTCTTCCTCACTTTGACTGAATTGTAGATATTTTCTGTGGCTCCTAATCACGTCTGGTGTGCAGCAGCTGCATTCTCTATCTCATTTTTCCCCCCAACACTGGTTAATTTATTGCAAAGAGTGTTTCATAGTGAAGAATCCATATTGTGCTAAAGTAATTCCTTACTGGGTTCTCTTGGAGATAAATACATGCATAGAGAAAGGGGGCTCTGGGTAAACTGTTTTTCTGCAGTAACTCTACTGAACTCCTTTGAAATAAGATTAGATGAAAATTTGGCCTTCCATCAGGAGAAACCCTGAGTTGTTTAGAGGCTAAACTGTGCAAACA
The DNA here is from genome assembly GCA_035222235.1 of Margarornis squamiger. Taxonomy (NCBI): domain Eukaryota; kingdom Metazoa; phylum Chordata; class Aves; order Passeriformes; family Furnariidae; genus Margarornis; species Margarornis squamiger. Next base: position 11,500,049 of record JAWWTY010000048.1, read on the forward strand.
GCATGAAGTAGATTCTGTGGCACGAAGATCTCCTTTAAAAAAACCCCAACAGATTTGTGTCTTCCTTCAAATCAGAACAAAAAGAGCTGCATAAATCACAATTTTGGCAGGATTTGCAGTTAAGAACCTTAATGCTGAACTTGTTAAGTCCTTTGAAAAGCCAGCAGACTTCTGCCTCATAGAGTACTAACAAAACCCCCTAAAATCTAAGTGTCCAAGTCATACCAGTCTTGTGCAGAGAGGGATGATTTGCCTTCAAAAGTGACCTCTTGTGATGTCCTAAAACCCTTGGCAATTGCAAGGAAATAAAATAAACTTCAAACAGAGAAAAAAAACCCTAAACCCCAAACCCCAGAACACATTGTTGAGGGAGGAGGTATTTCCATCCATACTAAATGTCTCAGCCACCACCACGCTCAAGGATTTTTTGAGGTTTCCATGTCTTTGTACCTATAGAATTATCTTGCACTAATGCAACAATATATAAGTTATAGTTCCAAAAACCCTGGGCCCAACTCCAGCTTCCTCACGTGAACTTGAAACAGCCAACATGCTTTGGAGTGACAAAAATAATGCTGGGTTATTTATTTATATAGCACCCATAAATTTACAGGTTGCTTTACACTCCAAAAATAAATTCTAGTCCCTGGAAGGGTTGTGCCACAATGAATTCTGGCTGCTAGGTTTAAAGAAAAAAAGAAGAAAAACTGTAATAAATCCTGAGAATTAAAAAGAAATTAAAAAAAAAAAATCTCATAACCAATCTCTACCATCCTGTGTATTTTAAATATTTCTGCAGTAACTTTAATTTCTAGCCTCAATAAAATGCAGAGGAGAATTGCCCCAATATCTCCTAAAAAAAGAGTTGAAGTAGCTCCCTGGAAGGAGAGAACTCAACCATCTGTTGCTGCCTTGTGGAATCCGTGTCAGGCTCAGCAGCACGTGCAAGAGGGACACACAGAGCAGGGCAGAGGTTGGGGGACATCTGGATGCTTTTTATCTGCTACACAACAAGGATGTGGGGACAACAATAATCATCTGTGCCTAGACTGTGTATAAACCCAGCAACACTCCGTGGGGTTTGCTCCTCAGGTTGGGTCTTTCTCTTGAAAAGCCCCACGTGGAGGAGGGAGATGGTTCTAACAGGATATGGAATTTCTTTATTTCCTTTATTCTTATTTCTGTTGCTCTCTTTCTTACAAGTTTGACAAGGTGGCCAAGCCCACACAGCTTTTCCTTTGGTGACTGATTCACTTGTCCCTGACATCCACGACCAGCTCTCGTGCCTGATATGGAACATGTTGACACTTTATGGTGAGAGCTCAAATACAAGAAAAAAAAGCAATAAAAAGCACAGTTGAATGAAATGTGGAGACTTGGCATTTAAGCACACAATGGTCATATTTAATCATCTTACAGTTGACACCTGCTAAAAATTTACTGTTCAGGAGGGATTGGTGGTAGTTCTGCGCTGACTTTACTGGTGTAGCAGTGACAAAATTCCAGGGTTTTCGTTGGAGAAATCTGTAATAAAAGTTTTTCTTAGCTTTAAAATTATACTCTGAGGTGTCTGAGGGTTGTGTGCTTTTGTTCTTTCTTTTCACAGTGGCATAATTATTGGTCATAGTCCATGTGAGAAATCAATCCAAACACCTGCAGACAAAGGCCGTGGTTTCCATGTGCTGTCTGGGAGTTCTCAGAATAGCTCCTTCAGTTATTCAGCTGTCACTTCAGTTAGGTTTGAATTTGCAGAAAAGTAAGAGACATCTGGTTCTTACTTTGAATTCTCCATGGGAAACACAATAGCAATAATTTCACTGGAGGAGGCTGTCTACCAGCTAGTGCTGATGGGACTATTTTGGGTTTATTTAGCTGTGCAGTGGATGCTTTTCTCCTGCAGGTAGTGGTGCCTCAGATTTTGGTGCACATTTGTTATCCTGTCCAGATCGCAGTATGAAAGAACTTGAGTGAAGAATTCAACCATAAAACTCAAAATACTGTGGGTTTTTTAAACTTATGGACCTCAGTTAGGGACAATAAATATAAAAATTAGATGGGGTTTTATTCATAATCGTTATTCTAGTTGCTGTTTCTTGTGATTCTCCTGAAACAAGACAGGAATTCTGGTTGTGAAGGAGTGACTTGAAACCAGTTCTTCAGTCTCAGTCTGACATTTATGATGGAACACAGTTTTCCCCCCTCACAGGACTTTGGTTTTGCCAGAATAAAAAATGAGTCAGGAATGTCTGGAATTGGTCCAGTGGAACGAATATCACTGACATTTGACGGTCCATCTGACCTTTACCAGTTCTTCATGTTACTGACATGAAATGGTTGCTCACAGGGCTCTGAACAGGGCGAGACCCAAACCCCCTCCACTCTGAATCATTCTTTATTCTCTTCTTGGAAGGATTCCTTCTTTGCTGCTTTTCTGATAGCTGATGTTCTGTGCTCGTATGAAAAAAGATGATGATAAAAAAGATATGATTCAGGATTAAAGCATTGTGTTCTGAATGGAAGAATTAGTGCTTCTTTGTGGTGATGTGCTGGGCAATGGCACAGAAGAGAATGGTGGACTTTGAACAATCTGTGTTGTCTTATTCTGCATTCTCTGGACATCAGAAATTCTAAAGAAGAAATTAATCAGTTTTGAAAACTTGTTTTAAATAGGCATTGACGTCAATAATGACTCCTGTTGCTCGTGTGCTGACTTACTGTGCAGACTCCCATCTGTCCCAGTGGTGCTGCCATGGGGTCTGGGCCGGGCTCTCCATGGAGCTCATTCTCCAGGAGGGACAAGAGGGTTGAGGCTTTCCAGCCACCACGAAAGGGATCACAGGGAAAAGCTCCGGTGATCCTGTACCTGGTCCACAGGAACAGCCCAGTTCTCAACAGTGTCTTAGGTGTAAATGCAAAGAAGGCATTTAAGAGAGAGCAATGGGAGGTATTTTAGAGCTTTATAGGGATTTCCTTTAGAACATGAACAGTGTTCTGAGCAAATTATTCTGGGCCACTGCTATTCCCAGTTCTTCCTCCCTGCGTTTCTTTTCTTAAACTCCTACTCTTTATTTTGTTAGAAAAGTAGAAGTTAACTGTTAGGCCATTGTGTTCTTCAAAATGAGTCAATCCTGCCATCTCCAGCAGAGTTCAGTTCGAGTTTAGCTTCTGACTAAGATGAAGTACAATTAAAATGGGGAAAGTGGCACAGTGCTTGGTACTGTGTCTGCTAATTGCTGCTGTACTTTCATTCCTTGTGACAGCTCTCCATGATGCATTATCACTCTGGTGGGCTCCCCCCACCTTTAGCAGCTTCTCCTTGGATTAATTTCGGAGTGTTGCTGCACGTTGGTGTGCAGAGCACTTGGTGCAATTTGCAGCTATTAAGTCTGGTCCTAAGATTGCTGCTATTAAAGATCATATTTGATCCTCTGCCTCCTGTAGAGGAGGTGCTGTGGCTTTGCTGCTGCTTTCATGCTCCCCATTTCCCCCTCTTCTCTCTCTCCTCATGCCCTGCAAACAGATTGTTCCAGCCTGAGGGAATTGCAGAGGATGAGGCAGGAGGGATGGTGTCACAGAAGTAAAACATGGGGAGAAGAGACTGAGAAAGCAAAGCTAAATATTATTTAATGCACTATTTACAGAATAAAAGCATCAGTATTCTTAAAAATATATGATTACAAACAGTGTAAAGACTACAAAGTCTCTTAGGATATTGACTTGGCATGTTACGTATCTTGTGCTTACCTGAAGAAGAGTTGAATGGGCAAAACCAAACCCTTTTGACTCAAGGAAACAGGTTTAAATGGGAATGAAGGGGGGGCTGAGCACAGAGGGGTTTGCAGCTCTGTTAATTACCACTAATTGGTGTGTGTGACCCCACCAAAGCCTGCTCCTCACAGGACATAGACCTGACCTCTTTCGTGTGAAAACCAACTACACGGGACGCTTTAATAGAGTCAAAGTTATAAATCGAGATCCCTCGATGACCCTGTATTTGTCTTTTTTCCAGATCCATCCTTTGATTCTCTAAACTCTTTTCAACTTCTGGATTTATTTTTCAAGTTTGTTCCCATTCTTATTTTTGTGTTCCACAATTTCCTTCCTTTTTTTTTCTCCAACAGCCTTCCTGAACTCTTATTTTTCTCCGTTGTTCCCCATTCTGTGTCTTTTCCATTGTGATTGGCGTAATTTGTCTCAGTCACTGTTGTATTTCTTGTCTGCTTTTCTCAGCAAATGCAAAGTCGTCCTCAGACTTTCAGTATTTAAAATCAGTGTTAGGATTTCAACAAATCCAAAAGGAAAACTTGCCAAAGTCCAGCATATTCAAACATGGGAGGGAGAAAGGGATGTAATTTTATATCTTTATTATGATCTTTGTTATTTTATTAGTATTAGAGCATGGAATGCCTGCGGGTGTGCTGTGTTCTTGTGCAGTAAAACCAATTCTCCTCTTTGGGATTTAATTAACCTTCATAAATAAACCAGATGAAAGAGGTAAAATGGGGAGATGAGGCATTATGAAGGTAAAAATGATTGATTTGTTTAAATCTAGGAAATCTGAAACTGGGTCTTTTGAATCCCATCTTAATTACCTTCTTTTCCTCCTATTTAGTGTTCACCTACCCCCCACTTCCATTCTCTTCTGGGCTAAAGAATCAGATAATCATGTAACAGTCTTGAAAATGTATCCTTGAAATTTATGGCCAAACTTGCATTAGCTCCAGGAATTAACTCTGCGTTTTTATGGGAAGAGCAGTAATCTCAGGATTTGGTTGGAACAACAACGTTGCTGGATGAAACCGTGAGCTGCAAGATCCTCATCCTGTGGGACAGACCAGCTGTAGAGCCAAAGGGTCTATCCCTCAGTTTAGGAATAAACACCAGGCCAAATTCTTGTGTGTCTCTGCTGGGTTTTGTGCCTAAAATTCACTCTCCGTTAATGATTCATTTAAAGCCGCCTGCCCACATAAGTGCCTGAATCAACCAGTTATTCCTACACAGATCACAGATTTAAAATGAGAGAAGCAGGCATTCTGTCAATGGTTAAATGACTAATTTGACAGTAGGGCCATTCTTTCAGGAGGAAAACGCTCAGAGAGAAATGAGTGGGCTCAGAGGGAGGCTGAGGCTGTACATGATGCCAAGAGCTACACATGGTTCTCACATAAATATGTCCTTAATAGTTACTCTTAATACTTCATTGATTGATAGGTCATAAACTTCCGACACTGAAAGTGCAGAGATAATGAAACAAAAGGAGTTTCAGAAACAGAAGGAAAACCAGGGAGTTTTTCCAATTCATGTTTTGAATGTACATGTCTCTGTTTCTCTTTGTTTGCAGTTTTTGAGCTTGCTAGATTTGTGAATAAGAATCTTTTGTCCCTGTCCAGTAAATATCTTGATAATCTGGAGTAAGAGCAGGCATGGAAAGTGATGCAGCTTCATATTCACCATGTCCCTCTGTTGGTAACAGGAGGGGGGCTGGGTTGACACAAATATGTCATGCTAGGGATATGATCCACTTCCAAAAGGAAATTCAGGGGAGGCACCTCAGGTCCTTTTAAACACATCTCTAAGACACCAATGGTGCACTGCTTGTAGGCAAGAATTAGAATGCAGGAGGAATGAGTAGCTGTTCTGCTCCTACTGTGTCTGAACCAGGGAAATATGGGACTTCCAGGGCCACAATTGAGATCAAGAACTTGTGTTCCATTTAGGAACCCACATAAATGTCCAGATTTTTAAAAGAGTGTATGTCATTAAGACTGGCTTTATCAGACAGCATGAAGCATATTTGGAAATTTGCCTTTCCTGTAGGTGTTTTGAAAGACGTGGACGTAAACATTCCGTGGAAAAAGCCTTTGCCATACATGACTGATCAAATATATGTTTTTCAGACAGATAATGCCAAGGTTTGTTTTGTGGTGGATTAAGACCATAGTTAGCACTTAGATTCCCCAGACAGTGCAGCCTCAAGAAGGCATCTGCAAACCACAGGATACCATTTTCCTTTGGAAGTTTGGTAGCTGCTGCATTTTGCCCCACTAATTGTATCTGCTCTGGGTTGAGAGCTTGACCCCTTTCTCTGCACCTCTTTCTATCCCAGGAGGGATGTCTGGAGCTCTTCAAAGTGCTGATGGAAAATTTAGCAATGACTGTATATACATAGTTCCTCTCGGATGCTCTGCCAGTGACACCCAGTCCTCCAATCTGAAATCTGGATTAAGAAATTCTTGCTTTGTAATTTAGTTTCTTTTCCTTCCTTGCACTCACAAAGCAGGAGTTTCAGACAGCTCTATTATTCCTGAGGTGGAACTGTTTCCAGCACCTCTACAGTTTTTTAAAAATTCATTTCCCCTCTCTTACCAGAGGTAGGGCACCACTCATTTGCAAAAACTGAGCAGATGCTGGTGAGTTGAATTGTGTGTCCTTGTCTAGGATTCATACCTTTCCTGTTCTCTTGCATTAGGAATCCTCCTGTCCCTGTGGCACTGCCATGACCTATATTAATGTCACATCAGGGAACCCTTTTGTTCCCGCACAGGGAGGCAGCAGGACAGAGTGTTGCTGTCACCACCAGTGTGAGCCACAGGACACGGGTGGTTTGCCTGGAGGGGAGAAAGGCGCTCACGTGGATTTCAGCACCTCGCATGGGTTATCGTCCTCTTTGGCTGAGAAAGAGGAGAGGCGTTCAGCCTGGTCACCGGGCATAGACCCCTGCACTGTTCTGCTGTGAAATCCAGCGCCACAATTAAACCCCTGGTCATTCCAATGACGATATCGGGTCCCTGCCCGATGCCCTCGGTGCCCACGCGGGGGCGGCCGCGGGGCCCGGCCGGGCTCGGCTTCTCTCAAAATCCCAGCTTTGGGAAGCAGCTCCCGAGCCTGCAAAGGGCCCTGTGCAGCAGTGACATTCGGGCTGGATGGACCCTTCCTTATGGTGCAGAGCTGCTACAGCTGCAGCACGATTTGGAGGCTTTAGCTCAGCTGCGTTTCCTCTCTCTGGGAACCGGCAGTTCAAAAAGTGCTTTGTGCATCTTCAGTCTTTCCCTGTGTAAATTCATCTTTGATATCCAAGCAACCTGAATTCTCATCTATTGTTTCAACCCTGTCTTTCCTTAGTATGCCTTCTTATTAAGGCGTAATATTTGCTAATTGCAGGGCTATTTTCTTCCCCTTTTTGCATCTCCTTTATTTGTCTCACCTTACATCTTTCAGCAGAATCCCAGTGTTTGTGCCTGTTTTGATGGGTATCTGTCCTCAAAAACTCCTGCTCAGAAAGATTTCTCTCTCTCAAGCTTCTTCCTGTGTGCTGTTTCCACGTGGTACCATCCTCTCTGGTGAGAGTATCCCTTTAATTTAGTGGTGCCAATGGAAGTTCAGGTGGTGCCACAGAATTTATCCAAGTATTTCACTCAAGAACAAAAGGGCAGGGACAGCTCAGGGGTGTAAGCTGGATCTTACAAGGTTTGAAGGTGTATTGCTCAGGCAAACCCACAACTTAAAAGCACAGCAAAACTTCCTAGAACTTTGTGTTGCTTAAAAAGAGCTCCAAATTCTTCACTTTATGATGATGTAGGCTGTTGAGTTTTATTATTTTTTTTTTGAGTCCTTTTCAGATCTTAATTGTTCCTTCATGAAAGCACAAGACTTGGCTCTTAGTTGTGTATGTCTTTATAAGCCCACACCCTGAACACAAAACAGTGTTGAAGATCACTCCCTTGTCTTATCCTGCCAAACACAAACTTTAAAGAGGTTTGGGATATGGATGTTCCTTTGTCCTGCTCAACAGGCCCCTGACAGAGATAATATCCTTAGGGTTATGAAGTATTATTGAAAGGAAGCAGAAGAACACTGTGCTCTAGTTCTGCATGTGGCTTTAATTATAGATCCTCCTGAATCTTTTTCATACCTACTCTTACATTTTTTTCTTGAAATCTCTTCCACTCTGTAATGATTCTGTTCAGATGAGATGCTCAAATGCTGTATAGGAACTAACTATACAGAATTAAGGGGTGCTGATACTACCTTTCATCTTCTTGTTTCCAATTCAGCCTGACAAGCTGTGCAGAGTGGCTTGAAGAACAGGGGCCTCTTCCTCATGAAAGCACCTATAAATTAAAAGCAAAGGAGTCTGAGATGCTTTTCATTATCCTACATCCAGTGGCTGTATTAACACACCAAACAAAGCAGTATCATCATCTTACAAAATATTGTTTGGGGAAAACCTCTGTTTCAGAATTAGTGTGTGTGTGTGTGTGTGTGTGTGTGTGTGTGTGCGCTCAGTAATAGCAGCACTTCATTTCTTTTAACTAAATGTTTTTACAAGTGTGCACTGTAAACCAGGAGAGCCGGGGGTCTGAGGCCCTTCAGCAAAGAATCTCTCACTTTCTGTCATGTTTTTGTGGGGTTTTTTTCTGAGCTGTTTCACAAATACTAACCACTGAGGGAGTTGAGAACCTAAAAAACAACCCACCTTTTTGAATACTTAAAGAAGATCAGTTCCCTTTTCCTAGATATGATGTTACTCACTGCAAGCTACAGCCTTAAGGAGAAACAAAGTGTGCATTGCCAGATATGCTGCATTTCTGAACTCCTTATAGGAGGGAAACTTTGACCCCTGGAGTCCCTTCAGGGGTGTCAGAAGTTTCTGGCACCCTGGCACTATAGGGATATTAGAAACATTCTTCTTAAAAATTGGATGCCAGCAAGGTTGTAGTTTTAGGCAAACACCACACTCTCCCCTCACACCCTTGAATTCTTAAGCACTTTTAAAATCAAGGAATGGACCTGAAGATGAGCTAAGAACTCTACTGGCCTGTGTCAGGACAAATCACTGTGTCTGATTTGGTTTTATATCTTTTTGATGAGGACACTCCATTAAGAGACTTGGCCTTGTCAGTAAAAGGCCAGTTCATTGTTCATAACAGTGGCCGCTGTTGTATTCCAAACTATTCCAAACAACTCCTGTGCCTCCAGTACCTGCTTTTACAGGTGTTTATTGTGTGGACAGTTGGATCCAGGGGTCAGGTATTTTAAGAGGAAGAGCAGCAGATTCAAAAGAGTAGGAAGAAGTTCTGCTTCCAGCTGAAACTGAACTAGATCACGCAGTAACCCAATATTTTCAATGTCAGGATAACTTGTCCAAACCATATAAGAAACTGAGGCTGGAAACTGAGAAAAATTTCATGGAATTTTTGTTGTTAATCCCAAAGCTGTTGTCCTGGAGGCATTTCAGGTGGATTGGCTGGACACCACAGACAAAAAACAGGAGATGAAGGATTGCCCACTTGAATTCCGGGTGGTCCTGTGAGCCACATGCACATATGATCAGAGGGTTTACCATCCACTCTTCTGGGATATAGAGTTCTTTGTGGACTGGCTGTTGGGATTCCTCATTTGGAAACACTGAGAGTCCCAGATCCTGGGCTAAAGATAGTACTGGTTTTAGAGCAAAGCCTGAGCCGTGGAGCACCTTTGCTCAAGGCAGAGAGTCCCCCCTTCAGTGAGCTTTAAATGTTGTACAGCCATGAAGTGCTGTTTGTAATCTCAAGCCCATAGGATGTATCTGTAGCTGTTAGTTATCTGAGGGAACAATGTTGTCAACATTGCAAAACTATGAATTATCCCCAAATTGGAACATGTCTCTGGAATGCAGACTAAATGAACAGGAGGACTTGTCAGACAGCGGCAAACTCCATGTGGTTCACTGGGAGCTGGCTGAGGAAAAGCTGTACACAGGAGAATTTAAATTATGATAGGATAACCTGTAGTGTCAATTAATCACTTGCTGTCTTTTCTGCCTGATTTTATTTTTAAATTTTGCTGTTGTTAATTGGCAAAAAGCCAGGCTTTGGTAAAATTTCTGAAGGCTGGAGGTAACCTTCTGGCCTCATGCTGCTTTTTAATGAATTCTTTTCTGTTGTCTCTACTTTTTCATACTTTCCCATAACAACAACTGTGTTCCAGGAGAGCACTAAGAAAAATAATTCACATCTGTGACTTGAGGACTGTTCTCATCAGTCCTTGAACATTTTGACCGCAGTTGATGATACAATTTTTATTTCAGCTTTAATGCTATTATACTAATTTTATGAACTCCCCTAAGTCTGTAACACTGCAGTTCCTCATTTGACTGTTCCAGCATTATTGAGGAGCTTACTCCTAGTCCTGTTCCTGGAACTGAACTTGTTTGCTGAGATAAAATAGCTTGCTGAATCAAGTCAATTCAAAAGTATTCCTACCCACAACCAATTCAGATGTAATACAAGGAAAATAAAATGAAGGTCTTCAAAGCTATTTTGCACTCATTAAAGGGATTTTCATTTGATACAAAGTCATTGCACAGTGCTGAGTTCCTGTGATAGACTAAGAGAGAAATTAGAGCATGAAAAATGGCCTACAAACTTCATTGTAAAGCTGTTAACTAAGGGGTGTGTGTGAGATTGGGTTGTTGTAGTTGGCTGGCTTTGTATGTACCTTTTTTTGGTTTTGATTTGAGTTGTGGGTTTGACTCTGTTTAGAACTGGGCCAGAACCACAGCTGGGGATCCAAACACCCACAAATCCTGGCCCAGCTCTGAATTTTTCACGTTGAGTTCATCTCTGACTCAAAAGAGCCCCCAAATTCTAGGCAAAATTCTACCAAACCCACTAAGCTCCACTGGTTGGAGTGCCAAGCCACAGCTTAGCCCAGGTTTGTTTGAAAACGGCTTAAAACTAGTCCCAGATTCTGTTGAATGTGATCCAAAGTTGAATCATAATATTTAGAAACCTCAGCAAATGAGCACAGAACTCAATGGTTGCAGTAAAACTGAAATTGAGATAATATTGTGAGGTCTTAATTTCTTTCTGTGGACATTTCATGCAAGCCCATCCTGAGAAGTGCACTGATTTAGGGGAGTTCAGAGAACTCGTGAGCTTGAGAGTGATTCTTAAAGAGCTGAGAGAAATGATGGAAATGTATCAGTTTCCTCTCATGTCTTTTCCATTTTTAGTGGAGTTGCTCTTGTTCTGTTCTGCCTTCTGCACAATTAAAATAAAAGCCTTTGAAGTGTCTGAATTTGCATATTTTATTTTTTTTCCAGAGACTTTGTCACAGCCTCTTATGGAAGTGATAGCATTAAATTGGAGCAGCACAATGAATTCCAGGAAGCGAGTAATCTTCATTAAGCTTGTTTATTTGCAGGAGCTCCATTAAATTAAGAATGCTTATCAGGAGAGGTCTGCAGTGATGGCACTGGCTGGACTGTTTGCCTGAGGGATCGGTTCCCTACCTGGCACCTCGGGCTCCTGGGCTCTGATCATTAGCTCAAAACTGACATTTAACCTCTAGGACAAGAACAGTCTTTATAGTCATTTTTACGTGTTCTTCATTTTGCAGATTAAGAAATAGGGGTAAAACACAAGGCATGACTTCAAAGAGGTCCAGGGGACATCTCTGTCCCTTGGGTCCCACTGCTGGCTTGATTTTAAGACACTTCTTTGTGGTAAGGGCAGGTGTAGTTTTGGGCCAACCCAGTACAAGGTGAGAGTGCTGGTACATTCTCTTAAAATCAGAAGCAAAAGAAAAGATTAATCAATTCTTAATTAAACAAATGGCAGAACTCCAGTCTAATACCTAGAAAAAGAGCTCATAAAACATGAAACCAAATTTAATTTCCCACTAAGTGTATTTAATGATGACTGTAAATCACTGGTGAGGTTTCTCCTCCAAATAATTTAGGCAGAAATTTACACTTTTTTGAAATACTAATACAAATACTTTTGATGTGTTTAAATTCTGCTGCACTGCAACACAAATATTTGGAAATATCCCCCCCTCTGAAAGGGTAATTGTTGTGGTGAGTTGGACACATCTTCAGCCACAGATAGGCAGCCTCCACAAAGAGGCCTCCCTGTAAAGACCTTTGTGCTCTCACTTAATTAACCCAATGGCATTTGGTTCCAGCAAAGCTGCTCTGCCTCATAATGACAAGAAAAATGAGATATTAGTGAAGATCTGGAAAGAGATGAATACACATCTGCTTATATTTGCCCTCCTGGCATGACCCATTAGGTTGCTCTTTAGGATGAAAATTAAAAATGTAGAGAATTGTAGATTTTAATGAAAAACCCCTCATATCTTCTCGTAATTGAAAATGAAGAAAGGCTGAATGGTGAGAGGCTGAACTTGTAAATCCTCGGGGTTTGTGTTCCTATTGCAGGAGCTGTTGTGTGTATGTACCAATTATAAATATATATCTGCTTTTACAGTGATAGACTATTTTAAGGTGGCTCAGACAGTTATTGGTACCAAACTGCTTGATAATGAATGTCTGGAAAACTGTGATGACAGATCAAAGGATCAGCATTTTAGGTTTCCATTCCTGATGTATCTAGTTTAGATTGACTGTAAATAAAGTTCTAGTCAGGTTCCAAATGAGCAAGGCAGGGTCTTGCAGGGTAGGGTGGCATTATCTTGGGAATCCTGCTGAAACATCCTTCTGGAGGGGGCTGATCTGTGAGAATTGTGGAGAGATTTGTAAGCCTTGATTTGCAGTGAAAATTGCCTACAGCAATATTAATTGAATATGCATCTTTCTGATAAACATACTGTACTTCTGAAACTGTTGTCGTCAACATGACAACAAATGAACATGGTAAAATAAAATCCTTGGGCGAGAGGCAGATTGGCAGATGAGGAATCCCTCTGGGAAGCGTGGAGCTTCCCATCCCATCTGTACACAACTGCACCCGTGGCGGGGGACAGGGGACACTTCGTGTACAGTGGGGCTGGGCTCTGCATTTGTGTCACAAGGACAGGTGGAAGGAGGTGAAAAGTGATGGGAAGAAAATAAACGTGCAAAAAAGGAGGAATCTGATGCAAAGGAGAGCAGGAAGGGAGGGAATGACATCCAGCCTGGTGTGTGCTCTTGCACTTTTGGGAGGCTTGAAGCCCTTGGTGCCGGGCTCGCTGCAGTGCAGGGCCAGCAGGGGTGCTGCAAACACTGCACACCTTGTCTCCTCCTCACAAAGAAATGAATGTGCAGTGGGAAATCAGAATATTCCTTCTCTGAATACTTTGTTTTGCACGGCATGCAACAGCTTCCATACGGAGAAACTCACTGCTGGATTAAAGCACTGTCCACACTGTGGTTGGGGATGGCCTGGAGCTACAAAGTGGGGTGAATGTGATAAAAGGAGCAGGGCAATCCTAAATCTGGAGTGACAGCTCAAGACCTTCTGTTTGGATGGACAGGCACTTGTGGGTTAAACTGAAAAAAATGCACCTGAAACCTGCTGAAGGACAGCGATTTTCAGCAATGAAATGGGCACGTGTTGCTCTTGACCATGTGAGGGGTCTTTGTGAAGGGCAGGGGAAAAGGACAGGAGTTGTGGGCTGTGGTTTAATGTTCTGGATTAGTCTGTTACAGTTTCCTGTTTAGGATGTTGTTTTTCTGGTCGCTTTTCTCATGTGTGGTCTTCACTCAGCAGAGCTTGTGTCATCTGCTGAGGGCTCCTTTCATCTGGTTGTAGGGGAGTTCTTTGGGTTCATACTCCCTTGCTACAAGGGTCTTGAATGGTATTTCTTCAGGATTTCTGAACTACATGAAATATGGAGCTCAGGAGAATGCACTTATAAAGGAGCTTCATGCTCCTTTAAATTTGCAGAGTTTGGTTGCACTGGTCTTCCATGTAATCTTCTAGAAAATAGATAATAATTTGGAAATAAGGACAGAGAAATCCAAGCCCATACACTGCCCTTGAGTGACGACTCTACTTACTGTGATAACTGGAATGAATTAAAAAAAAATCTTCTCCCTGTTCCCTCTGCCTTTGTACAGATGTGTATGCTGTAAGAGTTATTTATAGGGATTCATTTAAATTCCACATTTTTTCCCAGCACATTTTCCACCTTCTTTTTCACAGCACTTACTTGTAAAATCAATACTCTCAAACAGCTTTACTTTTTAAACTCCCCCTACCTTCCTTTAAAGCTGTCTTAGAGGGCTCCATGTGTTTCCATGGAGCCCCTTTTTAAGCAGATAGAAACAAACTCAAGCACAAAAGTTCATTTTGAAGGAAAGCTGTTGCACACTATGAAGAGCCTAATCAGGCTTGGCTTCTGCAGGTGCAGCGTTAAAATGGAGCTGTCAATATCCAAAACACCTGGTGTGTGTTTTTGGGGCAGATACCGGTTCTGCACCACAGTCTGGGTAAAATATCCTGGGAAAGGACTTCATAATCTACCACAGGTTTGGTTTTAATACTTCTCTTCTTTTATAAGGTGTTCCACAGCGTGTAAATAACAGAATTATGGCAATTATTGAAGCATCTAAGCACGTGTTGTTGTCTGCAGGTACAGGTTTCTGTGTCCATGCTTAAACAACATGACAATGTTCAGGGTTTAGAATTGTTGAGCAGCCTGCAGCATTCACTGAGCAGTTGTGACAGTAAAGATACTGGGAGCTGAGGCCCCAGAGAAGTGTTTTTAAGTATTTTAAACCTAAATGAGAAAGATCAAACAAACAGAGGCAGACCTGGCTCTGCTGAGGCCATTGCTGGGGCTCTCTGAGCAGCCTCCACCTCCTTATTGCAGGCAGTGCTTTGGATCGTGTGTTTCCAGGTAGTGCTGAGGAGCTTTACAGAAATTCTCTTCCCTTCCCGAGTCTCCCCTCCCGTGTGTGACATCCCCATCCCTGGGGATGGCACTGCAGAGGGTCATCCCTCCTCCCCTGGGACTGCCCAGCTGTTGTGCTGTAGTGAGTTCTAGTCGGTCCCTCATGGCTCTGTCGATTTTCTGTTGTGATAATCTGTACAGGTTGGGGACCGTAAACAAGGTAAGTTAGTGGTCAGAGCCAGGACACTTGACTGGGCTTGCTGGGTTGTGTTTGCACTCAGAACAAGATCTGTGTCCCTCCCTTTTAAAGCTTTCCATTTCTGTAATACCTTTAATCCCCAATCTCAAAGTTCTTTGCAAGAACAGTGAATTAAACCTCACAGCAAACCTGTGATATAGAGAAAAGTGAGATCTATTATTTGTGAGCCCTTTTCACAGTAGTTAGAACCACCCCCCCGTTAAAATCACATTTTCAGCTGAGTGTATTCCCTGTTGAGACCCCAAACACCTGACCATGGCTGTGCCATGGAAATGGCAGAGGAGGGAAATTTATCTGGCATTTAAATCTGAACTGAGCTCATTTTAAAATCCCCATAGGTCAAAGGCATGTGAGGAGAAAGTACCTAAAGCTGGAAACACAATGAGGTAACATCAGAACATTCATTGAGATCACAGGAATATTAATGATGAAGGATAAATGGTATTTGGAGGTTTCAGTACAACGACGTTTGTTCTAAATACGGTGCACAAGATCCTTAAGTGCTCTTCCTCTTCTGAATGACAGTGGAACTGACTTAGTTTACACTTATTTAAGGTCTGGCCTCTTCTGTTCAGAAATTCCCACATAATTGAGGAACAGTTACACAACTGAATTTGACTCGTAACAGAACCAAGATTTCTCTTTTGATTTCAGCTTTACCAAAACAGCGGCTTGACACTTCCTTCAGTTCACTCCAGATACGTGAGCTATATTCGCAGTTGTTCCTCAGTGTGGGTTTGATTTCAACAATTCAGGAATTCAGAGCTTGTCAAGCTCCTTTGTGATTGACTTAATCTTTTACAGGAGGATCTCATGGATTTATAGCTTGACTTCAAAATCTTTTCTGTTTTTCAGAGTTTCCTTTACTAATGCCCCTACCAAGAAAAGAAAGCAAATACCGGGATTTTTACAACTGCTTGTAGCATAACACTGGGAGAACTTCAAAGCACAGAGAAGTGATTATACTTGGTCTTTTTTATCTTCTTTTTTTTTCTTGTTTTTCTCCCCCCACTTAAAATTGTATTTATATTTGCCTCTGATTCTCATGTTACTTTCTTCTTCAAGCTGCTAAAAGTCTTCAACTGTGGTGCTGGAGATTAAATGGCAGATTTCTGGCAAACATCACAGAGCTTTGTTTTCAGTGAAGAATCAAACCTAGTTTCTGATGCACAGGAGAGTCTCTTTACTTGCACTATCATTTATGCTCATAGTTCTTGGGTTTGTTGTCATTTGCACATGGAAACAACATTTGCATATGCAAATAGTGCACTTAAGTGTCTTGTGCTTTCAAAACAATACAGAAGGTACAATACCCACAGCGGTCAGAAGAGCAAACACGTGGAATCAGACTAGTACCTGGTGAAGAGACCAGCAGGATAACTAGGCCAAGTACTCTGATAGAATCAGGAACATTATTTTAAATACCTGTTGTCGGCAGGGTCAGCCTTTCAAATCCTTCTGTGCTGTTCCACTGGCCCCAGCCCATCCCTCCCAGAGTTCTGTCTGGGAGGAGACAGGGCTGACACTGAACTAACAGCCTGGCTGGGCATCAAAGTGTTTCAGAACAGCCCTGCTGATTGTGCTGATGCAAAGAATTAATTATTTTGCATTTGCTAAAATCAAAGCAAGTTGTGACATTAATGAGAACAGGAAAGAGGAGAAGAGAAAAGCAGAGGGTGGTGGGAGCAGTGGACAGCAGCAGTGATGTTGGCTGCCCCACAGCACAGGAACTGCTCCCTTAGGCTCCCTGAGCAGTGTACAGACCTACATGGCATGTCTGTGTGATCTGCTTTGATCTACTGAACGACCTGACCTGTTTGCTGTGTTTTCCGCAGGCAGGGGAAGCACAAGACGTGACACATCAGAGGCAGATGATAGGAAATGGACTCTTTGAGCAGTAAATGGGGGAGAACACAGATATGCCCAATGTCTGAGACAAAAGCTGAGCTCCACGTGTCCTTCCATTAAGATGTATTGAAATATTGCAAGTCAGGATCTCCTTTTACTTTTATAACGGAGGGCAAGAACAAACTTCTCTGCTTGCTTCCTGCTTTCCCTGCCCTGACGGCCTGGAGAGGAAGCTTGTTGCAGAGAGCAGGATTCTGAAGGGAAGTTCATGTAGAACACGGTCCCAGGCCCAGGGGGGGATCTTGGGTACACTGGTCTCTCTGGGCAGTTTATCACGAGCAGATAATGACAGAAGAACAGTTTTGAACTAAAAGGGGAGAGACCGAGATTAGATGTTAGGAAGAAATTCTTCACTGTGAGGGTGTTGAGTCACTGGAACAGGTTGCCCAGAGAAGCAGTGGATGCCCTCTGAGGCCAGGTTGGACAGGGATTAGAGCAAGCTGGGATAGTGGAAGGTATCCCTGCCCATGGCAGGAGGTGAGACTAGATGGTTTTTGAGGTTCTTTCAACCCAAACCATTCCATGATTCTGTGAGTTATTCTGCAAAGAGCAGGTCAGGTATGGATCAGAGTGATAAGGGACCACCATCACTAACTGATCCATGTTCATGCTGAAGTGTTCTCAGCAGCTTCTGGCTCTACTGAGTAAATCCCCCCCAGTATATTTTCATACAGCTACAGAGCTACAGGGAGACATCAGCCTGGATACATCCCTTTGGGCTCTCTCAGTCTCAGTGAGTGTGGAAAAGCCCTGTGTGTGCCACAGCAGAGGCCACAAACCCTCCCCAGCAGCCTGTGCCGCACTGGAGATCAATAGGCAGGGAGCACAAGCCACAAACGATGATGTGCCTGGGGAAGGGAGCGCGGGAGATCAAGGGCATTGCCAATGTGAATGAAATCTCCATGAAAGAGCGTCGTCATCGCTCTGCTTTCATGGATTAAAGGAACAATTGAGCCGAAGAATGAAAAGGCGGTGCCAAGAGGAAGAGAAAATGTGGAGGAGGGAAGGAGGGTTTCTCTGGTGAAACCATTCCAGTCACGTTCTTGGCGCACAGGCAGGAAGGCACAGCTGCTTCACATCTGCTGCAGAGAGAGCACTGGAGCTGAGCAGGCACTGACAAGGATTCGCAGCCTGCTCACATGAGGGGTTTGATTGCTCTGCTATGGATGCAATACTTTTTGTAATTAGTAACATGGAAAACTATTTTCTAAGGCCACTGCAAGAGCTGATTTGGCTTTTAAATGTTTTCTCTCAAAGGTCAGGCCCACAGAGGCTTACAAAGGCCAGTTTTGTCCCTGGAGTGTCAGACCTGATGCCCACCCTGAGAGACACAGTAACCACCGAATTACACAATTTAAATGTTTTATGCTTGTATCCATGAAAAACTCCAACAATTTTCTTTCACGTAGCATCTTGATTATATTTCATGCCGTAAATCTCCCCAAGCATTTTAGTGCTTTGTGCCTCAAGTGAGGCCCACATCCCTGAATACCAATGCAATACAGAGATAACAATAATAATATAAGATTCCTTTACCTGACTTATAGTCTGTGATGCATATTTTGAGCATGGCAGTAAAGTCTACTAAAGCCTCCAATTCAGCTAACATGAGGGAAGTGCATACAAATGCAACATAACCAAATCTTAAGTCCTAGCTCAGCATCTCTGATCCTCTCCAATACCCAGCAGCAGCCAGGAGGTAACAGGAACTAATAAACATATAAATTGATGTGATTGACTTAAACCCATTCACTGCCACTGGTGTTGGAGGGATCATATGTTTCAAACTCAGGCTCACCCTTGGTGTGCAAGTGAAGCTTCAGCTGGTATTGATAAGTATTTTGCCTGCATGAGTTATATGAATGAAGACTTTGAAAGATGAGGAAAATACCAAATCAAAGAGAGATTGTGTTCTAGAAATTAAAACATGAGGCCGACCTCAAGCACAGCTCCTGTGAAAAGTCTGAATCTGGGATTTTGGACTCACTGCTATCATCAGGAACAGCTTTGGGTCTTCTGTCCTCTGCTGCTCCTCTTATTTAGGAAGGTTCTTTTGCCTTCGTATCAGCTGACAATACACCTGTGGGGGTGACAAGAAGAACTGCAACAGTGATAATTAAGGCAGAGATCAGCAGTGCATTCTTCAGCTTAGCTCCACACTGGGACTGAGTTTAGGATGCCATATTGCTGTCTGCATCTCACACACAGGCACTGGTGGATGCCTGAGTCTTCCAGACAAGCATATGAATGAAATTTGACATTTCCCAATGGCCTTATGAATATTTAAAGGTGGAAGACCGTATCGTTAATGTTACCTGGAGCAGCAGACTAGTGTTTACTTTCAAGGTTTGGAGCATGTTTTGGGGCTGTGTGTGCGTGTCTAGGAACAGTTAATGTGCAGGTAGAGCTGTAAAACAGGGAGTTCGGATCTGTGGAGCAACTTTCTGTGTTTGTTGTAGCTTTAACTGCATCTCAGCCATATGCCTTGTGCAGCATGTTGAACAAACACCTTTTTTTATAGTTCTTATATTTCAGAGGAAATACTGACAGGGCCATGGCAAACTGCTCATTCAACTAAATGTCGGTGAGGAGGCTGCTATGGATCAGTCTTTTGGAAAAGATTCAATGCCACTGTCTAGACAGAGGCAAGAAACAAGGGCTCCCTTTCCCCTCATCCCCTTGGAACCTCATCACAGAGCTGTGCAAGTCTGCTAATTAATCTGGAGTTGTGCACTTCACCCTTAGGAGTTGCTTTCTTAAAAAAAGTAGGTCATTTGATTGACATGTATTCTTCAGCATCCTAATCTCCAGTGAGAAAATGATGGGAACTGAGCTGTGCTGCAGGCAGGCAGAACGGAGGGCTGCACACAAACCCAGTGCTGGGTTACAGGAAAGGTTTAATAAGCCCTGAGACAGCAATGCCACATCAGGAGGAACAGTGCAGAAAGCCACACTTTTGCTGTGGTTGACAGAGACTGCTGTTATTTACTGGAGAACTTCCAGTCAGTCTGATAGAACACCAGATTTCAATCAGTGGGTGTGTTTCATTGGTGGTGAGTGACTCTGGGTCCTGGCAAGAAATGAAGAAAACAAGGGTAATACCTGGACGTAGAAGGGTGTTGGCTGGGGAATGGAGATCAGAATGTTACCTGAGTATTTCAGTGAGAACTTCCCCTCAGAGAGGACAATGGGATCAGTAGTAAAACAACTAACATTCTTCTCTTTTCTGTCAAGGGGATGTTGATCACCTGGTTGCTAAATAACGAAGATTGTGTTAAGTTTTAGACCCCAAAGGCTACTTGAATTTCTTTCAAGGTGGTTTAGGGGAAGCATCTAGAGAAATTCTCAATGGACATTGGCAGATATTCAGGAGAAATGGTGAGCTGAGAGTGTGGAAAGATAAAGGGGATAAAAATGTGACTGATTTGCACACGAAGACTTTAGTTTGTGCATTCCCAGTGTGTGTTGTACACACATCTGTGAGGTCCAGAAGGTCCTGGCCTGAAGACCATGTGAGCAGCAAGAGACCTTCCCTCTGCTTTTGGTAGCCGTGTCCCAGCCAGCAGGTCCACTGTTGTATGGATTGTGGAGTGGCCAACATGTTCAGGAGTTCCTGTTGCTTCTCTTTGTGAATGCTCATTTTCCCACAGCCTGGTTTTCAGGAAATAGAAGCTGGGCTTTTGTGAGAAGAAAAGACCTTGAAGTCACCCCAGACTGTATATTCAGAAATAAACTGTGAGTCACTTAAAAATTTAATTCAGTATTTTTATAGGAGGATTTTTCTTTTTTATTTCTTTTTTTTTCTCTAACAATATTTGTAATATTAAATTTATACCAAATGCGTATTTGGAAGTATTTCTCACTGATTAGTATAGAGACATCTTGGGTGTCACTGTAAATTCATGAGCATCTGGATTTCATTGTCGTGAGAAAGCAGCCAAGTGAGACTGTTCACCAGTAACGCTGAGCATCTGTGGGGAGGGGGGCACAGGGTTCTCTCTGTTTCCTCCTGAAGGACTCCATGCCTGGAGCTTTAATGTCTACCAGAGCTTCTCCTGCTCTTAATGCCAAAACTCAAAATTGCTTGCAAGGTAGATTTTGTTCTGGAAATCTGTTTCCAAGGTTGGTTTCTAAGGTGGCGTAATAAGGTGCTGCAATAGCTTGTGGCCTGTTTGGGGCTATTTTTAAAACTACCAAAGAGAGCGGAAAGAGGAAAACAGGACAGACAGTAAGGAAAAGCCTCTTCCCTCTGCATCTTCTGCTGTTTCTTCACTTCTCCTCGGGTGATTTTGGCTGCCTCTGTGTATTTAGTGTAAATTCAATATTATGGGGAAGAGTTATTTGTATTAGCAAATGAACTGCTTGTCCTTTGGGAACACATAAATCCTGGCTTTCAGTCTGTACTAATGCAGGGTTTAAAACAAATGCAACCTGGCTCCAAACAAACCTAAGGCCTGGGTATGTCCATGGGCACTGATTCTCCATGACCTTCCTTTCATTCCCTAACGTCTCCGTGCCCTTCTTTTATTCTTCTGTAGACCTTGTCTAGTATTTCTCTTCTCTTCAGAATAATACTTCCTTGGAAGGTTTAGTCAGATAACTTTTGAGAAGTGTTTGAGATCCTTGAGGAAAGGTCAATCCCTGCAAGGAGCTGAGTTCTGGTGACATGACTGCAAAATTTAAAGGAAAAAAAAAGGTATAACTATGGCACAGCTAAAAATAGAGCCTGAAATTCCTCCTCATTCTCAAGCCATATAAGGATCTGTGCATAGCTGTGTAAGGCAAGATCTTCATGCAAAAAGAGATGGAGTTTTGGCTGATTTACCATGGGAAGCATCATGTTCCTATGTTTCCTTTGTCGAGCTAAATCATAATTTTAAAGCTGTCAGAAGGCCACTCTTTAAATTAGAGTAATTTATTGCTGTATGTGCCCAAGAACAGCTACAAATGTAAACACAGGCACTCCCTTGGCTCTATCCACTGCACTTTTCCAGATCACTTCCAAATGGAAGAGAAGTCTTAACCAATGAGGCAAAATTTCTCTGCCACTCACAATCAGAGGATTAATTCTTCTTTCCTAGTACCTCTAAATGGTAGACCAGAGTCTGGTCTTTGTCAGGAATTTCCAGGGACATTTTTGGCACTTCCAGACATGGATGACAGGCAGGAAAAACACATAGATTTTCGTGTGACAGGACGGTGAGTGAACTGACCTGGCAGATCTTGCAGGACTCTTTGGTAGTGATCCCTGCAAATGTTAAATGTCACACACCCACTGTCAGGTTCCCTAGGTTCTAGGATTCCCATCTGGTGGTACAGGGTTCCCTATTTCTTGACAGATTTGCATGGAAAAGGTTCCCCAAGGTGCTGAGGAAGAAAGGGGGCAGGTCAATTAAATAAATCTCCTCCTGCTGTTGCCAAAGAAACCTCATAGAATCTGATTCATGGACGTGCAGGTTTTGTTTATACCCATTTTGTGACTGATTTGTGTTTGGACTGAGGTCCAAACCACAGACACATAATCTCTTTTGCCACCCAATTTGTTCTCAAATGCAAAGCAAATCAACAAATAAACAAGGCCTCTGAACAAAACACAGCCACATCTCTAGTTTGTGTATCCTATTTCCCATTTTCCTACATTTGGAATGACAAGTCCCTGCACAGACCAGGCTCCGTGGGCTCCACGTGCTCCATGGGTTTTCCTGCACTGCTCCCATTCCTATCTGTCTGCTGTGTCATCTCTTTTCATCCCTGATTTAGATTAGCCCCAGCACAGGGCCATGTGGATCCATATGTTGTGGATCCATATGTTGTGGATCCATATGTTGTGGATCAGGCTGACCAGTCCATCCTGCCTTTCATCATCTGCTCATCCGTCCCACACCACAGTTCACTGTGACTCTGCTGAGGCACCAACTTGCCTTTGCTGCTTCTTAGCCTTACCCATCCCTATGATCCAATTTGGGATTCCAAACATCATCTCTGTCATTTTAGGACAGCAAACCCAGGACTATTTTGGATGGGTGGGGGTATTTATGTCCCTACACATTAGAATTGGATATCCAAGAGTAAATGCAGCTGGTGGGTCTGGAGCACCGTGGGAGGTTGTGCTACAAGAGACTGGAGTGGAACCCTGGATTTGTGGGTTATTGGCATCATTTCTGTTTATGTCCCATCTCTGGTTTGTGCAGTGATGGTGCCTTGGTCCTTGGGGAATTTTCCTACCCTCTCTCTTTTTCTAATTAAGAGCATTTTCCTAACTGGCACTTTAATTTGAAACTGTGATGCTTTGTGCCTTGTATTGTGTTCCAAGGCTGGGAGTGATTCCTATATTTTCAGGGCACACTTCTGCATCTCCATTAAAATCAGTGGGAAGGTGTTAGACAGAGAGCTAAATTGCTTTTAAAAGGAAGTTTTTGCAGAGATATTTTAGAACGTGGTGACATCTCTTTCACTCTGAACTTTTCTCTCTTCTGTGCATATATCCTTTGCATTTCTTTAGTCCTTTAATCTGTCTACTATTTTTATTACAATTCAGAAACTTTTGCAGGAAAAACAGGAGGGAATGATAAAGATCACAACTGAATGTCAGTGGAATCTGAACACCAGATTTTCCAGCATACCCATCTGAAAATACAGGACAGGGACAGGAATGTTAAAATAAACTTGTTCAGCTAAATCTGCCAGTTTGGACTTCTACCTGCAGCCTCCAAACTTCTCCTCCACTGTAATCTCCATTTGCCATACATAGGAATGCTTTAAATTAAAGCAAGAGAGAAGGTAAATTTTGCAGGGCAACCTTGTCTGTCCCTCCTTTGAGGAAGCCAAACCGATGACAAGAACGTTATTATTTGTATATGTATATTTAAAGTTGATTTAATTAATGAAACCCATGGAGTCAAACCCCTATTCTTATTAATAATTCAGATGGACAGAAACAAGAAGCTGTTTTACATTTGAAGGATATAGAAATGAAAGGATGGCTTTCAAATTTATTTTTAAGTTGGTAAAATATTTGTGTGCCCATAATATCCATTTAATTTTGGAGTTTGGTCCATATGGAATGTTGGGACAAGATGAAAAGTAAATGTAGTTAAAGATGGGGTTTCTTTTTTTTTAAGTTTTTTTGTTTGTTTGCATCTGGTAGGTGTTTTTGCCTGTCTGAGAGTCTTTGGGGCTCCCCATGAGTTGATAATTCACCTTCTCTAATAGCACTTTTATGTTTCCAGACCTTGGTTTTCCCACCATGCTGGAAAACTTGGCCTTTGTGAAATATTTGCGAATACCCAGTGATGTGAAGGAGACCATGGGGCTTTAAATACTTCATTAATTTGTCAAGGAAATCTGGAAAACATCTGTCTCCATTGTTTGTTCTTCTGTTGCTTTGCTTTTAATTATCCCCACCTCTTTTTAATGGAACATAAACTACCATTTCACAACTTTATATCATAGACCAATCCATAGGCAACTGCCGTGACATTTGCAGTACCCTGGACTGGGCCTTCTCCTCCTTCCAGATGTCTTCTGTGCAAACATTTCCAAACTAAATACTGATTAAAAACAGTTTAAGGAACAAACACAAACAGTCTCTGCGAACAGACACATTAAATACCATTGTGGAGGTCAAAACAAGACTTGTTTAATTTCCATATGTTTCTTCTGTTCCATGGAAGGGAAGGATCAAGGATAGTGGGACTTGTGCTCACGGCTGCTGATGCTGCATGTGTGGGCTCTGCTGGCTGTGCCTTTATAGTCAGCAGGTGATACCTGGGGCTCTTCTCAGTTCCACAGCAAGACAGGAAAGCAATTGGGTGTTTTTTCCATGAGTGGGAGCAAATGGGAAAGCCAAAAATGTAGCTGGGCAGGTGGGAGGATGAGGATCCGGAGTGTGGCTCGTTGGCACTGCAGAAATCTTTCAGCATGTTGGAATTGTCTGTGTCAGATGAGTGGGCCAAGCTGCAGATAAGAAACATGCAGACATCTGTCCCCAGGGACACCCAGCAAGAGTGATGCAGCTTGTTCTCAGAACAAAGCCAGGACTGATCTCTGCCTTGTCCTGGGTAAAGACAGAGATTTGTTCAGCAGCTCCTCCCACAATGTCTTTGTGCACGAGTAATTTCCTTCAGCTCTTTGCAAGGAGCAGGGTTTGTGTAATTGGTAAAATTTGCAAAACGTTTGTTTTCCAGTCCCTGCACACTTACATGTATCATTGCAAGTGTAGGAAAAAATAAGTCCACCTGCTTTCTGAAGCTGGTGCAGAGATTTCAGATTCTTGGTGACATCTGTTGTTCTTTGAACAAAAGAATGAGCACAGTTGCCTTTAAGCACTGCCAAGCCTGGCTGCAGAAAGCTGAAGACCAACATTTGCTACAGCACAGGCTGAGAAGGGGACTTGAGACAGTGTTGACTAATGGAGAAGATACTGTATTGCAAATAATGATGGCCAGGTCCTTTCTTCTTATCCCCTCTCTCAGAAATCCCTGAGACTGCCCAGCTTTCCCACTAATTTGCCAAATGCTGTCCTGGAGGTGTCGTGCACCAGGGGCACTGAGAGCGCTTGGCTGCTTTTCCTACAGCACTGTAAGCCCAGTCTTGTCATTGTAGTCTCTTACATAGACTCAGAGGGTCATTTCTGTGGGAAAAGACCTTTAGTCAGCAGGACCTGCCTTTGCTGAACCCACACAGGCTGGGCCTGGTCACCTGGTTGTGCTGCACGAGCCGTGGGATGGTGGGATGGCACTTGGGATGATCCGCTCCTCTGTGATAAACAGGAAATAAACCCACACAAATGAGCAACCTGCAGTGACATTTTCATACTCCAAGTGAATAATCCCATGGAACAATGAGACCAGTTGCAATCATGACACATCTCAACATAATTGTTGAGAATAACATTTGTCCAAAAGCCCACCAAAAAAAAGAAAATAGTGCAAGTGGATGAAAATTCTGGGAGCAGAGGAGGGTCATTAATTTGTATAAATATAACTGTTACCAGAATCTGATTCTTGTGAATCTCTATTTCCATTGTAAATACTCTTTATTAAATAAAAGTGAGGAAATGTTACTAAGTGGGAGTGGAACAGAGGCTGAAATGACAGGTTAGGGATGTGTGAATGCCTTAGAAGTGACCAGAGTGTCCAAAGCTCTCTGTGTGTAAACATTTGAGCTGTTTGACTGTGGTGTTGGAGGGGTGAAGCAGAAAGGGAAGGGAGAAGTGTCAATTTGTACCCAACAAACCTGGCAGGAGACTGACCTGAAAACATAGCTAAAGGTCTTATGACACCTTTATGGCCAGAATGAAGATGAAAATTTTTGCAAACTGATCAAAACTCTAGTTGAAGTGGAAAGCTGAAAGGTGGAATGTGGAGGTTAGGCAAGAACGGGGGGAAAGTGATCAGGGAGGAACTGATTCTTGGGAAAAATGGGATATTTCTCAGGAAACTGTTGCTAGATTCCTGGTCTCTCAGGAGCTGTTGGTGTGACTGAGTCTGAGTAACACCCAGAACACGCAGCATCCCAATGTGATTTCACTGCACTTGGCTCCATTATAAACTTGAATTTGGGAAAGAGCTACTTTCACCTGAGAGTGGCGATTCCTAATTCTGGATAGCTCTGGGTCATTGGCACTTCCAGGAAACATCCTGCATGTGCAGAGTTAAAATTATTGCAATTTGGCTCGTTCCCACAATGCAAATACCCACCTGTGCATTGCTGCGAAGGACCTTTTTCTGAAACATCTCTTCCTATGGGTCTAATATTGATTTAATTGTGGGTTTTGGCATTGCTTAAAAGCCTGAAGTGTTTTTAATAGATAAAATATGTTGTGTCCTTTATTTGTGTCAGCACTCCCTGGGGAATCTCGCTGTTCAGAGTGTTTTCTTAGAGGATATACATACACAAACCCTTGCAGACGTCAGTTCAAGCCCTGCACCCAGGGAATAATGACTAACAGACTTCAGACAATGAAGAATCCAATTTAAAATCCAGAACTGGATTATAAACCCCCTCCTTGTTCTTTGTAGATTTCTGTAACAAATGAACTCTCTTTGCTATTTCTAAATATCCAATTATATTCATATTTATATGGGTTAGTCCCCAAGACCACAAGCAAAGCAGATTGGAAAGGAAGTTGCAGAGCTCACATCTCTAATTCTCATCTGAATTTTGAAATGGTGATGTTTGCATTGCATGAGGGCAGACACTTTATAAATGATGCCTCAGCTAATTCAAGGAACTGATTTGAGACCTGTTTGAAGTCACTGGAGATTTTTCTCCTTTCAGGCTGACTGCTCTGGACTGGGGCACTTTCCAGAACTATTTTGGGGATGATTCAGGCCATTGGTTCATGGGATACTGTGGCTTTTTTTTTTCCCAATTTGCTCAGTGGAAGTTTATAGGCAAGGAAGAGAGTATTGCTGTTGTTCCATTTTCCTGGTCATTGTGTGCCCTTAAATCCACTTCTCGCCAAAGGCAACATCTAGTTTGAATTAGATTTTCATCTTTAATATGTGTTTTTACTTCTGCCATGTGTCACCCTACCATGTATGGGTGATACCTGTTTTAGGTCGCTTAATGTTAACTAATAGTGATTTTCCTAGAGGATTGGAATCCTGCAAGGTAGAAATGCGAGTGGAAGGGCTCTGGATTAGCTCCTGATGGAGTGTCCTTTTGTTTGCCTCAGATGTCAGAGTCAATAAATTGAACCTGGGTTTTGGGATGGGCTCAGTAACTCCTGTCAGGGATGTTCCACACGCTGTGCCCGTCTGTGTTTGTGCAACATGGAGCAAAATTACTGCCTCTCATCCTATCCAGCACTAACCTTTTGCTTTTGCTTAGGTGTATTGCACTTTGGCCTTTTGCCTTTTTATTAATTAAAAGAATACATTTTTAAAGGCATGGAGATTTCTCATAATCCTCATTATTTATTTATCCTATATTTAGTTTTTACTTCAAAGATTTCCCTGTTTTGCAGCCTGCAAATAAATTAAATAAAACTATCAGGAAGTAACAATTCTGCCATAAAACCCAAGCTGAACTATAGTTTCATGTTGAAGATATGCAAATAATACAGATGTGAACATTAAAATACACTTCAGCATAGCCATATAATGGTTATGGCCTGTCAGGTTTAACTCATTAAACTCCAGCTTTATGTCAGTATTGCAGATTTGCCTCTCTTCTTTTGACTTTACTCCAACACCCACCACTCCTTTATGGTTTGTAGCAGAGTGGGGATGCCTCGCTCCTGCCCCATCCCACTCCCATCAGCTCTCCTGGCTGATGTGTGTCATGAATTTGGGAAAAGCATCCCATTGAGGCACATGGAAGTTTTCAGGCCCTGATGTGGCAGGGTGTGTTAAACTGAGATCTGAGAAGTTCACATGCAGCTCCCACTGGCTGTCCCTGCTGGAGCAGGATCACTGGAGTGTGGGAGCTGACCTGGCCCTCCCACCCCCTGTGCAGTGGAAAACCAGCTGAGGGGTTTATTTACCACAGCTGCCCATGAAAGCTGGTTTAAAATCAACATCCAGAGGACAAGCCATGGGGTTCCAAAGCAGGACAGAACTTACAGAGAGGAGAGTATTGCTCTTGGACTGGGAAAACAACCGTTCTGTTTAGCAAAAGATTTGGAGGTTTTGAAGTGTATTTATTTTCCGATAGGAAATGACAGCAAGGCCTTTTAAAAGTCCCTGAGACAGGTCTGTAGATACAGACCCAGAGCAGACAACAGGCTGTGTATTTTACCAGGGATGGGGCAATGGGAGGTTTAGACCCATGGAGTGTTATTTCAGCTTTGGAACTGCAGCTTCTCCAGTTATCTCCATATCGTACACAAAGTAATATTCTTGTTCCAACTGACGTGTTTCTTCGAAATCTGCTGCTTTTTGTAAAAGGTTTCGTGGGAAAGCAGCTCTCCCTTGTATTCAGTGACCCAGAGAAGTTGCTGTATGTACACACCTTGTCAAACAAATATGGCAATGCAGATGGCTTGGGACATGTAGGAGACGAACAGGAACGGTGAGAAACAGAAATCCCCCAGTGCTGGATCGGGATTTGTGAAAGCTCAAACAGCATCTTTGGTTTTAGAATGTTCTCCACCTCTCCTCCAAAGGAACCTTGGACCTCTGAGGGAATTTATGGCCATATTTGTTTATGCCATTTTGGTTTTTCCCTATATTATTTCTGTGCAACTATTTTTTCCTCTGTAGAGGCGTGTTCCTGCTTGTTGATGGAGCTGAGTTTTCTGTATGAACAATCCTGCTTTAGCCATGTTATCCTACATTCCCTTTTATTACCTTTCTTTTTTTTTCTTTCCTTTTTAGATTCCTCCTGTCCCTTTTGACTCATCTGGTTCATTTTCAAGGCATCCTGTTTATTTTTCCAGCTATTTGTTTGTAGTATGTGTTATCTGACCTTTTCTGTCTGCTCTTTTGGGCATGTATACAAAGCTCTTCCTTTATTTGTATTTGCTTTTCCTTCTGCCCTCCACAGTAACTCATGTTCACCAGTGGATCCCACGAATGGGAAATGGGAATAAAAATCCACAAGCCCACGGAAGCTGATAACAAGCAAAGTTCATTTTCACTGTGCAGGTGTGGGATTCTTCGAGTCACTGCTGTTGTGGGAGTGCAAATCTTACACCCAGCCCAAAGAAACCAAGGGAGAAATGCTGTTTTCCAACAAGTTTCCTATAGCTCCAGTATGGACTTTCATTTTTTGGCCATTTTTCACAGCTTGTTTTGATCATGAACTATTCAGTTGAGGAACACAACCCTTTCCCTCAAACTCTGGGCAAAATGAAAGCAGGGTTTATGCTGAAGTGATCCATGGGCACGTGGCAATGGATTGAAACTGCGTCAGGGGAAGTTCAGATTGGACATTAGGAGAAGGTTCTTCACTGAGCAGTTTTTCACTGGAGCAGCCTCCCCAGGGGAGTGGTCACAGCACCAGCCCTGCCAGAGTTCACGGAACATCTATCTGGTTGACACCCTAAGTCACAGGGTTAATTGTAGGTGGTTCTGTGAGGAGCAGGGGGTTGGACACAATGATCTTTATGGGTCTCTTCCCACTTGAGCCGCTGTGTTCCTGTGCTGGTCTAACCATGGCACTGAACAGGAGCCCCTGGTTCCAGGGCAGTGGAGGCAGGGATGGCCCCAGGAGCAGGTTGGCAGAGCCCTGGCCATGTGTGTGACAGCTCTCAAGGCAGAAGCCTCGGGAGGATCAGCTCTGTTGCTGCTGGCCCAAAGCCACATGCCAAAAGCTCTCCCTGAAGGGAGCACACCCTTTCCAAAACATGCTTGTTCGGAGCAATGTTTGCTCATAAAAGGCAGAGCAGCACGGGAGGCAGCCTGGCCTGGTGGAAGGGAGCCTTGGAACAGTGTCCAAGTGCTGGGGAGCAGATTGTTCACAGTATTGGGCTCCACTTCCCCACCTCTCCCCTCTCAGCTTTGCTGTGCCTGTAGTAGAAAGTGGAGACTGAGCACAGCCAGGCCAGGACTGCTCTCCACAAGTCAAGGTCTTCATCTCAGCAAGAGGAAAACTCAAAGTATCCCGTTGACCATGGCCTTGTTCTTCCCATATTGTTCCTTCAGCTCATTTGCTTTGATTGTGGGAAGGCTACAGGGAAGGAGCAGGGAGAATAGCTCACTGCTGTTATTTCAGCTGGGGGAAGAGAATAGCTAAGAAAATGATTTGGAAAGCAAAGTTCTGTAAATTCACATGGTAGTCTTGTTAAGTATGTGAAGTATTTTTGCTAGAATGGTTTTGTTTGTATTCCCTGCTTCAGCTGTTTCAATATGGAGAGCACTGTTGAACCTGCAGCAATTGTGGCTGAGATTTCAAGTATCACCTTCCTGATTTCCTGCTACTGGCCCTTCTTTTTTGCTTTTATGTGATTGCAGTTCCAGGTGGTTGTATCAGGACCTCTGATTTTTTACTTCTAATCTAATATATTAAAAAAAAAAAAATCTAATGTCCTGATTGGGGGCCTTTAAGTTTTAAGGATCAAACCCACTGTAGCTGGATATGAGTATTTCATCTTTATTTGTACTTACGTAGCACTTAGAAACTGAGATTAATATTGTAACACTTTTCCCTTAGCTTATATTGATATTTTTCAGCCCTGAAACTGAAGCATTTGTGATTTTTCTGCCATATGTCTTTTAATGAAGTTTTATTGTTTTGGGGGGAAATCAGATATTTTTAAAGAGAAAGCATCATTTCAACAAGCCTTTTTTTCCCCTCTGAAGAACTGTGTTAGTGGAAGCTCTGTGAGGAGCCCAGACCTCTCAGTCACTGCCATTGGCACCAGGCCCTCCCTCAGGGAAACCAAACTCTTTTGGGAAGGATGTGGGTTCATCTCCTCTGGTTCAGCCACTCAGAAGGTTCAGGTGCAGTGCGGGAAGCAGAACTACTTGATGAGAGGAATTGCTGTCCTTGTCAAATCTCCTCAAACAGGTTTTTGAGGCTGGGGAGAATATCCCACGTTGGTACCTGACCCTATACAAATCTATATGAATGATTTATTACTGTTAAGATCAGATTCAATATTTTGACCTCGAGGTTAAACTTTGTCTGTATAAAAGCATTGCTTGCATGAAGAGCAGACCAAGTGGTGCATTTTATCCACTTCAGGCTTTAGTCAGCCTTTGCACGCTGTGTTTCCCCTCAGTCTATTGTATGAATGCTTTCCCATCAACTTCATCTGCAGTACATAGAAAATGCTTTCTGTTTAATTGCTTACACTCTTGCCAAAATTAATTTCTGTTAGCTCTATATATCTTACTGTGAGTGATAAAACATCTGGTAGATACAATAGAATTCATCCCAGTCCTGTTCTTACATCTCTGCAGACAGAGATTAAATCTTTGGTGTGCAGGTCACTGGTGATGAGTTTGCTGTAGTTACTGGCTGGATTTTTAATCTCTGGACAAATTCTTTGCCTGTATAAACTCCTCCCTTCCCCAGCTTCCATCCACTGAGATACAGCAGAGGATGTTGCCATTAATGTGGTATTGATTTCAGTCCTGAGCAAACTTGTTTCTCTGGTGAACACTCCATGTCGCTGAATTCGCAGACATTGCTGAGGGAACGTGTGGCACGTGTGAGAAATGGGTGCTGCTGACTGGGAGAAAGCCCCACTCCAAACCCTTCCTTTGGGGCTGCTTCCTTTTTGCCCAGTTCCTTCTCCAAATCCCTCCCTCTGGGCTCCTTGCACAGAGTAGTACAGACTGCTCACTGGTGTGAAACCACCTCCTGAGGGTCCTGCTTGCACCTGAGAACTTCTCTTGGTTTCTTGTAGAGTTGAATGGAAGTGTTTGGGTTGGAAAAGACCTTCAATATCATCAAGTCCAACCACAAACCTGGCACTGTCAAGTTCACCACTAAACCAATTTTCTATG
Organism: Margarornis squamiger; assembly: GCA_035222235.1. Taxonomy (NCBI): domain Eukaryota; kingdom Metazoa; phylum Chordata; class Aves; order Passeriformes; family Furnariidae; genus Margarornis; species Margarornis squamiger. The sequence goes on from JAWWTY010000048.1 coordinate 11,532,218, forward strand.
TGCCACATCTACACATCTTTGAAACACCTCTAGGGATGGTCATTCGACCACTTCCAGGTGACTGGGACCTCCCCAGTTAGCCAGGAATGCTGATCAGTGATTGGGGGTGGCTCAGGGAGCATTCCTGCACCTCCCACAGACACCTTGGGTGGATCCCAGCCAGCCCTGTAGACCTGGGTGTGTCCAGGTGGGATAGCAGGACCTGCTGAGAATGGAAAAGGGCAACCAGGACTGAAGGAACAGGGAGGAATTGCTACACTTGGGTTTCCCAAAAACACAGATACCCAGTGCTGAGGAGGAGCTGGTGATTAGGCACAGCAAAAATTAATGTCAGAAGAAATCTTGCCATGCAGTGCTTTTTCCTGTGAAAAAGATGGAGGTTTATTGGCAGAATGTTTTAAGATACTTGTCAGGGTTAGTATTCTAGATTAATGATCTCTTTGAAGGTGCTGGACAAAACCCAGCTCATGCTTGTGTGAGTGGCTGTGTGGTGCTTGTGCTGGGGTTAAACTGTGGCATCATCCAGAACATTTTTTGACAGAATGTGTTTTATCCATAAAGGAACTTCAGCAGAACTATGTGATGGCTCATGAGAGATGGCAATATGGGAGTTCTAAGAGCCTGATGTTAAAAAAAGGACCAGATAACTTAGTGCAATGGCAATCAATTGGACTCTGAGTGGATGGTGTGAAAGGGATGCGTGATCTTCTAGTGGGAATTTAATGATAGACCTTCTAGAAATAATGGGAATCCAGAGATGATTAAGGAAGAGATGAGAAAGAAGAAGCATTTTGGAGAAATTTCCTCACAGAGAGAATGATTCATTTTGGACTGTGCTGTCAAAAGGCAGCTATGGAAACTGCAGCTGTGGATGTATTAAATAGGAGTCAGGCAGGTGCTTACTGGAAAAAATGTTATGGATGGAAACAAGCACCAGGAGGAGTGGGAGGAATGCGCAGAACCAGCTTCCGTTTTTCAGTTACAGCAGAATAAATGTGTTATTCTGCATTTGCATTGCAGATACACAACAGTTCTCAGCCTTGGCAGATGCCTGGCTGCCAGGGATTCTCAGGAACACGTGTCCAAGGGGCCATTCTCACCTTCCACCAACATTTTTTGAAAGGAAGAAGCATATTAAATGCCAGGATGAAGGGAACAGTTTCAGAATGGAAAAGGTTGAGTAATGGTGGTGTAATAGAAAGCAAAATTTGGCCCACGTTAGTTTCCTCCAAGAGGACAGTTTTTTCCATTAGTCCTGCTGGCACTGAGGAGTATCTCTGACGTGGGACATTACAGCAAAAGTGTAGCCCTGCAGGGAAAGACAAGAGAGATGGAGATGTTTGTTAGACGTTGGGAAGGAAAGCCTGGAAAAAACAATGAGCATTTTAGGAAGAGGAGCTGAGAGGATTCAAAAAGTTGCAGCCCGTTATTGGTGCCACTGTGCCTTCAAAAGGAGGGTCTGATGTTCTGCACCGAGGGACTTGTTGGGGTGTGAGTCTGCCGTGACAGGAAAGAAGCTCCCAGGAATGCTCCTTAGCCAGACCTGCTGGTTGTCCTTCACTCTCACACTCCCTTTTGCTTCTCTGCCCTGGTCTCCTGGATTCAGGTTCTGTGGAATTGCAGATGTTGCCGTTGGTTTCTGTGAGGTCACTGCTATTTGTGCCAGAATTTGCAGAGAAGGAGAAGTCACTGATCGTAAGGAGAGACAACATGTAAGTGTAAACCTCTAGAGATGCTTTCTCTCCTGCTTCTCAAGTGTGAGTCCATTGACTCAGGGATCACTCTGGGTGCCTCTGGGCCTTAGTTTGAAAGCAATTTCCAGATTATCTCAGTGCAGTTCCATTACACCCCAGTTTCCCTGTGCTGTCCCACTGCCCTGCCTGCACAACACCAGCATGAAGATAGCTACAAAATACAGCTGTAATAACAAAAGCCTCAAGGTTATTCCAGAAATCCAGGAATCAGACCCTCAGCTGGTTCAAATCAGCACAGATCACTTCTCTGGAGAGACACCAGCTCTACACTGGATGAAGATTTGTCCCTGGGATTTCTTCTGCAAATGGCACAGGGGAAAAGCTGCTGGAGAGGGCTGAGGAGAAAAACATCCTGTTTTCTTTTGGGAGAGTTTAAGACTTGCTGACTCAAATGCCAACCATCAGTTCATTATCTCCTGAATCCCGGGGATACAGTTTGCTAGGTAAAAAACCACATCTGTTCTTCAGCTCAGTTTCACCTCTTTGAAAGCATGTCCAAACTACCTTCCTAAGTGTCTCCATAAAATTAGGTTTGGTTACATATGTTTCTTTGTGTGTTGCATGTTTCCATGGCACACTGGTTTGCCAGATAAAGCAATCTGCAGCCTATTTAGTCTATCTTAAAGCCTTTTAAATCTGTCTCCTCTAAGCTTGAAATTCTCTCATTCAGGCATCCAGTGCTGTTGGAACCCCTGTGCCAATAACTCCTAATGACGTGTGTGTCTAGCCAAAGTAATTCTCCTCATTCAATTTGCAATTTTCCAAGTCAATCCTTTCAGCATTGTGACTGGAGCCATTTATTTTGCATTCTGAGACGTGCAGCTCTTAAACAAAATGATCCTGACTTTACAGGCAAAGTGGTGTCTTGTAATGAAGGGCAACTAAACTCTGAGTTTGTTTTGGAAACCAGGGCAGGGTGATCTTTGCTTGCTCCCTCCCCTGGGCTCGAAGCTGACTCCCCTCTCACTCAGCATTTGACATAAAGGGCAAAAGCAGGACCATTTCTCACTTTGCAGCTTATTTCCTTCCTACTCTTGTTCCCAGAACCTGTTGTACCTTATGCCATTTCCCGTCTTTAGGAGCATCTGCAGTGACCACGAGAAACTCTACTGTCAAAATCTGGGCTCCTGGTTTATCGAAGCAGCACATTTAGGGCATCCTGATGGAAAAAAGAGGCTTTGTAGTGCTTAATGACCAACATGAGCCATGTCAGATCTCAGTGATGGGCTCAGGAAGGAAGTTTTGCAACAACTTGGGTCTCTGGAAGGAGCTGAGGTGAAGATAACCAGGTGGAAAATGGGGGTTCTCATCAGAACAGAACAGAATGGGCACACACCTTCAGGAACCATCATGACTTACATGCTCATTTCATCCTGGAAACAAGAAGCTTTTGATCCCTGCATGAGGAAGATTTATGTGAGCTCAGGAGGTTTTCCTTTGGTCACTGAGAACAAAGAGAATTTATAAGCCTCCCTCATTTAATTCATTTATTTTTGCCTGTTCCTCAATGCCCGTTGAAGGAACAGGTACATTTAAGGATGTTTATTTTAAGTTGGTCCTCTGGATTGAAAAGCTTTTCCATCTGTTTCTGCCCTGCATTGGATATAACATTTTGCAGATGGCAGCATTTATCAGAATCCCACTGCAGGCTACTTACTGGCTTTGGGCCTTCAGAAATGGGCTGTGCATCCCCACTGTAACTCCACTGAAACTGGTGGAATGACACCACGGATAAATCTGACCCACCACCTCAAGAGCTTCCTGAAGCACCATCATGTGCTCTGGGCACAGTGGCTGTGTCTTGCTTGATTTGTTTCATGTAAATATCTTGAATTATATGTATTTCTCATGATTACTGAAGATTACTGGTTTGCCTGAAGAACCTCTTGGTTCTGATTTTTCCAGTCCAGGAGTGATTTAGGGAAGAGCTTTTGAGCATTCCATCTCAAATTGCGGCCACTGGTTTGGATATACGAGCTATTTAAGCAGGCAGAAATTGGGAAGGCGCCTGTTGTCTTGACTGAGTCAAAGGAATGGTCAGTTTGGCCAGGTTTTCTTTCTTTCTTTCACATATTCCATAAAATATAACACCTCTGCCATGTTGTTATTCTCCACTCCTCCTTTCCTGATTTTGTCAACATCCTCCCAAATTATGTGTTGCATCTCTTGGGAAGCTGGTCCTAAATGGTGCCTTTAATCCTGAGGCACCTTCTCTGTCTAGATGGTCTCAGTGATTTCCACTGGAACAGTTTATGGAGCCTGGGATTAAGAGTCCCAACTCCACGCTCAGGTCTCAGGATCCCTTTGGAATGACTGGTTTTCGTTTCACTGTCAGGTTATTTTTTACTCTAATACTTTACTTACAGAAAGGTGCAGAACAGAGAGCTGGAAGTGACATAGGTCACCAGGCCAAATACCAGGTTCATTTAGGGAAGGAACATTTCCACGCTCCTTTAGCTTTCTGGAAAAAACAATTATTTTGGGCCCAAGACTTTCATGCCGCCTTCAGCCAAATGCTACTTGCTTTGGAAAGTGTGAAGAAAATGGGTTAAGAACCCACATTAGTTGAGAGAGGCTGGAAGGAAAACAAAATTTGACTTTTTAAAGCAATTTTCCACCCTGCCCTGTTCTGTGGAAGGAGCAGTCAGGAGGAAAGGAGAATTCCCCGTTGGAAGTGTTTGCCACAGCAAAGCTCAGAGCACTGTTTGCCCAGTGCTGCTGTGGAAAGCCCAGCTCCTGCCACGCTGAGGATTTACATGGAATGACAAAATGAAGATTTAAGTGTCACTTTTCCATGGCCCTGCTTTTTCTGTCCCTTCCTTCATTTTTCTTATGCTTTGCCAATATTTGAGGAAGCACTTGTTTCTTGTGTGTGACTTGACAGTCAGGCCCTGGATGCCTAACTGGGCTCCCTCGCTGCTATTTCAGTAAACACTGTCAATAATCAGTCTGGCCAGCATGTCCTGGATAGCATTTTGTGGGAGGTACAGGACAGGCTCTGTGATTCCAGCTGCAGTGAAAAGAGAAGTTCTCCTGAGTAGTGCCCACCCAGGAGCCGCTGCTGGAGAGCACCCAGGCTGCTCTCAGACAGAGCTGTGGGCTGGGAAAGAACGAGAGCCTCAGCCCTGCTGGTGTCACAGCAGTGCCTCAGAGCCTCCTCGGTGGTTAAGCACATCGGAGGCATCAAGATGGAAAAATACTTGGGAGATTTTGTAAGCTGCAGGAAAAGTTCCAAGTATTTAGTGAAGTTAATGCTGAGCTCCTCTGACTCACGGCACTAAAAAGCTGCTCCAGCCTCACTGCTGAATCAATTAGCTCAGCCAGCACCCTTCCCATCAAAGTAACACCTTCTCTTCTTGCTCAGTTTTAAGACCTGATTCAATAACTTTAACAACAAAAATACACAAAGCTGTGTCCCTTTCCACACCCAAAGGTTCCTTCCCTGTTTCACCTTGCCCTACTCGCACACCTCCATGCTGAAGTTCCCTCAAACCAGAGTTTGGAGCCTGTGCTAGAAACCAAAGTCCTTGTAATCACATCAATTCAGTTAATATTTGTGGTCCTCCCGGGGAAATCTAGTCCAGGGGTGTTTGGTTGGGATAATTCTCAGGATCAGCTGATGCTGCTGTGGAGGGGCTCGGGTTTTGGAGGGGCTCAGGGGAGATGGAACTGCCCAGCCATGCAGTGTCAAAGCTGCAGGGGCTGCACTAAGGGGCAGGGGGTCCTCAAGGGGGTATTTGACCTCTTCTTCTAAAGGTACCACTGTGCCTGTAACCTTCACACCATGCCGCTCTTGGTTTGGTCACCATGGTTGTCTGTAGGGCTCTTGAGTGTGTCCTTGATTCCACTCTCTGTGAGTAGCTCTGTTAGCAATGTTTTGGCATAGTAATTGTTGCATTTATCTTATTTTTATTTTTCTAATGATTAATTAGTCAATTATATGAAATTACCATTTGCAATTAAAGCATAATTTAGAAAAAAAACATTGAGCACATAATGCTCATTTGTCATTGAATTGCTTGTGACTCAGGCTGTTGTATAGCGAGGTGTTTCTGGTTTGTCTCTTTACTGCTGGGTGAACAAAAGTGATTAAAAAACCCACCCTAATATAGTGCTTGGAGTGACTCAGTCTTGTCCTTCAATACTTACAAGGAAAAGGACTTAGATTTGCAATATATGTTGGAAATAAAGAGCATTTGGGCTTTGTGAGGTTGATGCTGCTCTGAGCTGAACTTCTGTTATGTGGAGTTGAAAGGGCAATGGATGTAACTGAGTGTTATTTAAACTGTCACATAAAATGGTTTCTAAAATATGGTACCTTGAAAGTTGTTCCTGTTGTGGGAAGGGAAGGACGAATCAGTTATTGCCTGGGTAATTGTTTAGTTATCCATCAGATTGCTGCAAACTGCATGTGTGTACTTTTCAAAGTGCTTTGGTGTAGACAGACACAGACCTTTGCTCCTGAGGAATCCAATGATTTGCCCCCTGGGAATTGCTGGGCTTGCCGGAGTTCACTTAATGACACTGATGGGTCAATTCTCTGCCAGAGCCAACAACTCATCTTCATCATCTTCTCAACTTCACATCCACTAATGATCAGTCCTCGTAATGAAGGCATTTTTCACCCTGCCAGGAGTCACAAGGAGAAAAATTGATTGACAGAGTTATCTGGATTGTAGTAATTAAATCAGGGCAGACAAATCCCTGCTCTCATTATATTTCAGACATGTCTGAACCATGAAAAACAGAGCTGAGGCTGATTTGCTTCCTGCAGTTCAAAATGTGGCATTAAATGCTGTATATGATATATAGGGTTACAATACATGAATGTGAACAAATTAGAAAAGACACAAGTGGTCTAAATATGGGTGTTGGTTTTAACCATCTTTAGCAAAATGTATATATCAAATGTCTGGAAAAAAGCTATTAACACGTTTCAGGAAATGAACCTGAAAGTGTGCCGTGCTCCTGAGTGTATCCAGGCTTCCTCCTGCACAGAAACAGCATTTGTGAGTTCCAGCAGGGCAGCAGGGGTGGCAGGCAGGGACAGAGGCACAAAGAAGTGACAAGATGGGCTGTACAGAGCGGGCACACCCAGGGGCTCGGGGCTTGTCTGGCCAAACCAACCGTGGGGGCTTTGAGCTCTCTGGTGTGCAGAGGAGAACACACATTTCCCCTGCAGAAGCCAGCAGAGGATTTCAAATACCACTGGAATTCTTTTGTTGGTGAACTGCTTGTCGTGCAGCACTTGCCTTGAAGGAGGATTTGTGTGCAGATGTTCTTTGGGTAAAGCTGCAGTCTGGATTCAAGAGTTGTCCCTTGATTCTTTTCAAAGGGTTTTTCTTCCCTCAGTTTGTTAAGCTGAGCCATTTTTCAGATACTCGAAAATGTCGTACCCACTTTAAACAGAGGATGCTGCATGGACTTGAATTAACATTAACCAGCTAATTAAGCTGATTTGATCTGGTTAATATTGGCTTTATAAGATGTGCTTTTAGAGAGGCAGATTGGGATTGAAATCAGTAAAACTGAATAAGGAAATGTGGATTCAGTGGGACATATGCTCAGATAATATAAATGGGTGCAAATTCACTGAGCTCAGTTTAAAGCACTGTGTTGCATTTATGGGGTATTTGGCCCACTTATGTTAAATTTTAAAACAATTCAGAAATACAGATGACAACTTGTGCTGAGTTTGGCCTAGAATTTTGACAAGAGTGTGTTAACCAGAAAGTCCTTTCAGAGGGAGTGAAGGCTTTGGGGGTACAATGCCTGTTCCCTTCACATGGCTGCTTTTGTTGGGTCCTTCCAGTTCAGCCTCATGAGTGATACAAATCCTCAGCTGGAATCTGATATCCAAAGCAGCACGGGAATGCTTTGCCTCTGGTTCTGCATGTTTTGGGTCTGTAGTGGTGCTTAGGACTTTCTGGATCTCAGCAGATACTGTCAGCACTGAAGAAAGGTTTTAAATTTATTTCTTTGTAATGGAGTGTTTTGCAAGGCTTTAATCACTCCTGACTTTCCCATTTGGTAACACAGGACTTTCACATTTGATATTACAGGATGTTATGTAGGACACTCAGATTTAAAAATAATCATGGTTTGGGATAAGATTCTACTGCTGCTTCTCACACGCTGTTTGGCCTGTGAACCTTGATCCAAATTGACAGAAGTCCCTCTCTAAACCTTTCCAAGCAAAGTGTTAACTGGAGTAGGAACTGGGCTGGGAATGGGACACGAGGCTTAACTCTCAGTCACTGAAAATGTGGGACAGCCAGTGACTACAAGAGCCTGGAGAACAGCAATTAAATTCTCTTCCCAGTGCCCTGCACTGTGACTGAAAAAATAACTTTCAAACCTCCCTTAGCAGTTTTTTTCCCCACCAAAAATGATCAACTGCCAAAAAAACCCCAAGCCCCATGTTAGGAGAGTTATGGTGTCTCATGGATATAGAGAAAAATGTATCCACCAGAAAGGTGTGGAGGGGGAAAGTAGCTTTGGAACCTTGGTTTAATCCTGGTTCTGATGCTGGCACTTGTGGGAACCTTCAGCATCTCAAAGAACTTGTCTGTTTGAATTCTTTTTGTATAAAACAGATACAAACATTTATTACCTGCCTTTTAGTGTAGGTGTTGTGTGAGCCTGAGACTGAGGGGGGATCACATGAGGGTGACCTGCCTGAGCACTCGTGTTTAGTTACTGGGCTTCTTTCTTCTTATGCTCCCTGTCAAAATATTCCAACTTTCATTCAAACTGAGCCAAGGGGAAATATCTGGAAAAGCTGATGCCACTGTGGAAGCTCTAATTTCCATCTTGAACAGGTTGAGCATCTTAGGAATGACAGCTGGCATGTCATGACAGTCTCTGTTGATGAGTCCGTCTTCTAAGAGCCTCATTAGAGTTTCCACTCACATCCAAAAGGATTCTGGGGAAGAATTGCTCTGACACAAGTCTGAGAGATGTGCACATTGCAGTGCTACGATTGCCTTTGACCTGTCAGTGTCTGGGTAAGGCAAATCACCTGCTCTTGGCGTGTGACTTGACATGCTTCGTTACAGTACAAGGGTTGTGATTAAAACTCCTGCTCTTTGTATCCAAAGGGGTTTAGGATTATCCTTTGCAGGGATATGCTGTGGTGCAGACTTGTAAACTGCCAACGTGGAGACCATATTTCACTCTGAGGACAAAAGTTTGTTCGTGTTTGTTCACTGTGTGAACATCTGGGGCAACACCTGGGAGCTGGTCAGAGATAAAAGATGGGCACTGTAAGTCAGGACACACGGGGTGGATGTGTAGCTGGGCTGAACAGTGAAGGCTTTTATTGGATTGATCTTTAAAGGGATGATAAAGATAATAAGGGAGAAAACCAGGAAATAGCTGGTCATTTGGCTGTAACCCCAAACCAGTTTGCAGACACACTCCCCAGGAGGTGTGAAGGATGCTGGGCAGCAGAGGTGCTGTGTAAAACAGGAGTCACATTTTACATCTACTTCAGCCACCTGCTCTCCTGTGGTTCCAAGCAGACCCTTCGAGGGCCTGGGATGTGCTGCCTCCTGTTTGGGTTCCATTCATCCGACGTCCTCGGGATACTTGACCTTCTCTGCTCAGTAGAGCTTGATTTATTCTTTTCCCTCCCTGGCTTTCTCTGCTTCTTCCCTGCGCGCTCCAAAAGGTCAGAGACAGCTGCTCCCTTTGTCACAGCAGAACCTGTGAAACTGAAGAGGGATAAGATTATGGGAAACAATAAAGTCCTGGGATGTTTGTTGTAAATATTGGCCCTGATTCCCATTGAAGCAGTGCTGGGAGAGATAGGAACAGGAGGTGCTGAGAGCAAGATTAGACTTTGAAGCACTTTCCATAAACCCTTCTATGTGTTTTTCCAAACATACTGGAAGAACAAATGGGTCAGGGGAAAAAACTTCCACAGCCTTAGCAGGGAGAGGGAGCCAATGAACCCTGGGTTTCTCCAGGTGCATCCCTGTAGTTCCTGCTCCTCTGTTCCCCATTCCTGCCCCAAATCCACTCAGCCTGTCCAGCTTTGTTATTGCAGCAGAAATCGGAGAAAGGGTGCGATGCTGGGACAGGAGAGACAGCATGTGGCTTCCTCAGAGCCTCTGCATTCCAGAAAGGGATCTCTCGTTTGATGAAGATCCTTTTTTCTGTTTAGTCATAAACAGATGAATCCCATAATAGCCTCTGTTTCCTCTCCTACAGGAGGTCTGTATGATTAATAAGATCTCCCTGTAGTGAATGCCAAGCCAAACAGATGAATGCAAGGCGCATCTGCTGTAGATTAAACATTTGGAAAAAACATTTTATAAATATTTTTTTCCACAACAACATATCCATATGGCAGTTAACTGGGGTATATATTTAAAACCTTGCATGTACAGTATACCACCATGCATATGTATTTAATATACTTATTAAATAAGTACTTATGTTGTCACTCAACAGATAGCTTTTTGATATGACTTTTAATCTCTTCGAGATGTCAAATCAGACTGTTTGAAAGGACCACATGTGCTTTATCGAGCAAAACATGAGAAGACACTGCTTCTGAGTGGGTGGGTTAGTGGGAAGCAAATCTTTTCTTTTATTATTTCTCAGAAACAAGGATGTGTAAGATAATTACCTGGTTAGGAAGAGGGAAGTGTAAAATAACTTACACTGGATGTGGCTAGAGGGATGAGGTTGTCCTGGGCACCATGAAAACAGATTCTGAAGAGAGAGGAAAGTTAAACTGCTTGGAGATTTCTTAGCTGAAAATCCTTTACCTTTACTAACTTCAAACCATTGGAATTATATTTCATTAGAAGTAATGTTTTAGATTTCCTTATCTAACCAGAATGGGTTAAAGGACTTTACAAAAATAAGAAAAAAATTAATTTCTTTCCTTATCCTTCTTGTATAATGAGGGTTTCCTTTTTTCTTTCTGTGTCTCTGTGTCTGCCTTAGAGGACTGGACCGTAATTCTGCATTGATGAGGAACAGAATCTGACAATTTATCTCAAACTGAAACCAAACTCAACAAGTAAACTTTGGCTATTTTAACTATTGGCACTCTCACATAAGTCAGTCTTGTCTTTTAGTATGTTGTTCTTATAAAACTTCACATTACTATTTTAGGCTGATTCTCTGATAGACTGGGATTTTTGGTTTACTCGCCGTGAAACTGAAGATCCTGATACGGAATTCAAAGAACCTGATTCGCAAAATGTTTCCTAAGACTTTTCCTCCACAAGTCTTGCAGCCAGAGAGAGCCCAAATGAGCCCTTCCACATTCCATATGTGCTCTCTTGTTGTCTTGTTGGGGATGGAGACCTGCTTTGCGTGTTTGTGTGGGAAACTGGGGCACTTGTCCGAGGAGAAGGGCTCTGGATGTGACGTGTGCTCCGGGAATGGCCAGTGCTTGTCAATTCCTGTCTGTCTGGGCTCCCACGATGCCTCTTCAGGCCTTACAGCACCAAACTTGAACGAGACATGACGTTTCCTTTACCCAGATTGCAGAACAGAGGAAAATAATTGCCTGCCTTTGCTTTTATCACACCCCATTAGGTGCTTTGCCGACTCAGAGGAGGAAGACAAAAAGCGCCTCACATTCAAGAAACTTCTAATATTTATGTTCATTCCAGTTTCAGACTTCGCTGCCTGAATGGGTTGTTTTCTGATGTTCTTGCCATAGTTTTCCACACAGTTCTCAGAGTGTCCTGAGGGCAGGTGGGATCAGAGGTGGGCAGTTCCCTCCCTTTTGAAATAGTGCCTTGGTGACTCATGTCTCATTCTGCTTTAGAGACTCATGTTTTGATGTCCTTGCTTTGCTCCTGAGCTGAGAAATGCTGCTTTACTATTTAAGAATTTTTATTTTAATCAAAATGTCTGTGGAGTCTTGCAGCAAATCACTGAACAAAATTTTTGGAAACCTTTTCGAAATAATAGGAAACTGGTGGATTTGATGTGGAAAATCTTAGAGTGGTCCTTTGTGCATCTGGGTTGAAAACAAAACGCAGAATGTGAAGCTTTTCTGAATGCATCTCATTTCCAGAAGTGTCTCCCCTCAGAGCCCTGGTGTGAGCCCTCAGGAGCTGTTTGGGATGTCCACAGCAGGTTTTTTCCTCCACATGTCAGAACCATACCTTAATTTAGTTTGCAACTGGATTTAGTTAAATGAGTTTAAAGAAGGCCACTCGTACTGTGGTTTAGCAAAAGATGATTTTAGACTGGTTTCGATTTCAAGGAATGAAATATAAATGGATATCATCTAAGTTTATATTGATTTAATGTTGTACTGGTTTAGCAGAACTAATTTTTAGTAAGTCCTTGTGAATCCTGGATTCCAGCAATGGGTAACTCAGCTTTTCCAACATCACCATGGGGGCTGCAGGACCTGGAGGGCTCCGAGCTGGAGAATCCACCGGCTGCCCAAGCCCCTCCAGAAACAACAAATGATGCAAACACCTCCAGTGTCCCGGGTATGACCCTCCCTGCACGTGGGCACACAGGCCATCCAAGCAGGAGCTGGGATCATTTCCCAGAGCCTCCCACAGCATCTTGTCATAATATGGCAAGATCATTGTGCGGGGAGAAGGTGCCCAGACAGTCCCTGTGGAGGCATCAATAACATCCATCACGGATTTGCTGCTCTTAAGAGGCAGAGAGGAGCGCGCACGGCCAGTTTGTGTGGGCAGCTTGTGATCCAGGGAGCTTGCAAAGAGCTTTTTGCTGGATTATTGCTCTTTGCTCTCCTCTGCCAGTGCCTCCCACAGTCTGACACGAACACAGGGTGCTCCTCATGGCAAAGGAGTATTTCCTTGGGGGAAAAAAAATTGCTTGGTTTACTTTTTTTACTGAAGAATGGCTTCTTTAAGTGGAAAAAAAAGGGTGAGATGGGTTGACACACTGAAGGTGAGGTGGTGAATAAGAGGTGAAATGGAGCTGGGAAGTTGGCTCTCCAAGATGTGCTTCCTGAGGGGTGCATCTCCTGAGCAGTGAGGCATTGCCTGGTCTCTCCTGGTGGCAGTGACCTCTGCGAGATGTGGCTGCTTGACTGTTCCACACCCCCCCTTCTCTCCCACTTAGCTTAAGGCTGGTTTTGCCTCTTGCTCTGAGCCCTCAAGATCCTCACAGGAATTCCTGGAGGCTTTGAACAGACTTCAGTCCTCCTCCATCTTTGCCAAAAAGCCAAGCTACAATTACCAGCAGAGATTATAGAAAAAAACACTTTTAACAAGAAACTTCCAACCATGAGAAGAGATTTTCAAGGGAAATGTTTTCTGCTTTGCTATAAAAATGGTTGTCTTTGGAAATACAAACCTTCTTCATTAAAGACATTAGCCGGAGGAATCTAAACTGTTCTGCTTGTAGGACTTCTTGTAAAAATAAAAATAGTTTATAGACAAAAATGAAGAGGAAAAAGCACACCGTGGGTTCACATGATAAACAACTGCTTTCCTGTTCACCTTGAGTTCAAACACCAGGCAGGACCAGTTTGGCTGCCTGTGGCTCAGGGCTTTTAACTTCTCTGCCTTGGCTGAGGATCCAATGCAAACAGTTTGCTCTGTCTAAGGTGAGGAGTGCATCCAGTAAATAAAACCAGTTTGAGGCTGGGAAAGGGAATGACAAACTTTTATCTGCAAATGTCACTTTAAACTCCCTGTGTAAGATACCCATGGTTCTCAGCCAGTCTGTTTCTGTGATTTAGCTACATTTCCTGCCAGATTATTCAGCTAGATCCAGATCCCTTGCTCCTGCAGCGTGGAAATCTGACTGATAATTTGAGCTGGAGAAAGCCCCGGTGACTCGCTGGCCTACTTTGCTGTCCCCGGGGGAAGGGGCACTTCTCTAATTCAGGAGCCATGGCTTTGGCAGATGGCTCTATTTACTCACTGAGCAGGTCAGGACGAGAGGAAAAATGGAATGTAATCCAACAGTATTCAATTAAAGGTAGCTCTGTGCAACTGTACCTAAGTCACTGCTGTCAGATCCTCTGGGGAGTGTGCTCATTTGTCAGCCTTGTTTCCTAAGGAAATGACAAAGTCTGTCTGTCTGTCTGTCTGTCAGCATCTGTCCTCTACAACTAATTTATTAATCTCTTTGCCATCATTAAGGGAAAATGGGCAAAGATGAGAGTTTTCAAACATACAAAATTCCAACAGAGTTAACAGAACCTGGCAAGTGAGACAGAAGGAGACCCAGAGGGTCCCCATGGTGGGAAAAGCAGATGGATCCATATCCACCCATTCCTGTTGGCCTCAGCAGCCACATTCTGCCCCACCAGTGTGAACCAGGATGGTCCTACCCACCCACCCAAAACACACTGGGGGGACTGCCTGTGGAGGGCAAGATGTTCAAGACCAAAGAACAGATAGAGTAAGATAAGACAGAAAAGCTCTTGGGGAAAAATATTTGAAAAACCAACCAAGAAAACATTCCGGGTTCCCAAAAAGTTGAACTTTGTGCATCTTAAATTTCATCTCTGTTTTGACTAAAGCTCAAAACTGGTTTTGGAACCAGATGTAAACATTAGTATTATTATGGCTTTTTTAGTGCTGGGCAAGAAAAATATCATTTTCTTCAGCTTTCCTGGAACTGAAAGAACAGTGAGAGATGGCAGAGCAGGTTCGAGTTCCAGCTGATTATTGGATTCATTAGAAATGGTCTGTCTGAGGCAAACAATCCAGCAAACCCTGGAGGAAGCAGAGTGAGAGGGTTTGGGCTCTTGCCTTTGTATGCTGTCCACCCCCCCAGCAGATTAGATATTTGGAAGTATTTCCAGACATTTTTCATTTTGTTGGTAAATAGGCATGCACTTGTTCTGGGATTTCAGTCCCCAACTGTTCACTTTATCCAAGGGAGAAAGGCAAAAACAGAAGTGAAGCTCAAACAATAAAACCTCAGCAATGGGTCAGGCCTGTTATTATTACATGATTTCAGGCTTTGAAAGGTCATTTATGTTTTCCAAGTTGGATTTATTTTCTACACTTATTTGTAATATTACCTCGCTGTGTTTCATAATGTCAGGGAAAATGTCTGGTTTCAGGCCTAAAATGTCAAAGCAGCATTTTCAAAATCACTCAGCACTGAGCCAAATGTTTTTCTGCTGGAGTCAGTGGGAACAGTCCCATTTGCCTTAGCAGGCTCAGGGTAGTGCTGAATGGCACAGAAATCCGTGTTTTTGCAGGTTGCACTTCTGCACATTCCCCTTCCTTCTCCTCTTCCAGAGGCCCGTTCATATGTGGGTTTGTAATGACTCCCAGTCGGCACAAGTGGAACATCTCTGCTGCAGGAGTAGGTAGGACATGCCCAGTGCCCTGTTCTTCAGAACAGCTTTGTTTTGCCTCCTCTAGAGATATCTTATGTCTTCAGCTGTAAGTATTGCCAGATAAAAACCCTCTTAGCGCTCAGATTCTCTAATCCTCTGGGCAAGATAAAAAAATCCCACGTTCCCCTCTCGTCGTCTGCCCTCTCCTGTACCTTGCATTACTATCACATCAGCTGAGAATTAGCTGATAAGAGGAGTGTGCAATAAGCTTGTGCTCTCCACTGCTTCTATATGGCAAGAATATTTCCTTTGACTTGTATTCAATACCTAGGTTTATGAGCATTATCATCCTTCCTAATCTCCTGGTTCCTGCAGAGCATTCTGTGATATGAGGTAGGAGCTCTATGTGGGGGTTTCTCTGGTGAGTGTGTGGAGCAGAACCATCAGGAACATTGTTCTTCCCCCTGGAGTGATGTGTGGAACTGGCTGAAGCAGCTCAGACACCTCACGGGCTCCCAGAGAACCTGAAAAATTAGAATTCCTTATAGAAGAATATTCCTTCCTCCTGTGATACTGGTACCAATTCCTCTGCCGTGATATCTGGGAGCAGGAACAGAGAAAGGGTTTGGCCTCAGGGTGATGAAACAGCAGCAACAAATAGAATTCTGGTCCCAGGGCACTGATTTTACTGAGGGTGGTTGTTCTGTCAGAGTATCCCAAATTGTGGTATCCACTTATGGGGGAAGGTGGAATTGCTTGTTCAAGATTTGAGTGATCAGGGAGATTTCTTGAAGTTATTGCATCTTTTCCTGTTTGGTTGGTTATTTTTAATAGCTACTTGAATTGTAACTGTCATTTTTTAAGGACATGATCTAGGGGAAGGCATGAATTAGAACCATGTATATGTAACCTGAAGTTTTAATTAATTACTTCTGAAATGAATAATACCAGTAATATAAATACATATTTATTGACTGGAGAATACAGGGAGGAAAGGAGCTTGTTTCACTGGACAAGATTAAATCTAAAACTGATTAGAGAAAAAAGAAGTATCTCTGGCTCCTCCTGTTCTGACCTCTTAACCACAGAAATGTATCATAATCTCACAAAGCTCTGGCCTACAAAGAATGAATATTGATCCCATTAAAACTCCTGTAAAGGCTCCAGTTTGCATTGAGAGGACTAAACCTTGTGTGCAGTGAGTATTGGCAGGATGGAGCTCTTGAGCAATAAAGCTCAGCAATAGCAACTTCATGAGTTGGTTCTGCTGTCAGATGGTCATAATTTCACTGAACTTGGGATTAAAAGATCCTGGAAAAGTGTGGGCTGCTCTGCTGTCCTTCACAGCCATCCTGCAGCTCTGGGGCAGTGGGAAGCTCATGGGGAGCTGAGCTTTGTTTAAACAATATTTATAACAGGACTAGAAAGAGTCAAATTACTTTTCTAAAAAAAAAATCATCCAGAACATGGCAAAAATCAAATGAAATTAAAGTGAAAAATACCCTTTAATTTCAGTCTGTGCAATCAGATGCAATAGTCTGTGTGCAAATGGATTAGCATGCCAAAACCATAACTTGAGGCTAGAAGTGTAACATCCCTGAGTAAATTAACATCAATAATTATAAGCTATAAACAGTTGCAGATATAATTAAGATTTGAGGCCCAAGGGTTGTACAGCCTGTGCTGCAACTGATCATCAGACTCTGTGATCTTGATGTTGAGTCCCCTCTGGAGACAGCCAAGTTACAAACATTGCCCTGCCTGGAAATAAAGAGTCAACATTTCTGGAGCATTCCCAAAGTTCTCTCTCCCTCTATTTTAAAATCAAACAGGGCTCTTTCTCAAAGAGGAGAGGAAGAGTTTTCCATTCTCCCTTTTCCATTGTTGCTCCTGCTCTCCTTGCAGCTGAGGATGTGCCAGAGCATCACGTGGAAATGGCATTTTTTAAAGGGTTAAGTTAAACAAGTTTCAGGCAGAGAGCTGTCCCCAGAGAGAGGAGGATATTGCTTTGTTACATTTGTAAGGGTGGAAACGAGGAGGAGAGAGAAGGAGCAAAGGAATAACAACTTCCAAAGAGCTTCTGAGCTGTGTGGAAGGAAAACAGCAAAACAGGTGCTTGTGTTGGAAATATCCTTTCAGAGCTCGGGATCAATAGGAAGAAGAAGAAAGAAGGAAAAAACAACCAGACTAGGGATTTCAAGTGAACCTATCTGAGCGTTTTTCTGCATGTGGAGATTATTGGTCCTTCAAATGGAATATTCAGAGTTTTGCAGAAAAAGACATTAATGAAAGCAGTTGGTTACTTATTATTATGGGGAAACAAAGCCCAGTCTGTTGGTTTAGAGCCTGTGCTTCAGCAAAGAAGGGGCACCAGCAGAGAACTGGTTCCTGTTTTGAGCTAAGGACTGGGCTGTGATAGTACATTCTGTGGGTATAATTTGCCTTCAGAGTTACAATTTTCAACAAATTATTTGTATCACTGGAAGTCCTTACACAAGTTGCAAAGTGCCTTATGTTGTGTCGAATTTCCCCTTTCTCTGAGAACTCCTGTTTGGGGTGTTTGTGCACTCAGAGGATGGGGATGCCAAGGCCAGGCTGCCTGGGAGGGGTGGGAACCAGAGATGACTCCTATTCCAGGTCTAGAATGGCCCTTTTTTCTGCACATAACCCTGGCACAGATTTGGGACAAAGAGGAGTTTAAGTGCTGGCAGAACCTGGCCGTGTCCTGGGACTGGTTGGTTGTGTTCTCACAAGGAGATCGTGGATTTCATGTGGTGGGACCTGCCCTGTTTGTACCACTGCAAGACACCATTTGTGTGGGGAAACCCCAAGAGCAGAGCAGTAAAAGGTGGTCTAAGCATGCATGGAAAAGAAGACAAGGATCATCATTTTATCCTTACGCTCAGGGAAGGTCAGTGTGTGCAGTTCTGGGATCCGCACGCTGGGATGGGGCCCGGCTCATATTCCAATAATATTCCAATGGCTTAAATCCTTGCACACCTCAGTGTTTGTAGGATCTGCTTCTCAGGTGGCTTTGAAATAGTCCTATCAGGGTTTCAGCAGAGCCTGTAAAAGTCCCAAGCTGATACAGGAACATGTTACAGACCCATTTTTACTACAGAGGGAACCTGTGAGATGTAAAACTTCCTCTCTCAGCAGTGAAACCCCTGTTCTTCCTCACACAATGTACGGATAACTCTCATCACACACAGAAATTGATATAAATTCTCAAAGAAAACAGCCTTTGAGGAGTGTTGAAGTTGTCGTGTCAAGCAAAAGAGAGGCAAAGCTCTCAGTTCTTGGCTTCACAAAAGAGTGGAAACCAACTGAAGCTGAGGAGAATTGCCTGTCTGTTTGTAGTGACCCTCGTGGTTTGTGGGGAGGCCACATCTTAGGAAGTCATTGCTGCTAACGAGCACATACAAAGGGGGGAGTGGAAAAAATGGTGCAACAAGTTTGTCTTGATCCTCCTGAAATATTTTTGTTTCCACTAAAAGATAAATGCTCATTTCACTGTAAGAAACTGCTTGGCCAGGAAATTATTATAGGAGGAATTTGGCTTCAGTGGTTGATTTTTACAAAAAAGGCAACCTCAACCCAGGGCTGCAGGCTGGCTGCATTCTTCCTCTTCCTCCTCTTCCTCTCCTCACAGTGCCCTGCTGGGGGAGAGCAGGGGTTGAGGGAGCTGCTCAACCCTTCCCCTGCCCCACTCTGGTGTTCCATCCTCATTCTGCCATCTGACACTATTTATTGCCTGCTTTACCCACATCACCCTCCAGCCCTGCTCAGGTGTTCCTCTGACCTCCATAAATCTCCCAGTGAAGCACCGGGGTAGTTTTACAGGTGTAATGTCTTTTTATTTTATTCCCCAGCATGCAGCACCTGGAGCTGTTTTCCCACGATGTGTAAATTTAGTGAGGGGGAAAGATCTTCCCCCTGTCTTTGCCACCAGCTGCCTTTCTGAGATCAAGAAGCATTTGGAAATGCTTCCACTGCCTAAATTCTGAATGACTAGAAAATAGGTTAAAAGTGATGCTTTCTACTGTAGCACTTTGCAAAAGTGTGTTTTGTTTGACAGGACTTAATGAAAAAAAAGTCTTTTAATCTCTGTCACTGTGGGTAGGTGGGAAGGCCAAAAAGTCTAAATGTTTTAAAGAAAAATTTTAATTAGTATGCAAATTTGACTTTCTGCATTAAAATGTCATTTACTAAGTAAATGTTGTTGCACTGGAAGTTCAGATATTTGATCATTTTCTGTCAAGGTGCCTTTGCAAATTTCCTGAACGTAATAACAGCATTTCAAAAACAAAATGAAATTCTCCTTTTGTTGCAATGCACTGGGTCTGCTCCACCGAAGGCTGTGTGACTGGAATATCTTAAATCAGCCCCCAGCTTAGAGTGCTGGTTCTCTTTTCCCCAGTTTGCAAATTTTATTCTTCTCTCAGTGCCTGCAGAGGTTTCCTGAAGCAAGGGAGACAAGAAATATACCCCTCCACGTCATAAATTTAAATCATTGGAGTGTAACATCGAAATGATTACAAAAGCTATCGTAGTTATTGGAGTCAAAGGAAGTGGTTGTTGGGTCATTGTTGGTTACAGCAGATTAAGGTATTGGGAAAAGCACATTTTGAGAGTTAACTAATTTCATTGTCTCAATAAAATACACATATTCCTGTCTCCTGAAGAACAAGACCAATAATTGAAGGCCCAGCCGTGCTTTTTACATAGAAAAAGAAATGTTGTTCTAATAGAAAAAGGGGGGGGGTGGGGGGGGGGAGAGAAAGGAGAGAGGGGAGAAAATTTAATAAAAGCAGGAAATTCCAAGTTTAGTTTCTTTCCTTCAGTGTCTGTGGGGTCAGTGGTTGCTTCTTGCCACCCGTGAATGAATGTTCTGTCTCAAACTGCACCTTATATGGAGCTGTGCAGGGATCAGAGACATGGCACATGGGAGCCATATGTTCAGCACTTGCCATCATCCATGGAGAGCCGAGGCTCAAGGCTGCAAACTGATTTAAACATCCATATTTAGAGCTCCTCAGCACAAAATAAGGCACAATTTCTCACAAGAGTTGAAGACAGGAGAGAAGAAGCTGTGACCCAACATAGGAACGGGTTTGAAAAAGAAAAGGAAGGGCTGGGGGAATTTGGTTTCTGTGAGCACTGAGAGCCTGCCCTGCTGAACCAGATCCCTGGTGAGGGCTGCAGTGTGAGGTCTGAGGTGTGGAGGCCTGGAGGTTTATCCTGGATGATGTGTTCACTCTGTGTCCACCCAAGGTCAAGGGAGAAGGAACCTCTCCAGAGTGGAAGGTGAGGGCTCCTCTTTCCTCATCTTACAAAGGTGCAGATCTACCTGTGATACCACAGACATGGTGCAGAACACCATTAACACAGCCCTGGGCACTCCTTTCAGGTTTGGGGTTTGTGTCTGTATAATTTCATCAACTGGGTGTCCCACATGAGCATAAAGTGAGTGATCAGGAGTTCCTGATCTCAAGGCTTCTTGCAGTTCTTGCAGTAACTCTAAAAATTGTACCAGCAAAACATGCCCTGTTAATGCCTCTGTCTCGCCTTCCAATGGACACCCCACCTCAGTTCCTGCCGTTGTTATCTTGGCCCTTTTGGTGTGCATGAAATTTGTGAGATGAAAGAATGTACAGTGGATTTTCCCTTTTGAATAATAGACATTTTGCTGGTTAAAAAAATCCAACCAACCAACCAAAACCCCAAACTCCATTGCATATGAATGTTTTCACTGTGTTAGCAATTTTTATATCTTATTGGCAATGTTCTAAAGCAGTGAAGATTGAGACTTCTCAGTTCCCCAGAGATCCTCATAATTACAACAATGACTGCTGGAGCATGAAAAAGTCATTTGGCAAAATGGTCATCTTGGCTCCCTGTGTCTCATCCTCCCCTCTCTCTCACTTCCAAGCCCTGTTTGCTCAGTTTACTTTACAAACACATTGTTTGCTCTTCTCCAGGGCAGATGTTTGTTTAATCCTGCACCTTCTGCTTCCTTCACGAGGCTGAGGAAAGTCATTCTGTTCCCTGTATTTCCTTTTCTGTTTGCTCTCACTGACAGCCAAGGTGCAGAGAAGAAGGACGATGGTTCAGCTCATGACAAGTGATTCCATGTGCTGGCATTTCTAGGAGCTCAACCACCATCTGTGTTTTATACATGGCACGTGACAAAACACAGAGAACTCCCTGGATTGTCTCACTGTGCAAGGATCTTCTCCAGGAGAGTGAATCAGAACCTTGTATATGGCAACAATATAATTCCCTTGATTCCTCTTCCATCTCCTTCTTATCACATCCTTCTTATTTCTTGCTTTTATAGCTGCTATAGACTGGACAGACAGTTTCAAATATTCTCATGTTATAGCCTTCTAAATCTTCCTTTCTTTGCCATCATCTTGAACAGGTGATTAATTTAATGAACCTTTTCTGGTTTAGATCATTGCCCCAGGAAAGCAGCACTTTCGGGTTTGTGTCTCATTGTCCTGAAAGACCAGAATTTCTCCTATGCTTCCTCTCTGTCCTCATATCTGCAGTGTCAGTGCTGTCAGCAGAGACAAACATCTTCACTTGGTATACTTATTTAACCTGGTCAGAAGGGCTGTCTCTGCACCCCTTCTATAGCCTTGGAAAACAGGTGAGGTTATCTCAGGATTTGTGGTGTGAGAGTTCATGGAATACAAAACATTTCCTGCTTTTACCTATCTGGAAAGATAAAAGCTATCTGTTGGAAGTGATCCAAAACACAGTGGCATCAGTGGGAACCTTCCCACAGACTTCAAGAGCCTGTAAAGCCCCAGCACAGATGCTGTGACTGGGCATGGCTGGGACATCCCCATTCTGGCCACAAAGACTTTGTGGTGCAGATAACTTCAGTTTCTTAGACAACACTTTTGTGTTGAAATACTTAATTCCCTAAAGCCTAATTATTCTCTTCGATTCACCACTCTTTCCAATAAAATGTAATACAAAATACCTTCAAAAAGGCCACCAGCCAAATTCTTCTCTTGTTCACATGTTCATAAGAGATCAGTGGGCAAAATTCTCCTTACATTTCCATTGGTATGAGAGAGGTAACTCCATGTCAGCCTATGGAAAGATTACTGGGGGAAAAACCCCAAACAATTTATGGGAGACAAAGTCTGTGCAGTTCAGCTCAACTGCATAAATATCAGTGAAGGCAGAATGGAGCCCGTATTATTTCCTGTCTGCTGCGTTGCTCCCACTTTGTCATGGCAGCTGAGGAGATGGAAACTCCCAAGATTTCCACAGCCAAGTCATCTTTCACCAATAAAGCCATCCTGACTCACATAATAGATTAGACTGTCACACTAAACCTGACAAACAGCATTTAATATGTCTCAAATTGCATCCGGGCAGATATCCCTGTAAACTACTGTCTCCACCAGGCAGATGGTTCCCATCTCTCCAGGAACAGCTCTGCTGGTCAGGCCAGGCCTGAGGCTTTCCTGCTCTTCCCACTCGGAGCTCCCAGAGAATGGCTCACCCAGGCTTCTCTCCCCGCAGGGTTTCTGTGCAGCCCATCATTGTGCTGCTGCCATTCCAAGGGGAAACACAGGAGAACTGCCCCTCATCCCCTGGGCTAAACACAGGAACAAGGCGACACTGGGGTCTGTCCTTGGAGTTCTCTCGAGGTCACTCCCTCTTAGGCTGGCAGGGCTCTCCCATATTTCTAAGGGAAATGTTTCACAGGTTTTTCTAATTTTCCTTCCTCACTCCCTTTTATTTTGCACACGAATCACTCTCTTTTACCTTTAGCTTGCAGAGGCAGAGCTTTTGCACAATGCAGGGCTGTTATTTAGCAGTTCTCTGTTTTCCTCTTCTGTTCTTTTAACTTGCTCCAGCCTTGGGTTGGTTTTCTTTCTCTTTAAGACAAGCTCTCCCCACTCTGCCTCCTGTCCAGATTGTTTATGTTTGAAAGACATTTTGCTGGTGCTAATCTTCACATCCTCACTTATTCCCACTGGCCTCTGTTGCCCTTTTTCCTGCTGGGATGAGTTTCAGTTGTATCATCTCCAGTGACTCTTTAACGTTTTCCAGCTCTGTGCACTCGGCTTTCTGGTGCACTGTAGGGCTCCAAATTGAAATTCCTCTGGGCAGTTCATGTTTCCTTACATTTCCATGAGGTGAAACCCCCTTGGGATTCCTTCACTGAGTACCATTTCAGATGTCAGGATAATGCTGTCCCAGGTGAGCAGGGGTCTGGAGGAAGGCAGTGCTCCACGAGGTGAGGGCAGCACAGACAAGGCATCCTTGGCTGGTCACGTGTGTGTCTGAGGGACCCATGCGACAAATAACTTTTGGTGCAAGTGCAGGTGTTTCCCTGCCTGGCAGGAATTCCAGAGGGCTGATGACAAGGCTTCTGTAGGGTTTGGTGATGGCCAGGACTTCCCACCACAGCAGCACCCTTGACTACTGAGTGAAGGGACCAGACCTTTAGCTGCCTGCTGGGCACCAGCTGCTGGAAAACACATCAGCCAGCACGTTGCACTCACCTTTTTCTCAATTCATGTGCTCCAGTAGGTCCTAGGGATCATTTTTATTAATCCTTAAATATTAAGACTAAACCAGTGCAGATTTTGATGCATGATGCTACTTCCGAGGAAGTCAGTGGCGAAAATCCAGCTGAGGTCAGTGGGTGCAGGAAGAGCATCTGACACAAGCCAAGATAGTCACAGTCACAACTGGAGCTCTGGCCTTTGGAAGGAGAGAGCAAGCACAATGTGAGCAGATGCTCTGTCCTCCCTAACCTCCCGTTTCCTCTCGCTTGCTCCTACGTGCCAGAGACTCACAGACATCTCTTTCAAAGGCAGGGCTTTGTTTCTTCCTCCACTTTCCGGTGTTGTGCTCTGCTTCTTTCTTTCACATTGTCTTAAAAAAAGAGAAAAATAAAACTTCTTCTATGAGAGTACAGGGAGAAAAAAAAATAAAATTCTCTGGTCTCTCTTCAGCATCTTGGCCAGAAGCAGAGCAAACCCTGTCCTTATGGTGAGCAGCAAAGGGCACAGCATGGCTTCCAGCAAAACCACCACTTGTTTCAGTGTGGGCAGGATTAGGCCAGGGAAAAACCCAGCTGAGTGAAACAGAGGAGAAACTGGCTCTGGCTGACACAACAAGCCAAGATCCAGACCTGCAGGGACAGCCTTAGATCCGAGTCTCGAGGAGGTGCTGCCTCTCTCTGTCACCCTCCCCCAGGGATTCTGCTCATTATTCCAAGTCCAACAATCCCTCTTTCCCTCTCCAGCAGGATCCTTTGTCCATCCTCATTCAGATACCCCCTTAAATGAAACATGGAGTGCGGGTCATTCAGATAAGCACAAACTGTAATTAGGTTGCATTCTGAGTAAATAATATGTGGGTGGGAAAAGGAAGGAAGGAGGGAGGGAGGGAGAGCAAATGAAAGAAAGAGGCAGGGGTTTGGCAGGGTTACAGAACTGCAGGAAGCTTCTTGTGAGTCTCAAGCTAAAAATGTGAGATCCCAGGATCTGAAAGGCAGTGAATGTCTTGGTATGTTCCATGTCCTTCCTCACCAGGCCCCGCTCCCAGTCAGCAACAGACCCACATTTTCCCAGGTTATCCTTTTACAGCTGAATTATTTGCTACTTAACTGATGGGTTTAGCAACACCTGGGAAAAGGGTTTCGTTTACAGGGAAAAATGAGACTTTTCTTGCAAGGTCAAAAACTGCCAAACTTTTTGAATTATTTTGGCTGAAAAATTGCCAGAGAACACAAAATAGTTCACTTTTTTCTTACATTGTTTGTTTGCTTTGTGATGAAATAACAAAAACATTTAAGGAAAGCAGACTCTTTCCTAGAAAATCAATGTTGTTCTCATTTGGTAAATGGAAAAAAAGTGCAGGTTGCACTAGGGATTGTTTTGGGAGCTGATCTGAAACAGAAGTGGGTAAGATCAGCCCTTGGTCAGAGAGGAGGAGTGGCCCCTCCCTCTGCAGGGAGAGCCTCTCTGCAGCCCTGCTTGGGGGGCAAGTGGCTCAAAGGGAGTCCTGACGTGCCTAAAGACATCAGAGGAGGTTGTGGGACAGAAACACTCAAAGGAAAAAGCTGCCTCAAGAGCCTGGTGCTGGTTATGGTCAGTCTGCACGTGTTTCTTGTCAGTAGAACAGCTTTTGTTCTGCTTAAATTCCATACATGAGATTTTGGCTTCCTTTGGAAATCTACAGGTTACCAAGAGTATTGAATTCTCCATTATCAGCTGTGGGGCCCAGATTCCAGTCCTGAGATATTAATGTCTAGTTTCCTCCTGCAGAATTGGCTGCACATGTCAGCTTCCTGCTCTGCCTTCCAAGCTCAGCGCTCGCCGAAATTTTACTTCTCTTGAAACGCTTTCCTTGGTGTAATGAATGGAAAAAGTTTCCCAGTTTCCTACACTCTTCTCTCTGAAGGGATAGACAGTTTTCTTTACAGGAGACATTTATTCTCGGGGTGATTCTGTTCCAAGAGTATTACGTAACATTTGCAGGCTGTGAGAAGGGAACAATCCCAGGAAAGCTGTTGCATATCCACATAGATGTGTACAACATGTATGTATCTATTCCTGTATCTGCACAACCCCAGGGGGATCACAGATCCTTCCCAGCAAGGCCTTCTTGGTTGGTATGGGCACCTCATCTGCCCTATTCCCCTAACTTCTCCCAAGAGTCAAAGAGAAGAGTCCTGATGGAGGTGGTTGGATGTGGACAGTCCTGTTGGCCCATCTGAGTTCAGTGGTGCCTCCTTCCCCAGCATTGTGGCAGCTCTTGGCTGCCCTCAGGTCGTGTCAGGTGATATTTCTCTGGAAGAGAAGTGATGCCATCCATTGACTCCACAACTCCTCTGGCCTCCTATACTGGTGTCCTTTTGACATTGAATGCCACTGGAACAGCCTTGAGCAGCAGAAGTTGGGACTCTGGAGACTCCCATTTCCAAGCGTTCCATGTTTGCCATCTCTTGGAGGAGATTTTTAATGGATCAGTGCTTTTCTGCAACTCATTTTGATTATGAGATGAAGTCATGAATCATGAGATGAAATGATGAAAACATTTGAGAGGGTATAAATTTACTGCTTTACCTTTGGAAGATACTTCTTCCTACCCACAGTGTTAACTGGTTCTCACTTATGATGTGTCGATATTGGGCATTTTTATGTGACTGGAAGGTGGACCCTGGGTTTGTTGAACATGCACGAGCCATGGAAGGGTTAACAAAACCCAAAGCCATCTTGCAGAATTTAGTGTGTTCTTTTGAGAGGGGGAGGGAACCGAGAATTAAATTTGATTTATTTTGCACAGGCAAACTCAAGACAATAGAATTTCCTTTGTTTTCATCTGCAAAACCAATAGACAGACCAAAAAGGAATAGAGGTGAAGGGTTATGGAGCTCATATTTTTCTACTTTCTGTGACTGTCTTTGGTATTTCTTGTTATCTGAAGATATTGCTTTCAGCACAGTGACCTTTGAATAAACAGGATTGTGGTGTCCTAAAAGAAGTGAAATAAAAAAGCACAGACAAATTTGAAAACACTGTGAGATCTGTGACTACTTTTCAGCTAAACTGGATACCGAGTAAACTTCAAATATTAAAATAATAATCCATTAAGATCTAGAGAAGACCCCCATGAGAATCTCTGCTTTAACTACTAATCTGCTTCTGCTTAATTCCATATGGGAAAAGCAGTTTAAATTGTGACCTTCTTGTGTGATTTTTAGAGTAAAAAATAAACCCACAGCATATTTAGCAAATAGAGCCATGCTGGGGGGAAACGGGAAACAGAAAAACTTTTCAGAGTCTCTGTAGTCGTTGGAAAGTTTTTACCCACCTTTTTCTTCTGTAAACACAAATACAGCCTACACTTTACTGCTGACACTTATAATTTAAGCAAGTTCTCATGAAAGCTTGAAGAATTGCCTTTCCCATTTATGGCACGGAGCCTGTGGTTCCTATTCTTCAAATCAGTCAGTCAAAAGAAGGGAAAATATCTATGCATCTGCACATCCCATTATATCCTAACCTCTGGCTGCAGAGATGGCATCTGAGCAGTGAAAAGCTGTAAAAGCCATCGCTGAAATAAGCCTGTTCTGGCTTATGCTGAGCTCTACCTGCCTGCCCTGCTCTGGCTGTTCATTCTTTCCACATGAGCAGCTACGCAAGGATCGCTCCATGCGGATCCCACCGCAGCAAACTTCATTGTCCCCTCTGCCAGCCACGCTTGCACAGCACTCACAAACCTCCAGTGCCACACAAACTTTGGTGTAGTCCATCTACTTCCCCTGGAATATGGCATTTGAGGCTGCTTTCAGGGCTGCTCTCCATAATGTGCTGTGACTAGATACATAACTATTTCCTTATAACATGAACTAAGCAAGCACAAATTTAAGGCAATTTATCCTGAACCCTGGGCCTCAAGCCAGTCTTTTTGTATTATCTCATGGGAAGTTCTGATCTGAAAGTCATCCTGGCGATAGGGAAAGCTTCTCCTGAGGTGGGAATTTGCTTTCTATCAGGCCACAGTGGTACCAAAACCCCTGGCAAAGAGGCAGAGAGCATCTCCTTTGGAGCTCAGACAGCACAGCCCATGACCTCAGTGTGGATTGGGAGCAGGAATTCTGTGCAGAGAGGTTTGGGAGGGAGGGTGAACATTTTTCACTTCATATATCATTGCTCACATCTCGCTGCTGGGATTCCACCAAGTCAGCCAGAGCTAAAATATTGTGGAAAATGAAATTTCCTGGGTTATTGTCTTTGGCAGTTCTAATCACACCGGACAATTGGGCACTGGAACCAACACAAAAGCTCCCCATGTTAATGAGAAAAAGACATATGTTTAGTAGCATGCCCTGGTAACTAAGGGGAAAAAAAGATTTTATCCTTCCAGAACTGGAGCAGATGCTGAATATTTTCAACATCCAGAACAGTCTTTGCATCTGTGTGTAAAGTAACAGGGATCTATGCAATCCTGCACAATAATCAGGAAATGCATCACCTGCACATTTCAAAGGAACATCCTGCCTCAGGTGTGTTTCTTTCCAACAGCCTCATCAAGCAGAGTCTAACACCAACCAAGGCAGAGAAACAATGAAGGGCTGGGGATGGAAAGAAAATCAGCCAGCACAAGTTAGTTACTGTCTCACCTGGAGTGCCCAGGAAGAGCAGGCCCCTGTGTTCCCGTGCTCCGGCTGGGCTGCAGCTCCATCGCTCCTGCAGCAGCTCACACAGCATGTCAGGTGTGAGGACAAGTAGAGGAGACAGAGCTGGAGTCACAATTGCCATGAGACAGCTTTAAACCACCTCAGTTTCCCTGGCTGGTGCCTGCAGATCAGAGCAGGACACTTACTGTGTGACTGAAGGGCTGCTTGGTCTTATCCATGAGGAATTGTGTATCCCCTGTTCCTCAGGGGATCCAAACCCCCTTCAACATTTGGCCACCACTGACTCGTGGCTCTGGAAACAGAGGATGTTCCTGGTGCTGTGGTGGTGCTGTGTGCGGTGTAGGGATGGTGCAGGGATGGTGTAGGGATGGTGTAGGTGTACCTGTGGCTCCTATGCTGAGGAATTCCCCAAAGCAGCTGTAAACCCTGTGATGCAGAGTTTTTCTTTCCAAGCAGGTGCTAAAGGCAACAAACATTCCATTTAAGTGATGAGCTCTTATTCCCACTCCTCCGTTATCCCTGCAGAGTAAGGATGACCTTGGGCCCACCCTGTGCCCGCTGTGCCATGGTCCAGGCTGGCTGCCCAGGCAGGGAAAAACCCCAAGGGATTTCTCGCCACGACTGCGCTGAGTGAACTCGGCCCAGCTTTATTTGCAGCACTCGAGGGCTCTCAGCGCTTTGCGGGATTGCGAGTGAGAATCTCCGTGTGACATTTCTGCACGGTGACTCATGTTTGGACCTGTTTCAAAGCAATAAATCCTCTCCAGAATAAGCCCCCCAACTCAAGCCGAAGACACATTCATCCTGTTACTCATTCTCTTTTCAGAGCACCCATGACCAGTGTGGGCTTCCCAGCAGAATTCAAACCCCCAGGCTCAGATGGATCGGAGTGGGAAGGGAATGGGAGCAGTTGTCTCATGCCCACGTACAGAGAGAGGTTCTCTCACAGGAAGTGCTGGGATCATTCGGATCTGAGCTGAGATGAACAGTGTCATTTCAGGTTGCCCAGTGAAAACAATAATAAAAAAAGCCAAATCAAATCTTTCTGTTGGAAACTACTGACGTGGAGGCTGCATTTTCCATTAATAGAAAGTCGGAAAATTCCAGATATTTGCTTTGAAGCTGCAGCTCCGAGAGGGATGACCAGGTTATTTAATATTTTCACTGCCATCCCATCTCCTCCCGTAATTCTGACTAAAGGAATGTTACACTTTGCTACAGGAGCACTGAGGACACCCCGGCATGGACAGCCTGCACAAACAACCTGCATTACTTTCAAGGTTCAGTGCTGACTTCTTTGTGCTCTTCCAGTCTCCTGACACAGAGCTGGGAGGCCTTGGCCTCTGTTTCTGCTGGTTTTGGTGCTTCTAAACATGAGCTTAAAAACACAGGTGACCAGAAGCAGAGCTGAGTTTCTCCCAGAGCAGTAGCCAGTACACAGAGCTCACTGCACATAAACCTAAAGGTCACAGGCACCACAAGCAGCACTGGGATCTATAAATTCTATCATGCACATGTGGCATTTCTTGATTTGTGGTGCTGCATCAATATCCTATAGGAGACCAGGGCACCCTGTGCTACACACTAATGTCAGACAATCCCTGCCAAAGGGCACCGACAGTCTGAATAGATAATTTCAATGTTACTGAGCGAGAGTGCAGCCCAGAGAGATTTCCTGCTTTCACGGGCTTCTGCTGGAAGTGTTTTGCTGCCACAGAGCACAGAGAGTTGCCTTTCCCCAGCCTTTGGGTTTCCATGGTCAGGCTGATGGCTGGGGCAGTGCCGGTCCTGGCTCTGGGATCCTGGCACTCTGCAGGGCAGGGGAGAGGGAGAGCATCACTTGAACCTGTTTCCAGATGCTCTGGTTTCCTTCCAAACTTCACTCCCATGAAACAAATGGATCAGTGAAAAGGTGGTGGAGGTGTTTTCCACGTCATTCTCCTGTCTGGGCTTGATAAAGGGAGCACAGACTATGGTGCTCAGTGTGGGGCAAAGAACCACCCCAGTGTCTCCTCCTGGGCCCAGCACTGATGTTTGGCTGTGTCCTTTCCTCTGTGAGCTCAGGGTAAGCTTATTCCATGGCCAGTGCAGTGCAGGGGTCACCAGATACTGCTCTGTGGAGACATGGAAAATGCCACCATTGTTGACTGAGCAATAAATGTTGAGCAGGAACTGGCAATGGATGGCCAGGAGAGCTGAAAAAAGTTCTGTGTAAGAAACAGAGTACTGGCTGTACAGAACGTTACCTAGATTAATATTTCAAAATTGCTTTCTCAAACTTTTCTTTTTCTTTGCCCAAATAATTGCAACAATAATGCTAAAGAAAACCTCTTCAAACACAGAATCATTTCTGTTGTCGTAGAATTTTTTGAATGCCAAATACCTGCTGAGTTAATCTTTGGAAGAACAAGAAAAGTTTGTTCTTTGTATATGTAGATTGTTTCAGGGTATTGTTTGATTCTGCTTTTGATAGGGGTCATGTTTCTGGGCTTAGCTGGATAGTTTGTTTGTTCCTATTCATTAAAAGGGACCCTGCAGCTATTTGGGGAGGGAGTGTGGTATTACATTATTATTGCTCCAAAAAGTATGGACAAAAATGTATTGTAAAAATTCCAAGGTTTCTGGTAGGAGTTCTCTTGCTAATAAATACTCTCAGTCTGCTGGAGTGTAGTTAATGTGCTGACATTGTGTTGGGCTAATTAGACAGGTCCTTAAGGTACAGAGTTAAAATGTACAGATAATTCTGGGTGTAACCTGGTGGTAAAGCAGTTTTGTGCAATGGTTAAGGAGAAAAACAACTGTATTGTTATTTTTGCAGCCCATGGTGGTTGGTACCAAATGTAAATACAGCACATACAGAGCAGTGTTTCATCACCTGGAATTTTGTGGTTGGGGATAACAATATCCTGCCAGCACAACACCAGAGAGAGGTGACAAAGCAAGCCCAGCACAACTGGGTCAAATGAATCCTTTCTGTGCTTCAGGTAGAGAAATCTTGGATTTAATGCCATTTGCAATTTTTAATTAAAACCCCATGCCCTCTAATTGTTCATTAATATCTTCCTTCCATCATTCTGACCCACAGGAGTGACTGCACTCAGTCCGAGCCCCACTCGGGTGTGACACTTCCCTCTGGAGTTCTGGCAGTCTGGGGACAAGGACAGTCCTGCCTGCAAAGAGGGAATAGCACTTGGGGCACTTCTTCAAATAGCGCTGCAAAAAGGGTCATATGTTCAAAACTGCAAAGTTTCCTCTAATTCTTTGCTCTTCGAGGTCTTTTTCATATTCAGAAATGTCAAGGTTTTGGTGGTTTTTCTGTTTTGAGTTTTGCCTCTGTCCTCTCGCTGATTTTTGTCCCTAAAAACAAAGGAAGAGTGAGTACAAGGTACTTTGTAGTTCCTTTCTCTTTTCAGCACCACTCTAACCTCTGTCACTTCATAAACGCTGAAGTTAAAGAGCAAAAAAGTGAAAAATGAAAGTGAGAGAATTGAAAGCAAACCCAAAACTTTCCTAAAAGGAAAGTTAAAAAACCCCACCTCTATTTCTGTTTGTTGTCAGTAGAATCCTGTCTTCTCTTCCTTTTCCTCTTGTATCTGCAGTAAAAACAGACCTCACCACAGATTAAAGGCTCAGCCCTGCAGTTTGACACCTTTTAGGCCTTCCAGTGCTTAGATAAGATTTTAATAATGGATATATAGTTAGCATATTAAGAATTATCGTTACCACCCATTATCATAACTCATGTTTCATTAGTGAGCAAAGCTCAACGTTCCTCTAAAAAGTCATTGACAGCATCACATTTGTAACTTCAAAGGACCATACTTGTAATTCCAAGGATTATATTTCCCTTTGACAGTGTGCATGAGCAAATTGCACCAAAGCCATCAGTCTGACCAGTGGGAAAAACCGCTCAGTTTTCCACTGAGTCTGGCTATTTTGACAAATATCTTCCACTTAAAGTATTGAAAAAACAGCTCTTTACTGCCTATGACCAACTGTGAAAATCAGCATCTCCTCATGTTCTGTGAAGGCAATTAGCCACTGACATAACCTTTCTCAGGGCTGTTGCTGCAAGACCAGATGCTCTCCTGAAAGCACAGCTGAAGCAGAAATGCTGCAGAAAGCCCTTGGTGAGATACTGGGACTGGTGCAAGGCACTGATTGTGTCACCTCTGTCCTTAAACATCAACCACGGGAGGCCTCCTGAGCTCCCTTCTGGAGCTGGGCAGGGGGTGCTAAGCAGATGAGAAGAGCAACAAACCCAGCAGAAAATAGAAACAAAACAAACTCTGGTGACAGAAGAGACCTGAAACTGGAGGGTTAGTTATAACCAAGCAAGTTTATATATATAAATATATACACACACACACACATATTTATGTGTCTGTGCGTATATGTATATATCCATTAAAAGACATGAAAAATGCACCTGCCCCTGGCATTGGCCATACCTAAAATGATGTCTTCTCTCCAGAGGCTTCCCTGTCCAGTGCAGAATGAAATCCTCCTTTGCTATTCTGCTGAAAGGAATCAGAGCTGCAATGGATATAAATCTCAAAGGTTAGCAGAATTGTTTCTGAGATCAGCCTGACCTCACAAACCACCTCGGTTTGGCAGTTTTTACCTTCCTGGTTGCTTTTCTGTTGTTTAAGGGAGGGACAGACAGACGAGTCAGAAACCCCCAAAGCTCTGCAGTGCCATGTTTGTGCCCAGGAAGGGGAAATTTCTTGCAATTAAAGACAATGACACCCAGTTCTTTTTTCACAGTCATCCAAACCGGGGGTTATCAACCTTCCCTCCCTCTTTCCAGGAGCTGTGGTTTCCATGTGGTGGAGTCCTGGGGCAGGACTGAGTGGTCTGAAGGGCTTGGGGTGTGAGATCCATCTCTGTCCTGGCCATTTGCTGCTGTTTAACACTCTGCCAAACCAGCTCCCTTCTTCTCAGTGTGGGGATCATTCTATCTGAGAGACAGAACTGCAGGCTATTTTTAGTGTGTTCCACGCTCAGAAACTAAACTTTGATTCATTTGCCTTATTGATGACAAACCCCCCTTCATTTTGTCTACAGCTTAAACACGTGAATTGGTACCTTTTGTCGATTCACAAATTTCCCAGATACCCAAATTCTCCCGTCTACCTTGCTCTGCAATTCACCTCATGCTGTTCCCTGCATGGGATGCAAGGATTTTGATCCATGCCACATGCTGCACATCTTCCCAATGAAGCAAAACCCCTCCCGTGCTGCCTGGTACCCTGCTGACATCCCATTTCTGCTAATTAGGACCCTGACTAGTTAGTACAAACTCTAAATGTGGCAGGATTCCAAGCCGCAAAAAGAAGGGAAAGTGGGGCAAAAAAATAGTTGGGCAGCTAAGGGAATATGTAAATGTATTTAAAATAGATGATTCTGACTGCAGTGAACAGATGATTTTTTTTTTTTTATTCTGACTGGATGGCTTTAATCAAAAATGATAGTTCATACATCTGCTCTTTGAAGATAAGCCTGCAGTTACACAAAACACTTAAAGAAAGAAGCTGTGGTGTGCTGATGAGACCTCAAAAATTCTAACCCATGACTAGGAAGATTATAGTCTGGTTACTTCAGCAAGTTGCTAATTCTGAAATATTAGACTGAATTATTTGTCCTGTCT
Source organism: Margarornis squamiger (assembly GCA_035222235.1). Taxonomy (NCBI): domain Eukaryota; kingdom Metazoa; phylum Chordata; class Aves; order Passeriformes; family Furnariidae; genus Margarornis; species Margarornis squamiger. The sequence continues at coordinate 11,566,069 of JAWWTY010000048.1, forward strand.
GAGGCATGAAAGGGCTGCCTGTAGATTGTGCTGAAGCAATTAAGACGTTTTAGAAATCATTAGTGAACTTTCTTGATTGAACAGGCATTTCCCCTCCAGCCTCCCCCTGACTCTTGTACAGTTTTTTGACCTAGAAAAGCAGCTCTCCATCATCCTGGCATTTATTTTATAACACAGGGTAAAGATTATAAATTAAAGCAAGCCTGCTTCTGGGAGTGTGGGGCTCCCCTGGAAAAGCAAGCTCAAATTTAGGTTGGAATCAGGGGCTCCACCTTCATAAATGTCATAAAATCGAAGGGGTGACTGTCTGACACGATCTTAGGAAGAAGTCATTCAGGAGAGAAGCATCAGAATGTTTAGTCAGAGAGAAGGAACATTCATGTACCTTATGCTGCCTGCAAGTGAGTGTGATGTCTACTCACAGCAGACAGGAGTATTAGTAATTAGTGTTAATAATTGCATGATTGTATTGTTTCATTGTCAGAAGTCTTCCATATTGAGAGGGTTTTGTAAGTAGGAGTGTGAATTGTCATGGCCCACAAAGCTCTCCTTCCTTCTGCCCTTCAGGACAGCCCACACAGCTGAACTGTGCCATTTTTGGGGAGCTCGAGGCTAGGCCAGTCCTGGTGCTGCTGTAAATGACATTTCAACTTCATGCTTTTCTCTTTGGTTTTGTGTATTGCCCTGCACTGATACAAGAGGAGCTACTAATCTAATTTATGTTTTCAGGACACTCTTGCTGCTGGTTTAACACCCATTGGCAGTGAAACCTCCTCATAAGTGACATTCATTCCCCTTGACAACCTCATTTCAAGTCATCAGGAACACTGTGTCAATTGTAGACCTAAAAGAAAAAAAATCAAAATAAAAAGAATGTGCATTCAAGGGGCTTCTGAGGAGCTGAACAGACAGATCTCTTTGCTCCATGTAAAATGAATCATTACATTTGTGCTGCTAACTTGTTTTTCTATTTGTGTCACACGGGGACTCTGAACTGACCTAATATTGAATCTGGTGAATTATAGGCTGGAAGACCACGGTGTTTGTTGGGCACTGACAGAGCATGGAATGATCTGGGCCTTGTGGGGTTTCTCTTCTCCCCTGCTTTGGAGTCTCTTTGTCTCTGGTACCACCTCATTAATCATTCCTGGAATTTCCCTTTCCATAAATACTTAGAAAGGATTTTTAATTATATTTTTTTCTTTCCCAACTGTATTTTAACACTGATAAGAGCAACACCAAACCAAAGCCGTGCAGGTGCTTGTTTGCTTATACCAAGTGGAATCCTGGGCCTGAGATTAATCTCAAAATCAATGTTGCACCTCTATTAAAACCATGAGTTCAGTCTATCCCCCAATTTTGCATATTCTTACATGCTTTTGCCTTCACTTGGCCTGCAGGGAAGGCATTTGCTGAACAGCTTAACTCAACAGAAATGTGCTTAAGCACGTGCTTAATTCGCTGGCTTAAATGGAGCCGGGGTGCTCGGAGCTAATAGAAGGCATTTTAATAATTTAAAATCCACTTTTAAGTTTAATACATTGCACTCACATTTAAAATTGATCTACTCAGAAATAAGAGTATGCGAGTGTGAAAATGAAGACTAGGAAATTGTGAGAGGGCAGCAGTGGAGTCCCCATCCCTGGAGGGATGTAAAAGCTGTGTGGATGTGGCACTTGGGGATGTGGGTCAGCCTTGGCTGTGCTGGGAGAATGTTGGACTTGATCATTTATGGGTCTTTTCCAACCTAAATGATCCTGTGACTCTGATATTTGTGTTGACACAGCACTAACATTGCTCTTCTCAGGCTCACCTCTCTTCTCTATAAAGGCTTTGATCAGCCCTAACTCATTATTAACTGCTTTGATGTTACTCATGCAACTATAGCAATAAAAGAGTTTTTCCTACAAGAGAAATACTGATTACAGAGATGTTCCTATCATACTTTTTATTTAAACACTTGCTTTTGTGCCTCCTTTTTGGGGACGTGGATTTCTGTAGTGGAGCTGCCTCTAAAAGACACTGTGCTGTCAGTGATTTTCCAGTTGCTTGGCCTCAGTTTGTTGTACAGAGTTACACCAGCTGGTGTTTCCTGAAATCTACATTGTCAGGTCACCAGATCATTAATTAAAATTGCACATGGAGCCATTTGTAATTTTCTGATAGATACTCCTGGCCTTGCTCGTGCTCGGGGCCTTCTATGTGACACAGAGTGGGAAGGAGCCTGTCAGGATGTGGCTCTGTCTCCATGGATTTCAGAACATTTTACAAACACAGGAGCTTTTCTTTTTCTCAAGACAACTTACATTTCTTCAGTGAAGCCATAATATATATATATGTGTATTTGCTGTGAAAATACAGTTTTTCCTTTTTTTTGTTAAATTGTGGAAAATAAAACCAATTGCCACTTTCATGACCCTATTTGTTTTTAAATGGGAGTCCCAAGGACAGGTTTTCCTAAAAAACAATGTGGAAAAGCCATTTTCCACACAAAGATGGATGCTTTGCGATGTTTTGTGGTGGGTAATAGTACCCACCTTACAAGTGACAGAGACAAGTAGAATTTACTACTTTAAAATATGAATGTTGACGTTTTAAACAGTGAATTTAGCAGAGCAGGTGCCCCATTTTAAACTTGTGACCTCAGAGGTTCACCTGGGTTTCCAGAGGGCTCCACTGCTGGATGTTATGGAATTCAGTATCTTCCAACCGGTGCAAATCTCACTGTAACCAGTTCTGTCCTTCAGATTCCAGTCCCAGGTTCATTGGAATGTCAGCTGTGAGGTTCATGGTCACTGCCTGAACTTGGATATTTATTAATAATTGAAGCATTTTAAAATCTTGCTCTTTGTGCCCCTGCCTGGCCGTGTGATGTGTCCTGAGGATTTCCCAGTGCCGCATTCCCAGCTTTTCTTTGGGAGGTTTGACCCTCTCTCACGAGGTGGCAGCTGTACAGACTGCAGCACAGCAAATTAATTTGGGTTTGCTTCAATTAGATGCTCCATTCTAATGAGATTCAAGGTAAAATCCTTGGGAGATGCTCAGAACCCTGAACATCTGCCAAAAGCAGCAGATACTGGAGTTCATTAGTGGTTCTCAGAAGGATTTAGCAACTCTCAGGATTTGTGTGGAAAATAATTTCTGTGGAAGAGAAATTTCTGTAAAAGGATCTGTTTCATAAAGAGCTCTGCAAGTCCTTTAAGAACAGACAGCTCAGACTCATTTTTGCCCTCCAATGGAGAGATCCAAGAGCTGCTGCAATCCAAGCTGCTGTCCAAGGGTGTCCATCGTTCACACAGTTCTTCTCTGGGTATGTTTTCACCTCAGGATTTGAAATTGGTACCAATTCAAAGTGCAGGTGGGAACATAAACTGGTATAGTGTTGGAATGGCAAAACAATTCCTTCCTGAGCTTTTTGATTGCTCTTAATTTCCCTATTGCAGCAAGGCAGTTTATGAAAAATTCCCATTAATGAAGGAGGTGGGCAGGCTTGGAAACTTGGAACAAAACAGGGACCTTCTAAAAAGACGTAGCCTAGAGCTGTGATGTCAGAATTGTCTCCAGCCCAGAAATGTCAGTGCACTGAAGCCCTTTTTCCAAGTGCAATAAATCTCCATTTCTCTTGAGTCAAAGCAGAGAGGAACTGCCATATATACGATTTGCCCCATTACATTTTTAGACCATTCCTCAAAGAGGAGGTTTGGAATGATGCATAGCCAAGCCCCTACAAAGTTTTGCAGCAGTTCTGTGTGAATAAATAAACAGTACATAAATAAGTGTGTTATGAAGAGCAACCAAACTGCACTGGATTGCTGTGTCACTGGCTGTTCCACACCCTTCCTTCTCCATGATATCTGTTCTACTGTGCTATTCCAAAGGTTGCTATTAAGCTTTGTGCATACTCCAATATTCATTGCCATGGATTTCTAATTACATTGGGATGAGCTCTGGCAGATATGTCCATATAATAATCAATAACTGTCTTAGCCACCCACCTACCACATGCATGTACACTTAATATTAGAATCTCCCACGGAATTAATGACTCTCTATGAGGCAGGAAAAAAAAGAACAAATAACTGTCTCCTGTAAAATAATCTCTTTCTTGGCGTACGCTGACATTGATTCACCCCAAGAGGAATATTCGTGCTGCAACTTCTGTAAAACACAGAAATTGTTCAGTATTTGCTAGGGCTGAAAATTAACATCAAGTGGCTCTAATTTCAAACAGAATTGCCATGGAAGAGGAAGGGACACTTGGGCCACCACCACTGCATAAAGGGAGTGTGTAGGGATGGCTTTAATGCAGTCCTGTTTTTGAGAGTTAGTGCAGTGGGTGGTCAGAGGCACCCACTCCAAGCACCCACAGCATCTTTCTTTTATGCACTGCTTTCCTGCAGTGAATATTTGTGTTTGCAGAGTCCAAAGAACTGGCAGTGGTGAGAACCCAAATTTTCTGTTGATTTGTTTCCTTTTGGGTGCTGGCAGTGCCTTGCCCAGACACGACACCTCAGAGCACACTGGCCTGCCGTGTCCTGGGGCTGACTGGAGGGGCCGTGTGGTGTCTCCCTGGCAAACAGCCTCCATCACTGCCACAATAATTGCCATTTTAATGGCAGGAGTGTCCAAAATGAATTGTGACGTGCTCTTCTGTCTAGGAGGTAGAAACCACATCATATATTTAGCTAAGGATTCTGTCTGGTGAACTTTCCATGAGATGGTCACTGATTCTTTTGTGAATGTTTAATACACTGATGTCTTTAGAACAAAATTCATCTAAGTCTGGAGGAGACTATTTCTCCTGCTTTGGAAAAATAGGAGGTGGGAGGGGGGGGATGACTGCAGTTTCTCTCTGCCTTGCACGAGGCTTTGGAGTATTTAAATTTCTCTGTACACTGTAGGCAGCCTCGCTGGTCCTGAACATCTCCTTGAAAACACTTACCTTTGCACAGACAGGGCCTTTGTGTTTGTGGACAGGAAACTCAGAGATCCTTCAAAGCACAATCTTTATTCAGGAAAATTTTCAGACATGGCTGGGGCATCACCAATCCTTCCATAAAGCTGCAGTAAATGCTTGTTTCTCTTGTAAGTTACGGAAGAAGTTTTTGCACACTTTAAATATTCCACATTTGTCACCAGGGCCTGAAAATGTTTCAGCACCCAAAGCACTGGTGATCCAAAAATTTCCCTTCAAATCTGGCATTTTGAACGTACTCATAGAAAGAAAATCAAGCACTTCCTTAATTAATACAGTTTTATAAACCAAGGAATATTTTGCTGGGCTTAATTTAGGCATCAAACAAGTTAAAATGTAAAGCTCTTTCACCATGCAAGGAACACTGAAGTGTTTAAAGTATCCAGGTGGATTAAACTGAGAAGGGAGCTGAGAAGAAAACACTGTCTCAGGAACCTTACATTTTTTGTACAATTCAAAGCAAAATGTCATCAGGGATTTCCACCAATGGGTGCACAGAAGATTTGGGAATGCTGCATAGGAATTGTAAAGATATCCAAAATCAATTGGTTTGAGTAACAGATGAACCCACCACCTATACCTGTCCAATGGTCTGTTAGCAGGGTTAGGAAAATCCTGCAGCTGGGATGAGTTTTGGTTGTCTCTTAGACCCAGACCAGGAATTCTTGTTTTATGGAGAGTTGTTGCTGAACTAACCCTAGAGTTTGCCTTCAGATCAGAGCTTTTCTGTCAGGGCAGATTCACATCCAGCATCAGAGCTGGGTCAGCATTTGGGTTTGGTTTTGGAAGCGGGTCAGTGGACTGTACACTCACACTACATATATCTGTGACTGGGGAGGCCACTGGCAGCTGGAATTCTGAGCTGTGCCACCCACCCTCCATCTCACTGAACCTCAGAAGCTGCTCCAGGTCACACACAAAGTGTGTGGCAAAGCCAAGAGCCAAACCAGCCTGACACATGCTTTGAAGAGCCTTCCCTGAGCACAGCCAAGAGCAGGACCCACCAGTGACAACACCAGTTTGTCCTCTGAGCCATTGCTTCTCTGAAGGCTCCCTCGGGAGGGCTGGTCAACTCCTACAGCACCAAACCTTAATGGGTTTGCCAAATGATTTAAGAGCCTTCACAGCTTCCATGCTGAGTGCTGTGGATCCTGAAAACCCGTGGCAGTGGGGCAGTAAATCTCTAGGAAGCATGAGGAGGCAGCGAGGAAAAGAGCATGAAAGGTGAAAAGTGCTGTGACGTGTGCCCGAATTAAAGTTGTAAGAAATCATTTTGGTGGGCAATTGTATAAATCAGTGATAAATAATTGAGTGAAAATGAATGATTTGGGAATACTTTCTAACTGCTAAAGCTCCAAAGCAAGTCCAAGGGAGTTTTTCTTCTTGTGCTCCTGAAGCCATGCTACTGTAATGACTGTTCAACGGAATGCTAAGTCTAATGCAGATTATTATTATAATAAAATCAAATTGATTGTAACACTGGCTCGCCTGGCACTGGAGCAAGCTCTGTTTATCAGAGTTAATTCTTAGCAAGTTCCATTTACCTGACTAGTGTTCAGTCAATAAACCTGCCTCTTGTCAAAGTGTGCATCATGTCAGGGTCCTGCTGGATGCACCTCCAGCCCAGGACTCTGAAATGCTATTCCAGCCCAGGAAAATGGGTGGTTTATCTGCCCCTAGTCAAGAATTGACATGTTTTTCTTTTCCTCAGATGTTAAAATCAAGAAGTTTATCAGCTTCTAGGCAGACCTGTAGTGAAGCTTTTTTACCAGGGGAGAATCTTGAATGCTGTCCAGTGCCTTTAACAAATGCTGAATTGCAGAGAAGCACCTTCCAGCTGGAAGGGAACTTCATTATCTTGGGTTAGTTGCCTCATGCTGCCCAAGAGTTCTGAGTCAAATCTGCAGGGCTGAACTCTCCACTCAGTGCTGCTAAACTGGGCTAAATGACCTAATCTATCACTTCCCTCTGCCTCCCTTGTTACATACACCTACATCCATCAGGAAACTTCAGCTAATCATCCCCATCAGGATGGGAGTGGGAGCTGGACATGGGAATTCTTACTCAGAGTTACATTCCTCTGGAACTCACTTCTCCTGGAACTCTACCTGACCTTTAGTTCCAAAAATGTTTCAGGATAAGTTATTGCCTCAGTCCTGCTTCCCCCCCTTCCTGCATAGCAGAAGGTGAAACAAAGAGTTAGAGGAAACCTGGGTTCATTTGGCTTCATATCCATTGCAGCAAAAGAAGTCATGAGAATTCTGGTTTGCATTCTACTGTGATTAAGCTGGATAAAATTTTAGCTTGTGTTTAGCACTCTCCAGAGATCTTTGGGTCTGCAATTTCTATTAATCCAGATCTGCTTGCCTGCCCCTCTGCTTGTTGAATATTATCTACTTCTTCTGCCATCTCTTCCTACTTAGTACGCTGAATGAGAGCACTAATTAGACTCTGGTGCCAATTTACTGATGCACCATCTTTTGTTCACCCCAAGAGAGAGGGATTAACAAAACGCGACAGCTCTTCGTCTGAGTTCCTGGCATATGATATTTGTTGTAATTCTGTCATGAATGATATCTGCATAACATGCAATTATAGCCTTCTTTCCATATTGAAATCTACAGAGTATTCTTTCATTTCCCTTGAAGGACAATCATACCCTGTGCAAATATCTTCATGGTTTTATGCCCACAGGAAGTTTCTAGACACTTTATTTTATTTTTTTTAATGGTGGGTGGGAGAGAAACATTGACTTTTAAAGCCCTGTATAGTTTTTCTTCCTCTACAGAAACACATTGTCATTCCAGCTATGGCTATAGAGAAATTTGTTATGGTGAGATAAGCTGCACATGCAGTGCACTGTAACAAAATTCAGAGTAATGAGGTAAGGGAGTATGTTTACAGTGTTAACAGGGGCCCACCACAGAATACAGGGTGACATGGGAACCTGAGGTGATTGTGAATAACCCATTTTATCTTTCTGCGTAACATTTATCGGCAGCACAGAGCGAATGAGTTCTGAAGGCGTGGAAGCAGTTCTGGTATAAAGCAATGCAAAAGCAAAGCTGAATTTTAAGTGTTGTGAAACTCTGTGCATGATCTGGTGGGGACAAGAGGAGAATGCTGTGAAATAGAGCACACGCTCTGTTCTCGCACTGCAGTAACCCTGGAGACCTGGCCAAAGGCAGGGATGTTGTAACTCTGACTGTTCTGGCAAACACCAAAAAGAGCATCTCAGGCCCAGCAGGATCTGCTGCAAGACATGGCAGTGATAAAAGAGGTGTGACCAGACTGGCTATCACAGAGGTCTTGGCAATGACAAGTGATTCTCAAGGCCAACTGCAGGTCACTGATTTCCATCAGGAGTAGCTCATTACGTGCTAAATCGGCCAATGGGTATTTTATTCTTGGGTTATATTTGGCTCTGTATAGACCAGACCAAGGCAGATGACCCTGCCTTGTTTATCATTATGGAGCTCCAGTGGATGGCTTTTAAAAAACTCTTCGCTGCCTTCTGAAGTTCACTCCTATAAAACAAATCCTCTGCTCTCAGTGACTTCACGTTCGTGTAATCTGAGCCCCGACAGAAGCGAAGTTCAGCCATTCAGTGTTTTGCAGAAAGGCACCAAAGCAAATCTGCCTTCCTGTTTGAGGGATGTTGTTGTGAAGCTGCTTTTTGGTACTCACTGACTCCCATCCCAGCACTCCGGGGACTGCCCCGGGTACCCAGGGCAGGGCACAGACAAAGGGGAAAGTAAAGGGCTGGCAGGTACAGCCAGCAGGGACATTCCTGCTCCAAGGGGTTGGTTTGGTTTAACCCTGAGCAAAGTCAATTAATCAAAACACACCCAAAAAAAGAGAATCCAAGAGCAGGAACAGCAGGGATTAATACATTCTCCTAGCAGTTGAAGGGAATCATAACAGAACCAGAGGTTTCTAGGATCTTGCTATGGAATTTTTGTCTTTGAGTCGGCAGCACTGGAAGGTTTGTGTTCCCCACGCAGTGATAAATTCTCTTCTACAAACTGGACTGAGAAGGAGGAGGGAGGGAACGGGGTGGAATCAATTACAAACCATATCAGACATTTAAGTTTAAACACAAGACCTTGCAAAGGCTTGCATGAAATCTTACTAGCAATATAAACAGGCCTGGTGCCAAACTAAGCACCAGAAGTATTCAATAATAAAATACAGCTGTCTCCATTGGCACCTACCCATGAAAGTTTGTCATTTTTACTGTTAGAAATGCTGACAAAGAGAAATCTGAAAAATGAAAACATTTTTTCAGAAGAGGGAGGTTTTCATGAACTGCAACCTAAATATTCATTTAGCATTGGAACATTCCATAAAAATAATTTATAACATAATTTCTTCTTAGAAACGCATTTTGACAGAGTTCTTTTCAAAGACTTTGGTGGAGCTTGGCAGTGCTAGTAGCTCTGCTTTCAAATCCATAACTCTTAATTATTAAAAGACTCTCCATACACTTCTCTTGGATTCTGGTGAGGCACATCAAAGCAGGGGCCCCTCTTTGCTTTGGCTCAGCACACACCCTGTCAGCTGAGGAGGAAAGGAGCCTAACCCGGCCCTGTGGGCAGAGCTGGCTGACCCTGGGACACACAAACAGTCCCAGGAAACGTGCAGGGTTGGGAAGGAGCTCTGGGAGGGAGGCTGGGCCCAACCAGACCCTGCCTGGAGGCGGCTGTAGCCCCTGGGACTCGTCCCATGAGCCCCGAGCCGTGCTCCCCAAAGAGCTGGGCTGTGAGATCCAGCCCATCTGAGGCACAGAATCATGGAATCATCAGGGTTGGAAGAGACCTTTAAGATCATCCAGTCCAACTCTCAACCAAGCCCTGCCACTGTAGCCCCTAAACCACTGACCCACATCAGATCCAGGTGCCTCAAGCACCCTCCAGGCATGGGGACTCCACCACCTCCCTGGGCAGCCCCTTCCAGTGCCTGACCACCCCAAGAGTGAAAACGTTTTTTCAAATATCTAATAAATTTTCTGAGCTATATATATATATATATATGTGTGTGTGTGTATATACATGTGTGTATATATAATAGCTAATAAATTTTTTTCTAGGTATGGCACTATAGGGCTGTGCCTTAGCACCTTCCAAGACACCTTCAGAGGTTTCTACTTGGTGTTTAATCAAAGTAAGAGCATTATTTGCCAGTTAAAGAAAGATTTAGCCATTGGATTATATACCTTTTTAGAATTATCTTACGGTATAGAAGGGGAGAGTCGCTCTTTCCCTGCTCTTTCCCTTTCTCCATGGACTTTTGGTCCTTATGAATCCAAGTTTCTTCTTTCCAGTGGTGAAGCTGCACTTTCTGCTCTCCCAGATGTGTTCCCTAGTTTTGGTCACGTCTGATTTTGGATTCCTGCCACTGATCATGGTTGGCTGGAGGATGATCAGGCAGTAACTGCATTACTAAAGATAAATTAAAAAAATCCACAGTAATTTTATTCTTACTTAAATTTTCTTCTCTCCCTTTACCCCTTTCTGCCCTCGCTACATCCCTCTTGGTCCACTGGAAGTTTCTTTTCCTTCAGAAGTAGCTGATAAAACTCAGCTCTTCTGGTGGCTGAGAACCATCCTCCACCGAGGTGAACTACTGCAAACTTGGGATCCAAAATTAGCCAATGTGTTCACAAAGAGTGTTCCCTCTTCCCATGATGTCTTCCATTCATCCTGTAAGGTCTTCCACAAACCTTCTGCCCTGTTTGCACTTCTAGTGTCCCTAAGGAGTCAGAAGGAAACTTAATGGTCCCTCCTCAGAATTCTGTAGACTTCCATGTGACTAAATTTGTTTATTTTAAGGGAATTAAAACAACAACAAAATAATAAAAATAGGTTTTCTGAACTTGCAGTGACAATGAAGTGAAGTATTTGCTTGCTCTTCGGATGACCTGCTCTCTGTAGTGTACATTCATTTTCTTTGTACCAAGACTGAGGTCTTTAAACTCAGAGACTATTAAGTGTGTAGAATTCCAGACTAGTGCATAGGGAAAAACCCAGTAAAATGCTCCTCTTGTTAAAATTACAGTTACTGTACTGTTCTGCTTAAAATACTGCAGTCATAAAACTCAGATTGAAAATTATATGATCAGTCTCAAAGCAACTGCTGTCAACAGCTCTCCTTGTCAGTCCTGTGCAGTTTAAGCACTGATTAAATTCTACAAAGATGGTCAAAAATGACATTTCAACATTGTAGAGCTGGCTGGGCTCTGGGAGTGCCTTGAGCTTGCAGGTTATGCACAGGCCAGCAATTATTAATGTTTAACTGAATGACATTGAAAGTAATGAGAAGACACTGTAACTTTAAAGGAGTAATTTCTTTAAAGGCTGAGTGACTGTTATCAATTTTTTTTAAAATTCCATATTTATTCCAGCTCAGTCCTTAACTGCAGCCATGCCATGTAATAATAATGGAAGTGCTCAGACAGCAATTTACCACTGTGCTTGAGGCCCTGTCAAAGCACGTGGAGCGATGCCATAATCAAATTCATAATGTCTTATCTTCTTCAGATAAAGTAATCATCAAAGGGGTACTGGCATGAACAGAGAGAAAATCCAGGGCTCAGACATGCTCTAATGTAGTGAGCTGTGACACAAATTGGGCTGTCCCTGGTTTGCCTTTCTTCTCTCTCTCTGTTTCCCATTGCTCTGCCAAAGAAACGCTTTTGCCTTTGTTTCGGAGCATCTTCTGAGACAAAGGATGTTTATAAAGGAAAAAAACTGGAAGGGGTTAAAATTTCACAGTGAGATGTTGGTGTTGTGTGTCCCCCCCCCCCCCCTTTTTCTTTTAGCACAGTTATTGGCTGGCAGTAAAGAGAGCAAATCCACAGATTTGAGATTTTCAGTTAAATCAATAAAATATTGTTTAAAAAAATGGAGTTAAGTGCATTATGTGTCCATTACTCCATTATGGTTTGCCCTCAATCATGGAAGTGAGACCAAGGTTCCCAAAAGGCAAATCACATTTGTATTTAACCTAAACCAGCTTTCCCAGAGCAGGGGACTATTTAAGGTCTCTTCTCTCCTTGCTAATTAAGCACGTGCCTATCACTGAGTGTGTTAGTAATATTGCTGAAGTCAATGGAATGGTATGGGGTTAAAGGCAGCTGCTTAGGTATAAAATATCCATAAGGAAAACAGGAAAGGAAGCCACTGTTCAAGGGCAACAATATTTAAATATAAATATTTCCAGTCATACAATAAAATACACAGGAAAGGAGAAGAAAAAATTATGAATTTTTGGGTTTAGAGGCATCGGATTTGAAAGGTACTGAAGTCATTAAAAGGATGTTTGTCTTTGTGGGATTTTGTTTTTCTTTTCAACTTCTTTCCCTGACATTTGGCCCAGGTCACCTCGAGCATCTCTTGGAGTTGTTTCTGGTTTCAGCATCTGCTCAGGTCCTGATGCTGAACACTGCAGTGATGTGTGTGAGGCCCAGGCTCTGCATCCCTTCCATCCTCTGTGGCTGTTTGTGGACTGCAGGGCAATTCAAGGCAGTTTTCCAGGGAGCTGAGCAATTCCAGCTGCCCTGGAGTGCAGCAAGAAGGGCACAGCAGTGCCAGGCTGTGTCCTCGTCAGGGTGGTAATTTTATATCATTAGGAAATATCTGTTTTCCTCTAATATACAGAAACAATTCAACCATGCAGTGTTTACATTCCCAAGGACTTCTGCACCTGTAATAAGGAAAGTACATACGAACCAAGGATTTTCAGCCTTCCCTTCAAACACTGCTCTGTTTGATTTTAGCTAGTCACTCACATTTTTATTAGCTAAAATGAATAATCATCCTTCAAAAGTTGCAAAAAAAGTTGGATCATTAAGGGGCCCAAGTGCAGATTTTAAAAAATGTTATCTTCAATCTATTTTAAGATATGTAGAGCCCACAAGTGTACTATTCTGATGGGGGAAAAACACACCAAAAATCAGTATGAAAATGTACTGCGACACTACAGAATACTAATCACTCCTACACAGAGAGAGCCTTCATTTTATCTGCTTTTGCAGAAGGTTTTTATAAAGTCAGATTTTAGAACAACTAAAACCCAGTACAAATGAAGGAGACAAAGCTTTGCACTTGAACAAAGAAATGTTTCCTCAAAAAATAACAATGACGATCTGGTTTGTGCTTTTATAGCTGTGCATATTGTAGATGATGGATAGATGGTTACACAAGGAGAATATATAGTGGGCTGGTTATGTTCTCCATTAAAAAAATCCCAGGCAACTAAGCCTCAGTGCAAACTCATGTGGTGTGAGGGCTGGCAGACTTGGTTGAGGGTGGGTTTTCGCCTCACTCCTGCTCTGAGTGGTGGCCAAACATCACTTGTCGTTCACCAAAGGGAGAACAATCCCTCCTGGCTTCTGGCTGTAAAAGTTCAGGAAGCAGCTCCTCCCTTTCTCCTGACCTTGGACGTACCAAGTCTTGCCTTCCAAAGAAACAGTCTCTGAAACCTGAATAGTCCGTTTGACCTGACCTGAATACAAGTCCTCGAGCAGAGAATCCTTCCAGGGCCTGGGGTTTTTGGAGCAATTTGTCATTTTGTGCTCTGACTTTACAGCACCCAAGCTCTGGTCCACCCTCAGATTCCTTGGCATGGCCAAGGGCCAGAGTTGTTTGAGTGCTGGTCAGTGGAGAACATGCTCTGGTTTCCTGCTGAGGGCAATTGTCAGTGGCCGCTGCCTGAGTTTAGGAGAGAAGCACTAAAATAAACTCCAAAAAAGCCTGTCCTGATTTATTTTGATGAATTTAATCATTTGTCCCTGTATCACATCAATATTTTAACTGAAGGATTTTCTTATCAATAGCTCCTTTGATACTGCGGATGAGAAAACCATCAAAAGGCTTTAGAGGGATTTCTTACCTTGTTGTTGCATCGTTCATGATGATGATAGAATTTGGGCTCCAGATAAATAAATCTCGATGACAGTGGTGGGGTGGCTGTTTCACAGGAGGAGCTGTGACCAGCCTGTCTGTGACTGAGCCAGTCCTGTCTGTAGCAGGAGAACCACAGCTTTGCTGTGTGGAACCAGCATTCTGCTCCACTGGCAGCCCCTGCCTGCCTTCCTCTGCTCCATCCTGACTGCTCTTGTCTTCACTGCGTCCTCAGGGTGTGTTTTTGGGGCACAGTTCACTACACCTTTTCCTTCCTTTTGCTTTAGCCAGTAACACCCATCAGATGGAAAGAAATAACTTATCTGCACTTAAATCTGAAATGCTGTGTTCTTACATCCCAAGCACTGACTTCACATATTCTGTGACACCAGCTGCTAAATTCAAAGGGCAGAGTCCTTTTTGAAAGTCCTGATGCTTTCGGTCCATCAAGTAAATGGCACTGAGGTAGAAGAGTCCATGTCACTAATTCCCATCTTTATGCATATGCACAACAAACTGGTTTCTTCCAATTGTGATGTTTAGGGAATTTAAAGAGTTACATCAGAGAACTATGGTGGAACAACAAGTGCCCTACACATATTTGTCTAAGGATTGTTTTCCTTGCACATGTTGCTAAAAACATGGTCCACAGAGCACTGAAAGTGAGAGATTCATGCTTGGCTTTGGAAAATTCTGTCTCAGCCCCACGAGGCAGAGCCGACCTCACTGCGCCGTGTTTACCAGCAGGACCTAAATAACCAGAATAAATCATTGTCAGTGACAGCAACAGGAAATTAATCCAACAACCTTGAGAGCATCATTATAATCTTTCACACATTTTCTATCTTTTCAATGTCTAAGTGAAAGTCTTATTTCTGTGTCCGAGTCCTTGGGGCTATGGAAAGCAAAACTATCAAAGACACCTACACATCTTCGCCTTGAGCAACAAATGAAGGCAGACACAACAGAAGAGAAAGCAGATGGCCTTGCAAGTGCCCTGGAGAAGATCCTCCAGGTCACGCTTGGTAGGTGGTGAAGAGAATCCATTCTGCAGTGTCTCTTGTAGACATTGTCTTCCTCGTGCTCGTCTCCACAGGTGCTGGGTGATACCTTTGGAGTGTGAGTCCTAATGTTACAACTGCTGGGTTTGTACAGGAACATGAATGCTTCGTGTTAGACATCAGCAAGGCAGGAATTCTCTGTCTGATCTGGATCCCTGCATTGCCAGAGCAGAGCAACAGAACGCTCTGACCTATTTGAGATGCCTACCATAAAACAATGTTGCATCACACGAGCTTCTTACACTGATATGAGGGGAAGTTGTGGTGACTCGCTCAGACAGGGATTTCAACACTGTCGCTGTCCCAGACGAGGTGAGACGAGGCCTGCCCACAGCTCTGTGGGTATTGCCTTAATGAATCACAACCACAGAGAGCTCTCCAGTATTTTTAGAGATGGGAGAAATCTGATGGGTTTGGTTTCCTGGCAATACTTGAATGGGAAATGAATGAAATTAAATTCTGTGGTAATTTTGAATTATTTTTTTTTCCAAATTTTCACTGATGTGAAATTTTTTAAGCTTTCATTTCTTTGGAGAGTGTCATTTTGATGTTCTACTTTGAGCTTTGAGAAAAGTGCATTTTAAACCAATATTTAAAAGATTTGAAACAAAAGCTGACCTCAAACAGAAAAGGGAAGGGTTTCATGTAAAGATTTGTAATGATCCTTTTCAAACTCTTAAGCATTATTTAAAATGAAACAGCCTTTTAAAATTAGTGTGTCATTCCTGTTGGATTCTTCCTCTTCACAGAAAAGAAGGTTGGACATGAAAAGTATTCCCACTTTGAGTATCTTGTTTCTGGATAGGTTGGTGCGTGGGAGAAAGGTGCAAGTAATCGGTGTCGGGAACAGATGTTCCTTACAGATGTTGGTCCTGACCAATGTTTGTGTTATCCTATAACTACTTCTCTGTTACGCTGCACAGGCTCTTAACCCCTTGACTTCTTGAGTCAGAGTATGCCGCAAGGTAATTATATAATATGTCACAGTGTTAATGCAGCTCCTGGATTTTGCTTTCCTCCCCCTCCCCCCCCACCTCTTCTTTTTCCTGAGGCTCAGAACTCCTAATGAAATCAGACGGAGACATAAGTAGGTTTCTGACACCGTGTCCCCAAACTCCCTTTCTGCTCAGGCCCAAAGATTTGTTACTTCTCTCTTTCTCCAAACAACTTCCAGAGGAGGCACCAAGCCAAATATTTAGAAACAATTTTTATTTAACTGGCATTCCTTGGAAAAATAAAACTTAACTCTCTTGAGATTCCCCATTAATTAAAATGAATCTCTGTTAGCTCTAATCAGTCAAGTTGCAGTTTAAAAGTGCTCCCTCTGCTCTCCTGCTGCAGCAGAGCCCAAATCCTGAGCCCCTTGTGCTGCTTCCCTTGGCCAAGATACACCCAAAGAACTCCATCAAATCACTGAAGAATTTTCCAGCTGTCATGTCTCCTCTTCTCCTTCAGTAAAGAGGCAGCCAAAGGGACATCAAACTCCTGGTCCAACATTAAACATGTAGAACACTCTCCTTCATAGGGCTGGGCAAGTGGGACAACTTGTACATGAAAGCAAGACAACTCGGGCTGGCTGATGTCCAGAATTGGTCTCTGGGGAGGACTTTAGGGGTGGTAACTAACCAGGAGTACCCACAGCCTGGCAGTGTTTAATGGAATGTTGGCAGGCGTGCTGTATAGCACTAATAAATTAGTAATGATAATTAATTAATAATAGTCCGCATTCCTGTGAAACATTCCTTGCTGCAATTTACTTCTCATGCTGCTAAACATGGACATGAGGAACAGTTTATCTTTTAGTGATCTACCTTCGTGTAGGCTGCTCTTGGATCCTCCTCCCAGCTCATTCTCTCTACACTGCAGCCAGATTTCCTCCCGCCCCTGGTCTGTGGTTCTCTTATGGAACTCCTCTGTGTTCTCTCCCAGCATCCATAGAGGGCAATGTCTCCATGATCCCACCAGCAGCTTTGGGCAGTTCATAACACACCCTGATACAGAACAAATCACACACAATGCCTGTGAAATATTTCACTGGTCTCGAACTCACTGGAGCTGCAGAACCTCCACCTTCAGCCATGGAACAGTGCATGGTCCCAGCTCATCTACTAATTGATCTAATCCATCTCCAGACCTCCAGCTCGTCACGTTGTTCAGTTGATGTTATTTCAGGAAAAATATTTAGGCTCCTTTCCTAAGTTTTAATAAAGGTTCATAAATAAAAAACCACGGCTGTCCCCCGGCCAAGACCAAGTCCCAGATATATGTGGGAACTGAACCCTCTGCTGGTGATGATCTTCAGCAGAGATTTTAGCCCATTGCAAGTACAAAACAAGCCCAAACAACAGCTGAAGAAGCTGAAGTCACATGTTTTATCTCATGCTTGTGGTGGGCTGAAAGGTGCACCTAAAATTCTATCCTGATTCACAATGATTTATTAAGATGCAAGAACCCATTTGTGAACCTGACCATAAGATGTATGAACACCCAAGAAATCTATTAAGCATCAATGTGATGTTTAGAAATTCAGGCAAAACTTCTCTTTCTCTTATGAATAATCAACCAGAGGAAAACTGTTGTGAGTTCAAACAAAAGTGATCTTTTCAGGGAAACACTAAAGTTCCATTGGATCAATGAGAAATATTTCATTTGACCAGAACTGAAATATTTCAGGTTGTTTTTCAGCTATTTAGCTTGTCTTAAAGAAGGTTGGTTTTTTAAACATTACCTGAACTTTTACATGAAAAATACCAATTTGAAAAAAAACCCACACTTTCAACTGGGAAAATGTCAAAATGAAACTTTCTGGCATTTTTGAAACAAACATTTTAGTGCAAAAATGTCAACATGAAATGTTTTGACGTTTTGAAGAATGTCTCCCTTTTTTCAATCTGAAACTTTACCAAATTTAAATTGAATTTACTGTTTGTCTAGAAAACAAGAATTGCTTGCGTTGGTAGTTTTCCCTGGATAAGCAGCTGATCTTCCTGCCAGGTTAGCATTGAAATAACAGCCAAGAAATTGTAGAAACAGGTATTTTAAAGCAGTTTTTGCCTTTTCTGCAGCTCAGATTTGGCCTTTTTAGTATCTATCTATCTATCTATCTATCTATCTATCTATCTATCTATCTATCTCTGTGTCTTCACTTTTGCACTCTACAATGTCCAACTTCCAACTTTACAAGTTCTGTGGTCCACAAAGAAGTGAGAGAGAGAAATTATTACTGTTTAACAAGTGAGCAGTTCCCCGTCACATTAAAATTATATTTTTATTTGAAGACCTGGCTAGTGGCAGATTTATGGAAGTTCATTACGGAACAAAATGGTTTATCCGTTAAACCATCATTCTGAATGAGTTTTAGAGGTTGTTAAAGCTGAATTCTTAAATTAAAACAACCCCTTCTGGCCCAAACTCAGAGCGTTCCAAAATAAGATCTCAAGCTGCAGTGAAGTGGAGTCATGGAGTAGCTGGTGCTTGCACGGCATTTCTGGGAGGTTATGGATGCTCTATGCCAACCATATTAATTACACATAATTATACAAAAATTAAAACTTGTGGTTTACTGAAAAATGTGTTGCTGTGGCTGAGAAGTTTCAGCTGTGCAGCAGCTCCAGTTCCTGTGCAAGAGCTACTTTTTGTGACAGAGGGAATTTCGCATTCCCTTGATTTCACAACTCCTTCAGCCCAAGCTCAGGATGAGGCTGTTCCAACAAGAACCACTGAGCCCACCTCTGACCAAGGCCCACAGTGTTGTGTGGATGCCAAAGTGCTGAGCTCCAGGTGCCTTCCCCCTTGGTGGGATCCACAGCCCCCAGCGAGGAGCTGGGAATGGCTCATGGCACAGGCTGGGATGGAGCTGCTGAAGCAGCGCCTGCTCAGGGCAGGGTCAACCTGGTCCTGCTCCAGCACTGGGGTCTCTGTCCTCTTTCCATGGGGGATTCCATCTGGAGCACTGTTTTAAAGATAAGGACTCCAGTTCCCTCTTTCCCCCTTGTAATAAAGCAGGACTTGTGCCATCCTGTTCAGGCAAGGAGGGTCAGGGAATGGCTCCTCCTCTGCAGCTGCCCAGTGAGGGTGATCCTCACCTCATGGAGGGGGTGGTGTCCAGAGAAGTGGGTTTGGGTCCCTCCGAGCACAGGACGAAATTGGATCCACATCCTGGCCAAGCCAACCACTGATCAAGGGGACTCGGCCTTTCCCTTTAGCAGAAAGCACTGGCTGCCACTGGCAGGGCATACTGAGAGAAACCTACTGGATTTCAGGGGAAGAGTGTAAAGGATGGCTCATTTTGGGATCCCAGACTGTCTGGATGTGTGACAGGGGCCTTGTCTCTCAGCCTGCCAGACACTGATGGAGACATCCAACAGGAACATGGAGACACTGGGGAAGTTCTTGTCTTTTTGCCCTTGAAGTCCTTTGGCTGGAAGGCAGTCAAGAGGGTTTTGCTGAGCAGAGTCTGGGCAATGTGTTCTACTCCAGTGTCCCTTCTGTTTCCTCTTCTGCATTTGGGATGTAAAACCTTGGAGCACAGTGAGGAGACACCTGGAAGCACACTCTGATTTGGCTGAGGGGCTGTTGGGAAAGTGTTAATTCCCTGCTGGGGGCAGGGGAGGATGCAGGGACACAGCTGCCTGTCATGAGGAAGGAATTAATGCCTTCCCAGGGGAGCACTGTAAGAGTTTGAGAGGAGAGGTTTCTGCTCCTGGTGGTACCTGGCTGAAAGACTCTGGAGAGGCACTAAGGCAAGTGGAGTGGGCTGAGCAGCCCTCTTTTCATTTCCTCTGTGTTTTAGTTTAGAGAAGCCTTTTGGCGTTCAGGAAGAGGCTGGGGAGGCTTAATATTGGCACTTCCATTTCACAATGAACATGATGTTACATCTCAGCTCTGGCTTCTTGCCCTCTCCTGAGTTAAGTATCTGTGGGCTCCTTCTTTGACTTCTAGGGGATTTCTTAATCCTCCTGGCTCTAGTTTAAGTAATGCTGTGCTTTCATGTTTCTTATTAGCTAATGTGAGGAAATTGAGTAATGTGAGGTTATTAAAAATTACCCAGCATTTAGATGAATGGGGAAAACCGTGTGCCCACTGCAGTAAGTCCTGTCCATCACCTGGGCTGTGCTGGGCCCTGCCAGGCAGGGTCCAGCCCCCTGTGTTGCCAGGTGTGAATTACCCACCTAAATGCAGTGAGACAGCAGAGCTGCTCCATGCTGAGTCCTAAATTGACACCAAAACGGAAACTTCCATCCAGCCTGGAAATCTAAGGAAATTGAGCAGACTAACCAGTAGCACAAAAAGTTCTGAAACCACAATAGCTATTAAATAAAGCCATTTTTTTTTTTCTGCAGACATTAAGTCAGTGTTTAAAAATACAAACATCCAGATAATTAGAGGAACTTCAGATCTGTCTTCATAGTGTTTCAGCAGGATGACATTGTCAGCTATTCTGTTTTGTATCGATTTCCACAAAGCTCAGTTATTCCCAGCCTTCCATTTCAAATGCAGCACCTTGTTTTCCTGTATCTTGAAGCAAAGAAATTAGATAAAAACTATTGATTAGCAAGGCACAGAGGGGAGGGATGTCTGTAACCTTCCTTTGTCTTGCAGCTCTGCAGCTGAGGCAGCAGTAATAGGATTCTGTGCGAGTGCGACTGTGATGAGGTCACACTGCTGAGGAGGGAATGGAAACACTGCAGTCAGCGAGATCTCTTGCTTCTCTGATAGTTTTTGATATTGTTTGTCAGATTGCGATTTGAAGGTTATTTCTCTGGAGGCTGGAGCTGCCTCGCCGCTCCTGCGCACTTGGCTGGGCTCTCAGGAGTCGTGAGTTCAGATAAACACCTCCCGCTCTTGCCGAGTTTCTGCCTCTTATTGGGAGCCAAAATAAGGAGCAGGAAAAGTTTCTCTAGAAATTTTCCATCATGGTGACGTTAGAGCAGTCTTTTGTTGGAAATAAGTTGGATTTGTTTGGTCTCTCCACCTCTCCGTCCTGCCTTGTTTTTCAGGAGGGTGCTGCAACCCTCGTCAGCTCAAAACAGGTTCAATAAACGCTTTCAAGGCACATGAGCCGTGAAGGGTTGTGCTGATTTAGTACACGGTGGTGTAGCACTTATCGGGATCATTACTCAAGAAAGAAATGAGGAATTTCCTCATTTCATTTGCTTTGAGAAAGAGGCATTTTGTGACTCACCTTGAGCAACTGCAGAATGTACAGGAAGCCCAGAAAAATGACTGATGCTTTCTCACCTTCAGTGGGCTCTACCCCTGTTGTTCTTACATTGCGTCCCAGCAGTGAGGCAGCTCCTTGAGGTGACAAAGAGAAAACTGAGGGTCATAGAATCGTGGAATGGTTTGGGTTGGAAGGGACCTTAAAGACCTTTAGTTCTGGCTGACCTGGGCAAGGCCAGTGATTTGTTTCCTGGGAGAGGGTCAAATACAGGATAAACACAGATTACCTGGCCCTCAGGACTCTACTTTTGGTGCACAAGGCAGCTGCATTCCTCGCTTCCCACAGGGGAAGAAACCACATGGGGCATGCAATGTCTTCCACTAATCAGGCCTTAGGGGGTTTCCTTCCCTCTGGAAAGCTCCCTTGCCCTAGTTCTCCTCCCGTAACAAGACACTGGGAGATTGGTATGGAGATAGCTGGCTAAGAAAACCCTCCAAATAAACTCCTGGAATTGCATGGCAGTAACAGGATGCCTTTAGCAGGCAGCTGCCTTGTCTGGCTGTGCAAAAACAAGTATGTCAGGTCAAGCTGCATATTTTGAGGTTTGATGTCCCACCCTCTCAAATAAGTGATGTGGGAAGAAGTGTTCTGGGAAAACTCCTTCCCCAGGCTTATTACTGTGGGGTTTTTCTGTGGGAAGCGCTGAGACTTTCCCATCCCCTCCTTTGCCCCATGTGATGCTCTGTGATCATAACATGTGGAGCTATCTCATGCTTCCAAGAACTCCTCCAGTGCTGAACAAGCACACTCAGGGTGTTTTTCTTTAGTCTTTGTTCTGGTCTGTGTGATCCCGAGGACATCATTCTTTGCCCCCTTTGTTTCTCCATCCATATGAAGAGGGTGAGATTTCCTTTCTCGAGGGCTGTTGTGAAAACTTTGTGTTTCTTTTTCAAGTCCCCTACCAGCTGTTGGGTGCTGTGGGAGAGCAGAGCATCTTGCTGTAATTGATTTATTTATAAGGGAAAGTTGATGCTACTCTGGAGATCCTTTTTTCCCCCCCTCTCTCTCTGAGTAATCTGCTGGAAAGACTGTTCTCATTTGCTGTTGTGTTGTTTGTGTCCTCCTCATCCCATTTCTGGCTGTGTTTAAAGTACTGATGGATCAGCCCCACAGGTTAAAGTAAGAATTGTGGGAATAGTGCCACTGATGGCTGGGCAATTGGAATCATCTCCTGCCTGATCAATTGGCTGCTTCTGGATGGGTGGAATCGGGTCCTGCTGGTCCAGGACTGCAGTGGTTACTGTCTCATTGGCATTCAGCATCACCTCTGTGCTCCCAGAGAGCCATTCCGAGTGGAGACTCAGGGAAAGGGATTAGAGGAAAGCAGTGAGTGGGGAAAAGGCTCGAAATCGCATTATTCTTTAGAAAATGGGCAACTGCAGAGTACTAAACACAAACAGCACATTCTTTAAACCTCTAGAGGGGCGAAGCTTGGATGAGAGATCTTTTTTTATGCTGTTTTGTTTCAATGGATACGTGTTTTTCCTTTAGTTCCCACTTATCTTTTCATTTGACAGATTTTTGTCGTCCACCCCCACCCAAAATACATTGCTGAGTGTGGCTTACTCAAAAGGGTTGTGACTTTGTAGTCAGAGCAGCATTTCTGGAAAGAAATGAAGCCCCAGCCCAGAGCAGTGAGTAAGGTCAGAGTGGCATCTTTACCATATCCAGAGAGAACCTGGCAAAAAAAGAAATCACTGTATTTAATCTCTTAAATATTCTTAAATATTCAGGGTTGGTCATCTGTCTCTGAGCAAGATCTGAAGGACTCAGCCAGGTGCAAAGATAATTGTTTCCTTATTTCAGGCAGCATCTGCTGAGCCCTGTGAGAGGTGCCAGGCTCAGGGGGCAGCCTGCAGGTCCCACCTCTGGTGGCACCGAGTCCTCCTGGCACTCTGTGTGTGACCACAGGGCAGACAGCCCTGCAGAGAGACAGGTGCCTCAGGAGGGGACAGGAGCAGGAGAAGTTTGGTTATCACAGGTTAGAAAGGCTGCAGTCTGGATTTTCCATCTTTTACTCCAACCCCAATTCACCCTTCCTTCGTATGAAATGCTTCTGTTTCCCCATATTTTCATCTCTTTTATTTTACAAGGCTGTTTGTCAGCAGAATTGCTGCCAATTCTCCACATCTACCACTAGTGAAGAGCCCTGTCCACCATTAGTTCAGTGGTCTGTGCTCTGTAACTCCACACATGGGGTTGGTGCCCCTAAATCTTCTGTCCTGACATTGTGTCCTTTCAGCAGGTGGGTTTGGAGGGAACTGTTGTCTGAAAACCAAGGAGTGGCAGGAATAGCTGGCATTGCACAGCATGGAGAACACAACCTGCAGCATTCTCAGCCCAGCCCTGGTCCTGAGCCACGGTCATGCTGTCATAAATGAGACATAATAATAATAAATAATAATAATGTCCCTCTGGCTGAAGGGGTTTGTGTACAGTGTAGCCAGAGGAGCCAGGTCATGTGTGGTTGGGTTCTCTTACAGATTTGGAAATGTGCTACTTGTTCTTTGTAGCTCTGCTGCTAAACAGACATTTTCAATTCTAACTACTTGCTTTCCTTTGTTACCCCAAACTGCCAAAATTAGAGGCATCTGACATAGAAAGGAAGTCAGTTTTGTTTAATTTATCTCAGATTTATTTTGTGACATTTCCTGGATACATTTACCCATCACATTATTAAACAAGAGTTTGTTTTCTGGAAGCCAGAGCTTCAGCTTTGCCTATATTTCAGTAAGACAGGAATTTAAATACTGTCAACATGCTGAGAAATTAGAAAGTCTTTCAGGTGTGTTTTGCAGGAGAAAGTTCAGAGCTCCACTATCTCTCCTAATAGCTGGCCTGGGGCTTTTTCAGATGTATAATCTGATTTTTCCACTCATTTGAAATGTAAACAGAAGACAGAGAAATCCATCTGCAAATAATATTTGTTTTTGGCAATTTGTTTCTTTAATTATGATGATAAATTTCCACTATTTGGCAGCAGCACAAAGAAATATGCTCTTGCATGTCTTTGTTCCTTCAGGAAGAGTGGAAAAAGTGGGTCTTGTTCAGAAAGCAATTCCCCCATCCAGTCACATAATTGTTGTCACTCGCCCCAGCAAGGGATGAGAAACCCCTTTTTTTACCTCTCCCATGGGAAGTAGGTTTGGCTCTGACTCAAAAAATGTTTAATTTTTTTTATTTTGGACAAACTTTGACTGACTTGGGACAAAACTCAAGTGATGAGGTTGCACAAAGTTTTCCTCTGCCTTTATCTCTCTAAAATGCTCAGTTGCAATGAGGAACAAACACGCTTACCCATTAATTGCCCAAACAAAGGTACAGAGGGTCAGATGTGCTTTGGAGAGATGATGACTCAAAGACCAGTTTGGCACCTCGAATCCATCTCTGAAGCAATGGATCATCCAAAAGTTGTTGCCAGGTTATTCTGTTATTTTCCTGGGGCCTGGATTTAGGAAATGAATTAATTTAAATCTCTGCTTTGGAGCAGCACACACAAGCTTGTTGTTACTTCCTCCTTTCCATTACAAATTAAATATATATATACTTGTATTTATAAATCTATTTATTTAAATTATGTACTCTGTGTTATGTTTTGGGGCAGGTACTTTACGCTTTGGAGGGAAGAAAAAGTATTTTCAGGACACAACTTTTAGACTCTATAGATCTTTATATACGTTGAACATTGGTAGTCATTGGACTGTGATCTGAGAGGGAAAAGACCTGGAGTTTCCTGTCTACTTCATTTCTTCATTTCTGCCTGCCCATGGTACTGACTCCTGCACTGTGTGTGCCAAAACACCGTTGATAAAACGTTGCTTTATCATGTTTTTAGCAGGCAAGGAGGAACTCTGAGCACAGTAAACACATAGTATGTAAAATGTTTTATAGTCCTTAGACTTCTGATTGAAAAAAGCTTTCATATTCAGGATATCTGAATGGGCCTTGGTTCTGGATGAGGAAGAGGGAGCAGAACTGGATGAACTGGGTGTATTCTATTCTTTATTCAAAAGCTTTATCCCTTTTCTGCGCTTGGATTTCCCACGACTGAGTTTTCTTAGTTTTTCCTCAGCTGGCTTGTTTGGTTCATGCAAATGCACTGGAACCACTGGTGTGGTCAGGAGCCCTTCACATCTGCCTGGTTTATGGCATTTAGCTCTCAATTTTAGCCATATCAGTTTTTTTGGTTTGGCTTCTTGCCTTTTTTTATTATTCTGTGCCTGCTTAATTGTAGCTTTTATGAAGAAATGGAGAAAGAGTCATAAAGACAATAAGACAAATCATTCCCAAAGCAAGTATAATGAGGGAAATGAGGAGAAGAGTCGGAGAAATATTTACATGATTTGAATTTTCTCTCAACATTCCTAAAAATAGAAAAAAAATGAAATAAAATAGTCAGATGACTTGTTAGTGAAAGGAATAAAAAGAATTGCAAACATGAGAACAAATGTTCATTTTTATTCCAAGAAGTAGTTCTTGGCAGTATTTGGGATGCTCTAATAGAGAAGATGAACTGTAGATTTTATCCCACTTGAGCATAAATCAGTGCAACAGACTAAACAATATCTATTGTACCGTGCACTGACTTCTTCTGTTTTGTACAACCCTTCAATTAAGTCTGTAAACTCAGTGTGTAAACTGTGAGGAGCTTTAATCACCTTCTGCTCAGCCAGTGCTCCCGCAGGTCACTGCCCTGCTCCTGCAGCAGAGCTGCTGCCCGGGGGGGCCTTCCAGTAGCACTCAAAAATAGCAGCAATTACCTAATTACAGCGTGGTCATGCCAAAGGTCACGGCAGTGGCCACCAGTGCTGCTGAATGGGAAGGCAGTGGCGTGAATGAAATCATAATGAGGGCAGCATGAGGTAGGTGTTATGTTAAACATCCAGTGGGGAAAAAATGACCAGCCTTGCCCAGGTGGAGCGAAACGTTCCGTGGAAAACTCAACCTGCCACAATCCCGCTTTGAGGAGACAGGAATAAGCCCTCCATGGTTTGACCCTGTCGAGAAGTTAAGCCAGCTGTGACTTTTATTCAGCAAGTAGGAAAGCTGGGTATGAAACACTCCAGGTCTCCACTGTGCTCGTTCTGAGGTGCTCTGGGGCTGGCACAGCGTGGCTGTGTCTGACACCCACCCACCGGGCTTCTCCTCCCTAAGCACAGACTCTGCGTGTTCCCTCCTGTGAGCTCACCAGCTACTGAGGAACAAGAATCCAACAGGAGCAGCAGCACGGTGGGGATGCTCCCAGTTTCAGGCAAACAATAAATCAGGTTTCCACTCATCAGCATGCCTGGAAGGGGTTGATATTCTGTGCGTGTGTCACGGACGTGTGAAAAATTTGCTGCTGGTCAATTAGCAGAAAACCCAGCAACATTGATACTGTTCAGATTGCAGGGGTTTCCATCAACACCAAATAGGTGATTCTTCATTGTTACTGTATATGCAGTGCTAAGGTGGCATTTTATGTCTGCTATTGATTTCCCCCTTCAAAATTGGTGCTGCAGCCAGACCTTCCCTTTGGAAATGTTGGTGTCCCCCAGGGAGCTCCGGAGCTCATGTGGTTGTTTCTGTCTCTGTATGCTCTCATGTTTCTGTTCCAAAATGCCAGTGCTACAGAACTGCCAGAAACCTGGCACAGAGATGTGTTTTCAGGACAGCAGAACAACAGATCTGTTTTTGTGTGGGTCAAAGAGATGGCATTTGATCAGGAGTTTTAAACAGGAGAAGTAAAAGGGATGAAACTGTCGCTGTTAGAACACCTTACATCCCCTACTGCACAGAATTTAATTCACTTGCCTGGATTATTCCAGCCGTGTGATATCAAATACAGAATGTCTTTCAGATTAGCTCTCCAAGTATTTTCTGTTCAAAACACCCTCCCGAGGGAGTATCCCCATGGAATGTGCTGTTCTCTGTGGAGAAGGGAGAGACCCTGGAGTTGCCTTTGCCAGAGCTCAGTGGGTTTCATGGGAAGTGTTGCCTGACAGTGGAAGATGGACCAGAGACATTTCTGGTGCCAAACCTGCCCTTTTCTTATGGATAACATGGAACTCACTTTGCTCGAGCTTGTTGAGAAGGAAAAGAACTGGAATAACCCATTTGTTTTAGAAATCCATCTCCCATTTCTAGATTTCTTCAGTGCATGGGTCTTTTAAACTCCACTCTTTCAGTCTTCTGTTGTAAAATAAGAAGTAAATGGAAATCACAATAAAAAAAATGAAAAATGCCTATTTGCAGTGAAATAATTTTGGGTTTGTTTCCTTGAGTTTCTTTTGATTTGATTGTGAGGCACCAGGACAGGAGAACTGTAACAGGAACTGCTCTGATGTCTGGTAACTTCTGTTTAGTTCTGCGTTCCCAGAGCTCCCATCTCTGGGGATACAAGTGAGAGTGAAACATTTGGCTCCTTTGGGGCACAGGTGAGGGGATCCTCTGCTAGAGCAGACCACAATCTTGTATCTGTCTCTCTGCCACTTGCCCTTGAAAGGCACGAGGTAATGGGAATTCAAGTTTGAGTTCCAGGTCATGTGTCTGCTAATTTCTAAGCATGAAGATCATTTTTAAGTGTCACTTCTGGAAGACTGGATCCAGAAGCAGAGTTCCCAGGTCAGGGGGATGTTGCTTTGGCTCCCTCCATTCCTGTGTAGGTGGCTGTTCAGCCTCATTGGCAGTGACACATCCCAGGGCTGGACAGGTGGCCTGTGATGGACACCTGAGCCTCTTAAATATCTCCCAAAAGCTCCTTTGGCAAGGAGCAATTCTGCTGTCTCAGACCAAACTTGTAAGGAATCTGGAAAGGAACAGGCTCTGCTGGCTGTTATTTCTGCTCCCTCCTCTGCTGTGTCCTCCCTGGATTAATTTTTTAATTGGAATGTTTGACTGCTTCTCATCTTGCTGATGCAAAATCTCTCAATATCCAGCAGCAGAAAAGTCCACAATGCTTTCAATAATCTTTGGATCAGGCCATCAGCTTCCCTTAAGCTCTGGGTTTGGTTCTTCACAGTTCAAAGGATTTGTAGTCTCTGCTTGAAGTCCTTCTGCAGCTTTTCTGAGTTTTTTTAGCTCTTTAGATACGAAAGGTCTCGGCTCTTCACCTGAGTGTGAGCTGTATCCACTGCTAACCAAAAACACAGACATTGAGTGTAGGAAGGAAGGAAAAAAGCACATTGTATTATAATGTTTAACTTGTGAAACAAGAGGAAATGTCTTCAACCTGTGATCCATTTGGGTTGCATAAGCTATGAATGAGGCATTGTTAGGTGAATATTAAATATACATGTATATATTAAATATTTAACTTGAACTTTGTTCAGCTTTCCTTTCTTGTAATTCCTTTTCAGTGTTCATAGAAAACAAACCTGATTTTTATACTGCTTGCCAGGAGTGACCTCAAATTTTCTGTTTGTGTTAAAAATATCAATTACCTGCACACAAGAGTCATGCTGAACTTTGTCACTCACTGCACTGGAGGAATACTTTTTGGAATTTGCCCACAACACTTGTTGCCGTGAAAACACCCCCTATTGCTTGAAATACACTGTGAGTGCATTTACCGTTCCATGCATATATAACTCTGGAAGTTCCTCATCCCTAAATCTTTTCAGGGTAAAGCTAAAGCCTGCAACTGTTCCGGCTGAGATGATAAAAGAACTCCAGAGAAATGACC
Source organism: Margarornis squamiger (assembly GCA_035222235.1). Classification (NCBI taxonomy): domain Eukaryota; kingdom Metazoa; phylum Chordata; class Aves; order Passeriformes; family Furnariidae; genus Margarornis; species Margarornis squamiger. The sequence continues at coordinate 11,594,894 of JAWWTY010000048.1, forward strand.
TTGTGAAGCACAGCAGTGAACACACCCTGAGGTGCCCCTGGTTTGCTGCAGAGCGGGGGTACATTTAAACCTTGGTTTGGAGTGTACCTGCAGTGTGTCCCCCACAGCTGCTCCTTGGGCAGGACTGGGCGAGGCTCCCGTGGCTCTGCTCTTACAGGGAATGCATTTTCCAGGGTTTGGAGTTAATCACTGTTTTTCGAGCTGAAGTCAGTTCCTTTCTCACACTATTTCAGGCTGTGTGTGGTATACCTTTGTGCCACTGTTCTCCTCAAGAAATTCTGGTGTTTTCTGTCTGTGTGAAAACCAGTACAAATTAGACCAAGCTCTTTATCTTCAGAAATAAGTGTTGGTTATCTCCGCAATGACTAAATCCTGAAATGCAGCAGGTTGGTATTTCTGCTGGCCTACTGGCCCTCCTTTTATTGCTGCTGGTCAATGCAAGAGGGTTGGGACGTTCCTGCTGTGGTTGATGTTCAAACAGAGAACAAAAGGTCCCTGCCCCAATGGCTGGAAGTTTAGATATTTGTATTGATTGGATAAATATTGGGCATTTGTCTTTTCTCGCCAGAAAGTGATACATTAGGGCAACTGTTTCCTGGCCAGATAAACAGTGAATTGTGAGGATAGAAAGGAGTCAAGTATGGAGAGAGTCTTGTGGTAATGGGAGTAGTGGGGGGAAGCAAGTGTGACCATGCGATGTTCTTCCTCTTTGCCCCTTTAGTTTGATTTTGACCTGATACTTTATTAATCAGACTTTGACCAGAACTACCACTTGTGTGTTTTCCAGCATTTCCTCCTTCCTTGTGTGCCTCTGGGGTGGTTTCACATCTGTGTCTCAGGAGGGCAGGACTTCCAGACCATCCTTTCTCCTCACTTGCCTTACCCAAAGCCTGTCTCGTGCCCTGAGAAACCCTTGAGGGAAGTGCCTTAGATAATGGGCCACATCTCCCACTGCACTGCTCCGTACCTGCCTGCTGATCTCTCAGGCATTTCAATCTTTATTTATTATTTGGAAGGTGCTGAAATTTCCCTTTAAATTCAAATTAATAAAATGCAACATTGTGATTTTTGAAGCTGTATGGGGAAAAGTTGTTTTTTATCTCCACTATAAAGTGAAAACATTGCTTACAATTTTTATTTTTCGATCCTTCTTTACACGTGCTTGTCTTTGCTAGGCTTAGTTACACAGTAGGGTAATTTCATTTTGAAAATGTAAAGCTTCTTAGATGGAGAAAACACACTCAGGGAAAATAAGATGTTAGTCTCATCTGAAGGGAGGACAAAACTAGTTATGAAATTGTTACAATTAAAAAAAAATATCTTTGACGGCTTTTCCTCTCCATTCAGTGACAACAGCTCCGATAAAATGTATCTAATTAACACCCAGCAGACAATAATTATCTTGTATAATTACAATGAGCCTGTTTGTTGCTTAATTGACAGCTCGGGCAGTGTTTGGGATGTTTGGGTGACCCTGCAGCCGAAGTGCCCCTCTCCCGAGGGCTGTTCCCATTGCATCCCACAGGGTGACACGTCCTGCTCTGTCACTGCCGCAGTGTCACTGCCAGCGTTGTCCCTCTGCTCCCTGTCCCTGTGGCAGCACCAGCAGCTCCTCCAGGTGCTGCCCAGAGCCGGAGATGTTCCCTCTCAGGGACTGAACCACCACTGTGCCTGTTGGGTTCACGTGGAGTTGGTGCACGCTCTGCAACAATCCCATGATGTGCTTTGCTATTAAAAGGTACCCGAGAGTTCAATAACCAAATGTCTGTGCTGCTACAACAGATGCCTTTGGTTTGGTGCATCCTGGATACTCAGGGAGGGGTTTAATTTTCCCACAGAATAGAATTTCTTTGCTGTCCTGTGAATAATGAGGTCCTGTGTGTTGGTACCTGGCTGCCAGAATCATTTCTATAGTAATGCTCTACGATGCTTTACCTACAGCCTGCCCATTCTCTTAAGGGATGTCTGGGATAAAACTGCAAGTTAATTTTCAGAATAGATTTTGCCCTTTGCTAGAGAGAGGCAGATCTAGTCAGGTGGGCATTGTGGGGGAAAAGTGGAAGCATGAAAGACAATCAGGTGGCTCAGATGTTCAGGGATGACTGAGGGGAGGTCATTGGTTTCAGGCTCAATCTGTCGAAGTCACTTAATCTATGACTTTAATTTTTTTCCCCCCCTGACAAAGTGGGGTTCAGAATGACTTTTTCCTGATCCCTTTTCCATGTGTTTTACTGGGGTTAAACCACTGCTGCCTTGCTGGGGATATTTTACTGCCCTACATCTTTAATATTTAGGACATTAGTGCCTTCCAAATAAAGGACACTTTTGTAAGTCTATTTCTCCTGCAAAGGAGTGGGAAAAGAAGTCCTTGTAAGGGCTGGACTTGTGTGGATGTTCGGCCTGGATTTACAACAGTGGGGTGTTTTCTAATGTTTGCAAACAGAGAATCTTTAAAGAGCTGAGGAGCAGATCACTCCTCCTGGCACAGTGGCCCTTAATTAAAATCTTTGTCCCAATTTCTTCGTTTGATATGTAGCTGTGTTCCTTAGAGCAGCCCTTTTCCATCTGAAAGGAAGGAAGGAGCTACTACCTCCTGATTTACGTCTTCTCTGTAAGGTCCTTTTCGGTCTTCAATTTTTTTCCCTTCCTGATGAGGAATCAACCATTTCCAGTAGTCAAAGCAAGCTGAGTCTACATCCAGTTCCAATTTCTTCATCCTTTTGTTTCCTGGTGAGTGTTCTGCCTGCTCCCAGGCTCCTGCAGTGGTTTTACTGTCACAATAATCAGGTGCCACCCCTGTATGCCCAAACAATGTGAGGGCTGCAGTGGAATTGTGGGGTAACTGATGAGCAGAGCTGTGGTTCCCCATGTTGCCTCAATATCCTTGTCCTTGAGGATTAGGAACGAAGGGGAATCTCCACTGTGACAATCCTACTTGGCACACGGCACCAAGTCATGGTGTGAGTCAGATTTATGGGAAGGGTTACTTCTCTGCAACAACTTTGAAATTAATTGAGTGAGAAACAAAGAGGAAACATCCTCAAATAAGATTTTTGTCTGATATTTCTGGATTTGGGGGATTCCATTAGACAGGGAAATAGCCTGGGAATGGCTTTTCTTATAACATCATCTTGTCCTTTTCACTTCAGGGCAGTATTAGAAAGTGCAGTGGTGCATAAGGCTTAGTAATAACTATTATTATTTGTTAAGCATTGTCTTACACAGCGCTGAGAACATTGGCTTTCTGTCCTACATGGATCATTACTTTGGGAATGCAAAATTTTTCAAACAGTAAGTGTCCTTGGTGATTAGAGAGATTATCACCAAGTGCTGCATTTTTATTTGGGGTTTTCTTGTTGGTTTTTTTTTCCTAAATGAAGGGACTGAGCTTCAAATTAATCCAGTTATCTGTAGTAGAATTCTGGTTTGAGGGTGAGATAAAATATGTCAAACCACTTTACCTGGTTTTCTCTTGCCATAAATGGATTGAAAGGAGATGTAGAAAAATCCTCTACAGGAACTCTCACACTTTTAGTTCCCAGGCTCTGTCAGTGGGGCCAAATCCAACCCAGGTTCTCACATGCTGGGATAGATCCTTTCCATCCTTTAGGGTGATTTCTGTATTTGACAGCCAAGGCAAAGGACAGCTGGACTTTCAGCTTCATGAGTGGAGATGTTCCATCTAAACCCAGCAAGGAAGAGTTTGAGTTGGCAGGAGCTGAGGGTTCCGTTATTATTTTTTCTCCTTCCTGAGGAGGATTTTGTAGAAGCAAATCTCTGTTCAAGTTAAATCAAAGCAGATTTGTGTATCTATTACTGGTACATAAAATAATAAATGGAATAAAGTTTGGAGATGTATCCAATAGATTCTTAGCAAGAAACATTCTGAAGAGACCTTATAGTATTATCTGACTTTTAAAGTAAACTGGAATGTATTTAAATGCCATAGGCACAAATTATATGCTTTTTGCCTTCAAATTCATAGGGTAGCTATTGATAGAATTAATAAAGAATAATTTTTCAGCAAAAGTGAACATATGGCTTGTTATTACTGACTCCAAGCCACAATCAGAACATTATCTAAATAACTCCAGCTAGCAGCAGTATGTTCTCAGGCATCTCGAACATTAGAGCACGACTCCTCCGATGCTTTGGGACTCTCCACGGTCTGTTCTCGATCTTTGAGCTGTGCTGTCTCTCTTCTGACTTCTAACACCATTCCAAATCTTCATGCTGAGGGTTTTATAAAGGTGCTGTAGAAGTTTTAAGTGGGCTTGAGGTGACATTGCAAACCTTTAGCTTGGGAACATTTTTCAGAAACTGAAAAACTAATTAGAATCAGTCTAATTGCACAAGTGTTTTTCTTTCTTTGCCGTTTCTTGTGGTGTTTGCTCTCCTGCCACTTAATTGCTCGGATTCTTTTCCAGTGTAATTTTCCAGACCTTAACTCATGTTCCTTCAAATCTTCATGAGTTGAGTAAATAGATGCAGTGGGATGAGCTGAGAAAATGTAAAACTTGCAGAATTTTTCCTGGTCATAGGGGGGGAAAAATTGCAGCTTTTCTGCCTAAGTTTTTTGCTGATTCCAGACAGACAACTGCCAGCCAGCTCTGGCTAAAGACATTTAAAAATGGTTGAAGAGACAGGCAGAATAGTTTATTCTGGGCTGCATCTCCCAGGTTGCCATGTACCTCTGCAGAAGGAGCTGGAACCACATTCACTGGGCAGGAGACTCGGAGCACTGGGAATTTAAATGTCTTGCTCATCTAATTTGGCAGTGAGCCATTTTATTGCTCTCTGTTTGATTGATGTATCTATTTAAATGCTTTAAGAACTGGGACTCTTTCTCAGCAGGGGCTTGCACAGTGCGTTGCAGGAGGGATCCTGACCTTGTTTGGGGCCTTCTGTGTTACGGAGAATGAAGTAATAATAGAATAGAATCATTATATGGAATCATAGAATGGGTTGGGTTGGGAGGCACATTAAAGTTCCACCCCCTGCCATGGGCAGGGGCACCTTCCACTGTCCCAGGTTGCTCCAACCTGGCCTTGGACACTTCCAGGGCTGGGGCAGCCACAGCTTCTCTAGGCACCCTGTGCCAGGGCCTGCCCACCCTCCCAGGGAAGGATTTCTTCCTAATGTCTAATCTAAACCTACTCTCTGTCAGTTTACAGCCCTTCCCTTGTCCTGTCACTCCAGGCCCTTGGAAAGAGTCTGAACAAAAAATAAGAGACTGTCTTTCTAAGAGAAAAGCCAAAAAAAGAAGATGCAAGCCCCCTGAAAAGCCGGAACTAAATAACCCCTGGGCTCCACACTGTGGATCACAGCATCACAGCTCTCTGCTGAACCCCCCTCTGCAGAGATTTCTGGCTCCTTGCTGCAATTTGAAGCTCTCTTGCTATTTAAATTATCCTTGGGAGACAGCCTTGTGTCTTTACTTGGCTGCCTTTGCTTTTTTTCCTATTTCTTTTTTTTTCTTGATGAGTCATTCTACCAGCTTATACCCTCTCATCAGATAGACCAGACAATGAAGTCACCAGGGTTGCCTGAGAGCAAAATTGGCCCCCTTATCCACAACCACCATGCCTTGTCACTGATAATACACTGCTCAAGGGCTGGCCCTCAAAGTGGGATGGAAAATCACCAGGGACAAGAAACCTTCTGCCCAAACAAAAATATTTGTTGAAGTTTTTTGGTGTGTGTTTTAAATTTGGTGAAATACTTCCAGCTGAAAACAGGAAATCACACACAAATAAAACTGGTGTTATACTTTGGCAATGTGGGAGGGAGAGTAAATTATCTGATAGTGCCCCTTTACTTGTGTGCACCAGCCTTCTGAAATTAGAAATGGCAGGAAACCTTTATTAGTGTTCTAGTATAATCTAGAAGACTTTGTATCAGAATGTGTGTGAGGAAAGAAGGATACTTGACAAAAATCATCCTTTATTAGCTCAGTACAGAAGCAAAGTTAAACAGTCATTGCTAGAGGAACACAGTGGAGAGATGCTTGCCCAGAGAACTTGATTGTAGAAACAAGACAGAGAAGGAAAACAAAACAAGGATGAGGGAAGTGACTTTTCCAAAAGTCTATCTGCATGAATACAGGACAGAAGAAAAGCAGTTTATTTCCCATTCTAAGTCTTGCAAAACCATAGTCTCCATAGAGACCTCTCTTCCTTCCTTTCAGTATTTTTAACAAGCCCAGCTAGCCCATTCCGAGGGTTGTGCCCATCAGTGGGCTTTGGAGAGACTAAAGTGGCTGAGTTTCCTCATCTGCCAAGGCTGATGGTTCTTTTGATTCAAAACTGGAGCTCTGTCATTAATTCTTGTTCTGCATCAGTCTGTACTGAGCACAGCTGAGCCCCAGCGCTCCTGGGCCCTCTCTTAGCTTGGTATAAAAGGATGCTTTCTCCTTGCCCCGGATCTCCAGGCCAGCAAACCCCAGTGCTCTGCTAAAGGTGGCTGAGATGTGCTGGCAGAGAGGAGAATCAGAGCTCAGAGAGGCTGCTCTTGATGTCCTGCCTGCAGAGCCCACAGACTGCCCCCAGTGCTGCCCCAGTGGCACTTCCATCCTTTCTGGGAAGGGAGAGCCTTATGTTTGCCAGCTCCCCTGGGAGCAGAGTCCAGGAGGTGACTGCTCTCAGCTGTATGTTAAAATAATCCTGCACTGTTTCCCCAGCCTCCTTCTTTCTCACCAACTGTCTGGCTTGACTGTTTTGCTGTGATTCTTGCTTATGGTTTGTCACACTGAGGGACGATTCGCTCTGTGTGTGGTTTTTTTTCCTTTTTCTCTCCCTTTCCTCCCTCCCCCCCCTCATTTCCCAGTGTGGCATTTAGAATGGAGCCTGAAAATATTGAACAAACTGCTGATGTCCCCAAGATTCAAATGTGTGAAAAAGACTCGTAAATGAGTCTAGCACACTCAGAAACATTCTTAACATCTGTTCAAGCAGGAGTACCAGTTCCCTTGCTCAGAAAGCACAATTTGTCCTCCCTGTTATTTAAAACTTCAGATTTCTTTGGATTTGAATGGTATCAAAGTGGGGATAAGGAAAATAAATGCTCTGATTGTGGTTATTCCATTTATAATGGGAGGTGTGGTGGGGATGGTGCAGAATTATACAATTTTAACTGCAGAGTGTCCTCAGTTTCTTTTATATTGAAAGTCTTCTTATATAGAACTATGGAAAGGGCCATATAGTTGCAAAGCCTGTGGATTGTGTCCTCTGGACTTCTAGATATGGATTTACTGGAAAATAGCGAGTGTTTTCCTCTTAAAATTTACTACTTCCATAGAATGAAGCAAAGGCACCTTAAAGATTGATAAAAAGTCATTTTAGACTTTATTTATTTTCATGTATACTCCTGATGAGGCAAAAAATCTCTCTAACTCGCTCAAGTTTCATCTGGCAGTAAATACTTCAGGCTTCTGTCCCCAAAATGTAGTTGCAAAACTCTCAACACTTCTGCAATTTAGTGTGAGAAAGGCTATAAATAGGCAGCCAGACAGAAGCACAGCAGGGAGAGCCCAGGGGTCTGAGCTTCCAGCCTCCTTCTGCAACCACAGTAAAGAACTGCAGACATAAACACGACAATTGCAAAGGAAAAAAGCAACTGGTAACTCTGAGAACGAAGGAAAAGAAGTAAAATAAGTGAATAAACAGGCTGAGTGGCCTCTGCAGTTTGCTGAGGATGCTGCAGTGACCTTTGCTCACTCCAGTGGGGCTCGGGAGCTCTGGAGAGGGTTTTGAGCAGTTTTGAGGCAGGTGGATGAGAAATCTGTGCAATATTGTGAGTGTTCCAAGGAATGGAACATCTTTAATCACAATTAATCCATTAGCATCCCCCATTTAAGTGATGTTTCTTGCTACAAATGTCTGGTGATGGTAACAACAGTGGCTCTGTAGCTGTTATTCCCTTTTAAAATCCATACCCCTGCTTGGAGTTCCTTTTCACAGAGAAGTTTTGTAAGTCACGAGCCTTATTGCTGGTGTGGTACAGAAAGATGAAATACTTTTCCTCTGCGAGGTTAATGTGCTGCAAGTCTCCCCATGATTAGGAACAAAAATATACCAGCAGGTGGGATATAACCAGGACAGAGAGAGTTCTGTGAAATTCAACTTAAAACAGGCGATGGCATTTCAGCTTAGAGGCCTCCTGCAGCAGCGATCTATAATTCCAAGGAGAAGCCCCTGGAATATACCTGTTGTTTTAAGAACAATGAGATTTTTCTGACTCTGATAACAGTTTTCCAGCTGCACGTTGTTCCTAAAAGCCTGACAAGTGTCCTTTCCTGAGAAAAAGGGATTTTGAAAGCAACCTCCAACACCAGCACAAGGACAGCAGTTAAACCTGATTGCACTTGGTAGTGTTTAACCCTTCAGGGAAGCTTGGGATTTAACACATCCCAGTAGAAGCCTGGGTGGTTTGGGTTGGGTACATGAACGAGACTTTCATGGCTTTACCTCTTCCTTTTGGATTGAGTAGGATTTAATTCTGCTTTAAACCACTTTTGCAGTTGGCCAGGGTGTTACTGTGAGCCGAAAGTTTGTCTGCGAGTCACATTTATTTTCTGGAGTTACTATTTTTGTGTCCTAGTGGGGAAACACCCCTCCTTAGCCCAAACCAGAGCCCAACAGCCCCCATTTTTTGTGTCTAGCTACAAGTAGGCCAAGCTTCTAATCTTCCCACCACGTTCTGGCTCTGCTGTCTGAGTGATCCTTTAGGCTGCAGGCACAGCTACATTTAGCTCCTGACCCCACTGTGCTCAGAGTCTTGGTTTATTAATACACCTATTCTTCTCTCTCCTCCTGGCCTTATTGATTTCCCTTTACTGTGAAATACTGAGGTTATTTTCAAACCTGTGTTACACCAAAACGCTTAACTTTTCCCAGTCGCACTGCACCGTGACAGACCTGCAAGGATGTGATTATGAATTAAAACCCAAACCCAAGAGATGCACTGCACTAAAAAACAAAGAGAGAAGCAAAGCTCTAATTAGAGTCTGGGAAAGCAGCAAAACGCATCCAGAGTGGTCAGAGGAGCTCTGCTAGTGAACGTGCCTGATCTGGCAGGATAAAGGACTTTCAGGACTTGCTTTTCAATATTTTTCAATAACTCACTTAGACATCATTAATTTGGAATATATTTAGTTCACTTGCTGACAGAGTTCGAATGATAACACCATTTATTTGGAGGTCAAACACCCACCCAGCTGCCTCCTTTGAAAGCTTACACCTTTCAAGTGCACTACATTTGCTGATATTGATAGTGACATTTCCCACCTCGTTCCTGTGAATTTACTCCTGGATTTGTAATATGTTTTATTCCTAATGATAAAATGCTCTGGCAATGTGAGCACTGTGAAAAACAGAATTTGGGTATCCATACATGAAAAGAAAATGTAAAAGCTCTGTCTAATTTAAGACTAACAAGATAACATCCTCAATAATGTTTTAGTGTAAATAACATCAATGTAGTGTCAATGACAAGTGAGGAAACAACGTCCAAATGAGAAGGAATGGCTGGTTTTACACAAGATAGCTTCTGTCTTGACTAAAGACCACTTTTCCCTCTGGTAACTTCACATTTTTAACTGGTCTATTAGATGAGTTTAGAAAGAGTTTTGAAAGTCTGTGTATAGCCTTGTAATTTGGGACTAAACTGAATTTGCTGAGACTCCTCTAAGGTGATTGTACATATAAGAAAGCACTTGCAGGATTAGAGACTACAGGCTTTGATCAGTAATATTTTGCCATAATACTCCTGTCCAGAAATACTCTCAGCTGCTAATTCCTGAGGTTTATTAGAGTTCCTGTTAGTTACTACTGTTTGCCACATTTCTGTGACATATTTCTGCCTCCTTTTGGCTGCTGTTCTTGTAGTGTCTCGTTACAACAGGTGATGGTGCATTATCATACCAAATAAATGGAGTTTCTGAAATGCAATTAAGCTGCAGAGGCAGCAGAGGTAATTCCTGCCCATGACCTGAATTTCATTCCTTGCAGTGCCACCGGCTTAGCAAGTGACCTTGGATGAATTTCCTCATTAGGAAAACGGGGCTGATTATTTACCCCCAGGGCATAGTACTACAGTGGAGCAAATGACAAAAGCCAGGGAAGTACAAATTCCTTTGGAACCCTCCCAAATTCTGTCTATTGACCATATGCTAAAAGACATTATGGCAGAGAGTGTTCCTTCCCTGGCCCACGGGGACAGCAGAGTGTTCCCTGTGCTGCTGCAGGAGTGTTTCATGGCCACGGTTGGTGCTCAGTGGGGCAGTGATGGATTAGGGGGACCTGCGGCAGGGCTGGGCTGTACTGCAGCAGTAAAGGATGGGCACTGCTTCGGCCAGTTCATCACTTAAACCCTGCCTGAGAAGGAAACAGCAGGAAATATATTAGTATGTTCTGTTGCCTTGTTTTTGTCTGCATTAGCTGCTCTGATAAAAACACTGTCCCTTCTTGCAGAGCTCACCTTCTGTCTTGTCATCTCCAGTGCTGAATGAAGAGGCAAAGGGGCGGGGGGGCGTGTTGAAAGTCCTGCGTCACAGGGTTAATTTATCCGAGGAAAAGAAGGTTTTGATACTTGTTGTATCTAACTATGTGTTAAATTATGGGCATTACATCAATACCAACTTAGGTTTCTGCTTTGGGGATGTCAGCAGAGAGATGAAAATCTAATGTGGGATTAGTCTGAAATAAGGCAGGTAAAAAAATCTCCATTTCGGACAATTTTTGCAGTAAGTCCCCTATTTTATACACTGGGATGGAGTTAAGGGATATAGGAGCAGATCAACCTAAATGAAATATTTTCTCTAAAAAATGGAAATATTTAAATCCAGGAATGCCTACAGTGTTTGATAGGAATTGAAAGCTCTCAATCTGTGCTCCTAGAATTCTCTGTGGTCCCAGTTCTCTGGCTGGATGGGGAACCCACACACCTCCAGCACAGGCTGCCCCCCTTCTCCTGCCAAAAAGGTCCAAGTGTGGAGTTACAATATGGACAGGGAGCTCAGCCTGGAGAGGAGGATAAAATTATAAACCTTCCAAAGTGGGCCTTCCAGGGCCCAAGTATTCCCTTGTCCTTCCTCCCCACCCTAAACATGGAAATAGCATTGAAAGTTATAGTAACTATTTTGTATTCCTTGGATTTCTCACCAGGTCAAGCTCAAGGCAGATTTTAGATGGGTAAGAAAGTGTTAATAAAAGAGAAGGAAAGGAAGCAAATGATGGATTTGTGCTCTTTGGAAACTGATTTTTTTACTGTTTCCAAAACAGGCAGTTTTGGCATTTTGAATTTCCCTTTCTGCAAGGTTCATGCTCCAAAGAATGTGCTTCAGCAAACATTCCCCAGGAACTTGTTCACCACCTCGTTTCCATTGTCTCATGCTGGGGCCCTTCCAGCCCCAGTATTCTCCTGGCTGTTATCTAGTCCAAGTTTTACTCCAATTCAATACAAATTCCTTTTAGCTAAGCTCTCAGAGCGCTTTCCTGAGCAAACACGAATCAAATATCTTATCTGCACTAAGTCTGTGCTCTTGACTTCCACACAAACTTGAGACATGAGAGGATGTTTGCTGTTACTGAAGGCACCTGACAACCCCTATTAGTGTCACCTAATGAAATGTATTTGTGGTTCTTGTCAAGGTTTTTTTTTTCCTTCCAAAAACAAACTCTTATTATTTTCTGCCAAGCCACCAGAGTGCCTTTTTTAAACAAAAGCTGGTCTGCCTTTATGATTTTGATTTGCAAGATGCCCATTAAACCTGAAGCAAATATTTGTTCTGCATTACACAAAACAGGAATTTAATTACTTGGTTTTTATCTTCTTGATATCTTTCTTAAACATCTCCAAAAATAAAAGATGATGGCAGCAGTGAAACATACCTTCCCAAATGTCTGCATTCATTACTGGTACCAATAATCAAGGCCCTGATTCAGCAGAGTTCTCGAGTGCCTGCCCTAATTTTAAGCGCAAATAGTCATATAAAGTCAGTTAATCATTTTTCATATCTGTGTTTTACAGCATTTTATTGCTGCCAGTGCTGCTGATCCAGCCAGGCTGTCCCCTGGTACCAACAGCGTGGCTTTCTTGGGGAGCGTGACTCTGAGTTTTGTTAAGTCAGGAGTTACTAAATTATTCAATATTTAACCAATTGCTCTTCATGAGGCAAATGCTGCTCCCATGGAAATCTGCAGCAACATTTCCTGGGTTTAGTTATAACAGAAATAGGCTCCAGTGGAACAGATTATGGCAATTTGATTCATTTCACTAGGGATGTTGACTAGTTAGACACACAAGAGGGTAAAATACTTTTTCCTTCACCAATAAGCCAAACGATTCTCTGGAAAAATAAATGGCTGTTATGCTTTAAATCTTACCCCTGTGCCTCATGTCCCACTGGTGTAAATCCAAAGCCCCTTCTCATCAGTCTGAAAAGCCAGACTGCTGAACCAGAAGAGATGCTGAGTGGCAGCAGAGTGGGGAGAGCCGGGGAAGGATGTCCCCGCTTTAGCCACTTTTAGAATGCAACGAAGCGATAATGTCAGAACAAGATGTACTTTTTAGGAGCAATCATTCATTCCCTACTGTCAGGATTGCTGGAACCTACAGCAAATGCATCTCCTTGGTGTTCTCGTGTGACCCGAGCGTGGAGAAGGGAACTTCAAACCAAAGTGTCAGGTCTGTGCTCTGCGAGTTTGACAGCAAACCCACTCACCGAGGCTGCTGCTGGTGTAAATATATACTGGGAAACTGAGCCGGCCCTGACAGACTCCCCAAGCCCAGACTCTCCTTTTGGAGCAGACCTTCTCCAAGAGAAGTGGTGTGTGATGCAGCCAACTGAATTCATTTGCACCAGGCTCATTTGAAAAGGCGAGAGGTGCCCGTCAGCGAGCCCTGGTGTCTGTGCCCTGTGCTCGCCCCGTTTGGGCTGAGAGGAAATGACCCAGGTGCAGGTGGTCTTTTTTAATGCACGTGAACAATATAAGAATATCCTTCTAACTTTCAAGAAGGCTTTTATCCTAGTTAGTGTCCAGGGTGGCATTCCGCTCTGAGTGGCAGAGAGGGAACAGAACCACTGCAGGACCACCAGGGGCTGCAGCAGCAGCTTTGGTAGAGCAGGGCAGGCTGGAGGACGCTGCCCCTTGCACGTGGCGTTCTTGAAGTGGTGCCAGGGAAGCCCTGGAGAATATTTCCTCTGCACACAGCAAGAAGTGTTTCCTGCCTCAACAACTGCCTCAGAAAGAGAAAGGGAGGGAGGGTCACCGAGCAAATCCATTGATCCTGCCCACATTGAACTTGGAGGATCAAAGTGGATCACTAACCATTTACTGTGTTTAAAGAAACAGAGCCCCTACAAATGTATTTCTGTGCAAGACAACACCTTCATGAGAAGAAATGGTGTCTCTGAAAAGCACCAAGTTCTTGTTCCTAGCTGTGCATGAAGGCAAACAGCTCTCCAACATCCTCTGTGTTCACATGCAAGGGGGTGAGAGTAAACAATTGTGTGTAGCAGTTCAGTGGCTGAATAAAAAGCCACAGCTGCTGTGATTTGTGATTTGGGAGGGGTGCAGTGACTGACCCCCGTAGTTCCTGGAGCTGTGATACACGTGGTGCAAGGGAAACCTGAATTAATCTCTGCCAGACAGCCTCGTGCATCCCATCAGGACACTCCTGTAGTTCTGCCGCTGGCCAAGGTAGGACAGTCTGCAACTGCTCCACCTGGAGATCTCCCAGAGCAGGGTGTGCTGGGCACCACACGGGCTTTGCTGGGTTTCCCAAAGCACTGCCTTGCTGATGGTCCTGGCAGTGCCAGTGGGATGGGGTGAGGGACCCTGAATAACTGAGAGGTGCTGGAGGAGCAGGAGCTCCTGACTGATGTTCCTCCGTTCACCTGAAGAGTCAGTGCAGGGGGCGAAGCGCTTGAACATCCTTACAGGTTTTGTGCTTGGACTTCATTGCCTTCTAGATTTAATTTTTGGTGATAAAGCACAATTTGTATAAAGTGTGGAAAGGTCTGATGCCACTGTGCTGAAAGGGAGCTGCAGCCAGAAGCGTGATCGTGTTCCATTTTGGGCTAATTGAGTAAGAAAAATGCAGTACCATAAAAAGGGGAGGGAGAAACGTTCTGTGATTGAGGCAGGGAAGGGACGGTGTTCACCTGCACGGGGTGTCTTCACACAGACTCATGGTTGAGTGAGCCCAGCTAAGCCCAGCTTTTCCAACAACAAGGCCTCTCCTGTTCCCTCCTCCCCCTCCCTGCTCCAGAGGGATGCTGTGTAAGACAAAAGAGCAAATGCCATTGTCTAGAGCAATCCCCCATTTACTCCCAAGTCAGGCTTGGAGCATGTGGAAGTTTTTCCGAGCCGCCTGGCCCTGTCCTGCCGCTGACCTGACCCTGCCCAGCACAGGTCAGGGCCATTGAGTCCCAACAATGCCCTGACACGGAGCCTCCCTGGGGCCTCTGCGGCCCCGGAGCCGCAGTCACAGCCCATTTTGCTGAATAATGCTGGATATTCTGTGAAACTGCCTCTGTCTCGCTGGGCCATCGCCCGACAGCCACGGGCTCACCCTGCACAGCAACTCTGAGAACGGGGAGACCAAAATCCCCAAGGTTTGGGGCACCCAGCCCCGCCACGGCTCAATAATCCAGAGTTGGAATTGCCCAGGGGATGATAAATGCCCAAATGCTGGCTTTGAGCCACCCCTGGGGCCACACAGACAGCACGGGGCATGTGGCAAACACAGGGCTGAGCTCCAGAGAGCAGAAACACAGTGGGGTGGGTACCCTGGGGAGCCCAGGGGCTGAAATAGCCACCCCAAAAATGCCAGTGCCACTTTAAATGCGGGTGGCACGGAAATGGCAGCCACAGACGTGAGGATTTCGGGAGGGCTGGGGCGAAATGAGTTTACAGGCTTGCGTAAGGGCTCAGCAGCACCCGGGAAGGGATTATTTTAACCACGGGCATGGTGACAGTCCTTACATCCCAGCTCCAGGGTGCAAGTTTTGGTTTGGGTTTTTTTTGGTTTTTTTTTTTTTTTTCCCCTGAGACTGCCTATTTTTATCAAAATAATTTTAAAATAAGTTTGACGTTCTGCGCGAGGAGCTGCTGAGAAATTCCTTATATAACATTAGCTCAGCGAAATATTAAAAGCTTTGCTGGTGTGAATTTGAGAGCGACTGTTTGTTCCACTTCCTGGGGTCCCTCCTCTGCCCCCTCCCCCTGCTCCTGTTCCCATATTGAAATACAAAATATAGGTCCGGCAAGCTGTTCCAAATCCAAACTCCACAGCCATAAATACTACAGAAAATAATCTTTTACACCCTCCCTTCCCTTCCTCCTCTCTATTTGAAACACAATTACTGTGTTTAATGATTCAATTTGTGAAGACTTTGTCACTAGGACAATGAAAGTGGCCCAAGTGTGATAAAGCAAACATACCAATAAACCTTGTTTTTATTGATTTGTAGGAAGCTCAATTGTCTGGGAGAAACAGAGAGAGCTGACATCACCCCCTGGTCCCCCTGGAATGCAGTGATAAGTGTCAGCCTATTTTTCTTGCAGGCAATTTCTCTGGCTATGTGATGTCTGGCTGCAAATTTAAAGTAAATGACATTCCACAATCTGTTAGGGATGGGGGGGTGAAGTCTGCATTATTTGTTTCAGAATTTAAAATAATTTTGTGTCTGAAAATTTCTCCCGTGTCTAGACAAGATGTATTGCTTGCCTGCTGAAAATATTAAAATTTTGTACCGTACAGCCGACACAGCTACTTTCATGGTAAACATGCAGATCCAATTTAAGAATTTTAGCCTCCTTTTTACAGCATATTTTATTATTATTAATAAAATATTATTAATGCTGGGGGTGCCAGGTGAAATCTAATTCAGGCAGTCAAACATGGGGCTGCTCTGTGCAGGCCAAGTTGTCACAGCATTGTCTTTAAAAGCCTCTTAAGCATTAAAATGTTTAGGATTTTGTTGTATTTGAGCACAAATGCCCCAGCACGTGATGGGGGCACAGCTGGGGCAGCTGGGCATGAATACAGAGTATGGGGAGCAGAGCCCTCCTTTATTTTGCATGTTCTTCACTTTTCATAGGCTGTTTGAAAGGGCTAAGCAGGGAATTTTAGGAATACAAATACCTGGTAAAGGTAAAGGAATCACTTGACCTGTGGTCTCTGTGTTATCAGGAATGAGACCCTCTGCACTTTTAGGAGAGCTGAGTTTTGTGCTTCTTTCATGAAAATTAATAAATCTCTTTAATTACGCTGCCTTTACTCAAATGCAAAGTTATCTTAAATCAAAAATTGCCTGGGATGTCTTAAGGAGAAATATTTGCAACGCCTTGTTTTCTCATTTCATCTCTGCAGCATATGCTCCCTCAAGTGTGCAGCTTGTGTGGAGAGAGGGGTGTGCATGTGGAGTTGGTTCCCTTCAGCTGGGGATGGGCAAGAGGCAATGAAGGAGTATTTTTGTCCTAGTGGGAGAATTGAAGATATGCTGTGGATTTGCAGTTTCTGAGGAATGGAAAAAGTGTCTTGCTGATTTTCAGTTGTATTCTGTTATGTTTTGAGTCTTTTGTTTCACAATCTCAAGGCAGAAATATTACATTATAGCATATTCATCAACGTGGATAGACAATATTATTATTTTTCTTGGGGCTTAAATAGGATTCAGATTTGGTATGTGGGTATTTACTTAACTTGAAAACATGCTATTTATTTGGACATATTTAAGTACATCAACAGAAGCTTGATGATATGTTTTTGCTATTCAAGCTCATTAAAAAAGAAAAACTTCTGTAAGAAAAGCTTGTTTAAAAAACAAATTAATTCCGTAATTGTTTTTTTCTCATGAGAACATACTTCCTAAAGTCAGGAAAAAATGCTTTACTGAGTTTGTCAAGTTCCAACCATTAGGCTGGTGTACAATTAAAGGTAACAAAATGAGTGTAACAAAAAGAGGCACAGTTAAGTCACCAGGGTCTGTGTGGCTGATTGTTGAGTGGGAAAGGAGCAGAATTTTGGTGGCCTTTAAGAAGTTTCCCTCTTCAGTTCTTTAATGCTCACATTTTTACTGTAGTGAACAATTCTGACATCTTTCTTTATGCTTCTTAGTAACTCCTCCTGTTCCTTATTAAGAGTTTTATGTTTCCAGCATTTCCAAATGCCAGTTCTCAAAAGCCATGAGCCAGGCCTGGGAAAAAGAAATCATGAGTTTGGCTTAAACCAATGTAAACGTTGAATTCCTTTTATTTGCCTTCTCTCTTTGGAGCTGTTAAGGGTACTGGCACTTCATCTTTTCAGGCTTCTTTCCACAGCTCTGAGAAGTGGAAATAAAACTTTTAAAAATGAAAGATGAGGTTGCTTTGCAATGCATGAATCTGGCAGGTGGGGCTTTGAGAAAGCAAGCCCAGGAACTATCGTGAGACTTGCAGCTGGGTGCAGGTTTTGGGTTGCTTTGGGTTTTACTGCTGGTTCCACATTCTGAATGTGTCGAACTCTGACTTTCTGCAGAGCTGGTGATTAGAAAATACTTTTCTATCACATTGTGATCTTATCCTTTGGCTGTCCCGACACAGTCCACACTATTCCAACACTCTCTGACCCTTTCCCATTTCTTAAATGCTACAAACTCCCATTTACTGTCAGAAAGTTTCCCCTCACACCTAACCTGTTAAAGGAGTAGCCCAATCTTCCCATCCTTCCCAATTCTTCCCTTTCCCTTTGCAGCATCCATTTGCATATTTGGAGGAATATCGTATCATCCTTCGATCTTCTACTCTTTGAACTGACCCCTCAGGTCAAAGGGGTTGTACTGCAGTTTAAAACCAGCTCACACATATTTCCTACTGGAGATTTTTCACTTGCACTGCTTGCAGGGCCTTTGTCACCATTAAGGCCCTGCTATTGGATTGCTTGTGGAATGGGCAGAGAAGATGCCCTGTGGATACCCCTGGCTCTTCCTGCCTTGCTGCTTTTCTTTTCAAGCTGCACGCAGGTTTTGTTTGCATTTCACATGTAGTGTATTTGAACAGACAAAATACCTTTGAAAAGGTAATACTGACAAAATTATAGGGGCTCACATGAGCTGGGCAAACACTGGAAGAAATACTTGTATCAGCAGAAAAAATAATAGCAGATAAGCTTTGAACTTAGGAGATTCCTATGCTGAGATACAGCAATGAGTAAACAAGAGGCTGGTGCTTCAAAAGGAGGTGAAGACAATGGGGAATGTGTGTGAGAACAGTCTGGAATTGAGGCACATTTACCTAAAAAGTTGAGTATATTCCCCAAAACCATGCAGGAAGGTGAGTAGTGTTTCTAGGAAGGTGCTTCTTCAGGCTGCTGGAAACAGGGAAAGCTGTGTGTAGGAAAGGAGGAGCAGAATCAATATTAACTGTATTTTTGGATAATTTAGCAGCTATCCCTCATTTCTTCACACAGTTGTGGGAATAAAACACCTGACAGTGTAAGTAGTGACTAACTAGAAGATGTGACTGCCACGGGACTGGGGCCATTTGGAATGTGACAAGCAGGGGAATGGCTTGGCAGTGCTTGGATAAGGGCAGGCAGCCCTGGGACGGGCCGGGCTTAGCGAGGCTGCTCTCCTGACAGCTGTCATTGCAGTGGAAGGTGTTGGCATCACCTTTGGAAAGATGCTCCACCTCCCCTTTGGCATGTTTGACTTGAAGCAAGGCCTTCAATTGCGGAGTGCACAAAAGCTCATCCAACCTTTGCAGCTCGTGGCCTCTCTTAATTACTTCTTATTGTAAACTCGTGGTCAACATTTCATGAAGAAATTATTTACCAAAGGGATGATGGAGAACTCCACTTAGGGAGTCATTTTTTGAAGTTTTGCTGCAAACTGACATAAGACACATCCAGAAAACAAACACTGTGGGTCTGCAATTCCTCTAATAGAGTGCTGCCAACAGAGGGAGAAAATCTAAATAATTTAAAAATCAGACTTTGCTGCAGGGTACTTGAGGACTCTGTGCAAAACTGGAAGAATAAATTCATAGGATGCTGTTAATGCTTTGGAACAGTTTTTCAGCTTTGCAATTTCCCCCTCGCTTTTACAGTCTGGCTGGGACTCGAAGATGTCCACACTGTGGCATCCCCGGGTGAGACAGTCTTTAAACTCCTCTTGACCTCAGTGAAGAGAAACAGACACTTCAAAGGTGATCCTCAAACCACCTACTTGAGTTGGCTGCTGAAAGAGCTTTGGTGAATCCCACTCTGCAGGTGTGATAGCCCATGGACCATAAAGGAAGTCCAGCCAGCAAATTTAGATGGATATACCTGAGATTAGGGGCTCCTTAACCCTCCTTAGGTGCCCGTGCATGCAGGACCTTTCCTGTTGAGCGTTCCTGGTTCAAGTGGGTGGCACCTGCAGGTGCAATGGCCCAGGTGTTATATGGGGATCGATACCTGCAGCACTGCCTGCTGTGACCATCAGGAATGGTTGCCCTCCTGGCGTTTGGAGTTGAGCCTGTCCCTGAAGGGAGGAACAGCAGAGCTGTCCTGCACAGCCAGACTGGCCAACTCCTGCTTTATGTGCTGGTGCTGCAAATGTGTTGTGTCCAAACCTCTTCCAGGCTCCCGCAGATCAGCTTTGGTGCATTGCAGAAACAAGAGCTTCTCCCCCTGCACCATTTTTATGTCTCTGTGAAGAAGCAAAGTTTGTAGCTCATAGTCATACTTGTAAAACTCGAGTCCTTTTATAATCTGCAACCAACTTTTATATGCTTGGCATTAAGAGGATTACTTTTTTTTTGGTAATAAAATTAGGGTATTTTAAAATTATATTCTTTATATTTACTGTATATCTTAAAACTGGTGATCATTAATTTATTTCTTCTGATGTGACTGGTTGCATAATGTTTGAACCTACAGAGGCTCTCATTTTCCATTGTGTGTGTTCGGATGAATCTGGAATCTCAGGGCTGCTCCCTCCCATTTGCTGGCTGCAAGGCAGACTGACAGAGGCAGCTTTCATGCCAGAGTTCTAAGAATCTGCACCTCCCATTCCCAGTGAACCTGGAGTGGCCTCTGCCTTCTACTTCCATCCTGGAACACACCCTGTGAGTCAAGTCAAAGACTGGGAAAAAGCCTCTCAGGTTCCTTCTTTCCCAGCGCACGCGTCTTGTCTCGGCTCACAGAAAGGGTAGGAAGGTGGAAGGGGCAGCTCAGCAGACCTCAGGGCTGTAGAGAGCCCCCAGCAGGAGAGGCAAATGCAGGGAATTCCATCGGCAGCCTCTCCCTGCTGCTCCAGCACTCCCGGCACAGGGATCAGCTGCTGGTGTCCACCCCGTGGCAGGGGCAGGGGTGTTTGTACCCACCAGCTGCCACCACAGCCAGCGCTGTGACCTCCCCTCTCCACTGTCAGACGGAACCTGGCCGGGGTCGTGCCTTTGGCTCTGTGGATTTCCTCAGAAGAAGCTGATTTTGTTGCTTTCCCTGCTGTACATTTTCTCTTTCATTGCTGAGCATCTGCAGCTTCCTGAGAGGCTGCTTTTTTTCTGGTTAGATTTTCTGAGTAGGACCTTTTAGTATGCAACTATTTTGCTTCTGGCTCCTTAAATCTATAGTAGATTATCAAGTGAAGGCCAAAGTGAATAATTTCAGATCTTACTTGTCCTTTAGTAAATGCTGTAGGTAATTACTACATGAAAGACAGTCTGAATTTCACTGACATGCTTTTTGGGTTTCCAGAACATCTGTCTGATGTCCTTTGACCCTTCAAAAAAATCAGAAGTAGGACTGCACAGGCAGTCCATACCCAGCAAACAGTGCATTTATAAAGCTGCAATGTAGATGGATGTGTCTGGTTAAAACATCAGTCTTCCTCTAGGACTAATTGGCCTGGTGCCAGTTCTTGAAGAATGAAGCTGTTCCAACATGTAATCAAGTAACTCCTGCGGGCCCCCAACTGCTGCCTTAATACAGCCATACCTGCCACCGAGCCGAGAGGGCTTTCATTCCCAGCCAAGCAGAACAATCCCCCTTTGGAGAAGGCAGCTTTGCAGTATAAATCTATTCCAAGCTTGCTCCAGCCTTGGGGGAAGGGAATCCTCACGCTCTAAACAAATGGAGATTCTTCTATCAATTGTTTGCGCCTTAATTATGGCAAAGAATAATTAAGTAATCCCAGAGGGACTGGGAACGGGTTAAAAAGTGTGCAGGACTTCATCCTTCACTCTGTGCTAGCAAGCTCAAGGTTTGCCACGAAGAGACAAGACCCTGCTCTCTGCTGGTTACAGGGACTATGGGAGAGGTTACCTGGCAATGTTTTTCAGAGTTCCTCTGGCTTCCCTATTCAAAAATCAAGCTCTTAACTTTTAATTTCCCACCTCTTGCTCTTGGGAGCAAAGATTTTTACCCATGGGCACAAGCAGCATAAGAACAGGAGCTCAAAGTGCTGTCCAGACCCATTCTCTGCCCTTGGAGAAGACCAGCTTTACTTACATCACTCTTGATAGATGTTTGCCCAAACCTTGCTTAAGTATTTCCAAACCCAAAACCTCAACAAGCACTCCAGGTAATTTATCCAGTGTTTCCCTGCCCTTGCAGTTAGAAAGATTCTCCTGGTTGTCCTTTGAGCCCAGGATTTCTTGTCCTCTTCACAGCCCATTTTCCCCCCCACACCCCGCCATTTTGAGCAATCTTTTGTAAAAACTTTAATTGTTGTCTTTCCCTCTTGAGTGGAATTCCTTCAGTTCTGTCACCTTCTATTGGAGATCCAGGGGCCTTGCCCTCAGGGGTGTGATGGCTTTCTTCTACTTTCTTCTTGCTGCTTCTTCTTCCTCTTGGCTGCTCCAAGATTTAAGTTGTTTTAAAGCATGGAAAGAGTATTTCAGTGGGAACTTTCCTTGCTGCCTGTGTGTGCCATGGTGACTTCAGTGCTTATCTGTGCCCTCTGATATCAGCTGCCTTCTCTGGCACCCCAGACTGTTGGTGCTGTCCCACTATTTCTGATTCTGCTTATTGAAGTTGTAGCAATACCTTTCACTTTCCTGCCAAGCATTCTGTTCTTCTGATTTGTCAGGTACAAGTCCCTGCTATCCTTTTGTCTTCTGCAAATTTTCCTATTTCACACTCCAAGACTTTAATGGAAATAATGGAACTAGACCTAGAACAGCCCTGCAGGGTATCCACTCAATCCACACTTCCAATTTGGCTATGATTTCCCACTAAATATTCTGCTGCATAGTTTTTCAGCCTCTTGCATCTACTGCTGAGTTACTTGAAGATCAAATTTCTTAGCTTGCCTATAAGAATGTCTTGTGAGTCAGAGGCAAAAGACTTGCCTAAAACAAGCCATGACAACTGTTGTTTCTCCTCTACCCCTGAGCCTGTAATCCTGTCATGGAAAGAATTGAGCTTGGTTTGACATCATCTGTTCCCCGTAGCTGATGTTTGTGCTTAGTGATTTTCCTGTTATCTTCTGTGGGTTTACAAGTGGTTTCATTCTTTTGTTCCAGAATCCTTCCAGAAGCTGAAATTTATTTGCCAGACAGTAATTTCCCAGCTCTTCATCTCCTGCTTTCCGGTGGGTGCTGTGCTGTTTTTCTGCCAGAGCTCTGCCCCTTCTCTGTCCCTTAGGAATTCTCAAAAACAACTGCTAACAACTCTGAGATTGCTAGAGCTTGTTTCCAAAGTACCTGAGGGTAAATGGTGTCAAAGCCAGCTGAGGGAGAAAGCCTGTAAAAATTAAAAAATAAGCTAAAAAAGGCACTTCCTAATCAAAACTTGGTCTCTGCTGTCACTCGTGGGAGCAGTGTTGGCTCCTGGGCTCGCTGCCCCACTGCAGAGAGCAGAGCAAGGTGGTGCCGCTGTCCTGGCTGCCCTTTGTGTGCCTCCAACACAGAAGTTTGTTAATATTTCCCTTAAGATTATGCCTGCAAACACCAGAATGCCCTTATTTTAGAGGTTATGAATAGGTAAAGAGGCAATAGTTGCTCTAGAGAGTGTATGTCTATAAACAGAAGAAGAGGAAAAATAATAAAACATACATGAAGGAGTGGGAACGTGCATGGGCAGGGAGAAATGGACTAGCTGAATACAGTCCTTGGTTTCTCTGATTTTATTTTAACTTTTATAAAGGTGGATTTTTTACTAGCTGTAGTTGCTCAGGTGAGTTGAATTCCTGACTGTTACTTTTGGTAGGAAGAAATAAGTGTTTGTCAGCTGAGACAAAGCTCCTACAGGCAAGTCTGTGACAAAGATGTCCAAAGTGTTCCTTAAGATGGATTTCCAAGGCACACATGGCCATCAGTCACCCAGCACGCCATGCTTAGGTTTGGGATTTCACCAATAGCCACAAAATCTGGTCAGAATGAAACAGTTTGCTCTCAAGGTTTTGTGCTTTTTTTTGGGGGGGGGGAGTGGGCATGACAAATAAGCCCCTTCTAATGTAGAAATATCTATCTTTACCAGCATAGCTGCTTCTATAAGCAAATTTATAGTCCAAATTCACTCCAGTCTCTTCCTAAATGCGATGGCCAATCTCTCAGTAACTCCTCTGGGTGCTGGGATAAGCCGCCAAGGCTCAGGCAGCAATCTGGAGTGAGGTAAAAGCCCTGCTCTGTGAGCATTTGCCCATTCCTCTGGGTGCAGCTGCAGGAGTGTTTAATGCTGCGTGTCAGAACGTACTTCCAAGCTACCTTGGAGTTTAGCAAAATCCATTAGGCACTAAGTTTCCCTCTTTCTTGGAAGTGAAATCAGTTTAGCCTAGATATGTCCTGAAAGGTGAATGTTCTCCTAATGTGTCCACGAGCTCCACGGGTGAGAAGTAGCTCCAGCTTCCTCTTGCTGTGGCTTGCAAGGATCTGCAGAATTGTAAGGGAGAGTATGTGCTCTGAACCTGGGCCAAGGCTGACTTAAAGACCTTAAAGCTCTGTGTTGCTCTGAAATGAAACAGTAGACAACAAGGACATTGGTCTTATGGAGAAGGGGCTGCTCATTTTAGTGTATCACAGGATGGACAAAGCCAAACTATGCACGTGACACAAACACCACCAAGTTTCTGCCTCTGGTTTTTAGAAGATTAGGGTATTTGAATATTAAAATAATGGCAAACAGGGCTGAGATTTAGGGGGGAGAAATCTCTTTTGTGTAGGACACAGGAAGATGCCTAACTGGTTCACAAAGCCATTCCCTTGTTTTCAGCTCCTGTGTGTCCCACAGAAGGGCCACCTTCCAGAGCCTCCCTCGGGCAGGTGGGTTCGTGAAGGAAACCACATGGCCAGAAGAATTCCCCTGGTGGGGCTGAGCAGTGACTTTGCAGAGCTGTGTGGTAAGGGCAGAACCTCACTTTTCTGAGGTGCAAAGGAAAGCCAGACAACAAAAAACACAGCAAAAGCTGAAGACAGGAGATTTTGTGTGGCTGTCCACCTTCCACCCAAGTTCCCTGTGCAGACATGTGCTCATGGTCCAGACTGATACTTGTGATCCCAACTTGTCCTTGCACCATGAAGACTTTTTTGGGTTGAGCCTTCAAACAGCCCCTCAAATCCATGAGTGCTTTGAGCCCCATGCTGGGGGCTCCAAGTGGATCTTTGCTGTTTGAGTGTGGCACAAACGTGGAATCACACACAGAAAAGGGACTGAGTCAAAATTTGATCAACACTTTTATCCTGTTCCCCAACTTGTGCTCGTTGTTTTGTATCTGTGAGCTTGCTGAAGCCTGGAGGGATTGAGGGGGTTGCTGCCATCACAACTCTCTCTGCTCTTCATGCTGAGCACTTTGTGTTTCTCTGCCTGGAAAATTTCAAAGGAAATGTCAGTCTGTGCATCTCATTAATCTGCTAACTACTAAGTTAAAGGTCTAAGTGCTTTAAAAATATAGCAGAGGTTTTTGGTTCAAGGGGACAGGTGAGGTTGGAATCCTCTCCTGCTCTCCATCCATCTGGCCTCGGTGCCAGTCCTCTCACTGTCGTGCAGTTGGAATCCAAATGAGCCTGATGGAGAAAGGCCATGGTGTGACATTGGTTACCTTCAAAGCAGAAAAGAAGGTAGTGGAAGCAAAATCAATACTTTTGACAGACTAAAGGGTTATAAAGCCTTTTTCCTTGAAGATATCTGTCCGTGTGTCACAAGAAACCACCACCACCTCTGATGTTCATTTGCAGCATTGGCAGCTGATTCTTCAGCAAGTCTAAGAGACACTGAACTCCCTCTTCCCCTCAAGGAGAGAGTCACTGGGTCAAAGCAGGGAGAGGTTGGGGTGGCTTTGAGAAGCCACACTCAGCCTGTGCTGGGAGAGGGCACTGGGTCTCCTGGGAAGCTGCTGGAGCTTGCACAGGTGCCTTCTGCACACAACATGTGTCGTTTGGGTTCCCCACGCACTCAAAAGACCCAAGTATTTTCTTCTTCACAATGTGATGTTTATAGATGCGAGTGTGTGTTTGTGTACGCTCCCTGTTATTATTTACAGCTGACTCTATCCCTTGCTATTTCCTTCTCCCTCTTTTGTTGCATTATATGCCATATTTCCATGCCATATGCCACTTAAGCTGCACCTTTATGTGTACAAAATGTGTACCTAATTTGCATGCACAGTTACTACCATTGTAGACACAGGCACAGAGTGAGTGGGCATATTTGCATGCAATTATCTGATTTGCTTGTCCAATTGTGATGATTTGCATATGCAGATTGTGTGCACAGTTGTACATTTACATTTTTTAAAAACTGGCCTCAATGGTTTATTAAAATAGCTTTAAGCTTCCTCTTATAAAATATTGAAGATCCTAGAACCCCTCTGGCTTTGCAGTGTTGTATCCCCTCAGTAAATGATCTCCACATTTTTATATTCTCTCTCGTCCAGTACTCAAGAGATTTAGTCTGCACATTTATACATCCATTATTTCAAGGTATATTTGATCTTCTCCATATGCCTCTGCTAATCCACCTTAGCTGTAAGTAAAGAGAAAAAAATACCCTTGCTTAACTTTCAGAGGATATTCCACCTATCTGAGCCTGTGTTTTCCATTTAAACTCAGACTTTTTTCAATGAATTAACTCTGATGGAACTGAAAAGATTCTTTTCCTAATAGGGAGTTCATGAGTTGCTGTGGGTAAATCCAAGACTGTAATGTGTGCTCTGGCACCACTTTAGCACGAAGGGACCAAATGTCTTTGAAAGCATCTAAAAGTTCTTCTGAGAGCAGATCAAGTGAGAGGAAAGTTGCCAATTTGGTTTCTGGGCCTTAAGTTCTTTCAGATGTGAAAATTGCTTTACTATAATTTCTCAATTGTGATTCTAACACCCTGGGATTTAACTTCTCCCACCTGTATAGCAGTAAAGTTCTGATAACTTCACTAACTGCAGCACAGCTCTGACTTGGAGGAAACAGTCCCTTAGTGGCTGGTGCTGCCCAGACTTCCAGTGTCTGTGAACCACATACTGGTAAAGAACTCAACTGAGCAATCTGCACCTCAAGTGTCACATTGAAACTTCAAGATATTGGCTGTGTTCTACACAATTCCATACCAAACAGGAGAGAAACCAAGGAAAAGCTGCCTCTCAAAATGTGCTGTGAAAGCAGGACAAGATTTTTTCACAAGGCTTAGAAGGGAAGGGAATAGAATCAAAATTGCAGGGGTACTTTATAACTGATTTTAACAAATCTACCTAAAATACAGCCTGTGATTCCCAGTGATTTTACCATTATGGTTCAACTTATAACCTAACTTACATGAAAACATGAAGCAATCACTGAAGTTACCTGGAGTTCCCAGAAACGAGCTTGTATTTGTCTCACAATGGCAGAGCTGGGCTCTGGTGCCTAAAAATCATCTGAGAAAAAACTCTCCCATGTATGGCCACAGTGAAAGGGGCAAAAAGTATTCATACTCGCTCTAAATATTCCCCAGTTCTGCTGAGGCCCAATTATACCTTCTGGAAAAAAGGTTTTCTGCAAAGGTTGCCCAGCAGGGAAGGGAACAGAAAACACAGCATAATAACTGGCTGGAGGGAACAAGTGTGGTCTTTGAGGTTACATATCCCACAGGAACAACAGAAACTCACATTGAACTGTGATTCTCTGCTCCCTTTCCCCCTGTCACGTCCATCTGGAGGCTGCAGATGCACCAGTGCCACCTGATCTTGTCCCTGTTCTCTCTGTCAGTCTCTGACACCTTTCTTCTGGTTGCCACCAGCCCCCTGCTTCAGATTACAGACTGAGCTTAGGTGTGACACTGCAGAGGTGTTTTATCCCTTCTGAATTGCATGAAACTCGCAAAGAATTTATGGGCATGAAAATAAAAAAAATCAAAGCAATGTTTTATTCCTCCCATAACCAGCAGCCCCCTTTCTCCCCTTTTCCCAGGGTGTCTGACACATGGTGAATCACAGGTAATCAGGGCTAATACTGAGACCTGAAGGCTCAGAAGAGGTGGAGGAGAGAGAAAAGCCTGGAAATCACAACCACCTCAGTGCAGTTGGGATGGGGCTGCTGCAAACTCCAGAGAGAGCACGGCCTGGGGAATGCAGCCCATGGCCCACGGGTGGGTTGGGTGGGCTGCCCTAGATTCCAGCTCAGACTGTACAGCCTGCTGCATTTAAGTCCTGTTCTGCTCTATTTTAAGCCATGAGAAATCCCTCCTCAGGCACGGTTTTGAGTCTTGTACAGTTCATGAAACACTGTCAGATAATTCAGAAATGCGCCAGTGCATTTGTCTATAATTCTCTGGGGATTTAAACAATGCACCTACAGAGTTTTACATCTCTGTACTTATATGCTTGGAAGTCTAGGTTGGTATTAAAGCCTCAGACAAAAACATAAATGCTGCTTACAAGGCACTAAAACAGCCTTCAAGTGAGAGGATGAACAGTCTCTAATTTGGTGCACTCAGGTCGTTCTGCAAATGTTCAGGAAGTGGTTGAACAATGTTATTGTCTTGCTCAAGCATCTCGTAAAGGGCTCCCTTGGCTTAAACTGGATCTTCCAGTGTCTCCTGAAGGGAGAACTCTGCTGCTGGGGATTGGAATGCTGTGCTGGGAGAAGTTTGCTTGCATAGCACAGGAGCAGCCTCTCGGCCCCGCTGTGCACATCCCTGAGCACAGCCATTCCAGCAGAGGCTTGGAAAAAGTTCCTTGGTTTCAGTTGCTTCCTCCTCTTTGATTTGCTTTAAAAGCACATTCCTGCCCCAGCCTAAAGTGCTAACACAGACACAGCCAGTGTAATTCCTTGCTGTCGTTTCCCCTCTGCAGGCTTTTCACAGGCTCTTCCTTCGCAGGGAATTTGGTGTCTGCCGTGCCCCAGCTGTTCCAAAGGATGGCAACAGCAGCTGGCTCTGCATAAGTGGCATCTTTATTCTTGTGGAGCATCACGACACCGACACGCTGCAGGTTCTGCTTCTTGGGGCTCCTTGGAGCTGCCCTGCTGAAGTGACAGACTCCTTCCCTGCTCCCAGGTCCACGCTGGGAGCACTAACATTCCTCTGCAGCCACGTGCTCTCCTCTGCTCCACCTAAGTGGGACTTAGCCTGCCTTTACTGTGCTGTGTCACATAGTTTTAAAGTTCATTAAAATCAAATTTGAGGGTTTTTTAATGCCTCAAATACAGTTTTTAAAGGCTAGTCAGGAATTACCTGGAAATATCCCTCTCTGTGCAGGAAATTGTATATAATTATAGCATATTACTGCCAGTCTGTGCCTGCCACTGTGTGTTACTCAGTCCCAGTTTATTCTGGGTTAGTAGACAGGTTTCTTTTTATTGTAACTCTGATTTTGAAACATCCAGCACCCCTAAATCTCTGCAGGCTACAAGTACAGCAGAATTTTGATCATATTTTACTTTTAGGCCTCTTTCCCAGTGTTCTGCCCTTTGAACAATCATCTTTAAGCAAGTGACTGCAATTCCCATGGATTTATCCTTAGGAAATGTACCAAGAAACCCCCCTGGCATCAGAATTAATCATAGTGAATAGAGAAAAATACATTTAAATCCGACTCCAGCAGGGAACCTACTTTGGGATAAACTGTGAGTTCTGGTTTACCCGGCATCCTGCCTTGCAATCCCTGCTGCACCCCTAAAAATGAAACAGGCTATAAACCCAATGATTTTTATTGTTCAGGGTGAGAGAAAAGCCAGAAAAAAAACCCCAAACCAAAGCCTACATGGAAAACTTCAATCAGAAAACTGTTTTATAATCAGCAAAGGAGGTTTTAGGACCATGTCACATGTGAAGAAATGTGTAAGTTCACGGTACTGTGTGTGAACTTGAGATTGGACACTTCCAACTGCAGGGAGATTTGAGTCATGATCCGAGCCTGTTCCGTGATGAAATAATAATTCACACAAACACAAAGCAGTTGTGCAGTTTCAGAAAGTAATGAACACAGGGTTTTAAATGTGCTCTTTATTCCCTTGGAAGGATAAAGCAATTCTTTACTCAGTAGAGCAACAGCAATAGTATCTCAGGTATGAGATGTTAAAAAAAAGTACTGAACAAATTGATCTTCTGTGTAAGTGGAAGGAGAGAGTGAGGCTACATTGACCTAAATAATGGAAAGGTTTGGAACTGTGAGGGAATGGATAAAATCCCATTCAGGTAAATTCCTCACATGTTCAGAGACTGGGAGTGCAAAACCTATAATTTGAAGCATGTATTTAAAACATGGAATGGGTGATTAAGAGGGGCTGCTTGAACTCTGGAAGTGCCACTTTCTGCCAGCAGTAGGGCTTGAATTCACATTCCCCAGGGAAAATAGGGATTGTTATAGGACACAGGCATAAACTGGGACCAACAAGTGTATGGTCTCCATCCCATGTCCACGGCCCTTCTAGGAGAGGGTGACTCGGTGGCTCCTGGCTGTTGTGGGTGTCATTGCTGGGGAAGATGAGCTAAATCTCTTTGGAATGGAGGCTTCCTGTTCTGGACCAACATTTTAAAGTGCTCTTCTTACCCTTTCCTTTGGAAAACCCTTTCTGTCTCTCCCAGGGGTCAGATCTGTCCTTGCTGTTCCTCCACCAAGGCTAATTTGCCCGGTGTTTTCCCCTCTCTCAGCCAAAGGCCCAATTAAAAGAGATCCTCACAAATCACAGGGCAAAAGGAGTTACTTCCTCACTAAATGCTCTCCCTGGGCTGAATCCTTTCTGTGAGCTGGAGTCTTTTCCAGCCCATGGGAAGCTGGTGGCAAACACATCTGATGTGTCTTCTCAGTTAGGAGACCTTACTCCAGCAGGAAATACCTGGGCCTACTTCTCCTTGCTCCATCTCCTAAATATCCCCTTGTGGGTGTCTCAGCAGCCATTACATGGAGCCAGTCCTGAAAGCAGACTTCTTTCCCTTTTTTGTAATGGGAGAGTTCATTTATGCTGAGAATACAGTTTTTACCAGACTGCCTGCAGGACAATACAATAAAAGATTTATCCTTAATAGCATTTCACTGAAGTTTCACCACAGGAGACAGGGTTTTTGTTGTGCCTTTTTTTTTTTTTTATTATTTTCCCCTTCAGTTGCTATGAAAGTCTCTGCTCTTCGCTTTCTTTTTTTGCAGAGCATAATCCCTCGATGTCCTCTGCCACCTTCTCTCAACTGAATTTTTCTCTTTTCTCCAGTCCTTTCTCATCTCTGACACACTTCTCTCCTTTTTGTTTTGCTTTTTCTTCCCCTATTATGTAGTCAGTGGAAATTAGAAAAGAAGCTGGTTATGAGCACAGTAACTCTGAAGCTGGACAAGCCTTCTGTAGCAAAATGGACATGAAATAGGCATGAGGCTTTGCTTTTCTCTCTGAGTCTCTGTTTGACACATTCTGCTCATTGACAAGCTGTGACTCCACGAATGTTCTCTGCTCTTCCCTCCAGGTCGCTGCTGAGCCCAAAGTGCACACCCCTCTTCCTGCTGTTTTGAAGGTCTCCCTGCTCCAAGATCTATCCAGGTAAGGTGCAGAACTTCCAGAGCTTGTCCTGAGAGGGACAGCACCCTGCAGAGGACAGAGATGCCTCCATGTGCAATGGGATTCCCTTCCCATTAACCTTAGCAAGCTTTTATGAGGCATGAAGTGCCAAGTGGGTAAATGAAGGAACACAATCCTATATGACTGAAATCACTGACGTATTGCCTGGATAAGGGTCTACTGACAGACTCCACAGTCCTTCCAGAGTCCTCTGGAGGTCCAGGGATGTCCAGTAAGTGCCTTCTGGGTTGGCTGTGGGGAGACTTGAGATGATATTCCAGCTCATGTTCCAGCTACCCCCAGTCATTCCTTGTCTGGCTCTTGTTTCCTGCTACTAAATAAGCAAAATGGTACCTTCCTTCTTCCCAGGGCTGCAGGACTCAGGGTTGCAAAGAGCTGCTTGAGCAGCACGTCTCATAATTAATTGTTATCCTAAGCTTCCTCAGGTGCCTGACTGCCTGAATATCGAAGAATTTATGGGCATTTGGTAACGTCTGAAAATGAAAAGTCTCTTTAATATGCTTATGATAAGTATTTGCACTGTTTTAGAAAGCTATTTTCATTCCACTCAGACACTTGTTAAATAACTTTTTAGAACTTGAACATTTACTGCTCATTTTATACGTGAAATAAATCAATCAGATTTAACAAAGGAAGGAACCTGATTTGCCCACAGCCCTGTCTGAGCACAGAGGTGCCATTTTGCAATCTAATGAAGCTTTCAGTTAAAGAAATGAAAGGTGGGGGGAGACTTTGATGCCTAATAAAAATGATTCAGCATCCCCATAACTTTGACAAGTAGTGTGACTTATAAACCTTCCAGTGGAGCAGCACAAGAGAGTAAGAACTTACAAGTCTAGACTACAGAAGATCCCTACCAATACTAATGCATCCTCCCAAATCTGAGAGAGCTCTGGGAAAGGGAAGGGGCCCTGAGCAGCCTGATCTAGTGGAAGGTGTCCCTGCCCACGGGGGTGGCTTTTAAGGTCCCTTCCAACCCTGGCCATTCCGGGATTCCCTGATCTTCAGGGATACCCAGCCCCACGTGTGGCTCTGATACGGCTGCAATCTCTTACACATCGCTCAATTCTCTTCTGTTCCTAACACAATGCATTCTTTTTCCTTCTATTTTTCCTGGTGCTTCATAGTTAATCAGTTCAGAGTTTAAACAGGGATTTTATATCTATATAAAGAAGGGTTCTTACAAGAAGGGTTCCTTAACACCTCTGTAAGGTCTGTAACCTCTGTAAGCCATCCATCCTTCACAGTCTGGGGTTATTACCAGATGGGTATCTGTCGAGGCCTGTCTGAAGAGACTGGCTGTGACTTTGATGTATTTTTCCTGTGCTGGTAACAAATGGGTCACAGCCCAGTTATGTGATTATACAACATGTTTACAGCTTCTGCCATACTGAAGGTGCACAGAATATTGCTTGGCAGGAGCCAAGACATGAATCTTGTGTGATATAAGTTCTGCTTCTCTCCCTTGCATCCCTCTCCATGCACAAGGAGCCTCACACACACAAAACTCCCTGGCTGTCATGTTTGAGAATGGTGGGGCTGAGTCTCCCAGACAAAAAGTCTCACAATCTTTAATGTGCTTTCAAGCTCAGCAACAAAAAGCATTAAAACCGTACTGTGTGAAGGCTTCTGTGTTATGAAGTATCATCATCCAAACACTTTAAGTAGTGTGCTATAACATAGTCTACCATAAGTTCAATTTTTACTCAATCACTTGAAATGCACTTAGGAAAATTGCTCTTTTGCTGTTTTCACAACAGCTCTGGAAGTCAGCCTCTGGTTTAATGATAACTGCTTTAATCACAGTTTGGCTTGTTTCATTTTGACAGCATTGATGGAAGAAACTATTTATTTTCTGTATGTTAAATGTACTATCATTGCAGCTACCAGCTTTTTTATCCTGGTGCACTAAATGCAGACGACAAGGTTTGCATCTCATTAAGGTAATTTGTGTGCGCATAATTTTCAGTAAACACAGTGAATGAAATCATGTATCTTCCCTACCCGAAGTGTCATCTGAAACTATTTGTGCTTGGTTTAGTAGCGGAAGTTGTTTTTCCAGCCCCACTATATATAGCAAACCATGTGCTTTCTCCACCAGGAGGGCCGGGCTGTGGAGCAAGCGCAGCACCCTCCAGAAGGAGCTGCATTAGCAAATATTGTCACACCATTAGGCTGAACAAGCCCCTCTCCTCTGCCGTGAACTGCTGAGTTCTGCTCCAGGCTCAGATTCTGCAGGGTGTGCAGGCAGGAGAGGATGTTTGTTCCCTCGCCGTGAGCAAGGGGTTGGGGGAATTCTGTCCCTAATTTGTTCTGATCCTGCTGCCTCATTAGGGCAGTCTGTAAAAGATGGGAAATGTGTCCTATGGCAGCGAATGTGAACTTTCTGCATGGAGCTGTTAACACAGTAAATAGCTCAGGAGGAGGCAGGGAGACAGCTGGAGTACATTGTGTTTCATAAAGACTATACGGGGACCTTGAATCTTCATTTAACCCATCACTGAGGTGACAAATCTCCACCGCTCTGCTGCTGGGTGATGCTGCTGCTGCTTGCCTGTTAATTTATCTGTTTTCAGGCTGTCTAGACATTGTTTGGGTCAAAAAGTGCTGTCTCTCCCCTGCCGTGGGATTTGCCTGCTCAGCTCTTGCTGCAGGCTGCTGTGCCAAACGGGCTTTCCAGAAGAATGCTCCCTCTGTCTGGATGGCTTATTAACGGGACTCCAAATGGATGGAGAGGCTTTCAATCCTGCTAAGGCTTCCTACAGATAAAGTTTATTTTAACTTCTTCCCTCTAAAAATACACTGTCGTGGATAAATAATTCAAATACTTGGGGTTTTTTTCCCCCCTCGCGATTAGAAATCTGCCTAAAAGTGTCCTTGAAATGTTCTCTTAAGAGGTTCAAGCAGGTTTTGGATGGTCCAACCCCAGACTAAACTGAATGCCGATGTGGGGCCCGCGCTGTGCCTTCGCCAGGGTGGTACTGACACAGGTTCCTATCAGAACCCCTTGCTGTTGCTGCCAGATAAATATTAAAAGCTAAAATGGTACTTCAGGATAAGTAAAACTACTAATGAATAACTCCACAGTCATATATGTCTTGGGAACACTTTGGGGTACTCAACTTCAAGGGTGTTTTTTATGGGAAAAAATCCTCCAGCTCTCTTCCCCAATTTGTGGCCATGAGATCCTCAGTTTGATTCAGCAGGAGATAACCAGAAGTTTCATAAAGGCAAGATTCCTGTTCACTATAAAATAGTGGTGTATTTCATTCTATCTTCAATATCAGCACGGGTTTCCTAATGTAGAAATAATGTTTGAGCTGGGACTTAATGAAAAATCTCTTTTTTGGGAGAGAAAAATGGGTTTTGGAGGACGGGTCTCAGTTTTCTCACACCTGTGAACTACACCCAGTTATTTGCTGAATTAGCACCATGAGCGATCCTTTGCTGCTCATTCTCTTACTGGAAAAGAGCTCATGACCCCGAAATAGGCACCCAGACGAGGTGGAACCCATACAGACTCCACTGACTTCAGCAAGGTTCTGCTTGAACCCTGGCTCTTGGCCACTTGGAGTGCACCCAAACCCAGGCCCTCAGCAACCAGAGTTCGGACAAGTGTGCCCAGCCTGCAGCAATGAACTCTTTGAACCCAGCTTGGAGAGGTCTCTGCTCTGGGTTTTCATCCTCTGCGGGGCTGGCAGGGATTAGTGCCCCTGCAGCCCCCTGCTAGCGAGGCTGCTGGGGAGGGCATGGGAGCAGCATCCCTTCCGAGGAACAGAAATCCCCAACAGCGTCCACCCAGGCTGGCTTTAAGTCACTTTCACTGCAAGATTCTCAGCCTTTACATCTTTTCTCACAAAGCAAGGACTACAGAGAACCTTTGTTCTAAATTTTCTCCCTCCTCCCCATTGGAATTTCCAACAAAGTGTCATGGAAAGACAAGTTCTGTTAAAGCTTACTACTACAAAGCGGAAATTTTAGGTCAAGTTAGAACTGAAAGAGTTTCTTTAGTATTTTTTTTTTCTATGACTAATCTATATTTTTTATAGAATTTGCATAGGTTTTCTGAAATTGCTACAATCAGTGTAGTAATTTGAACAGGAGCACTTTCCAAAATATGAACTGAATAGAAATGTACTCTCTCTGATTTACTTGTAGATCTACAGCTACAGGATTTTTCCACTATTCTATTTACTCTGAATGAGTGGGTTCAAGGCAGTTAACTACCCATATCTTCAAGATGATGGTATAAGACTATTATTCACAGGACTTCAAAGCTTCTCATGCAACTCCTGAGCTGTGGGCTCTGCAACTGAGTGGCATTTCCCACTGAGGCAGGGAGTGGAGATTTAAGGAGAGGAAATTGTGGGAGGGATGCTCCGAAAAATCAAGAGTCCCAGTATCTTGTCAACCCACCTCTAACCTTTTGCCACATCACCTGTCTCCTGCCAGAGGCATCTTCTAGAATTCCATTCCTGACTGTATTACAAATCTCATGCTTCTCTTCCCCTTCACTGCCCAGGCCAGGATGCCTCTGGCACTGTCTGAAGCTGCAGAGACTCCCAGCTCAGCATCACCAGGGGAGCCACCTGGGCAGGCACTGCTGGCTCGGTCTCACGTCAGGTATCTCTTGCTGTGCCCAGGGCTGATCTACTGCAGTCATGATTTTAACGACCTTCCTCTCTCTAAATCAGATGCCAAGGGCAAAGGAGTGTATTTCACTTCTCCAGTTTGTAATTAGCCAGCAGCAAACCTGAGTCAGGCATTTTCCCTGTTGCCTTGGCAGAGATTGGGAAATTCAGTCCTGTTCCCTTGTAGGGGCACCCAACTGAACACGGGCCCCCTGAGCTCATCCCCAGTTCTGCCAGGGGTCTGTGGTGGTTTTGGGACAGTCTCCCTGCCAGGAGAAGCTGGCCAGGAGTCAAACAGCAGGGCAGGAGGTGCAAGAAGTGGGTTCAGTTCCTTGGTCTGCCAGGGACTTCCCGCCTGACTCTCATCCAGATACTTTATCCTCTTGTGTTTCAGTTCTCTGTCTCTAAGCCAGGGCAAACAGTGATTTCATGCTTTTCTGTGGTGTCATGAGGGCACAGTAGGAACTGTAATATCCCCTAAATTCCGTGGAAGAGATGAGTGAGTTGTTTATACACAGACTTAACAGCTGCAAGAGCAGGTTCTCCTTGGACTGCAGGCAACCTGCTGGTGACAGTGGTGGCCCTGGAGAGGGGACATGATTGGGACCCGTAGCTGTTGTTTGCTCACACACTACAAAGCAAAGGTGTTCTTCTAGAGCACAAGAGCAAATGCCTCCCATTGCTCTGCTGTGATGCCTTGGGCAGTTCAGGAGTGAGGGCTGGCATTCCCTAATCCAGCCCCTCAAGGTGGATATCCCTCAGCTGCCAATGTCGATATCGGGCAAGATTAGATGTGGATTCAGCACTCCTTGCTTTCGGTGCATTTAAACGTGTTACAGGATGTATCCAATATGTCTGTGGGGCAGTTTGCACTTTGACAGCCACATTACATTGCTTTTGAAAAGTCAAATATCTACTGATGGCACCCAAGAAGTTATTTTTCCCTTATCTCAACGCTCAGAGGCAGTCGGTTTTCGAGCTGGAGAGACTGCAGATCCCAGCTCAGCGGGTGATTTAGTTTGATTCATCTTGTGCTGTTTTGTCTGCTCAGGTTCCCGACAGTTCTCTGTCTAGCACACAGACAGCTTACTCACTGTACTGGGGGAGGCAGACAGAGCCAAACCATCCTGGAGGAAGCATCTTTCATCTCTGCTGGGCTGATTCTGAACCGGGAGCCCTCACGTGAGGAAACCTGGCCTGCCAGCCCTTTTGTTCCTTCCTGTGGTAGTGCCAGGGTGGCCTTTACACCTCAGAGGATGTAGTGAGTTACCAATTCTGTCAGAACTTGGACAAAGTTTGGGAAAGTGGAAATACACAGTAAGAAGTGTTTGATTCTCTATTCACCATTTGAAGTTGATAGAACAAAAAACGCCTGTGCAGACATGCGAAGCTCTCCGGGTGCTGACAAAACCCTGCACCCAGAAGCTTGTCCTGTTCCCTTCTGGGATTGTACTGGTCTTTCACACATTGCAGCATGCCTCTCTTTTGTAAGTTTTAGTTCCTTTTTCACTTTTTGAGATGAGGTTTCTTCGTTATGCCCAGACTCAAACTGAAGTGAAACACAAATCAAGGAGTTTTTACCATCAGGGTGTTTTCCTAGATGTGCTTTTGCTGCAGTCTCATATAAGCTCTCCTTTGGCTTGTAACCCTGGGATGGCCACACACCAAACTGGAGCCAACCTTGCTGTTGCTCTTCTCTGCTGATATTTTTGTTCCTTTGTTTATTCCATCTGAAGTCAGTTTGTAGTTCAGCCCACTTCTGTTCCTGCTGGAGTTTTTGCTCCATAAACTGTATGTCTGCCTGGCTGAAAAGTCAACACTTACTGCACTTTCATTTCCTCCTCTGAGGGTGAATCATAACCAAGGAAGAGCTACAAGACCAAAAACAAAAGGGGAGAGAAGGAACGCTGTGGATCAGTTTCTGCAGGCAGTGTGAACTCCACAGGGTGCCCTTTACTGATGAACTGAACCTGAAATAGTTTCCTTTGCAATGGCTGAAATAAAGTGACCCTTGAAGGTTTGCTCAGGGATTCCAGGCAGGTGAACTCGTGGTTTCTGAGTAGAAACAGCCTCCCACACTGCCCTCGCTGCTGCTTCAGTGTCCCCTCTTGTACTCACCTGCAGCAGCAGATGGGCACGATGGCTTTGGAGACCCTTCCAAGCCCATCTCCGTGACTTTGGAGACCCTTCCAAGCCCATCTCCGTGACTTTGGAGACCCTTCCAAGCCCATCTCCGTGACTTTGGAGGCCCTTCCAAGCCCATCTCCGTGACTTTGGAGGCCCTTCCAAGCCCACCTCCGTGACTTTGGAGGCCCTTCCAGCCTCTGTCCATGGCCCCTGGCCATTCAGAGAGATGTTCAGACATGCACAACTCAAGCCCCAGGCTGGGACTGTGTATGGGTTTTCTGGATCTCCCCGTTCAGAATCAGCTCCTGCACTGAAGGAATGTGTGTGGCCTCAGCAGCAGCTTTCCTAAGAAGTGTCTTTGGAGGGCAAAACTGCCAAAGCAGGCAGGGTTGTGTGACTTTATCATTTCCTCTTAATATAATTTGTAGCTGTTTACTGTTCTGTTTTAACAAATTACTTCCCCATGCCATCAGGGAAGGGCTGTTGTGGAATATGATGGCATAGGCTTATAGGGAAGAGGGGAAGACAGAACACATGTTAAACCAACAAACATATGTGTGCATGTGTTCAAAAACTAATATTTGAATGGAAAATAGAAGAAAAATTACTTTTATTTTCGTGGACATTTTCTTGAGAAAAAGGAATATTTTTGTCTCAGAGTTAGAAATAATCTAAAATTTATTTCGCTGAGAAATAATTTGTTTTGCTTTCTTTTTCCCAGTGCAGTTAAAAAAACCCCTTAAAAATGCAAAATTAGAGATCTGGTATGGTTTCCAAAACCAGTGAGTGTTCATCTGGGGGTTTGACATATCAAACAAAGGTAGTACTAAATCATTGATTTGCAAGGTGGTGTGGGGGATTGCTCAGCTTGGCTGAAAACACCCAACAAAATGCTCCGTGCAGGGACAGTGGGCAGCACTGGTGTTTCACTCCCAGTGTAACTGCACTGCAACTCAGCTGGACGTGTCAGTCCAGAAATAGTTTATTCTGAGGGACTTTCAGCCTCGCACTTTGGATTTTCAGGAGATGCCACCTTACTTGAACTCGGAGTTTCCCTGAATCTTCTACTGTACGTTAGTCACAACACGCGAAACGGAGGCATCAAAATGTTGGCAGATGTTTGGGAAAAGATGTTCTGCAGTTTGTTGAGTTTCGCTCTTATTTGAACCCTTTCTCGTCCTCTGTGGCTTGGGCCGGTGCCCATCGGTGGTCATGGAAAACTCCAGCTGAACGGGATGAGTTTGGCAGATGCAGTTCTGTAAAATGACAAGTTTCTTCCGTTCATGCCAGCAAGAATGGAAAGTGCTAAACAAACTGCAGGGGGTGGGTGATCCCTGGCTGTGCCAGACCCCGAGTTCTGCCTTTGCATGTTGAATGAGAAGGCAGAAAAGC
The DNA here is from genome assembly GCA_035222235.1 of Margarornis squamiger. NCBI lineage: Eukaryota > Metazoa > Chordata > Aves > Passeriformes > Furnariidae > Margarornis > Margarornis squamiger. Next base: position 11,633,985 of record JAWWTY010000048.1, read on the forward strand.
CACCTCCCTGCAGGGGCTGAATTGTCACCTGGACCAGCCCTTGGGCTCAGGTAGGCTTTTGTAAAACTGACCTTTCACTCCATGAATCACACATGAAATTTGCATCTTATGTCACACACACACTGAATAGTGGAAAAAATATGACTCAGTTCTATTCTTTTTATGAATTGAACGTTAAGAGAAGATGTTTTGCATTGTTTTGTCAAGAAGTCTCTGTTCTCCTCCCTTATATCTCCTCCAAAGCCCCCACTCAGAGGCACTACCCCTCACCTACCTCACACTCCCACCACTCCTCTGCTGTGACCCTTCTACTGGAAGTTGTTTACTGCTCCCTGTTCCCTTCAGTGACAAGTCACTGCTGTTATTACTGTATAGTTATTATTATTTTTGTGCCAGCCACTCATCTGGACAGGAAAGCTGTAAGAACCTTAATTACTTTGTGGCCAGACATGGAGCTATATTTCTAAAAGTAGTTTTTCTTTTTTGGATCAAGTTCATTTCCTACAGTGTCTGGTTTTATGAGTTTGCTAAAAGCTTTCAGGTTCTCAGGAACCCCCGTGCTTTCTTCTCAAACACACACACACACACACAAATATTTATATAAAGAGTTGATAATCTGGAACAATTAAATTGTTTTCACTTCCTGTCAGTCACCTACATGGAGTCATTTTCAGTCCCACATACATACCCTGCTTTCACTTCTGGGCTAAATACCTCTCTAAAATTATCTGTGTGATTACTGTATGCTGTAGTTCAGGACCCTTCCTGAAATGCTCTATAGAAAATAAAACTGTTATTCTTGAAATGTAATTCCTGGCACTTACCACCAACTATGTTAATTTTTATATTTTTTAAGAGAAGTGCAGCAGAACTGGCAGAGATAGTGAGTAATTCCCTTGAAGCTATGTCCCCACTGATTTGATTTTTCCCTGACAGCTTATCCATCATGCTATATGCTTATTTAGACAAATAAATAAGAGAGCTGTTATCTGCCAGCCTGGCCCGAGGGCTTTTAGCAACACCAGAAAGTCTGCCGGCTTTCCTTTCAACATTCAACAAGACGATTAGGGAATCACATTATGGTAAACGTGGATGCTACAAGCTGGAGTGGGAAAAGCAGAGCTCATCTAAATATTGTGAATCCATGAGAAGTCCAGTGTTGGTTTGCACAGGAATGACCCTCTGACCGAAGACCCTGAGCAGGGATGAGCCTTGAGGAATAACTCGGGTCTAATTCCATGTGGTGAACAGGGCAGTTCTGGGATTTATTGCAAGCACTGGGAGAGAGATTTTGCTAAAACATCAGGCTCTGAAGAAAACAGATTTGGGTCAACTGAAACATTTTGTGAATTCATGTTTGACTTAACAAGTTGTTTCATTCTTAAAATTTAAGCAAGTCAAAATGTTCCCTTTCAACATTTTAACATGAAACAGTACACCTTTCAGAAGTGTACCTGGGTTTAGTTTTTAAATGCTTACAAGTGAAATGACACCTTTTTCTTGAAACTAAGTGACAGATTTTACTCATCCTAAATGAGTCATTTCATTTGGTACAATGGGGGGTGGGGAGTGGGGGATTTCCTTTTGAATCTCCCCTACAGTGTTGGTTTTGTTTTTTTTATTTTGCAGTTTTTCAGTACAATTTAGCAAATAACTCCTTCCCTTTCATCAGAAACCCTTTAATGCATCCACAGAAACAGCCGCTCCTCCACCTGGTCTCCACCTGCTCTCCAAGGGAAATTTGTGTCTTTCAGGGAGAATAAACCAGCCCTTCCCCATTCCCAGCTGCTGGGATGGGAGGGAGGCTGAGGGCTGGAATGGACCTGCCCCATCCCTGTGCTGTTCCCTGAGTGACTCCCTGAGCACGGACGGGCAGAAACTGGGGCCGGATTTTAAGAAATTTGCTCCGTTTGCAAAGCACAATTTCCAGAAAGTTGATGTGAAATTGTAATTAATATGAAAGTCTGGTAAATGTTTGGGTCTAGCTCTTTGGGTCCATGTTGTATGCAAGCAGCAGCCTTGCACGTGCAAAGAGGGCAAACATGCACTGTCCTCCTTTCCTGCACACTCCGAATTTTACTGCACAGTCTGTCCTGGAGGTTTCCAAAGTGTGGGATAATGGGATAACTTTCAGTTAGGCAGAAAATCAGCCCTGAGGCACTGCCCCAATATCTGTACGAAACTGCATCTTCACTCAGGCAACCATAAAATACTCCAAGTTGAAATGAAGGATGGAGCTGTGTCTCCATCCATATGGGTGTCTGGAGAAGACCTGATCTGGTGAAATGTTGCCATCAACTTCATAAGGCTCTGATAAATAGCAACTTTTCAAGGATGACTTAATTCCGCCCTGAGATGGGTTGGAAAGCTGGAAAAACCTGCCTTATTAAAAACAGTCTCATCAAAATGAAGATCTCCCCAGGTTCAAAGACCTGAAGAAGTAACAAGTTATATCTTCCCTCAGCTTTTTTAATAAATTCATTTCATTAGGGAAAGTTTAAAGTGACAGCTTTTAAAAATCACTTCTCATTCTTTGCCTGTTCTCTCTTTCAGCACCACAATCACACCCCAATTAAGTAACTGTACTGCTTACAATAAAGACTAATGATCCTCCACTGGCCCCCACCTCCATTAGCAGCTTCAGAATCCCACCAGAATCCCAATTAACACATTGATTTGCTTAAAAGGAAAATAGTGATCTTTGGCTGTCCACTCCACCAGCTGTGTATTCCATCACCCAGTCTCCAACAAGCCCATTGATTTCCTTAAAATAAACCCAGCAAATGGCCATTAATTCCTCTCCCTTTCCCGCAGGGTCCCACTCCAGTTCTTTTTGCCAGAGCTCACTGGGATGTTTTATCTAAGAAAGCTTTAGGACCAACATGCTGTGCTCCTCTCCTGCTGGCCCACTGGTTCATCACACTGATTCCAACTGACTGCTGGTGTGGGATGGAAGGAGAATGCTCAGCGAGGGTGTTTGGCTGCCAGTTCGACTTGGTGAGGCATCCGGAGAAACCGGGCAAAGAAAAGGGTCAGGAAAGCCTGGATGGTGAGGTTGTGTCCTCTGCAATCACTCCCTGATAATTAGACTTGGTAATGAGGGAGCCCTCATTACGGGAAGCTCTACAAGGAGCCTAGGAGCCTGCAAATGTTATTCTTGAGGCTGGTGGAGGTCAGGAGGGAGCACATCCACAATGCTGACTCGCCCCGGGGCCCAGCGGAGGAGCAGCAGCTCCTGTGCCCAAGGGCGACCTGCTCAGGGGCTCCTTGTGAGACAAAACAGCACGAGCTGGATGTCCGAGGAGTTTCCTGTTTGAGAGCACTCACCATGCTGTGCAATACACTGCACAGAGAGGTTATAAATAATTAGGAAGGAGTGACCCAATTCAGATAATAGAACTAACCTGCCTGGGAGCTCTTTCAAGCACTTGCCTTCTGCCCGGGCTGCAGCGTCACAAACTTCTTCAGGACGTGCATGAAACAATAATGCAGATGGCTTTTTGAGTAAACGACGCCAGGCATCTTTGGAGGTTTCAGCACAACCTACAGACTTCCCAGATGGAAAATACCAACTTCCAGTGGCCACCTCAGCCCCTGTTTATCACAGGCAGCCACAGAATCCTGCTCTCTGCTCGCCGACGCCAATACCCACAAGACTGCCATAGTAAAACCTGCCATAAAAACCACTGTGAAATAATAACCAAGTGATAAAATTACAAGTAGGAACACATAAAAAAAAAATCATATGCACTGCAGGAACAATGATAAAAGCCTGCCTCTCAACCTGTCTAATCTCACACGCAAACCACACCCTTGGGTATTGCCAACCAGCTGAAAGCAGGAGAAGGAGCAGAGTAAATGAAACCACATGAATGTGTGATGTGGAGCCCCGTTCTGCAGCCATATTAGAGAGCTTCTCTTTTACTGATTATATGAGCTTTCTTCGGAACGTTTCCTCCCTGGCTGGATTTGAGAACCAGAAGTGAGTGGGACACAGAAAACATCTCTGGGTATTTCAACAAACAGACTTGACATGCTATGGAGTTATTACCTGTAGCTGCACCGTGCCAGATGACTTGGGCAAGAGACTGGGGTGCTTCTTTTAGGAGGGGTTAGGCTCTATGTTTTTCCATATCCTTTAGGAGACATCTCCTGTGAAGGGGAGAGAACAGAAAACCCACAGAAGGGCTCACTCAACAGGTAAAAGAAATAAATTAGTTAGTGATGGACATAAGGTACATCTTATGGATTGCATTGTAAAATACATTTTCCTCTTGCTTTTCTTGCTGACTGCCCAGGCAGAAATTAAGATCTGTGTTAATTTTCAATCAGAGCTGAGTCAGGCTTAGCATCTTGCTTTACATCTCCTATGTCAGTATAGCAAGTTAAGGCACAAACCAGCAGTGATGTCTTAGTGAAGTCAACAAAAGGTTTGCTAATGTCTTAGACAAAATCAAGATTTCACTGGCCTGATACTCCAGTCTGCCTGAATGCAACTTTCTTTCCCTACAATAGGATTTGAATAATGTTCAAACCTTCAGTTTTTATGGAGAGGCCAAATCACATGTGGTTATTGAATTCAAAACCAATACTTGCATCAATATTCTTTCAGTTTTGTGGTGGGGTTTTTTTGCCTTTCCCAGCATTTGCTTGACTTCAAGTGCAAACATACGTATAAAACCTGGCTGCAGTCATCTTTTCAATTAGGGATCGTTCTACGTACTGAGAGAGATTAACATGCTGCAACTTGAAAATGTGCAGCTTTTCGGTTCCCTCCTGGATGCCAGCACACTACTAGAGATTTGGAGATAAGGACAGGGCATTAGACAGTCTCTAAATCTCAGCAATTATTTTTGATGAGAATAAAATGAAGATAAAGCTGAAAATAGCACTGCACTTTCAAAAGAGTGATTACAGGGCCTGAACCCTGGGCAGCGAGGTGTGTGGATTTTAGCAATATGCAAAGGGAATGTTAAGCAAAGCCTGACATTTCTCGTCTTTGCATTGCCAAAACCCAGCACCCATGGCATGCCCACTTTGAAACTCGCCACTTGAAGGGTCAGTGGAAGGGATGTGATGCCAACCACACCAAACCAAGCACGTTTTCTTGCTTAGAGAATGAAAGGGCAGGTTCTGCTTTCTGCATTCTGCTTCACACCCTGTCTAAAGCTTCCTTGTCCACCCAAGTGGCAGCTCCGATTGTGGAGGGCCAGCCTATCTCTGACTTTGCCAGCATACCTGGATCTCTGACTGTTTCCTTCTCGCTCTTTCCCCCCTCTTTAACACTAGAAAAACATTGCCAAGCGATTAGCATTTGCCGTAAGAAAATGGTTGGGTTAAACAATTCAAGTCTGAATTCTGTTCCAAAACATGCGATCATTTGCAGAGCTTAAAGAGAATTACAAACACTAATTGAGTCTGACAGTGCGCCTGCGATGGCAGATAAAGAATATTAAAGCCATTTCACTGATAGGTAAACAAAGGTAGGGAAAAAGAATATAATTTCCCTGAGCTCACACAGAAAATCTGTTATGAGGGCGAGAGGAAAACTCAACTTTTCTGGTTCTGCCATGTCGTGTCCTGTGTCAGAGAGAAGTCCCCCGTGAAACTGCAGTCTCTGGTTATTCATTTCTGCACCGTGAGGACCTGGGATCTTGTTTTCAAAATAACATCTGCTAAAATACACAGGCTAATAGATACATCTGGATTCACAAGGAATATTGTCGTTCCCCATTCGGATTTCCACATGCAAATCTTGAATTAGTCTTCTAACAAGTTCATTATGTGAACGATGTTTAATTTGCACACGCTGTTTTGGCAACTGTCTGTGCAATTTCCAGCATGCAGGACTGCATGCCTGCCCTCTGGAAACTGAAGCTCTTTAGCAACCCTTCATGTAAAATTCCCTATTTTTCTTTCATTGAATTAAGCTGATCTGAGAGCAGTGATCTATTATTATTATTATTATTATTATTATTATTATTATTATTATTATTATTTAAAGGAAACCAAGAGAGAACATTACAAACGACATCCTTA
>JAWWTY010000048.1:11640123-11761464 GCA_035222235.1 Margarornis squamiger
TATTATTATTATTATTATTATTATTATTATTATTATTTAAAGGAAACCAAGAGAGAACATTACAAACGACATCCTTAAAGATGAGTGAAGAGTATGACTGACTTTGAAATCACTTTAGTCTTCTGGTTTTTAAAGAGGTTTATTCTGATTAACTGACCTGAATGTTAACAGAACTGGAATTTTAATTTGTATTCAGACTGTAAGAATATCATCCACTCAGATGAGACAGTGTTGTTTAATTAGGTCTAGTAGTTAACTCAGAAGAAAGTAAATGTACTGCTAGAGGTTTGGAAGACTGTTACAGGCTCCAGGGATTTGCAGGAGTTTGGAGAAGCTTAAAAATAAGAAGTCAGTAATTTTAGGAATTAGAAATGAGTGCTTAGAAGGTATTGGAAAGGTTCTGCAAAGTCTGTAGTCAGCATCTTTGAACCTTGTGCTTCCCATTAGCGTAATGACCTTGGAAAGATTTGAAATTTTGCAATCCAATAAAGGAAATCACATATATGTAAGGTTCAATTTTGGTAATTCCAAAGAAACCCCTCAGATATTATGATAAATGTGATATCTACAGTATCTTCCACAGGATTCTCTGTGTTTCATTTATGATGCAAATGAGCTGTGAAAATTAGAAGTAATGTATATGCCACTGACAGCAGCCATTAACAGCAATAGGATATTATTTTCACAATTATAGTTTGAATATTTGAAATTTTCTTTATAGTTGATAAAATAAATTATGCATATTTTTTCTGATTGCTTATGCCCACAAAGTTTAATACATTGTTGGGACTTTGCTTCTGGTTTGTTGCTTTCTCATTGTTGTTATTTTGGGGCATTTTGTTTTTAATTGAAAGAAACATTGCAAATTACAGACTGACATATTTCTGATGAAATGACAAGGCAAGCACAAAGCCATACAGAGCTGACAAAATGAGATAGAAGAGGGAACTATTCTTTAAACTTATAAATGTGAAAATTGATTCAAGAACACTAGCTGTTTTCAATTTTTTATTACGACATATTTGAAGGACACCCATGTTCTTACAAACTGGAGCTTATGTTCTGATATGAAAATATAATTAACACTTAAATCGACACTTTATGTCCTGTGGAGTGGAATTTTTTTCTACTCTCAAATGCAAGCAATTTGTAAAGAAGTGTGGTGACAGTGAAACCTCTCCAACTGGGGTGTCCTCCTGGAGGGGCCACAGGCACGAGTCGCTGTCTGTGGGTCTGCCACACCTGGAAGGGCAGGGATGGATTATCCCAGGGGACTGCCCGATCCAGGGGCTGCCACAGGAGGGGTTTGTGGTCCCCCTGCAGCAAATCCTCTGCAGACACTTATGCACCTCCATGAGGCACTGTGGGGACGAGGCTGGAGAGGGTGGGGAGCAGGATGACAGCTCTGCAGGGTTGGTTTGTGTGGCTTTCCAAACACCCTGTGGGACAAGCGCTTGGTAGGGCATTTTCAGTTGTCCTTCGCTGTCACATCACAAGGGGGGATTTGGAAATAGCCAAGTTTTCAAATTCCCAATTCACTTTTGTTCCCTGTGTTGGTGTATCTTCCCTCTGGTTTGCTGGCTGGTTTGTATGAAAGTCCATGCTGCAGAAGGTATTTCCTAGACCAAAGGCTCCCTCTCAGACCTGCTGAAGTGAATGGAAGGACTCTGTGTAGCACAAACCCCCTCCAAACACAGCTGTCACTGTTGGGAAGCTCAGCTCGCTGCAGTCACACCCGGGATGCATTTCTGTCCCCCACACAGCAAACACCCTGCACAGCCACACCTGAGCTCTCTGGGCAGCTCAGTCCTTGTGGCAGCAGGAATTTTCCAAAGCCAACACAAAATGTCACTATAAGGGGTAGAAAGGGCTGGAAGGGAAAAGGTATTGCAGTTGCAATATAGAATAGAATATAGAAATCATTGAACTTAATTGTCCAAATCCATAAGTACAGTGTTAAACCAAATTACACTGTGGGGCTTTTTGGGGGGGATTTCTAGATTGAAACTTGTATGACAGTGCAGTGGCTTCATTGTCACACCTGTGCTCAGGCAGCAGTGAAATGATGCAGCTCTGTTTCCATCAAGGTAGCAAACAAAGCCTTGTTTTGCTCTGCAGAGCAAAGAAAGGAGCCAGAAATCCTTCTCTGGTGGCAACAAATCTCTACCAGCTCCATACAGACGCAAGCACGGTTTTCAGCTGAGAAGGATGAGCAGGATGAGCAAGGACAGACTGCATCCAGTGCATGCAGAAGAGTGACATTAACTGGAAGAGTGCTCAGCTGTGGGCTTCATTCTTCATGTTCCACTGAACTGCTACTGAATCCCTCCCTTCTTTACCATGTAATGACAACAATCTCATCAACATCATTTAAGAGACTTTCCACCATCCTGGAAAGTTGGCACAAATGACTAGGTAGCCCAAGGAAGGGATAGCAGGAACTATCTGAAGTTTAAATATCATGAGTAAGAAGAAAAGGTTGAAAAAAGTGGATTGGTTTTGTCTGGGACTAAAGATTAAGGAAGGGCATGGTAATAACCTAGTGCTATGGAGAAGGTTGGTTTGAGGGTGGTGATGGTTAGTTATTTCCCTTCTCCACTGGAGTTAGGACATCAGCTTAAGAAGAAATCAGCTTAATTTGCAGGAGAAAAAGGAGTCAGGTAGTGGAACAGGCTCTCCATGTTCATTTTAGGTCTCAGTCTCTGGAAGGTTTCTAAGGCTGCGTTACAGACACAGCAGACAGTGGCACACCAGGGATAATCTCTGTGCAGGAGTAGCTGAGACTGCACAGCACAAGGACAGGACGTGCAGAGTTGGCTTCAGTCCATTCTTGTGCTCTTGTTGTCAAAAAAAGTGGAGGTATTTGGCCTAGGGAAGGTGTGTATTCAAACATGTCACTAACCTGACCCGGTTTCATTGAAAATTTCATTTTATTTCAGACAAAAATGGGAGGCAATGGGAAAAGTTCCATTTCTGGAAGTATTTATTTCACTTTTAATTTTCTTTAGAGTAAATAATGTATTTTTCTATGACTTTCCAAGAGTATGCATCAAAACATACATTTTGGGTTTACTGAATCAAAATGAAAAACGTGAGGAAAAATTTACCCATCGTTTTCAGGGAATGTCAGGGGTTTAGGCTCTTGTTTGGACAAGAAGCAAACCTCGGAAGTGCTGAGTGGTTTGTGTGTTGGAACAGCTCTGCTCTCCACGGCTCTTGAGTGATCTTTGGCCTCTGGTGACTGGCAGGGCTCCTCAGGGTGCTCTGAGATTCCAGGGCTCTGTGGGCTGCATTGGCCTTCCTGTGCTGCTGCCTTGGCCTCAGCCTCGCCAGTTCCTGCAGCTCCAGCCTGTGGGCATCTCCTGCAGCTCCTGCTTCCTCCTCCCTGCCCTGGCAGAGGCTTCTGCCACCCCTGTAGCTTTTGTGAGGATCTTTATTTCCTTCGGGGGAGGATGAGAAAAAGGGATGAGACTATCTGGGCGAATCATGGAGTTCAAACAAACTCAGCAGCTTCGGGGGCTGCAGCTGCAGCCACGCTCGTGCAGGTCCTGCAGCAGGAGCCCGGCGTGTTGGGAGCTCACTGACACTGCAGTGGTTTGAGCAGATTCCTGCACAGCAAGCCCAGGCTGGAGAAGCTCGTTTAAAACATCATCAGCCATCTCCTCGTGCGGTAATCAGCAAAAGAAATAAGGCTGGGCAGATGAAAACCCGGGAAGGTAATAGAAGCTGGGGGAATGGAAGCCAGTGCCTGAAACAATTAAGAGTTCAGAGGTGAGTCAGAGAAAAAAACAACTGCTTTTTATTAAAAATTCATTTCAATTTCATGGGCAGGCTGGAGAAGTAATTCCAGCACAGTCTGACTTCAGAGAAATGCCTCCCAAATAGCAGGATACAGAACAGCTAAACAGCACCAAGAGGACACGAGGCAGAAGGATTGTTGGAGCAAACTTCTCCCAGCCCGGCATGTCCTGGCCAGAGAATGCTGGAGAATTGCAGTGAAATGTTCTTGGTGCAGGGAAATTTACAGGTTCTTCTGCAAAAAAACTCTTCTCACCAAACTCTCCAAAATCATATCAAGTCTAATATCTGCGGGGCCAATGATGCACCAGGTTTGGAGCATTACATCACCAGCACCCGGCTCCATTGGCTGCTCCTACCCTGAGGACAAGACATTCCTTCTTGCACCTTTTCAAAGCTGCTGCTTCTCAGGAATTAACTCTTCGAAGGGTGTCACCTCGGGACAAGTCTGAATTTTTGACTGATACATATATACAAGTGTTTAATACAAGAGGTGTTGTTAGTCACAGCTTGAACCTCCAAAGGCACAGCCTGTCTCTTCCCTTCAGATTGTTTCTCAAGCTTTGCTGCAGAAAAATGAACTATGTATTTTCTGTCCTTCAGAGGAAAAAAAAAAATCAAATTGTCAGTGAGATTATAAAAAGGAGAATCGAGTGAATGAAGAATCCTAGGCAATGTTGGTAAATAAGGAATTTACAGAGGAAAGAGAAGGGCTGCTGCTGCAGTGTAACAAAAAATTCCTCTCGCTGGTTAATTAAATTAATCGGTGGCGCTGCAAAAAAAGATGCTGCAGATGCAGGTTAGCTCTGCCTTGCTTGAATTTGTGTTGCTCTATTTCAGGTTGCATCCAAAAATAGCTGGTAGATCTAGACAGTGTTGCAGGGAAAAGAGTGGGGTACATCTGTGTGTGTATATTTTGAGTATGTGTATTCTTTCCCCTTTCCAAATTTCCACTTTGCCTAGTAAGTGTGAGAAATCAGTTTCATAAGATTACTGCCCAAAAATCAGCTGATGAAACCCGTTGCATTCTAAGTAATTGGGTTATATAACTTTTCCAAAAAAAAAAAAAAAAAAAAAAAGAAAAGAAAAACCGCGGGGCCGGGGGGGACCCCCCCACAGAAAGATGCAAGGAAGTTTCTGGAAGATCATTTCTTGCCTAACTTTTTTTTTTCCTTTCCTTTTTTTTTTTTTTTTTCCTGAAGAAATGTTGTTCCAGGGAGTGTCTGACTAGTTCTGCAGCTTGGCAAAAAAGCCAGACGTTACCTCATAGCTGCGGCCAGACAGCCCATTTCTATGCCAGGCAACCACTGCAGAAGCACAGAGCACAGGGCCCTGCTTGATTAGCACTTCTGCTGTTTCGAGAGTCCTGGAGTGTTTTGTTCAAGGTGGGCTGCTGAGAGGGGACTCGGTGTGCTTTTGTGCAAATGAGCCAGAGGCAGGGGGGACGTGGGCTGGGGGGCACAGGCTCGGGGACACAATAGGGGCAGGCTGCATTAATATTCCTCCTTCATGTTATCTTTGGGAAACAGGATCTGCCTGATTTGACCTGGTCAAAAAAAAAATCTTAAAAAAAATAAAAAATAATAAAAACAACCCGCCAAGTACCACATCCTAAAGGTCAGAGGAAAAGAAAGGGATGGGAAACAAAGAGCTGTAACGACAGAGCAGGTCAAACTGAATTAAATGTTTAATTGTCTCCCTTGTGCCTCATCAAATAGCTGTCTTTAAAGCAAGAGGGATCTTTTCTTCCAGCAAAAATATTACCGATTCATCAGTGAGCTGGAAGGTGACGAGTGTTTGTAAACATTACAGTCGATAGCATTTCCTCATCCTCTCCCTCACTGTTGATTTGCCTTGTTTAACTGTGTCATTTACCTGCTGAAGCTGTGTCTATATGCTCTATACCATAAATACTGGGGGCCCTGCGCAGCCTGGTCGATGTGGTTTCCCCTTGCACAAGAGAAGGGCAAAGAGCAGGCACGGCATGGGCAGAGATGCTCCCACACCTCCTCCCGGCAGCTGAGCTGTGGTTCTGTGCTCTGCAGTGGAGACAGGCTGTGCCAGGAGCTGGGAGAGGGGATGGGGTGCCTGGGGACAGCCCCGGGTCACCTCCTCATGGCACACATACCCCCGGGGATGCCATGGGGCACCGGGGCTCCGTGAGCTGTCCTATGTATTGCCTCGGTTCTGGTAAATGACGGTAGAAATTTCCCTATGGGAGAGGAAAAAACCTCACATTTGAATAAATTTATTTTATTGGGTGACAAGATAACTGCTAATAAACTCACCCTTCTACCTCAGAGTGCTGCATGATTGTCAGCAAATTCGATATCAGAAAATGTGTGGGTTTGGATTATCTTCAGTAGTCAATTTTCCAGATGAGAAAAGTTGTAGATAAAGAGGTAAAATTAATTGGGTTTGGTCACATATAAAATCAGAGTCAAGATCAAACCCTTAACAGCTCTTGACTCTGAGTCTTGTATTTGACCCCTAATGCAAGACACACTCCCGTGGGAGGCATGAATCAGTTCTTATCCAAGAACAACTTCTCCTGAAACTTCTTCTTCTATGCCTTTTTGGGTTTGATTTTTTTTTTCAGGGGTGGAGAGAGGAGGGCTTACAAGGAAAAGCAAATTCCCAGAACTTTAGGCATGTCAGCTGGAAGTTGGAAGAGGAGAGGAACTAAAATTTTCTGCTAATAGACTTAGGACAAAAGTGGGATCCATTTGACCCAGTTAAGACCAAGTCCAACTTCTGTATTTATGAAGGCCCAGCAAAAAACCCCAGTGGGAGTTTTTCCAAGATTTATAAGAGATGTGCTCTGGATCTTCCCAACTTCCCACAAGTGGGATAAGGGGCTGGTAATTCCAGTCCTCCCTCCAGACACAGCACTGGAGTACAGCTGCTCCAGGCAAGTCCTTCTGCTCATCCTGGGGTATCACCCAGAGTGTGTGCTTGCTAGAAACACCCCAGGCTCGTTGGGGACACTGTGATATTCGTGGCAATGGTGTTTGTGGCCGTGGGTGCCTGTATCAGTAACCACTGTACTAACAGAGCTTTCCTGTGGTGCAGAAAACAGCGGATCCCCTGGATTGCAGGGAGCCCCACAGGGCTATTTGGGGATTCCAGTCACAGGGCTGCAGAAGGGGAAAAGAAGGAAATTGCTTTTCTCTTCCTTTTTGGCAAATAAGAAGTTGGAACAGTGAGTGGGGTGGATTGCTGGGTGCTGGGGACTGGGCTGGCTCTATCCCTCTGCATCTCTCCCAAGCTCTTCGGATCACTTAAATACATTTAAATCCCATTTTACAGTCACCGTAGGAGCAAATAATTTTGAGGCCAAATTTCCTTTTTAGCATAGTTAAGTTTAGTGTAGAGTAAATTTCCTCAAATTTTGGCTTGATGCTTAAAAACACCTTGGCACATGGGAGCAAATCCTAAGCCACTCCTGGCTCCTCTGACTTCTTCCCCAGTGTGAGGGGATTTGCTGTTTCTTTGTTTCTCGTATCAATGATGACAAAAGAACATGGATGTCACAGCTTCCAGGGGTGTTCTGAGCACCACTTGGGAACCTCTGGACTGCAGCAGAAACACGTGCTAAGGAAGTGCAGTTGGAGGAATTTGGGGCATTGAAGGTCAAGGTACAGAGTGAAAACCTCAAGGACAGTTTCAACCTCAAGCACTGGGTTCATCTTCCCAACCAACAGCACAACACAGATGGAAGGGTGGTTTGTGCAATAGGAGTGGGGAAGGATAGTTAAGTATATTTGTGGGATACAGTGGAAGAAATGCATTAAAAAGTAGAAATCTTTGACTTTAACCAGATCTTCCCTTCCAGACAAATTGGAAGCAGTTGCTGAAGGGGAGACTTGCAGGGTGATGGGCAGAAATGAGAACCAGCCCTGCTTACCCTGCTCAGGAATGGTGAAGCTGTCAGTTCCAGATGTGGTCAGGAAAAGGTTATATTTATGCAGGGAATGGGAGGAGGAGGAGGAGGATGCTCATTGCAGTGTCTCTCCTGTGGATCCAGGATTTCACTCTGTGCGTGGGCATTGCCCATTGGGAAATAGGTGTGGATGGAGCTGCAGCTTCCTTAGAAGATAACAGAGGTATTAACATTAAAGAGTAGAGATTGTTTAGATTGTTTGGGGAGGAAGAGAAAGGAATGAGAGAAGAGAGAGCTATTTCAGAAGGGAAAGGATTTATTAGCCTTTGAAAGTGGGGATCTGAGAGGCTGGAATGGGGCTGCTGTGTCATTATGGGCTGCAGTTGGAGATGTTTCAGAGAGTAAACTAGTAATAGAAATATTTTATAGGCCACCTGACCAGAAAGAACAACTGGACTGTGAAATGACTGTGCAAATAAAACAGGCATGTGAAAAGGAGAGAGTGGTGGAATTGAAGATTTAACTACCCAGGCATAGACTGGAATACATTAAGGGAGGGGAAATAAGGCTGGAGGTGTGTTTGCAGATCAGACACAGACCTGCTTTCTAATTCAGCCTGAGCATCAGCTGCACAGCTTGGCTGTTACAAAGGGACTGCACGAGGACATGCACAACAGGGGAGAGCCCTGGGGAGGCAGCTTCAGCAGCCTCCAAGGGGAAAAGATTTTCAAGGTGGATTGTGAAGAAAGGGATAAAGGGAATAAAAAAAAAATAAATAAATTTTGGTCTGAGTGTCCTTAGACCTTGAATTCCATATATTTGGGGTTTATTTGCCTCCCAGTTCCACAGAAGCAATCAGTGGTGTGTCTGCAGGTGTGGAATCGTGGCCCACCGATGAGTTAAACCCTGGAATCACCCAGCTCTATCCCAGGTGAAGCTCTGTGTCATTAGTTAGGCCTGGGGAAAGAGGGGCTGTAACCAAACCCTGGCCCCACTGGCCCCAGGTTTGATTTAACGAGGCCAAGGCTTTGCCTGATGCTCATAATCTCTTTGGGCCATTAGGGAAGGTGGGAATACAAAGGTGAGGCTCCCCAGGGGAGGAAGGTTTGGGGTTCTGTTGCCTGCCATACTCCCCTCCTAAAGGGTCACCAGAGGGTGAGACCCTGTTCAAGGTGAAGCTTTCAGACCACTGAGAGCAAAGCTTGAGACCATCTAGGACAGCACTGAGAGGGTTTGGGGAAGGTTCATTCACTCCTGTGGCCCCTTCCCAGGGTCAGGCACTGCTGGAGCTGCAACCACCTCTCCATGAAAGGTGAGCACTGGGTTGGCATCAGCTGGTACCAGGGGCGCTGTGGGATGGCACTGCTGGATGGCCTTTTGGGGGTTTTGCTAATAATTTTGGAGACTCTGCCTTGCTAGTTCTTTTTGCTGGCTGATTCAGAGGTGCTGTTACCATCTACATATGAACATGACTGGTTTATTTTCTATTTTGTTTAAGTCAGGGGGAAAATGAGTCTCTTTTAGGCAGGGTATTGTGCATGTACATGTATAAAATGGACAAGGAATAGCTGATTTTTGAGTGGCTGTCATGAGTCATACACTGTTTTCCTGTAGCCCATATGTTTGATTTCACCTCATATATCCTCTCTCTTTTAAAAAAAAATTAAAGGTAAATAGCATGGTGGGTAAATTTGAGAGGTTTTAGGAATTTGCAGATGGGTCTGGAATAGCTGCAGGTATGACATGGAGTAACATATAAATATTACTACAATTGTAGAATTACTGGCAAAAAGTAACTTTCTTTTGTATTTAAAAAAAAAAAAAGGAAGAAAGCGTGTGTTTAGGGGAAGCAGAAGGAAGAGGTTGTAAAGAGTGAAAAGAAACCTCAAACCCAACAGGTGTCAATGAATCACAGCTCTTAGTCACCATAGCTGGCTGCATGAATCAATAGAAGACTCTGACTATTAAATAAAGATTCGATCTTTTTATAAAATATTACCTGATAACCAAGCAGCCCATATTGAGTGGATGCCTCGTGAAAGACTCAGACTGAGGCCTCCAAAGAGACAGCTCAGGGCACAGTCATTTGGCAGGAGAAGCAAAAGCTGAATATTAAGAGTCTTTATGTATATATAAAAAATAAATCTGCTATTATTGTAAACTTTATTTAAGTTTGTAATGGAATGAGAATGAGCATGCAGGTGAAATGATTTGGAGTGCAAAGGCTACCGGAGAGAAAGTTAATTATGGTTGTGTTGCAAATGTTTGCTTAGGAAAACAAAGTGCTGTGACAGGGACCTGAACTGGCAGGGATGCTCTGGAGCAATCCAGGCTGTATCCCAGAGGGGGAAACAGGGGAGCATCCAAATCCCCTCCTGTGTGAGCCACTGCCAGCCCCAACAGCCCCTTCCAGACTGTGCACAGCAAGGGATGTGCCCTCTCCAGGGCCAAGGACTCTTCCCTTGGCACTACTGCTGGCAGAAATGGTGAGAGATGTCTGAATGCTCCTTCCCTCCTTTCCTGTCTCCCCCAAACTTTTCAATTTGGCAGCCAACACCCCACTCCTAAACCCACTAAAAATAGTGACTATTCAAACAGATTTCTTTTAGTTTGTTCTGTTTTTTGGAGGTGAGATGTGTTCATAAAAAATGAAGAGGTTTTTTTCCAAAGAGAACAAACATGATCTGTGACCATTCGCTCTGAGTTGCTAATCCACTTTTCCACATCCTTTTCCTTTATTATTTGGTGGAGAGTTTTAGTCTATTCTCAATGAAGACCACTCATCAACTGAGTCTTCTAGCAGCACTGGCAGGGTGTAATTTTTAATCCCTCTTCGCTCCAAACAACATACAGGCAGCAAACACTTCTAGTCTGATTGACCCAGCGTTGTTGGGCGGCTCTTACGAACCTGGTTGCACGTCTCAAATCCACTCTGAGAATTTAAAGCAGCAATTTAGAAAACGTAAGTTTTGGCAATACTTTTGAGACACCTCAGCTCTCTCCCAGGCTCCTGGCTGTGTTTGGAGGGCAGGGCAGCCCTGATCTGGGTGGCACAAGGCGAGCACGGGGCCGGCCGTGCTCCCAGAGACCTAAATCCTCTTTGGCCTCTGCTGTCTGCAGAGCTGAGCTGCCAGGATGCTGCAGTCTGAGAGCACTGGGATTTGTCTGCAAGAGCCAAATGATCTGTTCTGCTGATGCTTAGGATAATTAAACAATAGAAGTGAAATGATTAATAAGGTTCTTTTCTAAGGCTGAAGGCCTGGAGAGGGGCCACTGAATTTGACTAAATAAACTTAGCAGAATGGGGAGATTTGCAGCAATTATTGGCTCATTTTTTCCTCGGGCTTTCTAACCCGTCGCTATAACTTATTGGCTTAAGACACTCCTTACACCCACATCACATTTTGCCTTGGGCCATTCTGCTGCTCTTGACAGCTGTCTAGGGCAAAAGGAAATCACCCGACCACAAATGTTTTCTCATAACTTCATAACAAGGGAATCTGAAGAAGGCAAAACCTTGGATGTGCAGACCCCGCTTTGAAAAGCGAGATAAAATGAGGAGCTGAAATGCAGGCACTGTCCTCTGCCCCCCTGGCTGTGTATCCTGTTGTGCTGCTGCAACCACAGATTAGGAGCGATGAGCAGCACTCTGGAAATGGTCACCTGAGTGGCTGAAGCCTTGGTGGTCTTTAGAAGCCAAATCACAGCCACTCCGTGCTGCTGTTTGGTGCCTGGGTGGTGATGCAGATCCAGGGGGATGAGGTGGGATCACTGCAGGGACGAGCCCCAGCTGCCCAGGGATGGAGGGCACGTGGGCAGAGAGGTTTGCAGTGCCAGGTGGGCAGGACAGTCCCAGCAGGGTGATCAGTGTTCGAGCTAAAGCTGAATCATGCTCAGCAGTGATCTGGCTGCTGCCCATTCCAGGGTAGGGCAAAGGGGAAGATGCCTTTGAGCCCACTCAGCCCTTGTGAATTGGGTCAGAACAGCACAGCTGGTCTCGTGGCAGGTTTTTGATGCCTGGTGGAGGTTGAGGTTGTTGAGGGTTTCAGTTCAGTATCAGGCATGTGCTGTAGGTGTTTGGTGTTTGCTGTACATCTGAAACACACCAAGTGAAGAGTGTCTGTGAGAGAGGCGCGTTGAAGGGACTGGGAACAGATGCACATCCTGATCCTGTGCTTATGGACACAATAGTTTGGTGATGTTCAGTTTCTGCCACTGGTTCCCACAACAAGGGCATCAAGAAATGACTAGAAAATAATAAAAACCTTCTCTGTCCTCCCACTCAAGGGGAAGACAAGGAAAACTTCAGGAAAGGAAATGCAAACCAATGAGCAGTTGGTGTTCAGGGTCTTTTGTTTTGCCTTCAAATGGGTGCAAGGGAGTCTTGAGACTTCAGGGGTTCTTTAAATGCCAAAAGCTTGAAGATCTCACTCAGGTGTCCTGTCTGAAGACAAGACAGGCAATGAGCTCCCTTTTAACTTCTCCCTTAGAATCCATTTCAAAAAGGTACACTGTCATTTTTCCACAGCCCTGTCCCCTTCTGCAGAGAGGGAGGATGGGAGGTGGTTGTGGTTTTGGTGTGACTGTGACTCTGCCTGTCTGAACTAGGAAGAGATTAAGCATCTTGCCCAAGGTCACAAATAATTCACTGACTTTCCCTGGGGATTTTCAATACAACACATGCTCCAGCACAAGTCCTCTTTGGAGACTGTGTGCCTCTTTGTCAGTTTTACTGCCTGTATATGATGACTTTTCCCTTTCTGTACAATTACCAGTGTACCTTGAAAACCTGGTTGGAAAGCAAGTTGGAATATTGTTCGTGGGAGTAAATCTGTCTGCAAGTTTAATAATGGTTGAGGATCTAGGCCTTTCAGCCTTCACTGTTCTTCCTCCAAACTTGTGTTGGAAAAACCTTGAAGGAATGTTCTTGTGGCTCTGGAATGCACTGCCCAGTCTCATTTCAGTCTGCAGCTACGACGTGGCTGTAGCTCAGCTCGCACATCCTGACCCCCCTGAAGGCTGGGTGGCAAATCTTGCTGGAAGAACAGTTGGAGGTTCGTGGCGCCGCTCCACGGGCGTCCAACAGGGACAGACACAGCACTGCAAAGCAGTAGCTACTGGCTATTAAAAAGCATAATTAAAAATTTAATTACTTCTGAAAATAGTAGTGTCACTGGCTAGACATGCAAATCCCACTGCAAGCCAAGTAAGAAATTCAGGTTTCAGGAGGACCCTTGTTGGGATGAGCGGAGTGAGTGGCTGGGATGGTGGCAAGGCGAGCAGTGGGTGCCGTACCTGCCCTGGTTAGCTCACCCTCACACCCTGCCTGCCCTCCCTGGCACACTGGCTGTCCCTCTCTTTGCCTCCCGTTGCTGCACTTATCTGATGGTCCAAGTCACTTACTCTTATTTACATTGCCCACAGGGCATGTTGGATTGGAGCACATTTCCTCTCTTGTTACAGTTGATGAATGCAGCTCTATTAAAATATCATCTCATCCTCACACTAGATTGCAGTCTAAGATAATATGTGTTTTTTCTATATCGTTTATACAAGAAAGATTATGTTAAATGCCAGACCCAGTAAATATTTCAAGATCCACTGCATTGCTGAGAACAGTTTCTCCCTGGGCATATGTTTCAGAGCCAAAGAAAACACTTTAAAAATTTCCTTCCTGTTTAATTTTTTTAAAGGGCATTTTCCCCTATATCTGTTACTGAAATGACAAGTTGTCATGTTCCTTGATCTTATTACAGTTGCAGATGTAACTCAGCAGGGAATCTGCCCAAGTTTACATTTAAAATCATAAGACCCTGATTCTGATCTTTTTTTTTTTTTTTTATCAGTTTAAATCTTTCTGTGGTGTAGGACTTCCAGCTTTACCTCATTGTAATCAAGACCAGAATTGCTCCTAATTATAACACTTAACTCCTGTGTAGTGCTTTACACTTTCCAGGCTCTCTATATTCATCAATTAATTAATCCCCAAAGCAGTATTACATTCCCACTGAAAAAGAAAATAAATTGAGCAAGCAAAGCATGAGGGTGAGAAGAACTTGCCAAAAGGCAGAGGTGATGGAGCTGGTGTTGACACCATCACACACTACCCTGGGTCCATCCCTGTCCCTCTCCTGACACAGAAAACATCATCCAGAGGGTCCTGGAAAGTTCCCCTGATGGGCTCCGGATTGCCCTGGATTTGGGACAAAAAAGCCTAGAAATCACCTGTTGGTAGAAGAGTTTGTGAGGTGTCTCACTGAGTCCAGGAGCACTGCTGGGCTTTTATCAGGAGGGGCCAGAGGGGTGGCCAGGCACTGGAAATAAAACCTCAGAGCCCTGAAACCTTCCAATAGATAGATAGACAGACAGACACATTTAGGGGTAACTGTACGTCTGAAAAGCTCACAGATATGGAGATGTAATGCAAGCAAAAGTGATGGGCTTTAACCTAAGTGGAGCCACATTTGTCCCATACGTGAAGCATTTGCTCTTATCTCCCAAGACCTCTGGTCCTGGGCTGATGTTAAGCAAAGGTAATAATAGTGATGAGCAAAACAGCTCAGGGAGGAAGGGAACGGCCCCAGTTCCAATCCCAGTATGTTCCTGCAGTTCATTCTCTCTCGAGCCCTCACTGAGGGATTGTCCTTCCCAGTGTGTCTGTGCAGGGAAATGTCCTTGTGTGGTTGTGTCACAGCAACTGCTCTGTGCAAACTGTACCTGGGCAAATCCCTCCATGGATTCTGGAATAAAAGCCATGGCTGCCCAGAGACATGTTTCCAGTTTTATTCCGGAATAATATCCAGGCAGGATATTTTACTGGCCTATCTGTAGTGGGTTAATTATTCTAGTACAGCTGTTCTGGGAAGGTATTTCCCTGTAGACAAGCCCATGGAGGGTAAAGGGGAAATGTGAGCTTGTTGAGGGATTAGGCAGAAGGGTGGGATGTTTAAAGGTTCAGCAAAGCTTCAAATAAATGAATTGAAACCTTTGGAGGTTTTCTCCATCGTGTCTCATGGAGATCAGATCATTTTTATCAAAGAGAGAATAAAAAGGACTGAGATGCAAATTTTTTCTTACTATGTTGGTTAGTTGGAGAGGGAAAAAGAGAGAAGTGACTTCAAGAGGAAAAGCAGGTTACATGGGCTTTAGATTATGTGATTTTTGGAAGGTGTGAGTCATTAGGAAAGGAGAGGGGGGAAAAATCATTTTCTCTGGTCGCTATGCAGTAATGCAGAACAGTTGTTCCTGTGTTTATTTCTGTGTTTTCCAGCATGGAAATTGTTGGCATGGGCCATTGTGAGATAGGGATTGTGCAAACTCAAATAGAAAAGCAAATATTCACCAATACAATGGCAGCTGATGCCAAGTGTAACACCTGATGCAACATGTTAAACCTATCAGAGATGAGGGATCATTAAACGAAACAAGTATTCTTTTAACTTTCATTTCCTGAAGGGATTTTGATTTGTTTGGAGTATTTTAAGAATAACTGGAACAACTGCACTGGACTGGAATTGCACACCAAGCAGGGCAGAGAGAAGAAATCTTTGATTTCTGCTTTTGTACTTCAGAGTCTGAAAACAGAAAAGTTCTTCATTAAAAACAGGGGCAGCAGAAGATTGAGTGGTTTATTCCTCTTACAGTGGAATATAATATTTTGAATCAATATTTCATTAGTATAATTCACTCTTATATGCCTGCTTTTTCTTAAGAAAAATTGAAAATCAAACACAAACAAACCCAGCTGTTGTTTGTGTTCCTCCTGACGGTCCTCTTGCCTGTGCACCCTTTGTTTGTTCCTTTCTCTTGTTTCTTATTTTCTTTTTAAACATTGAGGTTGATAAAAGTCAGATTCTTTTCAAATGTTTATACTGTTGCCTATACTAAAATCATCCTTTTTCAAGGAAATTAACTTAAAAGCAGCCAAGTCTGCTGACATGGTATTGTCTGTTGGAGATGCCTCTGGCCATGGCTGTGTTTCATAGACTGGTGCAGGTACAGGACTCATTGCAGAATTATTCCCTCGCTTCCTCTGACCTTGCTTTTTGTTTTGGTTGTCTTTTGGGTTTTTAAGTGGATCTGTAGAACAGAGTCATGGAGCTGCATAACCTGGGCTGCCAAGTTACACACCTTGTACGCAGAGGGTCCTTCTCCGGGCCCTTTCCCAGTTCACATCCCTGTGATGGGTGTTCCTTCTTGCAGGGCAGCTCCACGGCCTCTTTCCTGGCTCCTGTGGGAGGCTGAGAGCTCTCTGGAGCTGCAGTGACCTCTGCACCAGGCTCTGCTCTACGGTCATGGATGGTTTAGCCTGAGCATCCTAACGGTGCCAGGGCAACCCCTGGTTATTGCGTCTTTCTCTCTCTGTTCCATGCACGAGGGCACTCCCAGTGCAGAGCCATCAGCATCACCGCACTGGCACGGTTTGCTCACAGACCCCAACGCAGCAGTTCTCCTCCCACCTGGCCCACCTCTCCCCTGTGGCTTGTCTCCTCGTGGTTCCCTCCCCAGGGAAATCTCTGCTGTGCAGACTCACAGCTTGTCCTGACCCTGGGTGAGGAGGCAGCTGAGAGCCCTCAAATGCTTCTGGTTCACCAGTGCAGACACAAAGTACACAGCAGGAGAACATCTGCCTCCAGGGAGTGCTGGGGAGGGCTTGTAATGCTTCAGTGGTTTTTGTGTGCTCCTGAGGTGGAAACGGGCAGATCCCAGCCCAGCACACAGCAGAGTCAGAGCAGGATTCTCTTCTGGCTGAATACATTGCCCCTGACTGCAGCTCCTTCCCATCCTTTGCTGCAGGGACAGCAGGGCAGCAGCACAGGCAAACCCTGAGCTGTGGGATCCATGTGGAGCCCCCTGCCCTGGCAGTGCCCCTCCTTTGGAGGCCTCGGCCCCAGCATGTGTCTGTCCCTTGTCTCCTGAGAGGGACAGGAAGGGAGCGCAGATCCAAGTGCAAATGTTTGTCTCCTGTTTATAAAAAACAACTGGTGTTTGGGGAAGTTTCTCTTCTTGCATATCTAGTCTCAGCCTTGAACTGTCCTCTCCATCCCACAGTTCCCTCTCCCCTAGCACGGATGTATTTGTTTTTCACTGCTCCTTTGATACTGACACTTCTCTCCCAGAGTTTAACTCTTCTACAGGAGGCTTAAACATGTTTTCTGTATGTTCATGGGTAGGTTTGCAGAGCCATTCAAGCTGGCTAAGAAAAGCCAGCCAAGCAGGTCAGGGACAAGAGCCTTCCTTTGCTTTGTGGATTGCTCTCATGGTTGGTGAAACTGGCAGGACAGGGGGGAAAAAAGGGTTTGTCTGTGTGTGTGTATGTGGAAATCTTTGCAGCTCCAGTCTAGACCTTCCCTGCTGTTCAGGGAATGAGGGAAACTGCAGCCGGAGCAGCAAGGCTGGGTGAAATCATAATAGTGCCATTGACACGGGCTGGGCTCGGGGCTTGCAGCCCCAGCAGCCTGTCGGGGAAACGTGTCACCCCACAGTGACACTGCGGGGACTGGGGACCCTCAGCAACACCCCTGGTGCTGTCGGTCCTGCAACAGCCGAAATACACATCAGGACACCCCTCCAGGAGTGTGCTAGATCAGGTGTTGCACAAAGAGCACTTTAGCACCCCATTTCTAGGGGAGCATGCACGAGGTAGGATGAGAGGAGCTTTTCCTTGCACGGTGCCACCAGCGCTCTCCTGTCTGATGTGAGAAAATCGCATTCCCCACCCTGGAGACTGAAACACATCGAGGTTGGCCAAAGATGTTGTGTTGAGCCATATGTTGACCCAAATCGTCAGGAGATTCTGTGGGTTTTGTGTCCCAGCTTTGTTGCATTCAGGCCCTCCCTTGTGTTTGTCAGGCTTCCAGGGACTGATGTCTGGCGTTCCCACCCTGTCTGCCACCCAGTCCCAGCGAGCTTCTTGCTGGAACAGGAGCCTTTGATTTTTCATTTTGAAATAACTTTGGGGCTTGAAATTTCTTCCCTGGGTGTTTTTTTAAGATTTCACATGAAAAGAATAAAAAGTCTGTATCCAAAACAAAACCTTTTATGGTGGGGGTAAATGAAATATTTCCCCTTTTTTTTTTAACTCCCCCTCCCCTCTTCCTTTTTCCTAATTCGATAATGGTTTAAAACACAAACTGGAGTCAAGCAGAAATGATGTTACAGTGCCATTATCCTCTTTTTCCTTCCTTTTCTTGGCAGTGATGCATTGCACTGCCTGCATCCTGACTTCCCCAGAAGACACTTCCCGGGAGCCTGCTTTTCCCCAGAATTCCAGCCCCGGCTCCCCAGGTTGTTCCTGTACGTACCAGATCAATGACATCAAGCCCCACCAGTCTGTAAAAATAGCAAGGTGGTGACTCAAAGCCAAAAGTGCTTTCCAAGCGGTTGTGTTGTGTTTAGGATATTAACCACCACCCCCCAGAGGAGGTGGATGAGTGTGGAGGAGGAGGAGGAAGAGGTTGTTTTGGAGATTTTGAGCGAAACTTCATTTGAGTGACAGCATTCTGTGACAGTTCCCAAAAGCAGTGCTGTTTTACTGGCTCCTGAACTCGCTTATCTGTTGGCAAATCTCTTCCCCAGCCTGCTGCCTCTCCTCCTTGGGATGCTGGGACATTGGGAAGGGACAACAAAAGGAACACCTGGCACGTCCCCCTGCGGCACGGGGCCATGGGACAAACGCAGCCCCTCTCAGCAGATGGGCTCCTGCAGCCCTTGGAAGGTCACTGTGGCCATGGTGACCCGAATTTTCATCGTGTGTCCCTGATTATTTTGTGAGGTGCTGCTGACTTTTGAGACCTACTACTGCATGGCCTAACTGATGGGAAATAAAACCTTTATAAGCACTACGGGCAGCCACGGAGGGGAGGATGTGATTGCAAAAGGCATGTATGGCACTGGCCTGTGCTAGAAGGGAGTATTTCAATTGTGCTCTGCAAACTTTGCCCCTGCAGACTGATGGAAAATGGCTAGATGGAGCATGGATTCATTTTCTAAAGGAAATGAGGATATAAATTCATTTAAGAAATGACACGCCAATTTTTCTTGCTCCGTTTTCATCTCATAATAAACGGTACGGCTGCCAGGAATTTTTGTGAAAATAACACTTGCTTTCTTCTTTTTTTTTTCCTTTTTTTCTTTTTTTTTTTTTAAATCCTGCTCAAATGTTATAAAAGACCCAGAGCCAGTTGTATCACATTTAGGACCTCAGCAGAGGTAAACCCCACTAAACACTGTCCCTGTTGACTGCTGACAGTGACACGGGCTGCAACATTACTTCCTCAAAACTTGGAGAAAATATATAACCCATTTACTTAATGGACTGAGCTATAATGTCATCAGTTAAGTGAATCCCGTGAATAAAGAAGAAGACGAAGTAATTGCTTCCAAAACATTTCTGGAATGAAGTAAAGCTTCACAGTGACTGGTCTCCTGGGGTCCCCTTGATAACCTCTTTTGAGCAAAGTTTGTTCTTCTGTGACGCAGAGATCCTTTTCCAGGTGTTATTAAGGACTTCATTCACTAGACAGCATTTAAGGGGGCAGCTTGATCTACCCGCACTGTGGCTGGGTTTGTGGATTGCCATCTTGGTTTGGTTTAAAACACAGCAGCTGGAAGGGAAAACAGCCTGATGTGCACAAACTGGCCCACATACAGGATACTCCAGCTCCATTTCTGGAGGTGCTGAGCACCTGTAGGTCCCACACAGAGCAGTTATAAACACGGTGAAGGAATGGCCCAGCAAGCTGGGGTGTGTGTCCCAGCTGAGACTGTTTCAAAACCAGTGAAGAAACTCTTCTGGTCTGGAGTTGCAATTGTCACTCCGTGACTGCTGTGGGACACCAGCAGCAGCAAGGTCTGCAGCCTTCCCAGCTCCTTGTGCACTTGGCTTTGGCTTTTTTCTGAAAAGGTAAATAAACTGGAGGGGAAAGGCTGGTGTGCCATCCCACAGCAAGGGCAGAGAAGGAAAGGCTTACCTGGCAGGGAGGAGCTTGGGGTGTCTGTAGAGACTCTCTCTTTGCTCCAGGACCTCAGGGTTGTTGAGGTTGTTGAGTCTAGGTCTTCCTCTGATAATGAAAGGAAACAACTGTTGGAAATGCCATTTTTGTAGTCCACAGGATGAAAGAGTTGTTTTCGTGCAGCTTTTACTAGGTTGGAAGGGACATCTGGGGGTCATCCAGTCTGTCTGCCCAGGGAAGGGCTATTTTCAAAATCAGATCAGGTCATACAAAATAATCAGTTTAGCCCTTGATTATAATTTTTAGAGGTTTCTGCCTCCATAGCCACACAAAGAACTAATCTGGCATTTGGCACAAAGAATTAGGCAGAATTTTCCAGCTCCAGAGCAAAAGCAAGGCAGGGGCAAGAAGCTCTTGAGGTAGGAGAGCTCGTTTCTTTGTCTGTGGCAGACCCCTTTGGCAAGGTTCCCACCCCTGATTTCCCATCTCCCCTCCTGTCCCACTGCCTGCTGGAGACTGTGGGACCCTCCTGGTTGTGCAGAGGGTGAAATGAAGTGTTTGTGTGGCTTCACTCTGGGGGTCAAAAACCTTGGGGAGCAGGGCAGGAATGGCAATGACAATTGTTCACCAGGTGTGCTTACAAAGCAAAACTAGCAGCCTTCCCTTGTGCCAAACTCCCCTTCCTTATCCTTTGCACAATGCCCCTATCTGCCCTTCTCATGTGATTTTTGTATTCCCCTCAGCAGTTTTATTTGCACAATGGTTGTTGGTTTTTTCCCCCACATGCTTATTTTTCTGGCTACTTCACTGTGGCTGCAGAAATGTTTAGTTCTTTCCATCTGACTTAAGAGGTTTCTGGTCTTACAATTGCTCTGGAAAAATGTAAGTGCTTAATTAACATGAACTACTGGAAGGGAAGAGAAAAAGGAAATACAGAGTCACGTTCTTTTTGTTTGACAGAGCCAGAGCCCTGTGGTAGAGAACACACAAAAAGGGCTCATGAAGAGTCTGGGTTCTCTTCCCATCCCAGTGCCTGATCTCTCCTTGCCAACTTCCTGCTCTTGTGTCTTGCTTTTCTTTCCCATTCACTTATTCTCCACTGTTGAGGTGCTGGGCAGCCCAAAGCAGGTCCCATCCAACCTCAAAAGAACTTGTGTCAGCTAGCAAAGCCCTGCCCTGTGAACCCTTTGCACTCATCGGTGAAGAGAGACCCCTCAGAGTGATTCAGGTCTTAAGTGGAATAAATCAGAGCTCTTAAAAACCCTTTTTCTCACCATTAGCTGCAATGGGAACCTAAAACAACTATGTTCCTAACGTGGACAAAGAAAATCTAGTGGGAACCTACCCAGGCTGGAGCATATGCAGTGTTTATCACCAGCAGCTCAGCTGAAAACTTTAACACCTAACTCTAACAAATTATAATGCTAGGAAAAGCTGCTTTTCCTGGATTTCTTTCACACAAAGAATCTCGTTGCTGAATATCACCAGCAAAGCAGGCAGAGCAGAAATCACTTGGGCTCTTTTTTTGTGATGGCAGTGAAGGGCTGTAAGCAAAATGAAGCAACTCTTCTGGGAATAAGTAAAAGAGCAGCATCTGCATTAGAGCAACACTCATGGAAACCCAGAGGAAACTTCAGGGCTGATACTTTGTGAAGAGGAGGGATGAAGATGCAGTGGCTGGAGTGGGGAGTTTGCCCTGTGGGGTCATTCTTTGGAGGAAGCCAATATTTGGTGCAGCTCAATGTGATGAGCCACTCACCTTGTCATAGCCCAGAGGGTGGAGGGATTACTTTGAAGGGGAAGGAACTGTGTGGTGTTTGCCCCCCTGGTTTCTAAAGACAGCAAAATGTTGAACACCAGCAAGTCCTACTTTAAAAAAAAATAAATAAATTAAGAATTCTACCCCCAAACGTCTCAAAAGGCCAAAGAGTCTTTTGGAATGTGCTATTTTGTTCAAGAAGTGCAGTGGCCCTGGAGCATGAGAGTCAGGCAGTGGTGTCTGAAGGCAGCTGCCCCTGCTGCCTGGGAGGATGGAAGAACAGGTCTCTCTTGGCAGATCTGGTGGACTCACCTCCCTTTGCCTACCCTCATTGCTTTCCATACAGCCCTGCAGCCCTCTCCTCCCTGCCCTGCTCCCCCCTAATCCTTGCTCCCATTACATCTCTGGGTTGTTTTTGAGAGATACATTTTTCCCTCAAAAAAACCCCATACATATTCATGAAAATAATCTGTCAGTTGCCACTGTGACTTGTGTTTTCTTTCCCTTCCTGCGGTGTGTTGGGGCCATCTTTAGCTCTGGAAGATGTTTCTTTTTTTCCTTTTCCTGCTGCTTTTCCCACTTGTGCAGTGCCAAGCCCCTCAGAGCTCTCTTCTGCTGCCCTGACCTCTGGTGAAACCCTCCTGCACGTGCTGAGCTGTGGGACTCATCAGCCAGCAAGGCGTGACAGTCTCTACAGTAGCTAACATAGCCACTGGTAGATAAAACAGCAATAAAAGTCTAATAATTAATTTGCTAAAGCCTTTTGTCATGGACAGATCTCCTGACTCAGGCACCACCATTTCCAGTGGTCCTTCCTTCAGGGGGTGAATGTTTTTCCCCCAACATGGTACTGAATCATTCCCTAGGATGTGTAAGGTATTTGTGCTTGCACCATGTCGAGGTGTTGTTGTTATGGTAACTCTTCTGTATTAGTCTTGATTCCTCATGTAGTGCAATTATAAAGGCTGTTGTTTTAAAATAATCCAGGCTGTCCCCAGTCCAGGGAACCAGCACTGCTCAGTGAGACCTGCACATCCCCACTGAGGCAGAGCTGCTTTACCATATGTTGTTAAAATAAAAAGTTGGTAAGGAAAGTGACACATCAGAAATATTTCTGTGGAAAATCAATGGAGAAGTCCACATTTCCCTTGAACTTTTCTCCATAGCTCTAAGACAGACACCTACTTTTTTGGGGTTTTGTTGTTTGTCTTTTAAATTAATTCAGCCTTGGTTCTCAGGTAATCAGGAGTCCAAATAAACAAGACTGCAGTGCACTAATTGAAATGATTATATAAGCTGTGATACTTAAGCAGAGGTGCTTTAGAAAAGCCCACTTTTGCCCAAGTCTGTCAAGCTCCATAAACTCTACAGCCATGCCAGACCTTCCTCAGTGTATCCCAAAAAGGGGATGGGGTGTCCCACAGTGTGAGTACCTCCCTGTGCCCCCTCCCTTCCCATGTTCCACCCACTATTTCACTTTTGTGAGTGTGGAGCAGCTCAGCTCCACACAATTGCTCTCGGTGCAGTATTAAGGACACATAAAATCCAGCGTCCACAGTTTGCCTCAAGGCTCCAAAACATTCCCTGGATGATGCCCAGGAGACAATAAATCCACTTCTATCTCTCCAGACTTTGAAGGACAGACATTTTTTCTTGAATAGACCTTCTCTGTTTTCATTCCCTTATTTATCTGGAGCTGACACCTTAATACAGTAGAAGCAGCCAGGCACTAAAAACAAAGAGAAACTCGGGTCCTTGACTTCTTCTGAGACTTGCAGCCTGTGCTTAAGGAGAAAAAAGTGTCTAACAAAGAGAGAAAGCATGTTTACAGATTTGTCTCTTTGGCTTCTCTAAACATCAAGTAGCAGAGTAAAGATTAGGAGTTTCTTCTACTTCAGGAGATAGTAAAAACAAAAACAAAGAAGGAATAAAAATATTTACAGAATTAAAAAGAAAGCAACAAAAGATTCAGAGCACAAGGTGTTCCTTTGGTTTCTTGGGAAAATGTGCAGTGAGGCTTGAGATTGTTTGTCTGCATTGCAAACCTTCGCATTGAGCTTTTGAAAAATGTTTCATTTAGCTGGATACTTGACCGTCTGTGCTGAAAACATGTCTCCAAAATGAAGGGAGGAGAGGAGGAGGCAAGGGAGAAGAAAGGGACTGTCTTTGCTGCTATTATCTTCAAAGACTGCAGCATTTCTGCAGTGTCCAAACAGGGAAGGAGAGCTCTCCCATCCTCCCCCTGCTCTGGCAGATCTGCTCTCCACCCCATGGGCTGAAGGCTGATTTCACTTTCTAACCACTGGCTGTGATGTGTTTTACCAGGCCTGGGCTGCAGAGAAACCAGATTGCCCAGCAGGGCTGGCCATGGTGGGAGAGTCAGCAAAGGCTGTTTGCTTCACAGCCAAGTACTGGAGAGGGCAGGAACCAGAGACAGGGAGAAGGGAGAGGTGGCCAGACCTCCAAAAGAGCTCTGTGGGATGGATGGATGGTATCTCTGCTGTGGCAGGTCCCCTTCCTGGGAAGCTTTGGTGGAAATGCCCCGTTGGTTGTGCTGTTCCAGGTGGTGGCTGCTGAGGGTGTGTGCTCTGGAAATCCCGAGGTGATGCAGAGGGCAGTGGGATCAGGAAGGAGGAAAGCAGTGACTGGAGAGCGAGGCAGCTGAGAGGACATGATTTGTCCCCAAAGCAGTTTGGGTGTTGGTTTGGCAATGGTGCCCTGGTCATCCCAACAGGCCTGGCCATTCCCTTCCTCCTTCAGTGAGGGGTCACGGCCTCAGGAGAACCCAGCCCTTTGTTTTATCACTCAAATAAGGACTTGGGGCAGTTTAAACTTTAGGTAGTTGGATATGAAGCTCTTGGCCCTGGCCTTGAAGAGGAAAATGAAGCTGGTCCTGGACACGGAGGGTGGTTCTCACGTGGGTTTTCCTGTGAGACTGGCGCGTGCATGCAACAGGCACGGAGCCATCGCCACCAAACACATCCAGACTGCCAGCTGGACTTCAACCAGACATCCAAAGGTGAAATCTTATCTCCATGCCTGAGAGAAAACAGGAGGAGATGCAGATGGTCCCAATAAACCATTGCAGGAAACAAAGTACACTTGATAAGGAGCAAGGGAAAAGGAGGACGAGAATTCCTAATGTCAGTGATTCTGTTAAAGACTTTGACCATGCCTTATGGGAAACTGCAAAGTTAAAATATAAATAAACTGACTTTAAAACCTCAATATTGCAACAGTAGTGGCTGAGTTGAATTTAAATTACCTTCTGTAATTCTTGGAATATGTAATGCTTTGAGAAAGTGTGATGTTTTTCTTACCTCTTACATAACTTTTTTTGGTCAAATTTCTGAAGCAGTGTATTGATTTTGTTTTTGTAAGGCAGAGATTATCAAGCCTGTTATCAGCTGCTTACACATAAGGTGCAAGGGCTAGACGTGTTAGAGAACTAACAATTCAAAGACTAAGGGACTCTTCTCAAAGCCTTGTCCGAGGATCCTAACACTTTCCTCAGAAGTCCCTGAGTTTTGAAGAAAGATGTGGATGGAAACATCGTATTAGTGACTGTTTCTGTCTTTGTGTGTCTGCTGAGTGCAGTGCAGAGAGAATCACTTTTCAGCTCTAAATTACTGTAGGACTTGTCCACAAATAGGACCTAAGTGCTGCAGACTGCATTGTGTTCTTGCTCTTTGCATCCTGAAAGACTCTTTGACTTGAGGAAAAGGCAGTTCTGTCTCTGCTCACAAGCAGTGAAAACCAGACAGCTGCACACAGGAGATCTAATCTGAAGGTGTAGTTCTGTCTTCCTCCTCAGAATAGAAATGAGTGTTACATCAGCAGGAGCACAGGCTGGCCTCCCCAGGACTCAGCATTTTGGGGTTAGCCCATGTGGACCTGCGATATTGAGACTCTTTGATTAGAATTAATTTAGAAATACCATTATGCCTCTACTGAAAAAAAAATGATTCTATAAGCCCTGGTGGTGGGTTTGGGTTTTATCCCTTCTAAAATGGTATATAAGACAAATAAATCTACGGGACACTCTTTGACTGCTGATTCATTTCTGATTCATAAAAATAAACAGATAGCAAGACATATGTCTGAGCCAAACAGCTCTTACTCTGTGGGAACATGTAAATGTAATAACACTCTTTAACAGGGTTAAACAATATTAGCCCTCTGATTTGTCATTATTAGTGTCACTAATTCTAGTTTCATGAACATCACTGAAAATATATGGCACGCAAAAAACAACTACCATAATGTGAGCACATGCATCTGTCTTTCCAGAAGAAAAACAGGCTTGGCAGGGACTGCAGTTCTGCAAGGATTTGAAACAACAACTTTTTATTCATTAAAATGTGGTTATGGTCTGAAAATGGACTTGAGGGAGAGGAGGAGGGAGGGGAAAAATGATGTCTCATTACAGACAGCACTTAGCCATTCCAGTTTGTCTTCCATTGGCAATGTGCACTGACAGATACAATGGCTTGTTACTGCCCCCGTCGATGCCAGCGGAAAAATTCCCTGTGGACTTCAGCGGGAGAAAGACCAGATCCCAAATCTGGACTGCTGTCAACAGTGGGGAGCCAATGTCAGTCTAAACAGAGCAAGTTGGGTTTCTTTTCTGCCCCATGTGTCTTCAGCAAATTGCCAGCTAAGTGTTGAATCCAGGCTCCTTAGAGCTCGCGAGGAGAGCGGCCGGTCAGGCTGTGCCAAGCCTGGGGAGTTTGAGGCTGTGTGAACCTCGTGAAATATTTACAAGCTTTGCAGGATGTGATTGACTTCTGCAAGCCAGTTCTGCTCTGACTTCAGGCCAGAGCTCACCTCTTTCCCAGGACTCTGCCCTTGGTCTGGGTGTCCACATGCACTTGAAGGCAGTGGTGGAACTGTGGCATCTGCTCAGGGTCACAGCCCCAAACCCCCAGCCTGGACCGAGTCTCCTCCCCAGGGTGGCTCTGCCTTGCTCTCCCTGCCTGCTCTCCCGCGGTGCCGATGGTTTGTCTGTGCCCACGAGCCTCTCTCAGCACAAAGCCTGGCACTGCAGGGCTTCCCTCGGAGCTGATGCCCACAAATAACAGCATCCCGAGCAGGGGGAATGACCCTGCTGCAATGGGAGGCCGGGCTGGCACGAGGCACTGAGCTGGAAGGGCACAGCGAGCTGTCTGCTGCCCCAGCACGTGGTCACTGCACCATTGGGATGTGGGGCAAGTGGTACCTCCAGAGGCTGGAGTCACCTCCCAGGGGTCACCACACTCCAACAGGCAGCGTTTCCCAGGGAGCTCCATCCAGCTTTCTTCCTACCCTACAGCAAGAGGGCAGGGGCTGCTCAAGGCAGGAGGACGATGGACACACACACCATGGATGTCACCAGCAGGACATCCATGGACACACACCATGGGAGCTGAGCACAAAGCCATAGGAGACAGGGCCAGAGGAGGGTGTCAGAGGTACGTGGCCTCTGCCTCAGTGACCTCTTCTTACAGCCCCCAGTGCAGAGGAGTCACCAGAACTGCCTCATGCGCTCTGGTCCAGGGCTTCCCTACTCCTGCATGTAGCTGGAAACATGTTTTCCTAATGCCTTAACCTCAATCATCTTTGCTGTAAAGAAGGTGATTTCTGAAGGAACAAGAGGATTATTGTTCTCTTCATAACAAACTTCTGCATATTGGAAGACTTTTATCACATCTTCCCTCTTACCATGTCTTTCCTCATTCTTTTCTTTTCTAGACTAAACAAACCCAATTCCTACAACCTTTCCTTGCAGGTCATGTTTTCCAAATCTCTTATCGTTCCTCTTTGCTCTTCCCTGGCCTCTTGCCAGTCGACCTATTCAAATGATGGTTCCCAAAGCTGGACACCCTGCTCGTATTTTGTTGCTTGGATATAGGACAGTGAGACAAGCAGAATTAGCAGGAGATGAGGAGCTGATTTTTAATCCCTTCCATTATCCCTGAGCTGGATAGCACTGCTGCAGGGTTTTAAGAGAAAAAAGAGCCAAAGTGGGAGCTTGCTGAAGCACTGAACATCAAATTACATCAATTCCTAGTTATGACCATCTCTTAAATTATGCCAAGTCCTCATTAACCCTGAGGTTATTACTTGGCTCAGATAAATATCCACCTGTACGTTCAGCTCCGCCGGGGCTCCGGGGGCAGCAGGAGAAGTTTGCCTGGCGTCAGCTCGACTCCTGCCAGCTCCACTGTGCTCCTGCAGTCCCAGCAACGAGTGGATCACGACAGATATTGCTGTGCCGGCTGTGGGAACAGGGGGAGGACACTGTTGTCATGTCCATGTTCTATCTGTCATCTACTGGTAGCTATTTATACTGCGCTTATCGCCGTGGTGGGATGAGCACGGGGTAATGGTAACACGTTGGAGAGCCTTTGAGGCAGAGAGCTGAGAAAAGAAAGGCACTGTTGGGGTTTAATGTGCCAGACTGAGCCTGGGAGGGAATCGCTACCTGTCACAGCATGGGGACTGCTCTGCAGGCTCGGCGTCTCTGCAGAGCCACGGCCTTCCAGTGGCACTCAGAATCCCTGGAAAATCACAGCCTGCATGGGGAAAATGCAAATCCCTCCAGGACCCAGCTCCAGGGCTTTAATAGCAGCATGTTTTATTCAGTCTGTTTCCCCAGTGCCGTGTGTTGTCCTTTATACGTTTTCAATATTTAAAGCCTGTTTTTCATGACAATGTTTCTTCTGACATTTCCACACCAAATTTCTCTTTTTCCGTGCCTCTCCATTCCAGAAATATGCGGTTTTGTGCACTGTCCTCCTACGGCTGTGAAATCTCTGGGTGTCCATTAAAATGAAAAGAGTGACAGAAAGTGAAATTAGTTTTTATTATCTATGGTAGCAGTGCTAGGGAAAAGGTGGGAGCTGTCCCTATTTGGGCTGTGTAGCACAGGTAGAGCCAGAGAGCAGGGCATGGCTGCACCTGGATTATTAATTTTTATTCTTTCTTAATTCTATTTTTCCTCTCAATTGATTTGTAAGGAACCACCGTTGCCTTTTATTGCTAAAAACTAAGCTGTGCAGGAGGTTTCAAATGAGCGCATTTAATTTTTTAATCCTCCACTTCCTTCATGAAAAAAACATTCCCCAAACACTATGGATTTGGTGCCACTGGTGATGGGAAATCAAGGATCATTTTTAAATGGGTTCATTTCTCCAGACAGTCCCGCTGTTGATAAATCCAGTTAATAATACTGCACAATTTTAGAGAACTCACCGAAATGTTCTATCTACTCATTCACCTGCAGAATAACTTAGCACTGCGTGTCAGCATTTAAAGGGGATTGTCTGTAATTAGGCTGCTATAAAACTTAAGCATGGTGGTCACAGACAATAAAACCCAAGGAAGTATCTTTGCAGTGTGTCTGAGCACAGGCAGCCACACATGACCACAGCAGCCTTTCACAGGAGATTCATCCAGAAAAAAGGAACAAGGTGTGTGTGTGTGCCTAAATGTAAATACACAAGCACACACACACTGCAGAGCGGGGCTGTCAGTTGTATTACTTATGTAGCACCCCCAGGGAAAACAGAGCTTGGTTTGGGGAAATTTAAAGGAATTATTTTTAACTGAAGATGATTACATCTACATCTGTGATCCCGCAAGACACTGGGCTCTCTCTGTCTTCCTCTGTGTTTTCCCTGGAGACCGTGTAGGAAAATGAACAAAGCAGAAATGCGGGGAGCTGGGGCTGCTCTGCACACAGAGGCAGCCTCGTGGTCGATGGGAGAGGAGAGCCAACGTTCTTCTTTCCATCAGGAGTCCAGAGCTCCTTCCCAAACACAGACAGGTATGGCTCTGCCACCACAGAGGACATCCTTTGAGGTGTCAGGGGGCTCTGGAGTCACCCTGCATGCTGTTGGTGGCAGGTTGCAGTCCCAGAAAGTTGTTCTGCCACAAGAACAGGGACAGAACATTCCCTCAGCTTATTCCCTCTGGAACAGGATCTCGGGGGGTGGTGATTCCCAAAGGACCGGGGTGCCAGGACTCTTGGGTGCCTGGCCAGCTGCACAGCCCCACCTGAGTGCCCTGGTCCCTTGGTGCTCTCCTTTGCCACGCAGGGATGGTGACCTGAGTCCTACTGGTTGTGTTGGTACTCCATGGTCTTGCCCAGGGCAGAAAGACCCTCAGCCTTGCCCTCTGGACAAGTGTTCCCAGCGTGCCCAGCCTTGTTCCAGAGGGGTCTGGCTGCAGCTTATCCACAGCACTCATGTCTGTCAGCCACGGGTTTAATGGTGCTTCTCTCTGGGAAGATGAAATATATGGTTGGGCAATAAAAAAAAAGGCTGGAAAGAAAGATTTATAATTTTCCCCTTAAGCCTGTCATTCATGTCATTAATATAGATGTCATTTAGGAGGGCAACAACTTTTTCTTCTTTTTTCTTCTTTCTTTTTTTGCTAAAAGCTTTGTGTATGTACCCACAGTCTGACAACCAAAAGGGTCTGCCTTTCTTTTTTCCCCTCCAATATGTGGATTGCTTCTAACTCTGTCAGTCAAATGAAGCAGCAGTTTCGGGAGGGGAGTGATTAAGGCTCCCTCGGAATAAAGGGCTGCATGCTGTGCCTCTGCTATTCATCAGCGCTGAGGATGCAAGAGCAATTCCAGGCTCCTGAATAACGGGATTTTTTCAAACATACAAAACACACCTTAGAAATACTGTACAAACAAAGCTCACGGTCTCCAAGTGCCGTGCTTATTTTCTGTTTAATTCTTCACGCTTTATTTTCACTTCTCATCGGGTGCTCCAGGACCCCACTCAGCCCAAGGCGCTCGCTCGGTGCTTGACTCCAGACTCCCCCAGCAAAGCACTTGGCAGTTCCTTAATTGTGCTTAACTCCCTAAAACCGTATGGATTTAAGCTTGTGCTTAAAGTAAAGCCCTTCATTATATACTTTGTTAAAAGAAACTTCCCGATCTGGTCTGACTGTATGGTGTTGGTCATTTTGGGGGGACAAAAATGCAGAGTGGATCCTGCAATGCTCCCCCAAACAGTGTCGTTTACCAAAATAATTGTGTAAGGAAAAAAAATAAAGAGGTGAAATATTTTTGAAGGTGTTTCTAAGCAAGCTGTCATTTTGCAGTTTCTTGGAGAATTAGTTAGAAGTGTTTAAAACCCACTTATAAACCCAACCAAACAAAAAGAACAGCCAACCAAAAAAAAAAACCCTCAACCTTTTCATTTATAGTCAAACGATATTTTTTATTTTACTTCAGATATTTTCTCTTTCCTTTTTGACTCCTCAAATATTCTTGACTTTCATTTCAAGTTCCTCTGAAATGGGAATACAGATGGGAAACCAAACAGCTGGGACTTACCAAGGGAGTCAGGGAGTCTGTTGCAGGTAATGGATTCACAGTCCCCCAAATCTCAGTCCAGCACCTCTGTAATAACACCATGTTCTCCATGCAGCTTGGGCAAAAAATACAGATGATAAATTGTACTCCTCCATACCAATGGATGGTGGGAGTCCTCAGAGACCGAGCATTTGTTGAAATGCAAGATATTGCTTCTTGATTCCCCGCTATGTTTTATGGTGTGGCAAATGTATTATGGAGATAATACTCAGTGCCCACACTTTGCTGAGTTTAAACCGAGGAGAACTTATCCAGGTCAGGGGTTTTTTTCCTCATCACTTTTAATGTCTGCAAACATCCTGCCTGTGTCAGTGACTGTACCAGCGTGTCCGCTGTGTTTGCCAAGGTACAATGGAGTGAACACTTGGGTGCCACATGGTAAATGTTTCATGAAAAGAGTATCTAAAACCGGCAGAGACTGTCTGCTCTGCACTCAAATGCAGGACATTATTTCATGATTCCCTGTGATCCCTTTGGCATTGTAATTCTAAACTGTGCAAAGAGAAGTGGATGAAGGTGGATTACAAATTCTAGTCCGTATAAAGAACCTGTAATTATTTGCTAAACTGTTGTGTTTAGTCTCCTGTTCTGCTCTCTCCAGGCTGGGCTGTGTTTTCCAGTCTGACTCCCTGACTGTATTTCTAGTTTAGAAGGATGACTGGAGCTCCTCCTGTTTTCTCACAGGCCTGCAGATAAGATTTCTCCCTCAGATCCCAGGTGATGGCCTGAGCGTGTCTGCAGGATAACTGCCTGTGGGATACAAGCTCCAGTCCCACGCTGGGCTGGTGGGATGCTTTGTGACCTGCCAGCAGACATTTCTGTAGGAGCATTTTACGTCTCCAGACATCTTCTTACTTTTTTTTCTTTTGTTCCTGTTTCCCCTTAGACATGATGGCATTTTTTTTTGCTTCACTGTAGAATTTCCCCTAAAACGCAAGAAAGGATCTGCTTCTCTGTCCATCCTTCCTTTCTTGGACAAGTCCCCTGCTTCATCTAGAGATGTGTGTGTATGTGTCTATACCTATATATATACGTATCTACCTACATGTATAGTCTTTCTTACCCTGTTCCTCTGTGATTTAAAATAGCAACCCTTTGCCAGTCTCTTCTCTCCCACCAGAGACAGGTAGGGTTATTTTGGAAGGTGCGAGGGTTGTTTGTTTTAATTTTTCTTTAAGTCGCCAAAAATGGAGTTAAATATAATTTTCACAAAATGCTCCAAACCCACTGCATTTGCCTGGGTGTATTGTTTTTCAGGCTCTCTCCCACCTCTAATCAGCTCTGATTCGGCACAGTTGGCAGTCTCTGCTCAGCAAGCAGACTGTCTGAATCACAGCTCAGCCCTAGAAAGGATGGTCTTTCTAGGTCAGGGCTAAATATACTGAGTATGGGGGTGAGGATGGAAAAGTTCCCATTCCAGCTGCTATCCTGCACGGAGTCTGCAGGGATAAAACTCTCCACCTTGATGGCACACTGGGATGTGCATTCACTGGGCTCTGCAAGGGGAAGAGGGAAAGTCCTGCAGTGTCCCTACCCTGGCAGCAGAGAGGTCCCTTTGGGGACGTGGCATTCAGGAATGGCTCTCAGCTGGGTGGAAAAAGGGCATCAGAGAGTCACTGGTCACCTCAACATCGACTGAGCTTGTGTCTAAACTCAACATTGCCCTTTGCTAGGACTCACAACCGTGGTGGTGGGACCAAGGTCTGGGGTCGCTCCTCCCTGTGCTCAGCCAGGCAGGGTGCCCTGGGAATGCACTGGCCTGCAGGCTGCTGCTTGTTCTCCAGTAGTTGCCCATGCTCAGGCAGTAGCTATAAGATCTTTTCCGGATCTTAGGGACTCTTCCAGGATGGCTGGCTGGCATGGGAAGCAAGCTCAGGCAGCCCTGCTGGGCTGTGGCTGTGCTGTGAAGGGCAGGGCACGGTGGCATTCCCAGGGTGTGGATGAGGATGCCCCTGTGTTTGAGGAAGCACCAAGGCTGGCGGGGCAGGCAGAGCTGTGCTTTCCTCACCTCAGGGCTGACGTGCTCCTCCTGAGGCATGTCAGCTGTGGAAAGAGAGTGCTCACCACATCTCCCTCCGGCCTGGTCCAGCTATTCCTCCAGCCCCGGGCTGATTCTTGGCAATCTGGCTGGAAAAATTAGAACACAAATCCCTGTGCTGTTTGAAGTCAGTAATGAAACAAACTCCCGTTTCCAGGAGTGGGACTGCATTTCCATTGGCCCCTTCCTATTAATTCTGTAATACCTTCTTTCATTTTTATATAACACACCAGCCTCCTGCAAGAGTTTTCTTTCCTTTTAGAAGATGAAGCTTCAAGATTGCTACAGTTGCTAGAGGCAACTATTCTGCAAAATCTTTTTATAAAATGTATTTATCTAATTAAAAATCTTTGAACAGCACCATGCCTGTAGGATCAAAAATCTCATTTATACTGTGCAGGACTGGGGAAAGTGTTTGCTGCTTCTGTGGAGCCACAGATAAACAGGGACTGGAGGGGCATAAAATGGCTGCTCCAACTCAGCTAATCCTAATGCACCTTTTCCAATAAAAAAGTGGGCTCTAAGATCTCTCTGGTTTATTACTGGAAGAAAAGTAATGGGGAGGGGGGAGGAGTAAGCTCATAATGGAGTCAATTCAATGTAGTTGGCAACAAGAGTAGAACAGCCTTACATCAGTGACATTTTCCAGTGAAACAAACCTGTTGTACAGAGAACAATTTTTAATTAACTCTATATCTCATGTGTCGAGGAACGTGAGCAAACTTCTTTATGACTTTACTTTTGGCTGCAAAGTATATCCCAGTTTTTATTCTCCAAGAATAGATTCATGAGGTGAGTGGCAGGGAAGAGAGGGTTTCTAAATATGCGTGTGAAACGGTACAAAGCAACTTTGCAGGCACTTTATTGATTTCTTTTTTATCTGCTTCTTTTACACGGTGTATTAAACACTAAATGGTACTCAAAGAATCTTTAAGTTTGGAGAAGCCAAATACTTGTTGCTCAGCCGTGACAAGAAGAGCCCAGGCTGCCCAAGTTGGTGGTCACTGTGGCAGAGCCACTGACCTGTCTTGGTGGCTCTCGTGGCTCCAGGAGTGGCCCAGGGTGGACATCCCTCTGCTCTCCTGTGCCATGACAAGATTTCTGCTGCAGCACCCGAGCCATGCTGAAGCCCAGTTGTGATTCCAAAGCTGGAATCACAAAATGAAACACTTTGTGCCATTTTTTAAAAATCTATCCTAGCTCAACATAATTTCTGCTCTTAATTAGCTGACCCAATCAACACCAGTGACCAGCCTCCCTGCTGTCTGCTGCTGTGTCTGGCTTGGCTGCCTTTCTCCACGCTGGTGGAGATGTGCTCAGAGCTCTGTGAGCAAGAGCAGGGCCCAGACCTGGGTCAATCTGAACTTGTCCTTTGTCTATGTGCAGACAAAAATCCATAGAGAATGAGTGTAAAAAGGTACATGAGCACCTCTTTGGCTTTGCACATCTTTTGATTCCAGGAACTTTGTTCAAAATACAGATTGCTCTTCTGGCCACCAAAGGAGGTTGATGATTTCCAGTCAAGCTGAAAAAAATGAGTATTTCATGGGGAGTTGAAAAGGAATTAAGAAGAACTACCTACAAACCCATTGGCCTCACTTACGGTCCCAAGGTTCACCAGAGCTCAGGTGTGTGTCTCAGTGGGGGTCTCTCCTTGGCCTGTGCCCCACCACTGCTCCTTCCGCTCGTGTGTGGAGGTCAGAGCTGCGTTGCAGACACAGTAATGGTGTGTTGAACAGCATAGATCATAGGGGAGCCGAATTTGTATGCTTTAGCACAAATTAGGTTGCATTTCTAAAATCCTAATAAGCATAGAGATGGATCCAGAGGGATTGTTACAAACCAAAGCAGAATAATAAGCTCATCCAGAATTTACCTAATGGACAAAAGGAGAGACAGTTCTCAAATAACGAGCACATCAAATGAAGCAAAGAGCATCTCAGTAAGAAGAAACACGATCCTGTTCTGGGATATTGGGGCCTGCAGTGGGACGTGGAGGAACTTTGCAAACTGTAGCTGTGCTGGGGAGAGATGCCAGTGAGGGGGTACCACTCTGGAAGATCAGAGTCAAGGAAGTTCTTTATGCGTTGATGAATAATGGCTTTTATGAGGCCAAATCCTTCACTGGAGCTAATGGAAAATTTGTCAGTGACTACAATGGGATCGGCACTAGACCCGTAACAAGAAAATAATAATGGTCTTGTCTGCAGCATGAAGCCAAAAGGGAAAAAAAAAGGCAGCATTGCCAGCAGCCAAGAGCCTTCTGCGTGGCTCTAGGAACACTGTACTGGCTGAATCATTTCTCTCTTACACAGAGCATTTGTTCGGTTCCTGATTTATCTCCAAGCAAATTTAGACTACTCAGAATCGATTTGCTCGTTATAATTTTTCAATGCCTATGGGTAAACTCTTGGCTTCTGCTGTTTCCTATTGTTATTCCTGCTGAGCATTGGTTGCCTGGCTCACGTGGGTCTGTGCATCCTCCCTGCCTGAGTGACGCAACGTTATAAATAGAGGCTGGTAAGAATCACAGCCACCCGTGTTTCACAGGGTGGGTTTCATGCTCAGCAGAGCTCTGTTACACTGCCTGTTACATGGTCAGCCCCAAAATTCAGGGATTCTTTTTTTAGAGGCGGTTCAAAGCACCTGTTCTTTACAAGAACTGGGTGCACGTGTTAACAGGCAATAAAGCAAAGCAAAGCACATGAGGCAGCAGCTAAGGAGACCTTAAAAGGGTTCTCTGAGAGCCATTGAACCAGGGACCTGCAAATAGCCATTAATGAAAGTAATTTCGCTGATACAGGTTTCTCAAAATAATTTGATTGGCTTGGATTGCCAGTTTTGGGAGGAGGGGACATAAAGAACATCCCTGGACATCATCCTGGGGAGCCTCCTAAGGCAACACTAGCCCAATGTCAGCACATTTTATGGACACTGCTGCAGCTCCTCTATTTGCTGGATGGGATTCAAGCAGTAGCCTGGAGGGGATTTTACAGACCTCTGGCCTTTTCTGTTGAAGCTGCTGCTGCTTATTCAGGATCCTGTCCAAATTTTATTTAGATATTCCTATCTGGCCTCCCTGTTTAGAATTTTAATTACATTTGGCTGCTCTGCATCCCGTCAATCCAGTTTCGTGCTTCAGTGTGTGCTCTTCAACACTCAGAACTCATTACCTACAGGGGCACTGAAGGATCCTTCAGCCTTTATCAGCTGCAGTTCCTCTGAAGTCCTGGGCTTTGCAGCCCTGCCTGTCCCAGGAGACCTTTCACAGGGGATGTCCCACTGCAGGAGCAGACCTGCTGTTTTTAATCCATGTGAGCAGCTCAGTTCAGCTGCACGATTGCACGAGCAGCCCAGGCTTAGCTCAGCTCTGTTTTGTACAAGAAAGCTGCTGTTTCCAGCTCACACAAGTGACACACAGGTTTGTTTTACGTCAGACTAAGCAGCCCAGCTGATGCTGGGTTTAGCACTGAGCCTTCATTGAGATCCTTTGTTCTTGCAGTACCTTCTACCAAAGACATTTTTTGGAAATGCTAAGAATTTGCATGATATTAAAATGCATATTCCGTTGGGCTTTACAGTTAATTCTTTCTTTTTTTTTTCCTTTCTTTTTTTTTTCTTCCCTAACAAATAGGGCTCAGTTTTGCCATTGTTCATTTTTTTTTCCTTTTATTTAAGCAAAATTTTCAGCCATTCAGCGCCTCTGTTGAGATTTTTTTCTTTCATTACTTTATGGCAGATGAAAGTTAAGAGGTCCAATTACTAACATTTTATGATAGCACAGAATATTATTAAAGCACTTAAGAGGTTATTAACACCTTTTATGTACCTCATTATTTAAAAGCCTGCCATATTTAATCATTTTAGCACCATTAAATTGGCATTAACAACAACCCTATGACTTACACTCAGAAATGTCACCATTTGACAACACTAATGCAATAAAATATCTCACAGAAACCTGGAGGCACCAGGTGAACTATAATGCTTCACAAAAGTAGGGGTTTTTCATGGGTTTCAACCACAGGGAGCTGCAAGGAGGGCCAGGGGGGTGCCCACCTCACCCTGCAGGCAGTGCCTGCCCTGGGGAGTGGGGAGGGAGCTGCTGGAATGTGTGTGGCAGGAAAGCTGGGTTTGGTGTGGGACCATTTGCAGGGGCTGAGGAACACGAGGCACTGAGATCTCCACGGGCAGAGAAGCAGGAGCTAATCCTAATCCAGTCCTCCCTGGAGTCCCAGTGACAGCAATGGGAGTCCTGGGAACCCCTGTGGCTTCCCGTGGGGGCTGTGGCAGCTTTGCTGTCCCCCACTGTCCATGCCATCTTCTCAGGCTTTGACAGCCCTCATTTCAATGACTGTCACGTTCCTACCTGTGCCTGATGATGGATGAGCAGCTTTGACAGATAAACAAGGGAACAGCAAAGCCCTTCATTCCCTGTCCTGCGAGGGCCACCTGTTTATAGGAGTTACACGTGTGCTACTCCCTCTG
The DNA here is from genome assembly GCA_035222235.1 of Margarornis squamiger. Lineage (NCBI taxonomy): Eukaryota > Metazoa > Chordata > Aves > Passeriformes > Furnariidae > Margarornis > Margarornis squamiger. The sequence continues at coordinate 11,677,417 of JAWWTY010000048.1, forward strand.
AAAGTTGCACAATCATCTCTCCTGTGACACTCCCCTTGGACCCCTTTCCTTTCTTTTTCCTCTTTCCCTGTGCTGGGAGGCTGAGCCTGACACTCAGCCTGGTGGTTGGCAATTGCACCCTCAGCATCTGCCTCTACCCACTGATAACCAAGGACAAAAAGCAACAGCAGAGTGAAATATTATTTTTACAGCGTCCTGATTATTTCTAACAACCTGCTAAAAGTGGGACTGGGTGGGTCGGAAAAGCTCTGGTGACACTGGGAGTGTTCCAGCCCCTGGAGTTTTTCCAGCTCCTGGAATTAAACTCCCGGAGCATGATTCAGTTCATGTAGGACTTTTCCCCAGCAAAACACGGGATGAATTGTGTTTTTTCTCTAAGGTTTATAACTAAATCCCTTTCCCATAATCGTTATTTTCATAGATGATTGCTACTAATATATTTTTATATATTAAAGCATATCCTTGAATTTACTGTGGCAACTGCTGTACAGCTGAGCACACAATCAGTGAAATCTATTCCATGAGTTACCTGCCCAGACTTCGGTAGCATTTGCATTCTTTGTGATTGTCCAACAGGAAAAAAAAAGGGAAAAGGTCTCCAAAGCCTCAAAATTGGAGCCATAAAAGGCCCCCTGAGTTTCTTTTTTCAGATGCTGGCACTCGGACAAGTGACCGTGTCAAAAACCCCAACAGGTCTATGTACAAAACGTATCAGTCCCAACTGCTGGAAGGATGCCACCACCACTATCAGGATATTAGTTCAGCATTTTGAGGAGAGTAAATGTCAGTGTTTGGAGCTCGGGAGGGTCAGAGCATTCAGTGTTAATGAGGCTACAAGGCCACAGCCAACCCCTCCAGTGTGCATGATCTACAGGCACTTCTCTTTCCATTAGCCTTGAAGGCATGGATGGATTAATATTCCAGCCCAGCCATGCTTGGGTTTGGTTTGCTGTTTGTGTTACATCTCTGGCTGCAGCAGTTAAATGCTGGTAGGTCTTCAGGTGTGTTAAACAAATTATGGGGGCGTTTAAACATCTTCGTGCTGGGCTCTATCCCCAAGAGCCAGCCTGGAGATCACTCAGGTGTGAGTGGAGAGGAGTGAATGAGGCGTCCTGCCAATCCCCCTCTCCAGCAGAGCCAACTCCCTCGTTATCTGGAAAGGCAGAGGGGTTAATTAGCATGTATTAGTGTAAGCTTTAACAGCAGTGCCCTGTCCTTGAGGACAGAGCTGTGGCTTGTTTTCTTCTCCAGGTCTGGTTCCTATCTTTCCAGGTGTCTCCAGTATCTCTGGAGTTTCCTGCCCCTCCTTTCTCCAGCTCCTCTTCCCTTTCTAAGAGTTTTCTGTTGTTTGTTTGTCTGTTGTAGCACCGTTCACTGGCAGCTGTGCCATGGTGATGGAGCCAGGATGTGTCCTTGGGCCATGGAGTGCACACCTGCAGGACCCTGGGCAGAGGGAAGGCTGTGGCTCTGGCAGCAAAGTGAGTGATCAAAGTGGGCAAGGACTGGGCACCGAGGGGAGGGAGCCCAGAGCTGAAGAGCTGCTATATATTTATATACTGTGCTGTATAATGCTACTCTTAAAGTGGCAAAGTCCAGATTCTGACTATATGAGCAAGTTTTATGTGTTATATCAATACATTTGGAGCATTCCATGCTGTTGAATAGCTCCCATGAGGCTTTTCCTACCAAGTCTTTATTACCAAAAGAGGTGTGACTTTCATTTTTTTTCTTTATGGGCAGATAGCTAATATATGGTAACAATTTTCCTGTAAAATCCAGGGGTGATGAGACTCCAGACCCAAAGGCAGTGTTGGTGGATGAGAGTAGCCATGGGCCACTGGGCATTGTGCAAGTGAAATAGTTCAGTCCCTGTGGTTATTTCAGACTCACTATTGCTCTTTACCTGCTGAGTTAACTTAAAAACCTGTCTCAGCACTTGTTCTGCTTGTGCAAAGAGACTGCACTGGAACATTCATCCCAGCCAGTGTACCCAGGCCAGCAGAAGTTTCTAGTTCAGCCTGTCCTTCCTCGGTCGAGGGGACCATCTCCTCCTCAGCAGGCAGAGCTGGGCAATTGGCTGTGCTTTGCAGAGTACCAGCCCAGGCTGGTGCAAACCCAGGATCATTTATCATCTGGGTCTGTGATGGATGAGGTGATATGAATTGGTGGCTTTGGTCCATTAGTGTTGGAACCAACTGATCTCCTTATTGGCAGCCTCAGCTGGAAGTCTGGGAAAGGCTCTGCGTGCCTTGTGGCACCTCTCCCTCCTGCTGGGAAGCTGCTGCCCTTCAGTGGGGACTGTGAGCCATCAGCACAGTGACCCTTGAGATCCTGCTGCCTCTGCTTCCTGGGGCTGCTCTGCGAGACCCAGGGCCAGCTCCCCAGTGACACAGCCCAGGAGCCCCCGGCAGGTGAGGCAGATCCCACAGCTCCTTGCCAGCCTGGGATTTGCGTGCCTGCAGAGTGGCTGGTTTGCAGCACGGAATTGTTTGCGTTTGTGAGTGTGTTTTTTTCTGCCCCAGATCCCACAGGGAGCTCTGCTCGGAGCCGCTGCCTCTCGCACGCAGCACAGCCCGGGCTGGCTCCCTCCTGCAGCTCACCTGGTGCTTGCCACGGATTCAGCATTTCCGAGTTTAAAGTTAGCCCTGGCTTTTAAGGTCTATTCCAACCCATTTAACTCCTGAGCTTTGTGTGAAAAACAAATGGGAAATATAAAAGCTTACATCAGCTCCTGTAACTCACAAAGTAAATGGGAAAGCTGCAATAAATTTACAGTCAGAAAAAAGAACTGTGCTTTATATAAACTTTCGCTTTGTTCAAAGACAGTTTATTATCAAAGGATAATTTTAGGTGACAGTTGTTGCTGGGGTATTTTGTGCCTTTTTTTTTAATTACTACTACCTTTTAGTTATACAGCATAATTCTTGAGCAGATACTCAAACAAGCGAGATTGGCTCATCATTCCTCTTTAATTCCACATCATGTCACTTTGGAAGGGAAATGGCTTGGTAAAAGCCAGAGAGTTCAGATATGATGCTGGCAGATCGTTATGAAATATTCACAAGACATTTAGTTTAACTTGGTGCTAATTGAACACTGACAGCACAAGTTACTCCTGCCTGCAGCAATAGTCTATCACGTTTAGGCAAGTGGCATTCCTTCCCCTTTGATGCTCTCCGAGATTGGAGGCTGTGAAGGAGCACGGTTAACAACCAGCAAACACTCAGCGAGCAGCGCTGCAGACGGATCCTGCACGGAGAATCCTCCAAAAGTGGTGAGAGTTTATTTGCACAGAGGTTGGGATGAGGCTTCAACTCTCTCTATGAAAATAGTGTTAGATTGAGATTATTTTTTTTTGTAAAGTATCTCCTTGAGTGAAGACACTTGAAAGCAAAACCTGATGTCCCTTTTCTGAAGCCAAAAGCCCTCCTTGCCCTAAGAGGTTTCCAGGGCACTTCGAGCTGTACTGGTGTCACTCTGTATTTTTCTGGCCTTGTTTGTGTCTTTCGTTTTTATTTCTATAGCTCAACATGCTGTTTACTGATACTTGTGAATTTGTTTCTTATTTGTCAGTTCAGCTTCCCCGTGGACATTTAATAACAGGAATTTTCCTACCATTTTAATTGTCTCTTATTCCAGAGCCAAGCAGAGTTTGAAGCAGAGTATTAATGCCATCATTTTAGTCATCACACACGATGTGTGGTCTAAATAGCTTGGACCAAAACTCGGTACCCAGCTTTGCCTGCAACCCTCTGGCCATCTGTGGTTTTGATGCAGTCATCTGCCTTGGGTGCCTCAGTTTCCCAGCTATGGAGAAAGGCCAAGTTGTTAACCAAGGGCTTTTCTCCTCTCCCCGTTTCGGGGGAGTTTGCTCCAAGGCTGCTCCTGTGTGGTCAGCACAGGGGGTGCCCAGCAGAGCCCTGCTCCCCTCTGCCCTGCAGCCTGTGCCAGGCACATCGTGCCACTGCCAGGCCACCAGAGGGACTGAGCGACTCCCACGTGCAGCAACGCGGTAGAAAAGTGACCCAGAACATTTTTAATCTACGAGGGGAAATGTCCCCACCTGCCTAATTCACCTGTCCCAGGGAGTTCAACTGGGAGGAGAAGGTGTTAATGAAACTGTCACTGACTATTGAGGTGACAGGGACTGGTACTGTGTGAGTTCCTCTGGCAAACTGTGTCGGGGCTGAGCTCTTGCTGGCTGTAGGAAGACAGGCAGTGGTGCAATCACTGTGGCTGACCAAAGGAGTAGGAGCACAACTAGTAATAACCATCTAAGAGCACCAGTAGCTCAAAGGAGTGAGGACTGGCTGTTCAGTTTCCACAGGGAAAATGGATATCCCCTTTCCCATAGTCCTGATGGGAGCGTAAACAGCCAAGGAAGAGGAGTTAAAATGTGAGGGATATTGCACAGGCAGCACTCACAGCGCACACTGGTGCTGAGGCTGTGCTTTTCTCTTTTAAACAGACATAATTGGAAATGGAGAGTGCTAAGAAGGGATTTAAAGGATGTGCCTGTGACTTCTTTGAAGCTTGGGTAGGGTGTGGGTAGTGATCTGGGAAAACACCTTCCTTTCAACAAAGACATGGTCTTAAACTTATTTTCAAAAGGCAAGGAGGACTAAAAGAGCTTCCAGGCTTCCTTTCCATTGAGCCCCCGTTCTTGGATTGCTGAATCCAAGTGATACTCCTTGGGAAGGCTGAATAAACTTACAGTCCCCCTCTGTAGAGAAGAACAAGTGGAGGGAGGGACAAGAAACGTCCTGTCCTCCACAGAGCCCTGCTCCAACTGGCTTCCAGAAGCATTGCTCCTCAGGAGGGAAAATAAATGAGGCTTTCAAAACTGTTTTCCTTGATTCATCTCATTCTGGGCTGGAGCAAGACAAGTAGACAGTGGGAGGACTTCGCTGATAAAGCTGACTTTTTTTTTCAAAAGCCGAGAATACCAGAAGATAACACAACAGCAAATTACTGCATATTTTAAACCCTTGTAGCTAAACATTCCCTTTTGGGGCTGCGCCAGGTATCTCGTGGTGCCAGTGAAAATGGGATACAGATGTTCACTTGTTTGGATGGAGACACTGCAATAATTCATGCCTGCTACAAATGATCAGATGCCTGATGCTCACAAAAGAATACCATGATTTTTTTGTCAGTAATAAGAAAATATAACCCCTGTACCTATAGTGTGGAAAATAAGGCCTGGAAGAACTGTGAAATGTGGTTTCCAGTTTCCAAAATGTAATTTCTGTTGTAGTCCTGCAGCCTGTGGTGGTAAAAGTGTGACAGTCACGACTGCAGTCCGAGGGTGTCCTCACTCTGAGTGTCTGGGACAGGTATATGGAGCATTTAATACCTGCTGTGAGATGTGTATAAACAGAGGAGGTTTGGGATGTTGTGCCTGAGATGGTTTTAATTTTTTTAAAAACAACTTCAGCTTTCAATACTTAATGTTTGCAATTCAGTTGTTTTTAAAATGTTACCTCTGACTTTGTGGTGAAAATAACCTCATTGTGATCTGTCTGTTTTAATGGGCATTGTGGAAAAGGGAGCTGTACATCCCAGAAATACACGGGGATGTGGTAGGGAAAAAGAGCCGAGCCCATCACAGGGCAGCACAACAGCAGGGCTGACACTCACCTTCTGCTTTTCCGTGTAGAGCAGAGAACTGCAGAACTGGCATCTGCCAGGAGGATTTGTTACATACCTGAATACCTGCACCGCTGGTTTCCCCCCGTTGTGCTCCTGTCAGGAGAGCTGCAAACAGGTTCACACCTGCTGAGTAGCTTCGGGTTGGAGGAATGCATGTGCAAATTTGGCAGGTAGAAATTGCACTCTTTAAATCAGACTCCACTTCTTGAAATAGGAGCTCTCTGCTGCTTTCCCTGCCTGCCCTTCTGTTTTTCGCTTTCTTCTTGCAATGTCCATATTAAAATGAAGATTTTTATTTTATTCATTTTTTTTTAATCTTCTTAATTCATTTTCATGGTGGAGGTGTAACCAAATCCAGACTCACAGTTCTGGGAATCCAGCACCAATGTTGTATGAAGGTTTGAAGGGTGTGCATTGATTTTTCTCTCAGTCCCTACATTTTACTTTCTCAGTAATTTTTGTGAAGTGGATTTGGGCTTGACACAACTGGGACCATTTGGGTTGTAATAGCTTATTCTCCTGGTTTATTTGGGAGGTGTTTGATCTTTTGCTCACTTTTCTCAAGTTGTAGTATGAAAAATCTCATTTTGAATCAAAAATCCAAAAGTCTTTGGGTTCAGTAGCAATTAAATGCAGTGCTTTATTTCCCTATTTTTTTCAACTGTTTTTCTTGGCTTAGACCACTCACCAGATTTTTTTCCAAATTAATGAAAAGTTTTGGCATTCTGAAAGGGCATCTATTGCAGGACTGTTAACTGATTGTTTTTTCCTGTAACTGTTTACTACATTGTATTTTTCACATCAGTGCAGACCATGGACAACCCCAGCTAGCCCCATATATATATATGTGTGTGTATATATATACACATGCAGACTATTCAGAACTTTCCATGGGAATTGTGGATCCCTGGATAGCAAATTTCTGGCTCTAACAGCTGAACACATTTTCTCATATGTCTGTGGACTCCTCGAAGTCCCCAGCCCCCAGAAGTTCACAGAGCACAGCTAAAAACTGCCTCAGGTTTGCTTCCCCTTGCTCACAGAATGTAGTAGTTCAGCCAAGACATGCTGCCCCACTGGTGTTGCTTCAGTGGAGCAAGTCACAGCCAGAAATAAAGGCAGGGTCTATTTTTTTCTTTCTGCAAGAATGTTCAAAACATGAATTTCCATGAGTTTCCAACATAAGACCTATATCTGCATGGTAAGTAGAGTCACTTTCACTTGCAAATGAGGTTGGATCTGCTAAAAAATCTGCTAATTTGCAATAAAAATAGCATCCATCTTTGCTCTGCAAATATAGCCTCTTTGAAAACTGTCCCATTTTCAGAACTGCAGCAGCTTGTAGGATGGGAGAAAGGAGAAGGAGGAAATACCTTGCATTTGAAGTCACTTCGTGTATCTCCAGGACTATTTCACACACCTTTAGTCATTATGTTGCATTTTGTGTTGTCACATTAATTTTCACAGTAACAGACTGATATAAACAGTGTGACTGCACTGCAGAAGCATGGGAAGCTGGATTGATTGGGAGGGAGAAGGATTGGTTCAGACATAAATATCTCCTGCCATATTGAGGGGAGTTAAAAAAAAAAAAAAAATGGCCAGCCAAGAAATTGCTTTTTTGTAGGAACGTTCTGTTTCTCTCTTTTTCTTTTTTTTCCCCCTTTTTAATACATGCTTTAATGTGAGAGACCAAGAACAAGGGGAAAGCAAGTGGCTATTTAATGAGTCTGGGATGTGAATGCAGCTGCTTTTTCAGGTGGGTGGAACTGCAAGGAATGGGAGACAAGGAAGGTGAGCGCGTGTGCAGGAGATGGGATTAAATAAGGAGGTCTGGTCATGTAAGGTCTTGTTGGGGAAACTGCTGACTTTCTTGCAGGTTAAATGCTTGAAGGAATTGCAGAGTCAGGCTCCTAGAAAATGAGGGCATACACCAAAAAATCAGCACCTCAGCACACAACCAGGTGAAAGCACCAGGTGCAGGGAGGAAAGCCAGTGCAATGCCTTCTATCCCAATCTTCCTGCACCTCATGGAGGGTGCAGAGATTGCAGAGAAGAGAAGGCATTGCTGCCCCTGTAGAGCAAAGCCTACCTGGCCGTCACCTTTCCCCCTAGGATGGGCTGCTCTGTGCATGGCTCTGGGGCTCCAGACGTTCAGAAACCTCCTGCAAGGCAGAATGAGACGGATTTCTTGGTACTTGTTTCCAAACTCACCCTTTGGCGAAGTTTCCTATGGGGAATTCTGTGCTCTGGGAATGCTCTTGGAAATGTTTGGCATCAATCTAGGATTTCAGAGTATAAAGTGTCAGTAGTGTCTTCTAAAGTTCCACTTGTAGGACTCAGCCCCTTCCCTGTTCTAGCATTTAGATCTGCCTGGCTTGGCAATGGTGCTTTTGGCCTGCCATGGCCAGTGTGATGACATTCCGTGCAGGCTGGAAACATTCCCTCTGCTCCCGTGGCTTTTCCTTTAAGGGAAGAGCTGAGAGATGCCTCAGCTTTGGAGCTGATGATTTGAGTTCTCTGTTGGCACTTGTCACTCCTTGAGTATTTCGGGCTGGAGCTTGTGGACTGGTGTAAGAAAATAAATCCACCTGTAAGGAGACTTGAAGAAAAGTCACAGTGTCTGATCGGATAAGGATGCCAATAAGGAGGGGATGGGTTGCAATTCTGGGAATGCCTTATTCCTCACACCTCTCCTGTGCTAAAGCCAGCTGTGATGGGTCACAATGCCCCTTGCACAGCATCTGAGCCTTGAACTGTGGTTTCCACATTGTATGTCTGAGTTTCTGACACCAAAAGCCTTGGGTGAAAACTTGCTTATGTCTGACTTGTTTGCAGCAGGCAAAACTCTTAAAATTAGAGCAGCTAATTGCATATTCAAAATGGCACATCCAGTACTTGAGAGAAGCCCTTCATTTCTGCTGTGGTGGATCTGGAAATTCACCTCTGCTCATGCTCAGCAACATCCATCCCCAGTCTCTGGGGAGCATGGACTGAGTGGAGCTTTTTGGCCCTTTTCCTCTGAGAAAGAGCCACTAATTTCTTCATTTTGAGCACATTATTTTTTTTAACAAAAGAGCATGATACAGCTCTATACACCAGTTGGGAGCAACGTGATTTGTGTCATGAATACTAATACAAGTTTGACAGTATCCTATAAATTCAGCACATTTTGAAAAGCGTTAACAAGAGTTGTAGGGACCATACTTAAATTCTTCCCCTACTTTTTTTGTCAATTAAAGGAAAAGGAAGCTAGTGAGAGTCTGTATTTGTATCCAAAACAAACATGGCTTGGGTCACGGCAAGACTTCTGCACGCCGTGCTAGACCTGGGTCTCCAGCACATTCATTGATTTTTGTCTCCATGAATCACCCTAAAGCTATAGGCAACAAAAGCTGAAGCGATGTAGATGTGATTTCTAGTTCATTTGTTGTTCATTAGAAAGATTTTGTCTCTCTCATTTGCAGCACCCCTGCTGCTGCGTGTTCATTAGGAGAATGGAATGTATTCCAAATATTTCCTAGCTCTGGCAGGGCAGATGGTGGAAAGTAATTTTCCAAACTCCTCTGGAAAGGGGGGGCTGGGGGGGAACACACCCAAATAACCCCAAGTCACCCCCTGCACGCCAGGAGAATTTGGTATTTCTGAGTGCAGACGTGCTGTACACTTTCTGTCTCTCTGGTTGTACAGTGCTGCGTGTTGGAGTGGTGGGAAGTGTGTATGAATGGGAATGTATCACATTACATGTGGGATGTTAGCAAGGCTGGGATTTTTTTTCACAGGAAACTGCATTTGCAAAGAGCACACAGCAACACGCAGTACCCTAAAAGATGTGTGTGAACGGAGCGAGCAAGATTCATTTCCCTAAATCTTCTGGGCAACCCAATGCCTAAGGGAATCCCAGGGAGGGAGGACAGAGCCTGGGCCCCACTCCAGTTTCTCCATTCAGTGCAGAGGCATGAGGCAGACTGGAAGCTTCCCAGACACCCCATCCCCATTGCCTGCCCTTGGCCGGCACGGGCAGGAGGATGTCCCAGTGCTCAGACAATGGTGGAGGAAGCGGCGCTGGCTGCGTTTCCCTTCTGCTCCCTGGGGAGCCGGGGGAGCACACAAGCCAGGGCCAGATTTAGCTCTTGGAGCCACATGAAACACCCATGTGCCGACTGCTCCCTTCCTTCGTGCTCGGCCTCTTGTCACGGGAGTGGAAGTCGCACACAAGGGGAACAGAGGAGCCGAGTGAATGTGCAGCAGGGAGAGCCGGGAACACAATGAGGGGGAACAAAGAGCGGGGCTGTGTTTGCTGCCTTCCCAGTGGCATTCACTCCTCGTGCTTGGAGCCACTTTCCTCTTTTCAGGAGCCTCTTGACCTGCAGATCCCTCTCCTCGGCAGAAAGACCCCGAAGTCCCGCGGCTGGATCCTAATACCTCTTCAGATCAAACCAGCAAAACACTTAGAGCACAGAGCCTGAACTGTGTGTTTGCATGGAGGCTTTAAGCTCCTTGGCGCTGGCACCCGGGGTTCCTGTTTGTTTTCCAGCTCCTGAGGACAGCAGTGGTGCTCTCGAAGTCAGTGCAAACAAACCAAGAGAGGCTTGAGGAGTGTAGCAGCTTCTCCGAGCGCCGCCGGCCCTGGGAATGGGCCATGCCCTTCCCAGTGGAAGGTGCCTCTGGCACTGGTTGAGCTGTCAGCTCAGGCCTGCACCCCCAAAATCTCACACACAGAAACCTGACAGAAAAAGGGACTTCCTCAAAAGGAGGATGTCAACTGCCCCGTCTATGCCACCAAGAGCCAGTGGCATAGACGGGGGAGGTGCTTTGACAGTGGCTGTAAAGCCCCATCAAATTTTCACAGCCTGCTACTAGTGCTGGATTTTGAAGCCTTCCCTTTCTCCAGGCACTCTCATTGCAGAGTGTGTGGTGCAGGTGGAGGTGTTAGGGCCTCTCATTTGATTAATTTCATAGAATCACAGAATTGTTTAGGTTGGAGAAGACCTCTAAGATCAGCGAGTCTAACTGTTCCCCCGAGTGCTGCCAAGGCCATGATCAACCCTGTCCCCAAGTGCCACAGTCACACATCTTTTACAGTGAGCACGAGGCAGGAGATCTCTCTGAGCCTGCTCTCAGGCAGCTCTGTCCCGTGACATCCCCCCTGTCTGTAGTTGAGGGTCAGGACAGAGGCGGCTCTGCGGAAGCGGGACGGGAAGTGGGTCCATCCTGCAGCCACCGTGACCTTAAAACCCACTGCTCGGTCACCCCGCAGAAAAAATCGGGAGCATTCCTTCCCAACAGCCGAGCCTGGAGCCCTTTGGCAGCTGCCTTTTCCTCTTTGGACAGCCAGGGCTTCCGCCAGCCAGGGCTGTCTCGGTGTCAGCTGAGATCCAGGAATTTGTGTAACCCACACCTAACACCTAAACCCGCGTTCTTCACAGCCAGGCAGAGCTTTAAACTCCTCTCCATCAGCTGTGGCCTTCAGAGATGAGCAGTGGCTGTAATTGATTCATCAAGACCCCTGTTAATTTGGCTTTACTCCGCTGTTACAATATATTCCGTTCCCGATGATTACGCTCTGGAGTCAAGGTTCCTGTAGGTAATTTATGCTGCGGCCTCCGTATGTGTAAAAAATTTATTGCAATTGTGTTTTTAATTAAAATGCACACGATAATACCAAAAGGAGACAGGGGGAGGAAGGGAGGGACCCCAGATTAAGTTTTTAATTGTTTTAATAGTGAGATTTGTTTCAGTGAGAACAGGGCATATTGGTTTCCTTGGAAACATTGGCGATGTATTAGCTGTATAAAATCTAGCATAAAAGATTTGTGAAAGTGAAGCATTTAGGTTTTAACTGATATTATAACTCTTTTCATTTGGAAAATCAGTGTCACATGCAGCCCCTGCAGTCCCAAAAAGGTGTCTTTTTTGTGTTTTCTCTTAAGCCTCAGAATTAATAATTTCACATATTATTGGAATCATTAGAAATCTAAAACTGCAATAACAACAACAAGAAAAAAAAACCCCTTCAACAATTCAATATCCCTGATTCATACGATTTAATTAGATGTGCCTGTAAGTTCTCTTTGTGCCAAGCAGTACCAGGCTCAGGCAAGACTCCACATGATTTGAGAAAGAAGTGCAAAAATTTGGCTTTTTAAATGTCCCCATTAAACTGGAGATTATTGGTAATGGGCAGTGGGTGATGTTTTATACACATCCCATGTGCAGTTATTTTATTGTATACCACACTGACACCTGGATGTACCATACACAATGTACTTTAGCCACTTTCAAGCTCAGAGAATTGCTGAGGCTGCTGATTATCTCACCTCACGCAAAGTCTTTGAGGCCTCTGTTTCACCTGGAATATATTTTAGGAAACAGAGAACCCCCAGAGAGCCTCATCCCCAGAGGCAGCACATTGAGCTTGGGGTTACAACGCCCCAAGGCACCACAGGAGGTCAAATGTACATTCTCATCTGAAGTTCAAACATTTTCTTTTCATTCTCTTTGAAAATCGGGCTCTCAAATTATCAATTTTGCCTCTTTAGTGTTAGAAAATAAAGCCTTGTGAGGGAGGATTCAGTTCCCTGCAGCCAAGTGGGGCTGAAACAGCCCAGTTTAATGTCTGTGATTCACCCCTGAGCCCAAACTCTGACGATCAAACACTGCAGAAACGCTCCCTTTTAAACAAAAGGGGGGAAGTAGGCTGCAGATAAAGTACCAGATGTAGGATTTTGGACTATCAGAGAAGAGATGAGAATGGGTGGCTTGGTTTTAGAATGTAAGACTAATCACTCTGCTGAAATCATTTCAGCAGCTGAGTAAATAGACTTACGGAAAAGACATTTATGGGAGCATTTGTGTTCCAGGATCCTCCCTCTTTCCTAGTCCTCCTGTTTGTTTGCTTTCCTGTCTCTCTGGTGTTGAAGCTGCCCAGTTCACAGGTTTATGGGGCAGGGATTGGCCATGTGAGATATGCCATGGGCAGTGCCCGTGCCCCTCGGGGTGCGAGTTCTGAGTGTCCTACCCAGGGACAAGGGGTCCCCCTGCACCCTGGGACCCCTTGGCTCCCCGTCACCCCCAGCCAGGCCGAGCTCAGCCCCTGACACACACACACACACACACACACATACACACACTCACACTCATCCTGGGGGCTTTCCCCTCTGCTCCAGAGCCATTCCCACCATTCCCACCAGCAGCACCAGCCAGCAGCTCAGCCCGACCCAGGAGATGCTCCTGAGAGGTCTCCGAGGTGTCACAGAGGGGCACTTTGAGGGTATAAAGAACTGAAGCCTGAAGGGAAGCAGAGTCTGAGGGCACAGTCCTGGCAGCCTTGAAGGCCCTGCCACTGTCTGTGCATGGAGTGGGAACCATTTAGGGTTCCCCTGCATGGGGAATGCGGGAGCTTTGCCTATCTGTCCATCCTGCCCAGTGGGTGCAGCTGAGCCCTGGCTGTCTGTCCATCCTGAGCCCTGGCTGTCTGTCCATCCTGCCCAGTGGGTGCAGGCAGAACCCTGGCTGTCTGTCTGACCCATGGCTCGGCACGGTCCCCGCTCGCTGTCCCCCAGAGGTGATGCCGTGTGCCTCCCCTCGATGTTGTGCTCCAGGGGGTGAGCTGGTTCATGAGTGGGGCAGGAGGAGCTGGCAGTGCCACGGGTGCTGTGACACCCCCACGTACACATACATACATACATACACACATATACATACATACACACACATATATATACATACACACATATATATACATACATGCACATATACATACATACACACCTATATACATACATACACATATATATACATACACACATATATACATACATACATGCACTTATATATATACATACATATATACATACATACATGCACACATTTACATATATACACACACACACACACACATACATACATACATACATACATACATACATACATACATACACATACACACACTCACCCCCTCCCCGCTCTCCCCCGCGCTGTCCCTTTAAGGCGCGCGCCAGCCCCGGGGTCACGGCGCGGTCACGGCCCCGCCCCACGTGGCGCCGCGGCCCGCGCGCCCGGCGCGCCCCGCCCCCTGCGCTGATTGGCTGCCCTGAGCCCCGCGGCCGCGGCTGCCGCTCCTGATTGGCTGAGGCCGCCCGTCTGTTACGGCCGGGGGCGGAGCCGAGCCCTGAGGGGCGTTTAAAGGGGCCGCGCCCGACGGGGAGAGCAGGGGGTTAATTGGGGTGGGTTTGGGGGTAATTGGGGTGGGTTTGGGGGGTTTCGGATTTAGGGGGTGCGATCAGAGGGTTTGGGGTAATTGGGGCGTGACTCAGGGGGGTTCAGGTTTAGGGGGTGCGATGGGGGGGTTTGGGTTAATTGTGGTGGGATTGGGGGGTTTGGGTTTAGGGGGTGTGATTGGGATTTGGGTTAATGGGGTGTGATTGGGGTTTGGGTTTAGGGGGTGTGATTGGGATTTGGGTTTAGGGGCTGCGATCGGGGAGCCTTCACTCAGAGCTCAGGGTCACCTCTGTCTCCTTTCTGTTCCACTCTCCAAAACTGTTCCATAAAATATCAGCAAAAATTGGGGGATCATTTTATGTTTGTGCCGGTAAGACTCTTCCCTTTGTGCTGTTCTACTCCACGTGTGCCACCCTGGTTTCTCTGGCACAGGAAGGTGCAATGTGTTCAGTCGGGGAGCTGTGAATTCTGAGGGCGATTATTTTTTGGTAGTGCAGGGATATATTTCCTACCAGTGCCTCAAAATGTAAAGGTAGAGTGGAGTCTTTCCAGTGATGTCACATGGAGTTATATCAGGCCCCAAATGAGACAGGATGGGTTGGAATAACATTCTGGTGGCCTCAGTAAAAATCTTCATTACAAACACTTTTTATCCCTCCTGGTTGGGAACAAAACCTCCGGAATGGAACCCAACCCAACTCTGTGCAGGGATGGAACAAAGCCCTTGGGAGGCAGCTGTGAGCGGCAGGGTTGGTGACAGCAGGGTCATTGTCCCCTGTCAGCCTGATGATACAGCAGGGAAAGAGGGTCCTGGCCTCACCCAGGGAGAAGGGAGGGAGTGGCTGAGCTGAGAGAGGGGCTCCTAGCGAGGCAAGGAGACAGTTTTGGAGATGGAATATTGTTTGGGGCGGGATACCCTTAGCAAACAGGATGGAGCCTCAGAGGCAAAAGGCTTCTGCCATTCCAAGCAAGGATGAAGGCTTGACTATCAAAGGCTGAATTCACATCATCTTATACACTCACATCACACCTGAGGTGTAGCTGTGCTGGCTTTCCCAGGCAAAAGAGCCCTCAGCTGAAGCTCCTGAGCATCCCTGTCCCTGCAGCATCGTTCCCTGTTGTGGCAGAGATCTTGTTCGAGTTGTTGGGGAGAAAACTTGAGTTTCTGGCACCAAACAGTTAAAAAACTTAAATTAAGACGTTAGTCACCAGAAAGTGGAAACCATGTCTGGAATTGTTAGAAATAAGACTTGCGTGAAAATAAATATAGAATTATTCACCATGGTAACTATTGCCCTATTGCGTTAGTGTGTATCGATTTAACATTAATCCAAAGACTGATGCTGTGAAATATTTGGACTCTTTAATGGACAACTGTTTAGTTAACAAAGCTTCAGGGAGTTGTGGAGTTTTTTTGTTTCGTTTTCCCTTAGATCATCTCAACCACTTTTGGAAGAATACGATTCGACTCTTTAGTTAGTTATCACGTGGATCATGCTTTCCAATTACATTTTATGAATTTACCCTTAGTGCTGCTGATTTAACTAGTGATGAAGTATTGCAGTGAGGAATAAATGGAAAGATTTAAATGTGACTGCATGGGCAAATGCATGATTTGTGATCTGGCAATGAGCCAAATTAAGTTACAGTCCCAAACTAACCAGGGCAGACTGATGTGCCCACGTCCTTCAGTTTGTCCAAGGACCTCATGATATTGAAGCTCTTGTGTGTCCCTTTCCATGGCTGAAGAGTCTGAGGCCCAGGGAGCAGCTGAAGTTTTATGACAAATCCAGGGAGCAAAGGGAGATCTTGCACTGCCAGACTCATCCTGGAGCCGTCAGAGGTGTCTCCAGGGAGAACATAAAAAGAGGTGGAAAAAAGCTGACCAGTGACAGAATGCAGGAGCCAAAATCAACCACAGTGTCCTGGAAGTGTCCCACCAAGCAGTATTTGCTGCTGGTACAGAAGAAACTC
Organism: Margarornis squamiger; assembly: GCA_035222235.1. Taxonomy (NCBI): domain Eukaryota; kingdom Metazoa; phylum Chordata; class Aves; order Passeriformes; family Furnariidae; genus Margarornis; species Margarornis squamiger. The sequence continues at coordinate 11,693,266 of JAWWTY010000048.1, forward strand.
TGACAGACACAGGGGGCTGGAGGGTGGATGGTGTCATTACAAAGAACAGGGTGAAGTGTTTAACTTAGCTGATGTACTTTTAATTTTTACAAGCCCATCTGGGATGGCTTTAATTATTTGTTCTTAAATCATGGTGGAAAAATGCTGATTGTTCTTAAAGCCACATGAGTCGTTCAGATGAAATGGGGATGGTGGTAAACAGAGCATTTTTAAACCAGCATCGACTTGCAAACAGTTATTTTTTTTTCTTTATTTTTAAAGAAGGTTGGGAAGATGTGTGAACTTGCTGCAGCCTGCATGTGAAACTGGAGCCTTTATCCCTGGGCCTGTGGGTGATGCCGTGCCCAGCTGGGAAAGGCAGAGCTGTGCTTGTTGCAGCAGAGATTGTGGAGAAGGGCCCTGTAACCCACTGCTCACGGAACTGACCTGCCACAGAAGAATAGTACTTAGAGCTGCATTTACTTGCTGGAGACCATTTTGTTGTGTTCACCTTGACTTATTTATGGTAGTGCTATCTGTTTTATTGCTTCATCTCCAGTTCTAGTGTCGATGTTTTTCAGGGAATTGTCTCTCCTCTCCCTGCACACTAAGCCTGGTGCCACCCCATTGCCCCTCCCGCCTTTAGGAATGGCACTCCTTGGATAACTCATTTCTGGGAAGCACAAACTTCTCAAAGCTCGTTTCTGTCTGAGCCACACGATCCTCTTCCGTGTTTCTTTTGGATTAGTAATTGTTGGGAGTTGCCATCTGTCAAGTGTCAAAGAGTAAAAGATTAAACAGCCTGGAAATTCCTTGTTCCTTCTCTCCAGGCATTTTCACAGGACTGGATGGGGCCACAGGAATAAAGCACAGGTGGGAGTTTAACATTAGTTTGTAAGTAGTCGTGTAGAAATAAATTCCATTTTTGGGGAGGGTGAATAAAGGTTAAACCTCACCAGTGAGTGCCATTGTGTCTGACCTGGCTCTCAACACCATCAGTGATGTGGGATTGCTCCAGCGTGGTAGGAATAGGATTTCTGCAGGTCAATTGCTCATCCCTGTCTCGGTGCATCTTCCCAACAGCATCTCTGGGGAGCTCAGGCCCAGCTGGGGACTCTTCAGATACTCCCAAATCCTAAATCAGAGCTATCAACAATTATGGGAAAATATGTTTTCTTAGAAGATAACTGAAGCTGTCTTTATCTCCCAGTAACAGGATTCACCAAGCATTACAGCAGCTACTTCGCACCACTTTAGTTAAGCTTGTTTCAGCATTTTCATTATAAACCTCTGTTTTCACAGGTTTATTTCCCAGAAAAAAATAAAATCTGTCTCGACTAAAGCTTGGTGCGCAGAGCCCTTAGGGAGAGACGATGTTTTTCCTTTTTACCTGTCTATGGAGTAAATGGGGTCACTCCATTTTAAAGCATATGGTTTGAAACAAAGTGGGAATGTCTCTGTCTGGAACAGTTTCTGAGCAGAAAGCAGCATCCTTGGCACTAACATTGGAACTAACGATGCAATTTAAACCGAGTTCCGCCATGGCCCAGGTTTTCCCCCCCATTTCTTTTCCAATCTTGCCCATTTTTTGCCTGAAATGCCACTTTTGGGACTGGCTATGTGAGGTGAGGCCGAAGCGCTGTGGCTCAGTGCTGTGGGACCAGGGCTGGAGCCAAAGGGGATCCCCACAGCAGGGTGGGCATTGTGGCTGGGCCCAGCTTGTGCATGGTTTTCCTGGAGGATGCCCAAATCCAGGTGCTTTGGGGGCTGATCTGCAAAAGCTCTGCCAGGCCCTGGTGGAGGCTGGGAGCGGTGGGTGACACCAGACGCTCCTGGGGTGGGCTCAGCCGTTTGGGTGGTGCATTAAAGGTCCACTGTGGGTGGGTGGGTGCGGGAGGGTGAGTGTGAGTGGAGCATCTCTTGAGAGGAAAGGCTGAATGAGCTGGGCCTGTTCAGCCTCGAGAGGAGACCCCATCCTTGTGTGTCAGAGTGTGCAGGGAGGGGGCAGAGCATGGAGCAGGCCCTGCTCGGGGTGCCCAGTGATGGGGCAGGAGGAGCGGGCAGGAACTGCTGCCCAGCAAGTTCCACCTGAACATGAGGAAGAACTTGTTTGCTGTGCAGTGACCGAGCACTGAACAGATTGCCCAGGGAGGGTGTGGAGTCTCCCCCATTGGGGATATTCCAGAGCCCTCTGGACACTGTGCCATGTGCTCTGGGATGACCCTGCTGGAGCAGGGAGGTGACCCGCTGTGATCCCTTCCAGCCTGACCCACTCTGTGGTTCTGGGAGCCCCGCTCCCCCCGGGAGAAGGGAAGGGAAAGGGAAAAGGGAAGGGAAGGGAAGCAGGGAAGTAAGGAAGGGAAGGAAAGCTGGGAAGTAAGGAAGGGAAGCAGGGAAGGAAAAGCAGGGAAGGGAAGCAGGGAAGGAAAAGCAAAGAAGGGAAGCAGAGAAACAGGGAAGGAAAAGGAAGGAAAGGGAAGCAGAGAAGGAAAGCAGGGGAGGGAAGCAGGGAAGGAAAAGGAGGGAAGGAAAAGCAGGAAAGGGAAGCAGGGAGGGAAAAGCAGGGAGGGGAAGCAGGGAAGGCAGGCAGGGAAGGCAGGCAGTGCGGGCGGCAGGGCAGCCCCGTCTGGCACTGACGTCAGGGTCCCGCCCGCGGCCGCGTCCCCGTGGCCGTGAATGAGCGCGGGGGGCGGGAGCGGAGCGGGGCGGGCGGGCCGCGCTCCCTGCGCGCTCCCTGCGCGCTCCCTGCGCGCTCCCCGCACAAAAGCGGCGCTGCCCGGCCGGGCCCAGCGCAGCCGCCCCCGGCCCGCAGGGGCTGCAGCAGCCGCGGCGCCAGCGGAGCCGCTGCCGGGGCCGCGCCGGGTTTTTTATTTCCAATTTCTGATCGCAGCTGCATTTCCCTCCCTCCGCCCCCCCGCGCCGAGGAGGAGCCCCGGCTTTATGTGGTGCTGCCCGGGGAGCGCTCGGCGGCCGGGAAGTTCTTTGTGTCGCCGTCGCCTTCTTCTTTTTTTTTTTTTTCTTTTTCCTTTTTCTTTTTTTTTTTTTTTGTTTAAATGTTTAACTTAATGGGGCTGAACAGCACGGCCGTAGCTATTCAGCCCAATGTGTCCTGCACATGCAACTGCAAAAGGTCTTTGTTCCAGAGCATGGAGATCAGTAAGTACTTGTCCTGCCGCTCGCCGGGGCGGTGCGGGAGGTGCGCGGGGTGCGCGGGGTGCGGGACGCGCCCGGCGGGGAAGTTTCCGCGGGGGCTGCCGGCGGCGCCGGGACCCTTGGCTGGGATGCGCTTCCTCCGAGTGGTTCTCCTTTGCTTTCCCCCCGCTCCGGGCGAGCCCCGCGCTCTCATCTGTTGCTGCTGCTGCGGGGATGTTGGTGCGGGTGTGACACGGCGCGGGCCGGGCTGGCGGAGCTTCCCCGGGATCAGCTTCCCTGGGATCATCAGTCTTCCCCAGGATCAGTCTTTCCCGGGATCAGCCTCCCCTGGGATCAGCCGTTCCCGGGATCAGCCTTTCCCGGGATGATCAACCTTCTCTGGGATCAGCCTTCCCTGGGATCAGCCTTCCCCGGGATGATCAGCCGCCCTGGGATCAGCCTTCCCTGGGATCAGCTTTTCCCGGGATGATCAGCCTTTCCCGGGATGATCAACCTTCCCTGGGATCAGCCTTCCCCGGGATCATCAGCCTTCCCAGGGATCAGCCTTGCCCGGGTGTGAGCGCCTCTCTCTCGCCCCATCACGGCTCCATCACCTCCCGCATCTCGCCCCTTCCCCGCCGTGCCCCGGCCGGTGCCTTTCCCTCCTGCGGGGGGATGCTCTGAGGGGATGCTCTGGGAGGGATGCTCTGGGGGATGCTCTGGGGGGATGCTGCGGGACCCCCGAGCCTCCTCCGCGCTGCCCCCGCTGTAAATCCCTCCTCTCGGTACCCGCGGGGAGCATCGCGGTCCGGACACCCTGGGAGGGCTTGTGTTTGGGAACCTGCTTCCCCCGTCTCCAGCCCCCGGGGCTTTTTGTTCCAAAGGGCGGTTTGCCTTTTTTTCATTAATATTTTTCAGCCCTCGCAGCGTAACAGTGAGGGCAGTGCCTGACCTAAATATCCACCAGTTCTCTGTGTGTTCTTTCCCTCTTGGAAATGAAGTGCACGGAGGTGAGAGAGAAGGAGTATTACTGCTGAGGAACGAGGAATGAGTTGGGCTCTCTGGCAGTTTCAAGCAAATGGTGTTTTCTGTAAAGGGAAGGTTTTCAAAGGCATCCCGGCCCGGGAGGATTGTCAGGATTGTACCCTGCTTAGCACCTGGTTCAACGCCGTGAAATCCAGACCCTGCACAGACTAATGCAAAATGGCCCAAAAAGAAAACTTGGGAAAGAGTCTGGATTTTGCATATATTTCTGGCACTGTGACGGGGCAGGCTGGCGCTCGGTGTGTGCAGGGAGAGCCAGCTGAGCTGTGCCTGTCTCTGCTAGCACAGGATCTGCCCCGTTACCTCCAGCGGGGCTGCAGAGCATCTGTCCCTTGGTATTTTGGCTGGCTTTTGTCCAGTGTCATCTGCCTTCTCCTTCTCCAGTTTCATCGTTGTTTAATTCAGGTGTCTGAGTCCCGGAGAAGGTCTGCAGGCATTTGTATACTGGGTACTCAAATGTGTTCATTCTGAATTTTAGCATAAACCATACCCTTTGTACTGCACTTTTAATCTTGATTTAATCTCATTCGTGTTCAGACAAAACTAAGCTGGATTTGCCTGATTTTATTAACACTACCGGTACTGAATAGACCATTATTCTTCCCTGACTTTAACAGGCCGGGCTAGACGTGCATACCAATAGCAGTGTATAAATAATGAAGATACAGTTCTTTTTTGTGTCAGCCAGTTGCTGAACATAAACTGTGTCCCACAGAATCACAAGGATGAGAGACTTTACTTTGTGTCTGATCAAGGCTCATGGTTATGATAAAAGTTGTGCATTAAAATGCGCAATGTCTTTTGAAGAAAAACCTTCTCTTCCAGCCTAACTCTTGGCATGAGGTTTTGTTGGAACAACTCGGGCTTTTAATTTCATTCCGTGACTTTTTAGAAGCAGCATAGTTTATAATTTTTTCCCCATTTTTTCAGTGTATGAAAGGCTTGGTAGGAGGCAGGTGCCAGTTGTGGACGGGGAGGTGTGAGAGGCTGGAGGCAGTGGAGGAGACCTCGCCTGAATTCACATGGGTGTTGCGGGAGCCTCATGCCTGGTGCCACACGATTCCTGAACTCCTTCCCTGACTTGTCCCCTGCCCTCTGTCAGCTCTGGGGTCCTGACTCAGGCGCTGAGTTCCCCTTAGCTCCGGGGAGCCTTGAACAGAGCTCCCTTTCTGCTGCCCTTCCTTATTTTGAGTAGGTTTCTTATCGCCAATGTTATTATTTATTTCCTGCTGATGGCAGGCAGCGTTGGCTCACCTCTGTGCTCCAGGAGAGCTTTGGTTGCACTGCAGGGGCTGTTACCTGATCGTTCCCTCCACCTGCCTTCGGTGGAAAGGACAGAGTTGAGCCTCCCCGAGGTAAATCCATCCTGCCTCGTTTTTCCTCCTCCCGTCACTTGATTTTATGTATCTTTCTAAAACAACTTTGAGTGATCCTCGGAGCAGCTACCACCAGATCCTCTTTAATCTTTCAGCCAAAAGTTACCGGGCAGCAACGCTTCAGGAGAGTGGAATAACTGCAGACTCCTCCAACCTGCCCCTCTGAAATAGGTTAGCTGTACCCACGGCCCCCCAGAACATTTCCTTGCGGGCTCCATTGCGTATGGCAGGCTGCGGCGCTGCCGTGGAGGAAGCAGCTGGTTTCTGTGTGTGGCGCTCCCAGATTAGGATTATAAAAGGGCTTTTGGGGGGCGGGGGCGCGGAGTCTCGCCGGGCTGGAGTGCCAGGGTGCCGGGCCGTGTTAAGCAGCCAGACGTCTGCGGCAGTGGGCTCTAATCGCTCCGGCTGGCGAAGGAGGTCAGGGGTGACTGTCGTGGCGGAAGAGCCTGTAAATAACTAATTATTTGGCGCAGGGAGCGGAGCAGAGTGTTGTGCCTGCCTCTCCTCTGGCTTCCCCAGCTCCAGCCGGGTTTGGGTGCCGAGGTTGGGCATCCCCACAGGCACCTGGGCATCCCTGCAGCAGGGGGGACTTCAGGTGTGCCACCTGGGCATCCCTGCGGGGGGGGGACTTCAGGTGTGCCACCTGGGCATCCCTGTGGGGGGGGGGACTTCAGGTGTGCCACCTGGGCATCCTTGCAGGAGGAGGACTTCAGGTGCGGGGCGTGAGGGCAGGCTCTCTGGGCAGAGGCTTTGCTCGTGCAGGAACGTTGCCCAAAGCATTTGGGAGTTCAGGAGGCATCGCTGCACCTCTGTCCCCTCAGCCACAGTGCCCCGGGCTGGTGACGGGCTGGGGTGAGTGAACCGTGAGAGCAGCTTTCTGTCCAAGCAAGGACTTCTAGGTTTTCACATTCTTTGGTTTAATAACAAACCAGCTGCAGATGGCTCAACCAAGGATCGTGTCTCCTTTCCACTTCAGCCTGCTTTTTTGGCAAATATGTTTCTTTCCTTAGGCTGTGTCAATGGCACTTATGGCTTCTTCCAGGGCACAGTGGGTAATATCCACGCAGTTCTTTATTCCCCCTAAGTTTTCCTCATGGAGATGCCACCAGGGTTTCAGCAAGCCCGAAGGTGCTTGCACAGAGGATGTTCAGTTTGTGGCATCTCAGTTTGACCTCAGCCAAACCGGGGACTTCCCTGTGTCTGGCTCTGGCTGCGTGTATGTGAGAAAGTGCTGCTTTTTGCTGAGATCAGCATCCCAAGGTATGATCCAGGAGGAGCAGAGCATGGATGGTTTTGCTTACAGTGGCCTAAGAGCTGTCTGTATATGTCCTCAACCACCCCTGGGCACCCAGACACCTTCTGGTCCCAGGCCAGCAAGTCCCACCTCTCACACTCAGGGAAGGGCCTGGAGAGCACAGGGGTCTTTCTTAAAATTAGCTTTGGTCCCTCAGGTAGTGATTTTTGTCTTAGTGTTTTGTAATTGGTGTCGAATGGAAGAATGAAAAGGCACAGAAGAGGAATTGCAGGGAAAATCATCAAACTTTGGGGTTTTTTGCCTGTGGATGAACACACTTTTCCTGTGTTGTGCTGCACAGCAGGACCAGCACACATGGCACCAGAAGTGATCCTGCATGATCAGAGGTGATCATGTGTAATGTAAAGTGGACACAAGACATGGCTAAACCTTCCTTTTCAGTCAGTACCAAGGTGTTTTCAGAGGGGGTGTTTGCTGCAGTGAGTGCTGTTACCTTCTGCCATGGAGGCATCCTCCACCCCCTGAATGAGCCTTTGATTTGTCTTCCTTTTGTTAAGTAGTATGTTCTGAGATCTGAGTTATGAGAGAACCACCACTGATGGGTGTGTGGGGAACAGCAACATTATTCCTTTCCTTAAAGCCAGGGAATTCCCAGGGTAGGGTCTGGGACCACCTCTGAATTCTCAGCATATTGAATCAGCCGAACTACCACTGCTTCCTTTGCGGATGGAACCCACAAATATATGTTCTTACTTTTATTCGCTGTTGCTCACCAAATATACTAATATTTTTAGATTTCCCGGGCTGAAGTTGGTGGTTTGATAAATCCAGTTTTAGAATGAGTTTGTAAACCTAAATTATAAATGGATAGACATGAGGAGACCTTTCCAAGGGAAGTACCAAAATACATGGTGTCACTAATAGACCGTAATTACAATCCAGCTTCTTTCCTGAGTAACTCACTGTACAGTCATGTCTGTCGGTGTTGTTTCATTCAGGTACGAGCAACCGTCAGAATTTGCTAAGCCTAATTAGTGAAAAAAAAAAAAAAGTCATTTATTTGCAATGGTGTTTCATGTAAAAACTGCCTACCAGTTTTCTTCCTGGAGGGAGAGCCCATGTGTGGTGTGTGGTTTATCTTATCAGATCCCTCCCCTTCTCGGATACGCAGTGTATCTGCTGTTGGCAGGTTTCATCAAAGTAATAAAGCCTGGCTGGAGAGCTCATGAGGACAGAGGTACAAGGGCCACTTTGCTGCAATTAAGTGCAAACTTGGTTCACACCATGAGCACACTCCCAGACATCCATAAAGCAAAGGAAGCATTGGTGTCGACAGGGATGTTTTATGCAGTGTTCTTCCTGTCTGTGTGGCTGAATTGCCCGGTGATTATTTTATAACTATTTTGGGTGGCAGAAGGTAGGTCACTCGGGCAGCTCCCAGGTGAGGAAGCACATCAGAGACCTGCTCTGTCTGTGAGCGGTGCAGCCGTGTCCGGCACTGGAGAGGAACAGGGAGGATTTCGGCACAGGGCTCCCCTCTGTGACAGCAGGATGTGACCTCTCATCTCCATCTTTCAGAGCTGAGTAGTGTTGCTGCTTCTGTACAGAAGGGAATGTAGGAGCGGTCTGGGAGCTCCTCGAGGAGCAATGAGTGAGTGCAGGGTCACGAATAGCCACCTGAGTGTCAGCACCTCAAACCCTGCACACACAGACACACACAGGGACACACACACTGCTGAGAGCTGGTGAGACCCTGCACACACACACAGACCCCAGAGAGAGCTGGTGAGACCCTGCACGCACACACAGACCCCAGAGAGAGCTGGTGAGACCCTGCACACACATCCTGCTGAGAGCTGACAAGTTTTCCACACCTGAGGAAGTCTCAGGGTACTGTCTGTGTGTGCACGCAGGCATAAACACATCTGTGAAAGTTAATTTAGTAACACAAAAAGGTGGTTCAATGAAGCGGTTAATGAAGGAGTTTATAACCATAAAAAGGAGTTGTGGGGTTTGGGCTTTTTGTTTGGGTTTGTTGTTGTGTTTTTTTTAAAAGCAGATAAATTTCTGCTGTAGGAATTTATCATCCAAATCAGAGGATTTGGGGAGCTATTGAGAGTAAAGAGAGCTTTGATGATTTGGCAAGGAATACAGCTTCTAAGGCAGCACTTTGATCTGCATTTTAAATGCTTCTTTGTAATGACAGTTTCACAATTTCTTTTCTCATTTTGAGTCAGTTTTGCAGAGGTATGTTTTCAGAGAAAATAGTAACAGCACACATTATTCTTGTTGGCTTTGGAGCCAGCTAGAACTTGTAGTTCATCCCAGATCTTTTGGCTACCGTGGCAAATTTATGATTGCACCAAAAAGGAAATTAGTAAAGATGTTAAATATTATCAAAGCTTTGCAAGTCTTTTGAAATCTCTCCGGTGTGAAAACTAAACTTGCATTAGCATTTTTGCTGTGGTGTGTTGTACAGTGTTTATCCAAGCATCCACCTAATACTGCAGGTTCCTGATTTAGCTTTTTTTTTTCCTTCTGAAGGACACGCATCCTTTTAGTCTTGTGTTGCACCTGGAGACTGTGGTTCTAGTGACTGAAGCTTTCTAAAGACAACCCTATTGGGAACCTTTTTCCTTCCCTTCTATCTACAGCACATCCTCAGATAAACTCTTGTCAAAGGGAGAAGGCTGTTGTCGCCTACATATTCTTATACAAGAGAGCTCGATGCATTAATTTATGTAGTAATGTAGAGGGGTAGGAATTAGGAATGTTTATTAAGGTTTTAATTTAAATCCTGCATAGCATCTTTCCTTTTTGGAGCCAGTTTTGAGGTGGAGTTTATACTTCTCAGAAATCAGAAGCCTCAAGCATGAGAACAAATGAGCAAGTGTTCCCAAATGAGTTTAGAGCCCTGTGGAAGCTGTTCTGGTGCTGGTTTTGGCCTCTCCTGAGCTGTGGCTCTAAGCTGTAGCAGGCTGGCACGTCCTCTCTGCTTGTGGACCAAATGGAGCAGGTGTGTAAAACAGGGTACATGTTTCATTTCCAAGCTAAATTCACCCAGGAACTTGGGCCTTCAGTTGCATGTGAAGGGTGGCATCACTGGGAGCCTTAGATAAATATCATGTGTGTGTTTAATTTACATTCCCAAACTGACTTAGTTCAGTTCAGAGGTGCTACAGCCAGAACACTGATCCATATTCAGGCTCAGGTTGGCATCAAATCCACCTTCACTTTTAGATTTCTTTAATTTAATGCTACTTTTCCTCTGCATTCAGCGAGGTAGCATTGCTGAGGTTGTAACCCATCAGCGTCCCCTTTTTTCTCTAAGTAGTCAGACTTCCAGTTTCTCACTGATACAGGACTAGGCTTATGCTCCCTTCAGCAGAGGGTGTGTTTTTTTGTGTGTGGTGTATTTTGGTGTGTCCTGGGCTGTGGTGTTACATAAAGGTACCTTGCACAGCTTTGGAAACTTGCCTCACAAGTTGTCAGTGTTGGTGGATGTCCACAGCGCTTTCAAGTGGTTCACACCTTGGTGTTTGCTGTATTCAGTCTCGCACATCTCTTTAATAAAATGCCTCAGACTGGGTGATTTTTCACTTGCAGTATACACTCAAAAATGTGCAGTTAGAAAGGCGAGTGCTTTTGCACATGGCAGTTCTCTGAGGCATTTCTGAGACCCTTCTGGTGCCTGTAGAGCTGAGGGATTGTGCCTGTGATGGTTTGCTGGCGTGAGGTTTGTGCACTTCAGCAGGTGCAACAGGATTTCCCACATTTGCAAACTTGGCCCAAGCAACTCAGCAAAGCAGAATTTAGCCTTGGCAAATGAAAGCTGATTAACCCTCAGGCTTGGAGCATACCAAGAATGAAAAGAGGGACTGGAACAAAAATCAATGCTACTTTTCAAAGAATATATGCAGGGCATGGTCTGGCAATTTTTTTATTCCATGTCTTCATTCTGTCCAGTATTTAAAGTAGCTGGTTTGTTACTCTAACCCCCTACAAATGATTGTCAGTAATAATTCTGTAAAACTGTGAATCAACTCTGCATGACTTTGTGCAAATAGACTGAGTAATTTCTTTGTTCTTTTCTTCTTACTTTGTAATTGGAGTCTGTAAAAGCCCAAAGGTTTGGTCTTGTGGAAAGCATGATTCATTTATTGGTGTCTGTGCCGACTAGTTATCTTTCAGTAATTCCAGAGTGCTGCTACAAGCCAAGAGTGATTCATACATGGCTAAGTGCACAAACAAATGGGGTCATGGCCATCTGCAGAAACTTTTCTAATCTATTTATGGTATCGGAGAAAGAAGTGGGTGTATTAAGGATGATGGAATAGGTGTCAATTACATTAGTGAATATAACCGGTTAAGTAACGCTAACCATTACTCAAAACCACATCTGCTCGTTGCTAAAGATCACAACAGCAGGTCCTGTTTAAATGTTAACGCAGATCTGATAGGAGAGATGGATTGAGTGTCTAGCTTGCCTCCTGAGGAGCTCACCATCCTCACTGCTGTGGAGGGCTCTTCTACTTTCCTTGAGAGTTAGACAGGAATTAGCACTGTGAGTATTTGTAATGGCAAAGTCTGTCTCTCTGCTGTTGCAGACCTCAGTCATTTTATGCTTTACTCACAGAATTTGGCCTTGTACTTTCTTAACTTGTGTTAATGCTCAGGGTGGGGTTTGTCATTGGCATGCCAGGCAGCATGGCTGTGCAGCATCTTAGCAGAGGCAGTGGTGGACAGGTGGTCAGATTTCCTTCCAAATGCATCTTCAGTGGTTTAAAATTTCAGAGGGAGGACGACCAACATCTTACAAGGTGGCCTTCTTCTACTTTTGTCCCATTTCACTAACTGTGAGAACTCATTTTCCCTTCGTAGGTCCGATAACAGGACAGCCCTGGTTGCAGGTGTGTCAGAATTGCTCTGTTCAGGTTTAGTCCTTTGCTTTGGGGAGGCTGTTTGCTCCTGCCATGCCCGGGAGTGGAGGAGCCCCAGGGCTGGCACTCAGGGCTGGATTAGGGGGAATTTGAGAACAGCAGTAGGAAATAGCAGGACAAGAAGCCTCCAGGGGCACAGGGGTGAGGCTGCTGGTGGGCTCACTCTGGACCCCTTACTGGCAGAGCCTGCCTGCTCTTCAGCTTTGCACACTGCAGCTGGTTTTGCACCTGAGATACGTGCATCCCACAAGATCTTGAGCTTGCAGAGCTTGGAGTGGTCTCACAGTGCTTTAGAATCATCCCACGTCTGCAGGATGGATGAGTGTTACTCCAGAGGCAAGCTGGAAGCACAGGTGGAACAGCACAGTGAGGTTTGGAAGCGGCTGTGGCCTCGTCTCCCCCAGCCCTGGGAGACTTGTACAGTCACTGCTCAGTTGTGTTTGATTTCAGAGGACCTGACTGGAACACAGAGCTCATGGGCTCCAATTTCTCTAAACTGAATTTAAGCATCGGTACTGGCCAAAAATATGGAAGAATTTGGCAAGGTGTTGTTGTTGTCCTTTTGCTGATGTTCTGAGCACTGTGACCATTTCTGCTGCACCCTCACTGCACGTGCTCCCACGGAGGGATTCGGGGCCCTGGCTGACACCCCGAGTATGCTGAGGAGGGGGAAGTGACCCAGACTTTTGCCCAAAGGACTGATGAGTCTCTCCTGATGTCTGAACAGCTTTCTTCTTCTGCCCTTGCTTTATTTAAGTCAACAGATTGTGTAAGCCACATGCTAGATTTACCTGCAGGGCAAGTGGGAAGGAAGCAGTGCCATTTGGATGAATTCCCATAAGACATCTAACCGCTGAGCGTTAAGACTAACATTTCCAAGCCCGAGCCCTACAACAGTCCTGAATCTGCTCGTCTCCTCTTCCATCCGTGGCTTTGGCTGCCGAGGACGAGTCCCAGGGAAGCTGCCCTGCCATGGCTGTCCCCCTGCGGGTTGGGCTCTGTGCTGAGCAAGCTTGGAAATTCTCCCCTTTAGTGGTTTCTGTTTAATGTTATGATTAATGTTGTTATTTCTTATAAAAACACGAGATCTCCCCAAAGCAGAGCTGTGCCTCCCACACCCTCCCGTGCTGTTTCCCACGGCACCGAGGGTCCCAGCTGACTCCTGGGGCCATGGGGTGAAACCCACAGCTCAGCAGCTGGGATCACCCAGGGCTGGGCTTGTCCTTGGTGCCTGCTCCAGGCCTGAAACTGGGCTGCGTTTCCTGGTGCTCTTCACAGGTATTTGTGCAGTGAGACCTCGTTCCTTGAGATTCGGAGGGTGTTGGTGTCCCCTGCGCCAGTCTGGGCTGCAAGGGCTCAGCATCAATGAGGGCAGATGTCTTGGCTGCTCTTCCTGTGCTATTTTTATTATTTCCCCCATTATTCCACCTTGGTTTCTTGGCTTCAGTAACTTGGAATAACATAGAGTTTAGCACTGAGTTATGAAAGTACCTTGGCCTGCTCGGTGATGTCTTTAGGACACTTAAGGAACAACATGATTGATGGATACCTGCTTCATACAATTCAGAGGAAAATTATCTTAAATTGCAATTATTTCCCATATAATAAGCAGGAATCTCGTTCTATTACTATAATGGGACTTTGCTTTAACGGGAAGATGTATTTTCAAGTTCAGTGTCTCCTTCTCCAGCACACTCAGATGCACACGAGGTGTGTAACACTTAATGATACTGATCACTGGTGTGTAATGCAATCAGTGGTTTATTTTTCTCTAGTGTGACTTATGGGCAGCAGTATATACACACTGGACATTTCTCAGCTTTTGCTGGAAATGCAGGTGGTGGCTGATGTGGCAGAGATGGGCTCAAGGACGAGGAGAGGGGGCAGAGGTGTCTGATGGGGGTCCCACGTGCTCCACGTGGGTGCAGAACAACTACATATCCTGTCCCGCTGATAGCTTTTAATCCTTCTCAACCTCCACTGACTTGCCATCCAGGCCTGAGTTGTAAGGAACAATAAATGTAATGGACAGACTGAATTTAATAGATTCACTACGAGCTTTTTATTAGCGCGGCTTTTTAAAAAAGAAAGAAAAAGAGATGACTGCATTTATTTAGTGGAAATGCAGAAAGCAGCTCTCTCAAATCCGAGGGAAGCATGGCTGGGTGGGCTCAGCTCAGCTCCTGGTTGTGCAGGGAGGGAAGGATCCATCCTGCTGTGCAGCCTGTGGTCTCGAGGGGGTTAACACTGCGTGCAGATGCTCAGGAATTTCTCTTTTGACTTGACCGTGGGTTTTTGCTGCTCTTCAGGCCACAAGTGCACTCCAGTCACAGCAGGTTCGTGGGTCTGGAGATGCCTTTTATCCCTCCCTGTTCTCGCTGGGTGCTCGGGAGCACATCACGCTCTGTCTCACAGCCATGTGTCTTCCTTGGTTGCATTTCTAGAGATGTGCAGACCCACATTAAGCTTCTATTAAATTAAGCAAAATGGCCTTTAGAAAGCTACATTTCAAGTGGAAGAAATGCTTTATGTAACATAGGGGTATGTGAGGGGACCTAAATACAAGCTTAAATTGGCAGTTACGAAAATAGGTATAATTGGGTTTTTGCACAGTGATTTTACAGCTTCTGAGTTTAATGTCCTGATGAAATCCTGCATCCAGTCCACGTGCAGCCGAGGAGATGGGGGTTGAGGAGCCCGAGTAATGGGACTTGTTCTAGGAACAGCCTTGCCCTTGATTGCAAAACTGGACATACCTGTCATTTGCTGAGGCTCTGCTCTGTCTGAAAGGTGTCTGGAGCAGTGGTTCCCTCTCGCCTGTGTTTGCCCTTTGGTCTTTGCCCTCAGGGAGAGGTGTCAGGGCTGGGAAAGGGGTGTCTCTTACTATGGTTGTAAGTACTCGCAGGTGAAAAATGCGGCTGTACCCTCCTGACTGGGCACATGCCAAGAGCTGCAGCTTTGCTTTCCAGGCTGATCAATGCAGTTCGTTTAAGTCGTTGGGTAATTTAGTAGCTCGAGGTGCTTCTGTGGGCTCGGTGTGAGAGATCCCTCTTCACTTCCCCCCTCCGGAAGGCTGGGAAGGGTTTCCCTCTGAACCCAGGCTTCCCTGGCCGGGGCTGGGGTCAGGTGTTCTTGTGGGGCTGTCACCCAGCCATTCTGGGATCAGGAGCCTGAGGAAGTGGAGGATATTCATTTTGACCTTGCATCCTCATATTAATCCTGATAGTCTTTCCTGTTTTAATATTTAAAGCCTTTCCGTTCTTCTGTCTGGCGAGACAGCGCGTTGGCTCCCTTGGGAAAAGATTGACCCGTCCTCTTTTGGAAAGCTGGTCCCAAAGAAATCAAGGCACCTTCGAATCCTCTTGGCAGGAATTGGAAGAATAATTTTTTTATTTGGTATATCTTTAACCACATAGGCCTTAGAGCTGGTTTTCTTTCTAGCTTACTTAAGGTCCTGCAAGGATGAAAAGAACCTGTCGCTTTCTTAAGTGTCTTAGCCAAGGCATGGGAGGGAAGGCTGGCACTGTGAGACAGGGTGGAAGAAGCTGAGAGAGGATTTGCTGCTTCTTTGAAACTGTCCCTTTTTAATTGTCCAAACAGCATTTCAAAGGAAATCTCTGCTCTTCTCTATCTTCTTCCAGCATTATAATTCTATATAATCACTTTTCTTTCTCTAAAAGAATAGAGCGTGATTTATTTTTTCTTGCAGAAGGAAGAAGGGATAAATTCCAGATGTTGCTGGGATACACTTTTCGCCTCTGTTTAATGTTTAGTGGCTTTCAGTAAACAGGCTGCAAGAGGTGGGGCTGATGTTTTTATTTCAGGACAGATCATCTACAACAAACCCCATCTGTTGACAGGGTTGGGGGGTAGCATGTCTTGGGTGTGACCCGGTGGGGTTGGAGCTGATCATGGCTTTCCTGCCATGCAGAAAGGCAATGAAAGCTGAGGCTGGTCCAAGTGCTCCTTTGGGGTCTTTGTCCTTGGTCCTTCAGAGTCCAGCTCTGTGAGTGATAGACATCATGTGGGGTCGGATCCCCTGCTGTGGGAATGGGCACTTCTGCTCTAAACGGGCACTAAAAAGGCCTTTTTGGGAGCAGCTCTGCTCTCCAGGCTGGGGAGGGCTGCCATGTCCTGTGTGCTGTCCCAGGTGGGATGCCCAGTTTAGTGGGACTCTCCTGGCCAGCCAGGCTTTTAGGTCCTGGTGTTGCAGCCCAGCAAAGAGCACCCGTGTGCCCTGCACCAGCGTGGGGCTGGATCCAGGAGCTGGGCTCTGCGGACGGGCGGCCCTTTTCCCTCCTCCCACAGCAAAGACTTGTCTTCTCAGTGCATGCCATGCTTCTACCTGCTTTGCAGCCTTCTTGCAGGCTCAGCCAGCAATGATTTTCCAGCATGTGCTGCACAGAGGTGTTGTGGGACCAACACGGCAGCTCCGTTCCCTGTTTCATGTTTTCACCTGTTCAGGCGAAGCACATCTCTGTTTTGTTGGCAGCCTGTTGGGTTGCACAAACAGTGTAAGACAAAACCACGAGCAGGTGTTGGTCCAGCCAGTGTAATTACTGGTTCCTTGCTGCTGCTGCTGGTAGGCAGACAGTGTGAGCCACCCTTCACATGGAGCCGTCTGGCAGGACTGCGGCTGCAGAAGGGCTCCGGGCACCGATCCACCGGGAGTATGCGCCGACGGCTCAGCCACTCCCTGTATCTCTTCCCTGCTGCCGATTGCATAAAAAAAGTTATGCATATATGGAGGCAGGAAGGAGAGCTGAGGGTGGCTCTGGTCAGGTTTAAAGCACCGACTTTATGTGCCAACTCTCATTTGCGTTTAAAAAGTTGGCAAAGGCACGGCTGAACCTAAAGGGCAGGTGTGAGGATGGGAGAGGCAGGAGAGCTCGGGGAGAGGGGAGAAGCAGCATCCCGAGGTTCTGCCTGACTTCAGAGGGTTCAGGCTGGTTTCTCCCACACATCCCAGGCCATGGCCAAACATCTGGGTGGAGCCATGATGAGACAGGACGTTGTGCCTGTGTGTGCACAGGGTGCCACAGCTGGGGAGTGCACCGCTCTGCCTGCTGAGCACCGATGGGGGCATCACCTGGGCTGCGGAGTGGGGAGAGGTGTTGCTTTCTACCTTTTGGAAATTTAACCAGAGAAAAGCTGATCCTCATCCAGCCAGCTGTTGACATGGGGGCTCCTTTTTTTGACTTCTGAATTTCCTTTGGACTCCCACCCTTTTGGGCCTCCCAAGCCTTTTTGGTGTCCGCTTGTTCTCAGCCTTTAATTCTTCCTTTTGGGATTCCCACCCCTTTTTGGCCTCCAGTCTTCTTGTGGCCTTTCACTCCTTTTCAGCCTCCCACCCCTTTTTAGGCTCTGCAGCAAGCTGGCTGAGGAGGAGGAGGAGGAGGAGAGGTCCAAGCTTGTTGCCACACGTCGGTGTTTGGCTCGGCAGAATTCCTTTCTTTCCTTTGCCGTCACGGTCAGTGTTGGTGCCTGTCCCAGTGCAGTGATGGTGCACAGGGGGCTGGAGGCTCTCAGTGTCCATGTGCATGCAGGTGACACCACATCCTTGCACGGTTACTTTTGATCCCTCTGAATCAGCCTGACTTCACCTCAGTGAGCTGACTCCGAGCCTGCGATCCCTCGTTATTTAGCAGTAATTGACAGTGACTCTGACCCTTAATCTTCTCCTGGGGTGCAAAAGTTGCTTATCTCTGTCCTCTCAGGTGCATGGAGAGTAGCTTTCTGAAGCTTTATTTGGGAGCAGTGATGTGTTGATATAACCCCTTGAACCTCCCAGCCTGCTCTGCTGACACAGTGGGAGCAGCAGGGGCAGGAGCGGCGTGAGGAGCGCGGTGTGTCCCTGGTGTGTCTGGCAGCAGCAGCCTCCCCTGCTCTGGGGTTAAAGGCCACTTTTATAGGCCAGTAGGACTCCTGCGGATCAGACTGTACTAATTAGCACCAATTAACCATTATCAGTGACAGACAGTCCTTATGGGCTTCATAAAAAAGGTCCCGTACACGCGTTTTCTGGTGGAGCCCCTGGGGGATGCAGAGCACTCGCCCAGCCTGCAGTGTCATGGGCACTGTCAGGCCCTGTGGTTGTGCTGGAGGGTCAGGAAGGTCCATGTCCCATAACCCCTTCAGTTTTGCAGGTGGTCACACGCTGGTGGGAGAGAGAGAAGTCATGAGCTGTCTTTTATTGCAAACTTTCTGCTGCTTTGTTCTCCTCACTTGAAGATACATCTGCTGGGCATTGTGTCTGGGGCGTTGTGCAAGATTTTGTTGTGCGTCTTCCTCTTCGACACCCCACAATCCCCTTTGGGAATGGGGTGTGAGGAGACCCTGAGCTTTCACCCAGGCTCAGCTATGCATGTTTGCAGAGGAGACAGAGCATGACAAATAGCCCAGCAGTGCCTTGAAGTGCAGAGTGCTGCCCGGGGCCGTGGACACCAGTCTGGCACTCTTGGATGTGGCAGGGAGGTTGCAGGGGTGGGCTGAGTGATCCCAGAAATTTCACAAACCTCTGTAGGGGTTCTGCATGCCATCAGATGAGATGGCCACGGGTGGAGGAGAGCAGTCCTGGGGAGGTCCCTGCGGGGCTGACAGGAACAGGACCATGTACAGCAATGTCTGGTGTGGGAAAAGCATGTGAGGTCTAACCAGGAGTGGTGGCACCCAACTTAGGGGTGGCTTTGTTCCTGCTGGCCCTGTGTAGGTGGTAGGTTTGGGTGCAGGTGTCAGCTGTGGCACGGGGGAGCTCTGCCAGGCCGAGTCCCAGGAGGGGAGCTGGGGTGTGTTGCAGCCGGTCGGAGGTGGCTCCCATCACTGACGGATGCTTTCTGTTTTTCTTTCAAATGTCTCCAGGCACTGAATGTTTAGGTCGCACCTTTCCAGGTAAACTGGGTAAGTGAAGTATTTCAAGAGTTGCCAAGATGTAATTACGAAGGCTGATTGCATGATTGCAGCTGCTGTACCATAAACACCCCGGGTACTCGCTCCGTGGAACGGGTGGGACGCTGCCTGGCCCCGGGAGCAGCAGGTACCTGCTGTGTGGCTGCAGAGGGGGATGCAGTGCTGTCTTCAGAGGCTGACTGCTGGTTTGGGGCTGTCCACATCCATACCTGGCTGCACCTTGGTAATTCTGAATGGGATTTTGTTCTTCTGCTGTTCAATGTCGAACCAGCTTCAAAAGCTGAATGTCTTTTTAAGCACCAGTCCTCTTCCGTTTGCTGGTGCTCTGGCAAGCTAATGAGCAGCATTGCTTCGAGGAAAGAAACTTTGTGAAAGTGATTTGACAGTCTGAACCCTTTAACATCATGGGATGTGGGACTTTTGTTGACTTGGCTGGAGCTGCCCCTGTTCAGCACAGACAAAATGAGCTGTTGGGAGCCCTGTTGAACCAGGCTGCTGGATTTGAGCTGAACCTGTTTGAAAAATGGCTTTTGCTATTTTGAAAAGACACTGTTGTAACATTTATGGGTCTGTGTCTCAGTTCAGAATCGAGTCTATGACAGTGCCCTGAAAGTAAGGTGTCTGTGCTCAAATGTGGAGTCCCAAGCCTGCTGGGGAAGGACCAGTAAAATAAAGTGTTAACAAGTGGTGAATAAATGATTTTAATAAATGGCTAATCAATTGCTATAGAGCCTGGGAAGTCAATAGAGCTTATGACCTTGGCTTATAACCACGCTCAGATCTTTAACGTGCTTATAATGCCTACAAATCATTCATTAGGCTTTTATCAAGCATCAATTAGTAAGCCATAATCTAAAATAAGACAAAAAAAAATTATTTCAGTTGCTTTATTTCAAGCCTGGTGGCACAATTTGGTTGCACAGCAGAACAGTCCTTACTTATGCAAAAAAGCTGTGAGACACCACCAGTCCCTGGCAGTGTTATCTTGGTGCAGACATGAGGAGCCGTGGGAGCCCGAGGCTGGGGTCAGCCCCAGTGCTGGGACCCTCACACCAGTCCCTAGGGAAACTGTCCTGCAGCAGTCAGTGGCTTATTTGTGTTTATTTTTTATTAATGCCTTAAGATCTCAGCAGATAAGGGAGCCCCGGTGTCACTCTCAGTGCTCTGAGCAGCTGCTCGGGGCGTTCTCACTGCAGCAAAAGGTGTTTGCTGTCACTCCACTGTTGTAAAACTCGCACCCGTTTTCTTGTGCTGTGATTTGGGAGAGTGTGTGAGCAGGGCTGTGTTCTGGCTGTGCTGCTCTTCCTGCTTTCCCTGGTCTTCCCTGTCCCATTTTGTGTGTGTGTTTGTGCCTCGGGGAGGGAGGCAAGAGATGCAAGTGAAAACATGCGGTTTTCTTAGAATATAAATAACAGAAAATTAAGTATAATTTTTGTTTGTTGTAGAGCCGTTCCCTGCAGTCTCCAGTTGTTTGCTCCTTTGCCGCACTCTTGTGCTCTTTGGGTTTTTTCATCTTTCCAGATGGATGCTATTTGGGGTGTGCTGTAGGACACTTTTGGGATCTTGCTGCGGGGTTAATTGTGCACCCAGCGAAGAGAGCTGTGCTTGCAGACATCACTGCATGCCCGGGCTTCTGAAAGCCCCGGCTGCCAGACGGGGCTGCCTCTATCAGACGGCTTTTTGCCTCGCCTTTGTTGTCTGGGTCCTTGTCTGCAGCTCCAGCCTGGGCCAGCGTTCCCAGACATCGCCACCTCCACCACCCGCGTCCTCCCGGAGCGCCCTGGTGCTGCCTGCAGGACTGGGACCCCCTGGGATAAAGCCCTGCACATGGCAGGTCAAAACACCCACCCTGGGCACCCAAGACAGACTCAAGGAGGGGTTTAGCTTTCATTGGGCTTTTCCCCATCTCCCTGCTAACCCCTGGGTGTCTCTGGTGTGGATGTCACTCTTGGATTTCTGTGACTCTCCTGCTGAGAGGGACGAGCTGCAGCCTCTGCCCAGAGCTGTGCACCAGGGCACAGTGAGGCACTGCCAGTCTCCCCCTGCACAGGCAGCAAAATGGGGTGCTGCAGTTTTGCTTGGGTTTTGTGTCGGCTTTCCTGCTTCTCACAGAGAGTGGTTGGGGATGGGTATGGAGGGGGAAGAGGGAATACTCTCAACAAGGGTTGAAATGGCTATTTATCTGGCTTAGGAGGAGGTCCTTGAACTCTGTAGAATCAAAGGGCAAGGTGGAGGGTTTGCACAAAACAAAATTCACATAGCTAAACATGTAACTACATGACATTGTGTGATTTCTTAGAGGTTTGGGTGAATTCTGTCTGAGAGAAGTTGGATCATGCTCTGCATTTGCTGCAATGCTCCCCTGTGAAAATGCCAGTATGCACCATTTTTTATTTTATTGTTGGGGGTTTGGGCATTTTGTTATATTAGTCTTAAATGGGTTTGTTTCCATAGCTGCACTCTGCTGATAAAATCCCAGTGTAGGATCTCTCAGTCTCCCTGTGCATGTGCACCAAAAATAAATCACAGGCAGTTGTCAGAAGAAGAGCTGCTGCCATGGCAGGTGCCAAGCTGTGAGGAAGTTCAGGCTGGACGCTGCTGAGGCTGCAGGTGTGACATCCTGCCCCGGTGCCACCACACAGTGTCCTGTCACAGCTCCCAGCACTGGTGCCTCAGTGGTCCCAGGGACCTGGAGCATCTGGGGAAGGACCTGCAGCAGGAGAGATGATGTTTTGGAAACAGGGTAGGAAGTGATAGAGGCAGGGAGAGAGGAAACTCCCTGGCCCTCACCTTTTGTTTCAGGTATGGATGTGGTAGGCTGTGCAGTGAAGGATTAGCATCAGATGGTGGCCAGGATAATAAAACTCCTCTCATGCTCAGTATTCACCATCAGCTGTTAATGTTTCACCTCTCATCAGAAGGGAGTGGGGTTTTGATGGCTATTTAAACTATCTCAGCTGGTAGGGGTGGTTTGGCTGGCCTTCAGACCTTTGTAACTCCAAAGGTCCAGCCTGGGGGTGGCAGAAGGATGGAGGGTCCCCTGCAGCTGCCCGAGGTGGGTGCTGGTTGTGCCCAGTGTTGCAGGTCCCGTGTGGAGCACTGCTAATGCCCAGGGTGGTACCACAGCAGTGCCACCATGGGGCACACTGCTTTCACCGCCTGAACAGCCGGGTCAGGGCACATCTTCTGGCAGAAGACCCAGCTCCTCAGAGGTACTTCTCTTTCCTTCAGGAAGAGTGAAACCAGTGGGTTCTGTTTTGCCCAGAGTTCTGACCTGTGGGTTGGCAGGTTTTGGTGCAGGTCCAGCCCTGGTGTGTGCGGGGTGTGCTCAGGACAAGGTGCTGCTCCTGCTCCCTGCAGGGGCATGGCCAGGGCATGGCCAGGGCATGGGAGCACCCGAATCCTTGTCCTGAGGGCACATGAGGGGCAGCTGGCCGGGAGTGCTTCCCCTCACTGCTCTGCCAGGGATGTCCTTCACCCCTCCGGATGCTCTCTCTCCTTTAATGCATCTTTTTAAGTACTGGGGAATAGTGTTTTCTCTCTGGCACGGATGAACGAGAGCCTTTAATAGGTCTTTTGTTTTCTCTCCATGCAGTTCCCTGGCAGTAACCTGCCATGAGCTCCAGCGTTTATTTAGGGTATTTGTATTTTTATATGCGGGGACCTCAACACCAAGAAGCCAAGGGGTATGTCCAGGGGTCACACAAGAAATAGGTGGCAGAGCTGGGGCTCAGCTTCAGCTTTTCTGAGTGTTGAGCTCATCTCTGGCCTTGGTGGAGCAGGAATGTCATGGTTTGTCCCCTTTTAGCTGAGCCAGACAGGGAGAGAGGGAAATAAAGGCCCTGTGGAAGGAAGCATATTTTTTTGCTCTCTGCAGTTGGCAGTGTGCACGGAGCCAGCGTTGCAGGATCAGTGTGTTCAGGAGCGCGAGGATGGTACGTGTGAAGCACACGGAGACAGAGGGAAACCCGGGGCTGCTCGGGCTGGCAGGCTGACGGGTTCCTTCTTTTCCAGATTCCAGCTGCGCTGGGAACTGGGAGCTGCCCTGAAAACGCAGCCCAGCAAGGGTGGGCTGTGGTGCCCCCCTCCCTGAGCAGCCAGGGGGGTTTGGGGGCGATGCCTGTCGCAGGCTGCAGCTGGGCATCACCGCCCCGCGCTCCTGCCCCGCAGCGCTGTGTGCCTGCCTTGTCTGAGCCAGCCCCAGCACAATGCTCGCCTTCACTCCCCGTCAGACTGGAGGTCTAGACGCTCTCCCTGCCTTTTGTTATCGGGGTCACAGGTTAGGGAGCGTTCCCAGCTCCTGTTCCCTCTCCTATTCCCTCCATCCTTCCCAGGACGGAGCTGCTCCGCTTAGGACTGTGGAGGGGACCCCTCCGGAGGGAGTTCACCCCGCTACCCAAACACACTTAGACTTCAAATTGTTGTGGCAGCTCCCCAGAAGAAATGTGCTTTTGAAATGCAGTCGGGATCACCCCCACTCCAGTTCTTGCCGGCACAGATGCTCAGCTGACACCAGCTAAATAGAAACCTTTTAGCCCTTGCCAGTAAGTCTGGAGCAAACTGCCAAAAAGCATCGAGGACCAAGATACAAAACGAAGTCAGGCCCGAGCAAAGTACTTGCGAGCGAAGGATGGAACTGATGTGCTCTGTCTCTTGATTTTTAGCACATGAGATGCCTCAGTCTCGGGGTTTTGTTAAAATACAATGGTGGCATTTTAAAGGTTTTCAGCAGATACAAAGCAAGTAAGTCCCCTAGCAACAAAGGGAAGGTTTTTTGCTTAATGCAGACTTTTTTTACGTGTAGCATTTATGATTTTTTTTCTCCCCCCCCTTAAATCAAGGGTAAGTTTGGCTGAAGGAGACTTTTTTAATGGCTTTTAGACATATTTAGAGATGGGACGTGAACCTTTCATGTGCGTGTGCTTGTTGCCCCTGCCCCAGCCCACCCTGACTGGCTGAGTCTCCTGCAGCATCAGCCTTCCCCTGGCCAGGAGGTGCCTCTGTGCTGCAGCCCCTGGCTTGGGACGTAAAGGGGAGGGAACAGTTCGGTTAAAAGTTGGGAGCAACTTTTTTCTTCTTCTTGGCAAGAAGACATAATGAAAAAAAGAGTTGGCAGGTTCATGGTTTTTATTATTGAATTAAAATCTATTAAATAATAGCAGAGAGCCAAAACCTGAAATCACTATTAGGCACCGCTCTTGGTGAAGCGAAACACTTCTGGCTCTGGCTGACTTCTGCATTTCGTGTGTTGTGTGCATGTGTATCATGTGTGAAGAATGAGTCTGTGAAGCTCAAACAGAGGTTTTAAATAGAAATATCGCTGGCAGCTCTTTCTCCCTGAGTCCAAGGCTATTATGTGTCTGGCTCTCGCCAACATGAATTGCAGAGGAAGTTCATGTGAACTCCATGGCTGATTTGACAGCTGCACAGCCGTGCGGGGTTCAAAGCCTGGACGCTGTTGAGCAGAAGCAATGACATTTTTTGGTGTCTGGTGATTCACCTCTTTGCAGAGGGTGAGGGGGCCCAAGGGAGCCTGTTTCCCATCCCAATCCTGGCACATGCAGGAATGGGGGTGTTGGGCAGTGGTGGCCCAACTTTCTTCCCCAAAGCTTTCCCCGTGATCCCGGGTGCTTCCACTGCTGGGTCAGTGTCACTGACTTGCACTGCCTGGGGGACGTGGGAGGGACACAAGCCATCCTGCTGGCAGTGGTGGAGACCCTGCAGCCCCCAAACCTGCCCCTCTCCCCCTGTGGGAGTCACCATGCAGCACTGGGAGCACAGTGCACCTGTGTGCACTGCGGCAGCAGGAACAATTTGGGGTTAATTCCTCCGTGAACCCACAGTCCACTGAATGATGCTGCTTGTATGGGGCGTGGGGGGAAATAATGTTAAATTAAACTCTCCGTAAGGGAAGAAAAGCATCCAGCCCCATTCTTTACTGCTCATTTTAGTAATTTCTTCCAGATAACCTACACATCTGTGTCAGTGCAATTAAAGCAGAAATTCTGTCTAATGAACAGTTGTAGCCCTTGGGCTATTGCGGAATGAACAATGAAGTTGGAAACAGTCTTATTAAAATAATAATTAAGAAACAAGGGTTGGGAGACAGAGGGAGGTGCAGACGAGGTGGTGGTGGGATGCTGCTGTAGGGTGAGGAGCAGAGAAGAACTGAGTTCAGCCCAGTTTTGAACTTCCAGGAGTGACTCTCCCACCATGGTCCCCCCACCACCCCCTTAGAAGGGACTGGATGGTGGGGTTGGACCCGGGGCTGGGCACAGCCCAGTCCCCCTCCCTTGCCAGGTGTATGTGGTCATGCCACGGCAAAACAAAACAGTCTCTAAAGCCAGCCCTGCACTGGTAAAAGGGTTGCCCCAGGGGTGCTGTTGGCCTGTGGGCATTGAGTCCCTCGCAGGCAGCGTTAGCTGTCCCGTTCAGCACATCACCTATTTTGTCTATGTGTTTTATTTTGAATTTTTTGGTTCTTCAACAGCTGATAAAGCTCAGAGAAGGAGGGGAATGTTTCTTTTGTTAGACAGGAGTATAGGTTGTTTTGCTTTTTCCAGAAAACTGTCCTTTCTCAGTAAAAAAAACAAGGCTGTGCACACCCACATAGTTTGCTTTAACCTTCCTTTCTCTCTTGCTTTCCTGAGGACCGGAACTAACTAGGCTAAACTGTGTCAGTGATGGGGGCTGGCCAGTCTTTCTCACGTGATAAGAGTTTATTCTTTTGTTTTTAGATAAATAAAAGCAAAAAATTCTTTCCAATGTTAACCCTTGGGGTTATGATAGTGTCTCTCCACAAGTCATCATTTTATGTCTGTAAATCAGTCAAAACTTGGAGCTGGCTTTTTCAAACTTAATACACTCCTATTTAGAAATGCATGTGCTGCAGAAAGCTACTGACATCTCAGATTAATAAAATAAATAAAAAAAAGCAAATGCCGTAAAGAAAGAAGCCAGACAAATCCCACTGGAATGATACATTGGAATGATTTTAGTGGGATTTATATCTATGAGCTGTGGGGTTTTTGTGGTTTTTTTCTTTTGAAATGGTTGTGAACCAGAGTGATTACTTATCATTTTCATTTTAACTCCATCTGACAAATCGTTTTAGATGGAGAAAGCAATACTGCATCTTTAAATGGCTACTCTGTCAGCGCATCTTGCAGGGCTTTAAATGCCCTTTGTTATCGCAGTCTAGACAGGACGCAGGCGGAATATTTGATATGTTATAAGGCAAAGATGTGACAAGGTTGAATTAATTTACCGGCTTATTTAAAACTGAATTTCAAAACATTTTTCCTTACAAACTTGTCTTTTTTTCCTCCCTATCCTATATTTTTTTTTCGAAGTTAGTACAGTATGTTTCAACTGTTTAGACTGGAGAGGAGACATTGGCTTACTGCAGCCTGCAGTACTTTAATTGCCCTTTTTATGACTGTCTAGACATCATGCAGATGCATGTTTGTGGTGAGAAGACATTTCCCCCTCTGGTTATACGATAGTCTGAAACCTTTACATTCCCTATCTCCTTACCCCCTCTGCCTTGGAATGCGCTTTACTCGCTCCATCCCTGAAAATCACTTTTTCCCCCCTTGTTTTAATTTTTTTTTTAAGGACTCTTCAGCCCCTGTTTTTCTGCTCTTTTCCTCGTCCTGGTTTGCAAACGCTGCTGTTTTGGGGGATCGAAGGTGTGAGGAGGGGATGGGGTGGCTCTCGGGTCACCCTGCAGCGGGCACAGCCGGGGGTGTCCCCGCACCCCGGTGCGGGTCCCCGGTGCGAGAATGGACATTTCGGTGAGGTTTGAATGGGTGCGGGAGTTTTAGTTATGCAAATCGGTGCATTAATTAACCCCGTTGCTATAGCTACTGCTTTATTGTTAAATGTAGTGAAAAGGGGACAGGCTGTGTCCATGGATAATCCTCCCCTCGGTGCTCTGCCCCCATCCCACCCTGCGCCCGGTGCGGGGCAGCTGCATCCCGTATCCCGCATCCCGCATCCTGCATCCCGCATCCTGCATCCCGCATCCCACGGGCAGGTGCCGGGGGAGCGCCGGGATGGACCAGCCGGGGCTCCGTGGCCTCCCCCCGAGCCCATTGTGGGGGCTGACCCAGGGGTCGGCTCCCTGCAGCCCCCCCTGTGGCTGGGGCTGGGACGGGATGGGGGCAGCGGGACAATGGGGCGGCAGGAGGGACACAGATGGACAGGGCTGGGGATGGGGGATGCTCGGGGAGAGCAGGGGACCCTGGAATGAGGATGCTGGGGGAGAGCAGGGGACCCTGGAATGGGGGTGTTCAGGTAGGGCAGGGGACTCTGGAATGGGGATGCTGGGGGAGAGCAGGGGACCCTGGAATGGGGGTGTTCGGGCAGGGCAGGGGTCCCCACAGTGTGGATAGGGAGGAGAACCCAGGGTGGCAATGGCAATGCCTGGGGAGAGCATACGACCCCAGGATGGGGATGCCTGGGGAGGGCACAGGAGCCCAGCCCTGTTCTCAGCCCCAAACCCCGGGTGTTAAGGGCTTCTCTTTGTATGCAACCTAAAACCTGCGCATGCAAAACCCCCAACGAAACAGACTTCCCAGCAGATCTGCTGTGGGAGTTAAAACCTTTCTCAGGCTGTTGCTGCAGCTGAGGTGGAAGTAAATTTATTACCTTTAATTTTGTCAGATTTGGGGCGGTTGTACTCACCTCCCCCATTCACTCTGGTGTATGTGTATATATATATATAAAAATACAATTTTTTTTCACATCTCTGTGAGAGTGTGCACATGCATTGGCTCCCAGCTGGTGGTAGCGACCAGTTCAGGCCAGTTCAAGAACGGAACTTGAATCCTGCAGTGACCAGACTCAGAGTGTGTGCGTGTGTGTGTGTGTGTGTCTGGGCCTTTGCATGCATTTTGCATATTTTTTTTCCTGCAGTGCATAATTATGTGTGTAACTTAAGATTGTCCTCGTTCCACGGGAGTACCTTACCTTGCCAAAGGTCACCCCTTTGGTAAGCGATGCAGACGATAGCGGCGCTCAGGAAGCGGCAGAGGAGGGAGCGTTTCCCGCTGCTCGGCCCTGGACCGCGCTGAGGAAATCCGGTCGCGGTTCCAGCCCTGTCCGTGACCTGTGTGGCTTTGGCCAACTTGCTCAATCTGGGTTTCGACACCCGTCTGCGAGCCGGGGCAGCCCCTGTGGTGCTGCTGCCCGAGGGGTGCATGTCCTGGAGCCCCCAGGGGAGGTGCAGCCTCAGAGCGGGGGCACGGCGGGGTCCCAGCACCGCTCCCAAAGGATGGGGGGCTCCTCGGGGCTGCTCGGCTTGATGGGTGAGGTGGTGTGGGAGAGCCATGCTGATTCACACGGGAGAAATGCTGGAGGGGCAGAGCCCTGGCTGCAGCTCGTGGTGTTTTGTGGCTTCTCTGCATCCTCCACCACGTCCCTGAGCCAGGTGTTGGTGTGAGCGGGTGGGGTGTCATATTTGTGGCACTGCTGCTGTCCCTGTGTCCTTCTCAGGGTGCCCCTGCTCGAGTGCTGGTCCCACAGGGCTTGCTGGGCACCGTGGTGGGAGTTGGGTGCTGGCACTGTGGCATCCGACCCACAGTGGGCTCCGATGTGGGCGTGGCTGAACATGTTGGGAATCGACCGACAAATGGTTTTCCCAAGAGTGAGTGGAAATGGAATCTTTGTAGGCAACAGCCAGGGTGGAGAGAAGTGGAAAAGGGAGGACACTGGGGAGGAAGACCTGGTAAAACCCAATCCAGTGTTTATTCAGCTGCGATAGGCTGTGGTCCATGCTAATGGCAGCCGTAAACCCCCATCTCCACACCCACATGCCATCTCCACTGGCTGTCATGTGGTGGGGTGTCCTACATGGAGCAGGAAAGCCCGTGCCATCACACTGCTTTGCAGGCGAGGGGGATGATTTGCTGCTCTCTGCCTTTCTGTGCAGTGTATAGAGTCCTCGTGACCTCCAGAATTAAACTTGCCTTGTTTTGATGGGCTTGGTGACAAGTGAATCCCGCATTCCTTGGTGTCCCTGCAGCAGCAGCAGGAGGAAGGAGCAGACTGCAGCACTGGGTGACGTGGTGCAGGTGGCTGTGGCTCACAGAGGCTGCAGGTGCCCCGCTGCTGCAAAGCAGCTCCATTGCAGCGGGAGACAGGGCTCAAAGGAAGCTGGAATCGGAAACCCCATCCCTGTAATTGCCCTCAGCTTTCTGGAGAGGTGGCAAAGCCCTCCCTGGATGGAGCACTTGCTCTCCTTGGAGCATCCGCGTCTGGCAATTTGTCTGTCGAAACAGATGTGGGCAGCGACAAACATCTATTTCTATAACTAGAAACAAATTTGGTAATTGCCTCTTTCAACAGGACTTGCTCAAGCAGGAAATGAAATTCCTAAATGGCAGTTAGCAAAAGTATTTATAGCTAAGTTCATAAATGAGATGTGCTTTCCTTTGTCATGAGTTTCTGCTGGGTGGAAAGAAAAAAAAAACAACCCTACAGTAGCAAGCCACATATTGATCAGGAGTGTTTCCAGGGTGTACCAAAGTACTTATTTATTAATGTGTTTATTTTTACTGGCTGTTAGAAATACCCCTGACAAACAAAACCTGTTTGGTCTTTTACAGTCAGCTGGTAGGGTTTGATCTGGATATTGGGGTTTTTCACTCGTTATTTGGTAGATTTTTTTTTCTGATTCAGGCTGTTTATGATTGCAGACAGTAAACTCTTGTTCCTATGTCCCTCTCTGGATGCTTGTGTTCAAAGGGGAGGGTGATGCTCTGTCCTCACCCTGCTCAGACACCAGCCAGGTCTGATGCCATTGTGCTGCCTCTGGGGGAGCAGGAGACACTTTGGATATTCTCAGCTTGGTGGGGGCCATGAGCCTTGCTCCACATTTTCTAGTGAGCAAGCAAATTTACCTGTCTTTTAAGTGCAAAATCAAAATTACTTTATTCTTTTAATCCAGTTTAGCTGTTCTCACCCTTGGGAGTAACTTCAAAAGGAATGTACTCCTTCCAGCCATCTCGGTAGGCTGGGATCAGGCTCACTGTGCGTGAAATACCTCTTCTCAAAACGCTGGAAAAGGGGAGGGAGAGAGAAATACTCACAGAAAGGGAGAGAAGAGGTTGGTGTATGCAAGATTTTAGAGTCTGAGCATCCCAAAGAACCTTGTTGGTTCTCATTGCTCTGAGGGAGCTGTTTCATGTCTTCAGGAGTTTCTCTAAACAAGTCTCCATTTGACAGGTCTCTGCTCAGAGCCGGGAAGTGTCCCAGCTGACAGAGCTGCTGACCCAGCTCTCATGGTTGCCTTTTCCCTGTGAAAGCTGAGTTCTGCCGTGCTGATCCTGCCTTTCTGGCCCTTGAATGCACGTCCCTGCCCTGCCACTAAGCCGTGGGAGCTTGGGAGGGTCACCCTCTGAAAACACGTCCAGTGATGTGATCAGGACAGTTGCTGTGTCTTAAGGACTAAAATATTTTCTGAAGCTTGACCAGTCTGATACTTCTGTGACTAAGAAGCATGAAATGGGGCTGTTTCCTTTAAAACAAACAGAAATGGGGGTGCAGGATGAGGCCATCATTTGTCACTGACTCAGAGGATGTGATGGTTGATTACCCAAGGTGACAGATGAAGAAAAAGAACTATGTTGAACACAGTTATGGCCTAAGGATTGGCACTGTGAACAGGACTTTTTGGGGCCCCATCACCTGAT
This sequence comes from Margarornis squamiger, assembly GCA_035222235.1. Lineage (NCBI taxonomy): Eukaryota > Metazoa > Chordata > Aves > Passeriformes > Furnariidae > Margarornis > Margarornis squamiger. Next base: position 11,723,594 of record JAWWTY010000048.1, read on the forward strand.
TGCCAGCAATACTTTTTCTCAGCTGGCTCCTTTTCTGAGTCCCACTTGCCCCCTGCCCTCCTGCCCCCTTCTCAGCCTGCCATCACTGGCTTGCAGTGTCATTTCTCCTCCTTACCTCAGAACTGGCCGTGCTGAATCTGGAAATGTAAATCAGCTATTAACTGCACCTAAGATACTTGAAACAGGCCCAAATCCAATGGACTCTTCCCAGCCATTTTGCCTGTTGTCACAGGCTTGAAACTGGTCTCTTTGATGCCTTGGTGTTACTGCAGCTTCAAGATGCTGCTGCTTAGAGCCAACAGTGGCAATATCAAGATCATATTCTGTATCTAACTCTAGTTCTTCCCATGCTGCCTTGTAAACAAAAACAGTTGCTGACAGTCTGATGAGCCCTTCCTATCTGGTTTTATGGAGGTATTAGAAGATAAATGCAGCAGATGCTAATACAAAAATAGTGCAGTAATGACTTTGCCTGGTCTGATTGTTTCTAAGATGACCTAATAGACAAGCGGGGAGGGTGAGTAATCTGCCATCTGAAGTTCTTTGTTCTTTCATCTCTTCTTCCCCATACACAGCCTCTGAGAGGGAGAACATTGGTCTCTTTAACGAGTGGGACTCAGCATCTGGTGGATGAAATGGACTCTAAACCGGGAGCAGCATTCGGTGCTGTACCCTCTCTGTCAGCTTTTGCATTCCAGCTGTTGCCTGGAGCTGTTTTGGTTCTTGCTTAAATTAGAGCAGTTCTGATGTAATATTTAGCATAATGGGCATGTCCCTTTTCCAAGCAGGGCTGGGGAGGATGTGCCAGGGCAGAGCTGTTTGCACTGGGTGGTGTGTCTGCTGTGCCAGGGTATTTTCCTCCATGCTGTATGAGCAGGGAAGGGGCCACAGTCCCACACTGGCCCTGCTGCCACTCCAGTGGGGTGCTGCAGAGCTTGAGACCCTGCAACCACTCACTAAGGAGCTGGGAATTTATTCCCTACTAAAATCATAGCTCAGAAGCGTGACTAGATTCAGATGTCTCTTTTCAAATTCACATTCTTTAGCCTTGAGCAGAAAAAATGAGGTCCACTCTTTGGCTGTGCTGTTCAGCCCACATCCTTTCTCAGAGGCTTTGATGAGCATCTGGCATAACAACTGCACCTCTGCTGGACTCGGTTCTGCTGAGCTTAACCCTCAGGTCCTTCCAGGGAGCCACATGCTGCTCCAAAGTGTGCCCAGATTTTGCTGTAATATCTATCCCCTCCTCTCCACAAGTATGCTTGCAGCTGGCAGGCAAAAATGCAAGCTCTTGGGGCAGGCAGGGCTCTAAACTGAGCACGAGGACTGGACAGACCTCAGGCCAGCTCTGTGGAGTTCACTTTGGTCCAGGCCTGCTGCAGAGCAGTAACATCAGCACTGGCCTTTCTGGTTCTCTGCTTGCCAAAGTCCGTGTGTCGGTGTGCAAGGCAAGGTGGTGCGGGGTGTCCTCAGCTTTCATTTTCAGCAGTGATTAGGACTTGTTTTGTGCCCTAATTCTTGGGGCGTGCAGGGTAGCTGTAGGCTCTCAGCTGTTCATGGCAAGGGCTGTCCTTGTGTGTCTCCTTGTTTTTGAGGGTGCCTCTGGGCACCACGGGAGCTGTGGTGCTCTGAAAGGTTAGTGAAGACTGGGGAGGGGAGCAAGTCGGGCTGTCAAGTAGCTGACAGAATGGATAAGAGTGTCTCCTCCTCCTCTGCAGCCTGCTGGTGCCCAGGCCCCTGCCCTTGCTGCTGCCTTCAGCTGGAGATGTGGGTGCTGAGAACGGCTCAAAGTCAGACCCATCACTTCTAGTTTAGGGCAGCATCTCTGCCTACCCCCTGGCAATGAGTTTCGTGCGAAGGCAGCAGCCCAGGTCTGCTGGAGAAGACGCTGGGTCATGTCCTTCATCTGCCTGTCAAAGCCCCTGGGTGGGTAGGGGAGCAGGCAGGGACCTCTGGGCCAGCAGCTGAGAAGGCTGTTTGCTAAAGGGTGCTAATGAAGCAGCCCAGGTTTTGGGTGCTGAGAGACTCTTGCTGATGCTGGGAGAAGGGGACTGGGGTCTTCCAAGACTTGTTTTCCATGTGCTCTCTGAGGAGCTGCAAAGCTGAGAAGCCTTTAAGGTAAATGGCCTGAAACTGTTCTTGGCTGAAATCTTTGAGCATCCCTGCTGGGTGTCCCACAAACATTGTAAGTGCAGAATTTGGGGAGTCATGCACAAGGAAGAAGGATGCATGCATGCTCTTCAGCTCCAAGCTTCAAATTAATGCAGGGACCAGTCTGATTGAGACTGATTTCTCTCCAGCACCTTCCTATCTCTCTTGTGTGGCTTCATCTGCACATGCCTAGTCAAAAACTACCTGTACCCTTATTTATGTCTTCTACATGCTTTTTCACGTAACTAAAGCGCTGCCATCAAGGGCTACAAGGAACTTCTTCAAACAGAAGATGCCCAAGGGTGGGGGTGGATGAAAAGATGAGAAGAAGAGGGAACTGCAGTCAGGACTATGCACACCTCTCCTGCGTCTTGCTCTGAGTCACAAAGCCAGGGCAGCGATGTGGATAGCAGAGGTGTTAATGGAAAATCAGGGATGAAAGTGCTCGCTGCAGGTTTGTGAACACTTCTCATTAATTCACACGGTTAATTTTGCTGTGTCTGAAGAGATTCCCTGTGTGCGGAGAGACCTTCCTTTCCAGTGTGGTGGGGGTGCCTGGAGGACAGAGCGCTGCAGTCAGCTGAATTTACCCTGAATCCCCAAGGATTACGGAAGAAGCCGGGACACGTGGTGTGACATTACAGTGCCACCATATTTAGCCGACAGGCAGCAATTCATTTACGGATTTCAGGAGCTCCAGGACCGGCCGTGGCCTGACTCTCCAGTCCCTGGGAGTTGTGCCAGAGGCTGGTGCTGCTCAGCAGATGCTGCTGCTGGATGGTCCCCACCGAGATGCCCCACTCCGTGTCATTGCAGGCTCTCGGCTGGAATCTGTTGAATCACAGTGCTGAGTCACCCAGTGAACCGGGCTCTGTAAATAACCTCAGGGGCTCCACAGGCTGTGAGGAGCAGAAAGTGCTGCTTCACAGTTGGAGCAAGGGCTCTGGGGGCAGGCAGAGAGATAATTCCCTCCCTCTAAGCATCCCTGAGCTTGTGCACAGTGCTGATGGGCATCCTGCTGCCACCCACACACCCATGGGCTGGTTGCTGGCAGAGGGTTTGGGCCCCCTGTGCTGTGGGTTCCCTGGTCACACCTGTAGGTTTGTGCCCAGTACTAGTGTCCTGTTGCTGGTGATCTCTTCTGCAGTCCCAGGAGGGACCAGGTTCCTCAGTGAGACTGAGTCAGAGCTGGTCTTGTCTGGGGCTGAGTGACCCAGGGAAAGACTGTCCCTCTGCAGTGGCTGGGCTGGGAGCCTGGGCTTAGCACTTGGCAGCTGATCTCAGTGCCCAAAGTCAGGGTGAGCACTCCTCTGCCTTGTCGTGGTGCATCTCCCATGGCAGGCTCTGCTCCAGCTGCTTGCTCTCTTTGGCTTCCTGGGGACCTGAATTGCATCGTCCCCCACCATGTATCCATGCATTTACTCCATCCACAGGCTATGGCTTTGTCATCCAGAGAGGGAGGGAGGCTGTGATGTGCCACCACTGTGGGCAAGCCTTGCTCTGAACCCTTGCCTTGGGCTCTGCAGGCCTGGCTGGGGTGGGCAGAAGGGCAGCAGGGTAGGACGGGGCCAGGGAGCTCCAGTGACCTGCTGTGGGAAGTCATCCATAGCTGGTGTCCTGGGGAGACTAAAGAGATGCTGCCCAGGTTTGTACCAGACTGGGTTACATCTCTTTGTCCTTCAACAGGAAAGTTAGAAAAGCGTCAGTCTGTTTGTGCCTGTTTTATTGAGGCTTGTCAGGCAGCAGCAGGGGGGATCTCTGTACAACCCTGCCCCGTTCAGCCGTGGTGTAAAAGTTGTTGGAAGTGTGTTAGAGAAAGTGAAGATCAGAGGTGGAGGGAGGCTCAGCACACCCAGTGTTCCTTGGCTCTTACATTAGGCACTTACAGGATGTTTCTCTGGGGATGTAAGTGACATTTATTTAAAAATAATGCTTATGCACAGTGGCAGTGATGGCACACAGTGATTCAGGGGGAAATGCTGTTTCCACAGTTCTCTGAAACTTCTGAAATGGCAAAATCCACGTTGTTCTCAGCCCCTTTTTAGTCTCCCTGCCTCTTACTCACTTCCTTTTGGAGTTTTCTTCTGCTCAGGTTCCCATCAGTTTCTAGATCGGGGGAAAGCTTTCGTCAAACCCACTGTCTCCCTTTTCTGTGACCTGTGCTGTTGCAGATGCTGGGGCAATGTTGGAAGTTTCCCTGTGGTGGAGGGTCTGTGCCCAGCACTCCCAAGGCTTTGCCTGCCTCTGTTACCAGCTCTCCTCTCTGTCAGGCACATGGAGCAACCTCAAAACACAGATGTGGATGTATTTTCCCAAAGAATGCTAACAAAATAAGTGATAGTGGGACTGTCCTGGGAGCATCCAGAAGCTGACGTGCATGTTCCATCCACCCTGGGTAAAAATTAATTGTTGGCTCATTAACTTTGAGCAGCGAGCCTTGTTTGGGAGGTATCTCACCCTGCCTGGATTGCCTCACACGGGTTGATGTCCACCAGAAGATGAAATCAGCAGCAGGAGTTGTTCCTCCACACCCTTAAGAGCATATTTTGGATAGTCTGTGTGAGCTTGTGATCAGACTTATCATATTTGAACTGTCCCAACAATGTTTCAAGTCAGAGCTAAGGGATTTTTAATCAGCAAAACACCCAGAGGAAGTGAAAGGAGAAGCAAAGTATTCTGCAGGGGATTCTCTGCTTGCTTTAATTTTGTCTCAGCAAAACAGACCTGGCTTTTAGCATGGTGCACTGCAGCTTTTATGGTGACTGAAATTGGGTTTTTTAAAGGTTTTTGCTTTGGAATTGTGGCTAGTGCAGCTACATTTGTTCAGCGTAGCCATTATCTCCTGAGTAATTTTACTTCTTACAATCACTTCCTACGTGATACACAATTCCAGTATATCCAGAAATTGTAATTGAATCTCGTGGATAGCTGGTTTGACCTGCAGATGTGTATTATACCTGGCTGAAAACAAAGGTCATCTTGGTTGAGACCCTGTCTGAAAGCTGTTCTGTCCACCTCCAAGCGATAGCTGCAGTACCTGGAACGATTGCAGCAAAATAGAGGTTTTGGGGTTTTTTTCCTCTCCTTTATACTTGCCAGTGGCTCGGAGCATTTGTCTTCCACAGAGATAGTCTGTGTGGAGGGAAGAGCATTAATAAAGTCTATAGTAAGCATTTTATGAACTGGAGTGTAGCTGTAAAAGGTAAGGCAAAGTGTCCCAGCCTCACCTCCCCTGCAGCCGTGGTGAGCCGTGAGGGTGTGCAGAGGCTCCCAGTGTCACCATTGACTCAAATCACTCTCCTTGTAAAAATATTAATGGATTTTAAACCCCTGGGTACTAAGTATTTTGTTTACAGGCACTGGAGGAAGCTCAGAGATGCACCTTCCTGCAGCTGCTGCTGTGGAGCTGTGAGCGTGGTCTTCAGTGGGACGAGTGGGGTCGTGCCAGGGAGGTGCCCCCACACCAGCACTGTTCCCATAAATTCCAAACACTTCAGGGCATTATGGTCTTGGTGGGCAGCAGGGACATGAGCTGCTGCCTCCTAGGTACACCTCTGAGCAGGAGAGCAGAGTCCACAGGCTTTGGGGAGCAGCGGAGTCTCCGATCACCCATTGTTGTATCCCTATAACTCAAGGCCACGTGTGGTTTGAAGTGTCAGGCGAGCAGTGAAGGTGAAGAATGGGACGTGACAGATTTTCCTCGCTCACGAATGCCCAGCCGTCGGGATGGGGAGAATCTGGGGGGAAAATGCTTAGTTGCAAAGCGGTTGCACGCACACTGACCAGCTCCCGCGGCTGCCGCGTCTAGACAGGGAATACGGAAAAGCAGGTTGTGTCACTTAAATGTGGTGTCTGAACCTGTTAGTTTGAAACGTATTCTGGAATAAAAATTATGCAAAATTAAATTAGTGTGACCTTGCTTTGCATTTGGAGGCGGAATGTGCCCATCTTGTAAAGCCTAGTGCATTTATAACACTTCCCTTGGGGAAAATTACAGAGAGAAATGGAATGAGGTCTCTTCTAATTGAAAAGTGACAATGATTAGGAAGCCAAATACAAAATGTGTTGAGGGTTTTTTTTCCTTGTTTTGTTGTGTGTGTGTTTTTAAGAATACCAGTAGAATTATAAATTATGTGCTTTGCAGTTTGGCTTGTCTTTCATTCCCCAAAGGCTTTTTATTAGCATAGCAGCTGAATTGCACTTGTATAATAATGTATTAACTCAAACTTTGGGTTTTTAATGATCTTTCTTCATTAGTTTGACTGAGCTGCTTGGATAAAATCTTACTGAGTATATCCAGCTTTTCACTGTGTTGGGTTTGTTTTTCCCTTCTGCAAATGAAGCCCATGAAGACAAGTTAAAACAGAGGGAGAGTTGGCAGAAGCTTTGGTGCCTCGAGTGGGAATGAGTCTCTTGAAACTTGAAAAGCACAAATTGAGTGTGTGGGCCTTTTTTTGGTTTGGTTTGACTTTTATTTTATTTTTTTCCAAAGGCCAGATTGGGCAACATGAGTGTTCTTGGGATTAAAGCTCATCTCTGCATACGGGTTGGGTTTGCTCCTGGGCATGGCGAGGCTGGGCTGCTCTTCACAGCCTGGGCTTGGGGTAGAGATGGGGCAGGAGGAGCATCCCTGCTGGAAAGCAGAGTTCCCTTTGTTCTGGTAATCCTCCTGTGCCTTCCTATTGCACCTGTTGGCAAGTGTTTTGCAATGCTCCAATTACAGGAGTCCCAGAGCGCTGAAGGCTGAATGGGGATGGATGAGGTGCAGGCGTGTTGTCCCAAATCCTGGTGGAATTTCCACCCTTTCTTCTGCTTCAGGCTCTGCTGGTTCTGTGTCTGTGTGTATGTGCAGGGAGCCTGGTTTAGGTCATTTGTAAGTGACACATCTTGTGTGTGTTCCTTCCTAGGAAGGAATTAGGGCAACGCTTCCTGATGACCAAAACTTCAGCTGGGTCACCAAAGTACCAGGACCAATTTAGCAAGGTTTGGTTCATTTAAGGGACCTCTCATCCTAGGAAAGGAACTTTCCTTTACAACTGCTTTGGTCTTGTTTTTCTTCAGAAATACCTTTTTTAACAGAAAAGGAAGTTTTCCATCACTGGCTCCGTTTATATTTTTCCTTGTGTATTCTTACCGTGGCCAAAGCACATGGTGCATTTGAGGCTGAAGTGACTCATCTTCCTAAAAACTTTTGGGGTTTTTTTGTTTAGTTTTTTCTTTTCCATAACAAATTCTGAAAAAAAACCAGGCTCTGCACCCGGGCTGGGTGTCTGCTCTGCAGCTCTGGGCTCTGCTGTGCCCATGGAGAGGGCAGGCACAGGAGCTCTGGGTTGGTGACTCTGGGATCTGGCTCTTTGTGGGTGACCTGGAAAGCACCCAGGGGAGCTCTGGGGCACTCTGTGCCTCGCTGGGGTGCTGGGGTTTCACCCAGTTGGGTGCTGCAGGTCAGCAGGGATGCTGTCAATGCCTCAGTACAGCTGGCACTAGGATTTGCCTTTGGATTTTGTAGGGACACTCCTGCATAGCAGGGTTGATGTGGGAAGAATCTGTGTGCTTTTGTTTAAAATGGTTTCGCACAGTCCTCTTTTCCCAAGCCTTTAAGTTTTGGGGTGTTTATGTGTCTGGTCAGTCTGGGTTGTCTTTAGAAGCAATGAGCTCCTGTTTCAGCCAGTTCCTCCAACACAGGGCACTGCTGGCAGCTCTTGGGTCCTGTCATTCCCAAGGGTGAGTTGTGCTGCTTTGGGGCTGGATCAAATTGTTGGGAATGGGGGTTTTTTAACATGCTCTTCCTCTCACAGTGGCATTGGGTGCCTTGCTGGGGTTGCTGTGAAAGACCCAGAGCTTATGCTTTAAGATGCCTTTACCTAAAAGGCATTCCTAGGGGAAAACTCCTTTGCAACATTTGGCTTTTAATCCCTCTCTTCCCACCCCATGTGCATCCTTCTGGTGAGGAGGCAGCTGAGTTTTAGGGGTGCTCCAAGTTCCTCATACACCTAACTCAAAGTGCCAGATAAGGCTCCTGCTTTCAAGGCATAATTCTGCTTTCTGCAGGTGGTGGGCAGTGGCAGAAATAGCTGCTGTTTAGCAGAAAGAGCTCCAAGGTAACTGGCAGCACTTACCACCTGGACTGTTTTCTTGACATTTATTTGCTTTTACTGGCACTCAAATGCCACCTGTCAGGAGAAAACTTTCCATAAAAAAAATCTGCCTGACTCAGCAGAAGCCACCCCAGCTGGTGCCAGTGGTGTGATGCTGCCCTTGGAGGTCTGCTGGGCCTTGCTGTGTGTATACAGATATATATGTGTGTGTCTGTATAGATTAAATACAGATGGCAGCGTCCATGATAGCTTAGGGCACAGCTTTCCTAACCTGGATTTTATAGCTGTCCCTACTGAGAAGCAAACAAAGTGTAAATCCCCAGAACTATTAAATGTTGCTGGTCTGGCCCCTTCTTAATGCTTGGGCACTGGAGTTGCTGCTGCTCAGTCCTGGGCACTGCTGGCACGAGGGGCCCTGGGGGGAGTGCTTTGGGCATGGCAGGTATTCCCTGGCTGCCAAATGCATGGAAATAACGACCCAGCGAGTGCTACGTTTGCCTCTAGTACTCAATTTTCCTGAGCCTCAGAGAGGTGTGAGGAATTATTTCCTTAGGAAATTTTAGGAGTGGCTTCTTTGCTGCCTCCTGCCAAGTGTCTGCAGAGTTAACCGGATAGTCTGTTGTTTGCTTGTTCTTGTTTGTTTGGAGGGGGTTTGGCAGCTTTCCTTTATGCCAGTTCAAGCCACTCAAGCTGCCGCTGTCAGCTGGCCGAGCCCTGAGCCGAGGGATGTCTGGAGCTCCGGGATGTGGCCCCCATAGGCAGACGCATCGCACCCATCTGGCGTCTCACCGAAAAGCAGGAGGTCTCCCCGCCTGCTTCCTGTGCCGGGTGGGCAGCCTTGGAGAGAGGGGGGCTGCCAGTGCCTGCTGTGCTGTGCCATCCCCTGGGCTCCCACTGTGACCCCCTTGGCAGAGGGGACATGTGCCTGCTGTGGGGATGTGCCGCGGAGCACTCCAGCCCGGTGCTCCCTGGAGGAAGGAGTGGTGGTGATGGGAAGAGAACTGCAGAAATTTAGCTTGCATTTAGCTAAATTGTTTCATTAGGATGGATTCTGTTGGTTCATGGCCCCATGGGCCTGAGTAAGGCACTGGGATGCTCCTGGTTTTTGTACCTGGCAGCGGGGACATCCAGCATGCTGCAGCCAGGAGGGCTTTGGGAAGTGTGTCTGTGCTGTAGCTTGGAAACACTCTGCCTTGCAGAGGGTCTTTAAAGATCCCTCCTGGAGATTCTTCTGTGACACTGAACAAGTGAATTAATGAGGGTTTTTTTAAATTAAGTAGCTGTGCTCAAGGCACACAGAGCCCACGTAGGCATGTGTGAGAGCTCTGAGGGGAAGGATGAGCAGTGTCGTTGGCGTCTCGGCCACATTACTTGTGCTTGTGCTCAGTTACACATTGTGTTTCCTGATGGCTCAAAGTCTGTGTGTCTGTGTCTCTTGCAGCGGAGTTGGAGTTTGTACAGATAATCATAATCGTGGTGGTGATGATGGTGATGGTGGTGGTGATCACGTGTCTGCTGAACCACTACAAACTCTCTGCGCGATCCTTCATCAGCCGGCACAGCCAGGGCAGGCGGCAAGACGAGAACCTCTCATCAGTAAGTCACACCCTGCTCTTCCAACCACCCATGCCAGATTGTGTTTGGCCTCAGCATCATCTGTCTCTCATTGGGGGTGGGGGAGCCTTTTGGGGGTGCTTCTGTCTCTTTAGGGTTCTGTATGTGCTCAGTTATGGACAGCCACAGCATCTGCTCTCGCCCTGAGCTTTGCAATTGGGATTTTACATCAGAAAAGTGACTGCACAAGGCTGTTCTTGGCACGTCCTGTTCCTGAAACCACCCTGTACCCTCAGCTGGTTGGGGTCCATATGCCTTGTTTTAGCAGCCCCAAACTGCCGAGTCCTTTGACTGCAGTTACAGAGTCTCAAATGACTGTATAAAAACTTACTGCCTGCCTTGCAGAGGACAGGAAATCCTGACAGACTTGCTCCATTTTTCACCAGTGCTAGAGGTGGTAGGGCCAGAAAACACTTGTCAGCCAGACAAGCAGAAATCTCTCCAAGGGGATGCACGAGAGGTTCTCTATAACCCAGGCTCCCTGCTTCATAAAAGCCTGAGGAGAAACATGTTAATTGTACCTCTGACAGGGATTAGAGGGGAAACCTCTCCAGCCTGGAGGCAGATATTGGTTCATGCAGTTTCCTCAAATGCAGTGGCTCAGAGAGACTTAGAAGGGTGTACAGAGAAAAGACATCACATTTTCTTGGAGGGCAATGTATAATTCACAGCTGCCTCCCTGGCTCTGTCTTCAGCACAGGGCTATCTTGTACTGATACTTCTTTTTTTTAGCCTTCATCCTGAAGTATCTCAGAGCTCTTTAAACAGCAGGGCTCCCTCAAGGTCACTGCTTCACCCCATGCTTTGCAGGGTCCCAGGGCAGGCTGGGCACATGGCTGCTGCTGTGGGGTGCTCTGTGTGGGGTCATGCTTTCCTGAATCAAATCTGTGCTTTCCTGAATCAAATCTGTACTCACTGCAGGGAAAAAATCAAATACTGGGCTTTCTTACTTTTCTTTTTTTCCTTGTGTTTTTCCACTTTTCTTTTTCCTTTTTTTTTTTTTTGAGGAGGATACCTAGCATCTTTTACCAAACCAGCCCTCAGTGCAGTGCAGTTGAAGGCTGCCCAGGCTGCCCAGGGCTGTCCCTCATAGCTGCTCTTTTTGTCACACACCAGACACAGCAGACAAAGGTCCCTTATTGTTTGCTTTGTGCCCACAGTGAGGAGGATTCCCCTTGGGAAGGAGGGCTGTGCAAATCCCAGGCTCAGTTAACCCACCCTGCACTCTGTGGGCTGTGGAGCACATCTCCAGAGTGCTTGTCTGTGAGCCCAGCTCGGGGCTGGCTGTCCTGCTGCAGTGGGATCAAAGTGCCGGGAATTCCTGATCCCACCTGATCCCACCTTAAACCAGCGGGTGGGATGGTGATCACTCCAACACCTCCCTGCCTTGGGGACCAGAGCTAAGCTCCCTGCAGGTATCCTGGCTCCTCCCTGGGCTCACAGACATCTTATGTTCCTCTTACCCTCCCGTGCCCATCCAGCAGCAGTGAAGTGTGGGCATCTGAGCACACGAGTCCTTAGAAACAGCAGAAACATTGGCTTTCCCTTTTCAGGTTTTTTTACTGTTTTGTCGTGTCCAGAATGTTTCACTTGAACAAAACGACAAATGTTTCATTTTACGTTTTCAAAGCAGAATTCAGATCAAGTCCTTTTTAATATACTAACTTCTGGTTTCTTAAGTGGCCTTTATTTTCTTTAAAAAGAGGAAAGAAGGCTAACATGGAAAGAGAAAAGAATCGCGTGGAGATTGACCAAAAATTTCAGGTTGAATGAAAAATTGACCGTTTAAAAAATAATTCTTTTTTTTTCCCTTTTTTTTCTTAATTTTTTGAATTTTACCAGGCCAAAATTTCCAGCCATTTTTTGGCCCAGCTCTGTTATTTACTCAGTTTTCAGACACATCAGTGATTAAATGGCTTTTCAGCAGAGTTTTACCTCTGTGCCTCTGCTCAACTTCAGTGAGGCTGTGGAGTCTTCAAAGCCATTTTTTGAAGCTAAAGAGAGAAATAGGAATGTTTAATTATAGGGGGTTTTCTCTCCCTCTTTATAAATGTTCCCTGTTTCGTTGTCCATGCTGTGAGTGCACCATGGTTGGAGTAGCAGCAGAGGTTCCTTGTGACCCAAGCACCTTCCTGATGGGATGGAAAAGCTCCTCATGTGTTAAAGAGTGGGAATCTCGTTACGGTGGGATCCAGCATAAGAAAGATTTCAAAGGCAGCACCTTTCAGGCTCAGCACAGTGTGTCTTCCAGTAGAAAACAGCTCCAGTGTGAAGGAGGGCTGGCTGTTGGCAGGCAGAGGCCACGCAGGGCTGGATACTGGTTTATGTAATCCATTAAACTTGCGCTGAACTGGTGTTGGGCTTTTTAAATCCCAAACTTCATTTTGGTGTCGTGACCGCAAACGGGCACTGGAGCTGCATTCACGCTTTTCATCTTCTGAAATATTAAAGCAGTTCATCCCATGGTCAGGATGCTGCTCAGTCTGCTGGAGTTGTCCTTTTTTGTTGCTGGAGCTCAAAAATTACAGCTGAAGGAGAAATTAATTTCCCTAAAGGTTTTTTTTTAATGCGGTTCTCGCTGGCAAGCAATTCTTGTATTACCTCATGTGTTTCTCCATCACTGTTCCCACTGTACTCAAACTGTCTCCCTGTGACGAGGAACTTTATTTTTCCAGAACTAAGAATATTTAAGAAATGCTACTGGAAACTTTTTTTTGCAATCAGAATGACACTGTCCCTGCACCTTTGGAACAGTGGTATCCCACTCCCCAAAGAAAAAGTGGTTTAAGTGCAGTTTCCAAGCATACCTTTGTCCCCCAAAATGGAAAAACGTGAGCCCTTCTGAAGGCTCAGAAACTTATTTTGCACCATGCAGCTTTACAGAGAAGATTCTCTGACATTACTAAAACAAGCAGTTCTATAAAAGTCGAAGATTGATTTCTCTAAAAAGAAATTTGAAAGTAATTTTAGGTTCTGCAGCGAGTCCTGGAATACTTGCGGAGGCTTTTACAGCTCCATTGCTTACCAGACAGCTTTCGTTTCAGAAAACCAGGGCTTTCTAGACTGTTCATTGTTGAGATGGATTCAAGTCCTAAATATTCTGAAAACCAGAGGTGAGTGAGGAGTGGCCCCAGGATGGTTTCTGACAGTGGTGCTCCCGCTCAGGGCAGGGCAGTTTTGCTTGGCTCAGTGGGGCAGTAGAGCCATCCCAGGGCCCAAGTGAAGGCTGAAAGCATGTATGTGCTCTGTCCCTGGGACTTTTCCCTCCTCTGACTACTGATTTCCAGCAATTTTAATCCCACTATGGAGTTTTTAGGAGAGCTGAGCTGTTCCTCAAATGGGCTCATGGTAGTGTGTTGGTGTTGTGGTCACAGCCTGGGGACAGGAGCGTGTCCAGGTCAGGCTCTGGAGTCCCAGGAGAGGTGATTAATAACAGCTGCAGACATTCAGCTCCTGTAGAAAACAGGTCTCCTGTCTGCTCCTTATCTCTCTGAGGATCCCATTTGAATGCTGTTTGTACTGGTTTGCTGCTCCTGCATCCACATGTTGCCCGGAGCATCGTTCCTGGACGTCATCTGTACAAACAGATGAGGTGGTGCATGAGCCAGAGCTTTTCTTCCAAACACCTGGAGATGGGATATTGGTGCAGGCTCTGGGCAAGTAGGTACTTGGGGGTAGGGGATGTTGTGCCTGTGCCCTCCCAATTGCCTGCCACAGCGGGATGTCCCAGCTGAGCATGGCAATGCTCCACGCACCGGGATGCAGCCGCCCTCGTGGGCACGGGCTGACATCACTCCCGGGAAAGGGGGAAGCAGATGGGATATTGCCATGGCACTGCCCACTGCCAAGTTAAATATAAAACATCTAGCAGAAGGCAGTGGGGTACTCACTGCTCAGGAAGTCTGCCACGGGGGCATGGCAAAGTAAACACAATTTTGGGAGCGCTTCCCGCTCCTGCCCGCTGCTTGGGCATCCTTCGGGATGAGGGGAAGGGCTGGAAGTGCATGTGGTGGCACTGGAAATCCTCCCTGTGCCCTTTGGTGTCGGTGCCATGGCCCAGCAGGGAGTCAGAGGCAAGGATTTGGTCTGTGGCAGATGCGGTTCCTCTCGGATCCTTTGGCTGCTGGTGGAATTTGACTGTAGCCTATCCCTGCAGGCAAGAAATCCATGTAAAATGGCCCAGACTAAACAGGCAATGCCTGTGTAAACAGTTGCGTGCTGGAGTCTCAAGGTCTGTGTGGAACACGGGGAAGGGCAGTCACAGCTCAGCCAGCACATTCCTCAGCTGTGGCCGGGGAAGGTGCCTCTGTAACCTCTGCTCCGAGGAGATGCTCCCAAAAAATACCGAGGAGGGGGAGAGAATCCGGGCAGTCTCATTTCCATATAAATCACTGTTTTCCTTTCACTGGCACCAGGACTGCCTTGAGGTTTATGTGCAGAGCTGAGCTTGAAAAACAGGAACCTGATGGATTCTGTCCATATCTGATACCATGTGTGATACCGCAGGAGAAAATATATTCAAAGTTGGGGAAAATAAGAAAAAGGGAGGGCAGGGGGATATAATGGGAGGTCTCTCTGCAGATTTTAATGCAGGGCTGGTGCTGCGTTCTGGGCAGTCAGTGCATGTTGCAGGGGGTGTTGGGGCTCCTGTCACAGCCTGGGGACCCTGACTCTGTCTGCTCTCTGAGGTGCTTTGGGGGGGATTGGAGAGGCTGCCATGGCTGCAAGGGAATGCAGCAACCTGTTCCCTTGTGTGCCACAGCCTGGGGGGAGGCCAGATGTTCTTCACAGCTGGATCAGGTCCAGGGAGGATCAGACAGGCAAAATCCCTTCTGACTTCATCAGGGAAGGTGCCCGTGGTGTTGTGGTACTGCTGCAGTTTTTCACAGGGTGTCAGGGGGGCACGGGCTGCCTGGATCCTCCCACCATTACAGAAATAGGTGTTTCATAGAGAAAGGTGCATGGTTAGCTCACCTGGAGGGCTCTGCTGCAAAGGCTTTGAGTGGGACACTTAAAGGGAAAAAGGGGTTTTCTTTCTCCCTTGGCATTTATTTTTCCATTGGTGGTAAGTACTTCTGCCTGTGCCTGACTTGCTAGTGCCAGAACTGGAGGTTCACCTGCAAGGAACTGAGAAGTGCCAGCCATTCCAGGTTGTAATTACAAGCCTTCTGGCTGTTTTCCTCCAGCCCTGCCTGCCAGAGGGATGTTGCTATATGTGAATATTAGCAATATTTAAATATTTCAGTCCCTAAGGCAAAAGTGTCTGGGGTGAACTGTGTACGCTCAGAGTATCACCAGCAGATGGGAAGAACCTTTGTTTGTTTGTTTTGATCATGAATTGTAAACTAATCTCAGGGTTTAGGGGAAATTGTGGCTTTTCCGTGCCTGGGGTTGTTGGCGCCGGGGTTTGGATTGCAGGATCAGGGTGATGTTTGCAGGGTAAGGGAACCTCTACAGCTCAATCCCTCAGTCTGTTTTAAGGCAAGGACCACTTATCTTTTTGTGGAAAAAATACTCTGGAACCATCCGCTTGCTACAGATTTCTAGTTTTTTTTTAGCCAAATCAAAATTAGGCTTAACATTTGGTTATTCATTTATTATCTTTATTTTTCCATGATTTCCTTGATTGTGCACATCAGAATGTGGGTGTGAGGAGGGTTTTTTTGGTTTGTTTTTTTTGGGAGTTTTTTTAAATCTTGTCATTATTTCATGGAGCATTTTCTGATGTCTTGTGAATCACCCACGGCTCATGGATCACAAATTGAAAAATACTCCTCTGGCATGTTTGAACCGGGGAAAGAACCATGCTGGGTGTGTGGGGGCAGGAGGGGGGAAGTCTGCAAATGGAAGAGGGTTGTTTGCCGGTGTCGTTCTCATCCTTCATTCTGCAAATGATCTATTAAATAGAAATGGAGGTGAGAACGGAAGGAAATTGTAATCAGAAGGAGTGTTTTCAGTGGTGCTATTGCAATACCTTTAGCGCATACCTGTGTGACACACACAGCATGTATGATCAGAGTGAATTCCCCTGGCCATGCGTTGCTGCAGCGGGGCAGGAACTTGGCAAGACCAGCAGCATCTTACCTGGGCTGTGGTGCCGGGTGAGACCTGGCACGAGGTGTTTGCAGGGGGAGCTTGACCCGCCCTGGCAGTCCCACTCACTGTGCCCTGTCTTCTCCTTTCCAGGAGGGAAGCCTGTGGCCTTCGGAAAGCACCGTGTCGGGGAATGGCATAGCAGAGGTGAGGGCGATGCGGGCGCCGCTGCCTTTCCCACCTCCCCGCGCCGCAGCGTCTCACACTCCTCGCCCTCTTTCTCTCTCTCTTTCTCCCTCCCAGCAGCAAATCTACACGCCGAGGCCCGGCGACCGCCTGGCAGTGCCATCCTTCCTGCAGAGGGACCGCTTCAACCGGTTCCAGCCCACGTACCCCTACATGCAGCACGAGATCGACCTGCCACCCACCATCTCGCTGTCGGACGGCGAGGAGCCCCCGCCCTACCAGGGACCCTGCACGCTGCAGCTGCGCGACCCCGAGCAGCAGATGGAGCTCAACAGAGAGTCGGTGCGGGCGCCCCCCAATAGAACCATCTTCGACAGTGACTTGATAGATAACTCGGTGTACGGGGGGCCGTGCCCCCCCAGCAGTAACTCTGGCATCAGCGCGACCTGCTATGGCAGCAATGGCAGGATGGAGGGACCGCCACCCACCTACAGCGAGGTCATCGGGCACTACCCGGGCTCCACCTTTTACCAGCACCAGCAGAACAGCAACGGGATGCCCCCCATCCTGGAGGGCAGCAGACTCCATCACTCACAGATCAATGGCCTTGAGAGCACAACGACGACGACGACGGCGTGGAACAAAGAGAAGGAGAAACAAAAAGGGCACCCCTTTTAAAAAAAGAAAAAAAAAAAAGGAAAAAAAAGAGAAAAAAAGAAAAGGCAAAAAAAAAAAGGCAAGAAAGTATAAATGAAACACTCTGCACTTCTCATTAAAAGAAAAAGGAGAGAGAGAGTTGAGGAAGATGAGCAAAGAAAAAAAAAGCCCTTCCCCATCTCTCCGTGTATAAATATTTACTTGTTATGTCTGGTCTGAATGCACAAGCCTACCAAGCTTGCAAAAACATTTCTTTATTGAGCTGTGTCTAGACGTTTAAAAAGGAAAAAAAAAATCAACTGTAGTCTTTTTTTTTCGTTTGTTTCTAGTTGGGCTGCGTGTGAATGCTTTTTTTTTTTGTTTGATTATTTCACTTATCTTTAAAAACAAAATATTTGCACAAAAACCATTTTGTTTAAAGATCTGCAATATAAATATATAAATATATATTAAAAATAAGAGAAAGTGTATGTGTAAGGAGCAGGAGTATTTTTGTATTAGAAGAGGCCTATTCAAAAAAAAAAAAAAAAGTTGTTTTCTGAACTAGAAGAAAAATGGCAATTTTTTGAGTGCCAACTCAAAAAGCGTGTATTACATTGTAAAAAAACAAAAAACAAAAAAAAAATCAAAAGCAGGGGTTTAGAGTTATTTATATAAATGTTGAAATTTTGCACTATTTTTTAATATAAATATGTCAGTGCTTGTGTTGGTCGAAGCCTCTATCATGTCTACCATGAACCGGTTAAGGGATCTATGTGGAAGTGAAGAACAAAGTAGCTGGAAGGGGAGGAGGGTCGCTGGAGGGGGTGCCAGCCCTGGGAGGAGCGGGGAGTGAGATGCAGCTTATGCAAACCCTTAATTTCCAGAGTCCCTGCGCGTGGCCCGCGACAGCCACGGCTTTACACATTCCCTACAAAGCAAAGCACGAGGAGTTGGTGTGTGTCTGTGTGTCATCCCCGAGGATTATTGGAGTAACAAGGTAAAACAAAAACTCCCTGCCTCCCAAAGTCAGCAATGACTGAAAGCGGGCAAAAATTACTTGATATTTTTTTTTTAACATTTTTTTTCTTTTTTTTTGGACAACCTCTAACTTTTTGGAGGGGGGGCTGGGGGTGGGGTGGTTGGGATGAGAATAAACTTCTGTGTCTGAAGGAACAAAGTGTTTTTTGGTTCATTTCTTTCAACGTTCAGCCGAAGGGCCCTCTTGGAGCCGAAGTGGAAGTTGATGGCAGTAACTGGTAGCTCACCCACCGGCTGCCTTTCAGCTGGGCTCAAATGTCTCCTTGAAAGGACGAGCTGAGGAGTGTGGTGGTGGTGGTGGTGAACGTCATTTTCATTTTGTACCAACCTCCCAAAGCTCTGCTTGGGATGAGCAGCCGTGTCTTGCAGCTCCGTCATCCCTGGTCGTCGTGGGGGTTTTTTTAACCTTTATTATCCCAGCTAAAGAGGCACCAGGTACAGTAGATGGAAATGAATCTGCTCCTGTGATGATGTATTAATTAAAGGCTACAGGAATGCGCTTAAGGCTTTAGAAGCAGCCCCCCCTTGCCCCTCTGAGCTGCCCTCGCCCCCGTCCTGCCCGCCCTTGCCGCCGCCGCCGCCGGGTGTTGCGCGTCGTTAATTTCTCTTGGTTTCGGAAGCGTTTTTGTCTTACGATGCTCTTGTTTACATTTTCTAGCACGTAGGTGTCTGGGAGGTGTGTCACCCTCACGGTGGGTCTGGACGTGACGGAGTGAGGGAGAGGAGGAGGCAGAAGGGAAAAGCCCCGCTGTGGGTCCCGTCTCTCCGAGCGCCAGGAAGGGTCGGTAGGGGAACCACAGAGAGAGAAGCTTTTACAAGGGGGGTGTGATTTGATTTCTCTGCAGGATGCTATCTAGTAGAGTGACATAAATGAAAGATATAAAGGCAATAACTATTGTTTTTAAGCAACTTTTCTATTACTTGAAAAAAAAAAGAAAAAAACAAAAAAAACCCTAACCATGAGAACGATTTTGAAGTTCTGACCATTTGAACAATATTTATATATATTTTAAAGAAGATGATGAATAGCTGAACTTGAAGTTTGATCATTATTTTTGTTTTGCTTTTTTATTTCTGCCTAGAAATAGTCTTGTACCTTCTCAATATTTCAAACTGCTTTTCCACAGCTCTTGAAATCTTCATAGCTTTACAGTCATGTAACCTAAATTTTCCTGACCTTAAAAAAAAAAAAAAAAAAAAAAAAAGCCAGGAGGGACAAAAAAAAAGGAAATAAATCTAGTTTGTCGTGAAAGGTACAAAAACTGACGAATTTGTACGAGTTTTTAAAATGTATCTTTCCTTTATGTAACATGTCTATTTAGTGCCTTATTAAAGAAACGGTAACCCTCGCTTTTTAGAGAGGGGCAAACAAAATCATCCTTAGTGTCACAAGCAACCAGCGTCTGGTCTCTTGCTCCTTTGGACCTTGCAGTCACTTTTCCAGTCCCTTTTCCCCCGGAGCAGCTCCCTGTGCCTGGCCACGCCGGCTGCTCCCTCGGCCGCTGCTCTGCTCCGACTGTTCTTAGGGAACTTGAACACGTTTATGCACATTCTCCTACCCGGGGGAGGTAGGAATCTGGGGTGGATATTGTAAACGAGATACCAACCAAAAGAGAAACCGAAATATAATATCTACTGCCCTCTTGAGCCAAAATGCGTGAATAGTGTTGTTGGGGTTGGGTGTTTGTGTTTTGGTTTTTGGGGTGTTTTGTTTTTTTTGGGGGGGGGGGGGTGGTTCAGTGGTCTGAACTAGTTTGTTTGCTACAAAAAAAAAAATAATAAATATGGTTACCTCAGCAGATTTTGGGTGGAATTATGCATCACATGTTTAAAACTGAGCAGCGAGTAAGGAGGTGGCGTGGGGACCAGAGGTTGTTAAGTAACAGGATTGTCTTGTCACAGGGTGTCACTTGGACACCAAACCCCATGGAAAAGTCAGGGAAGTGGGCAGGGGCTGGACAGCTACGGAGGGGTAGTGGGAGAGGGTCTGAAGATGCAGTGCAATTGAGCCCAGCTTTCATGCTTGGAAGTCCCCAAAATTTCAACCGATCCTCTTTTTTCCCCCTCCCTCCCCAATCCACTCCCAGTGTGAGCTTTTATTTCTCAAGTGTCACCCCAAGCTCTGCAGTTGAGTGAGCAGTTTGTTGAGTTCCTGGGTCCAGTTTCATTTACCTCTTCCTCTAGTTTGGGGAACTTAATGAGTGTGAAACGGGGCGGCTCATCAGCACCAAATTTGTGTTGCAAACGATGCCTTTCAGCCCATCCATGCACAAAACCCAAGCTGCCACCTTTCCCCTGCTCAGGGGGAGTCCCAGGCAGCAGGGGCAGCTCCTTGAAGGAGCCAAGTTGCCACCTTTTGTCTTTCTTCTGTCCATGCCTCTCTTTGCAGTCCTGAGAACTGTGTATTTCAAGTGCAGATACCAGATCTTGGGCCCAGATCAACTCCAAGTTCTGAATGAGTGTTTGGAAATAACGGTCTGTTCTTTTTTATTATTGTTGTTGTTGTTATTGTTATTATTATTATTATTACTATTTAATGTTACTTTTTGCCTCGGGGTCCATTTCTTCCCACTTCCCACGTCCCGTATTTTGCCACCAAGGCAGAGAATTTGCTTTGCACACCCTTGCTGAAGTCCCGTTCCCTCTGGCCTTGGTGCAGCTCAGCAGAGAGCGGTGCTAGAGCTGGGCTGTGGCCCTGCTCCACAGGTGTCTTGCAGCTTCCAGCAGACAGATTCAGGCCCCTTAAGAGTGATTTATTTTTAAATAGATTCAGAAGAAACAAGGCACTGCTAATGCTTAGCAACCTCGTGTCCTACCCTTGCCTTTTTGCTCGGAGTTTTCAGTCACGTTAGCTTTAAAAAGGGGTTGTTCATCTTGCAGAGTTTCTTCGCTTACAGTACGGCAAACAGCATCCTTAAAGTGCCCCCAAATCTTAACAGCGTGGAATGGGAACGTGGCTTTGTGGATCCGGAGGGGAGGAAGGATGGGTTTCATTCGGGGCTGACAGTGGTAAAAGACATGTTCCCTTCACAACCCTTGGTTTCACCAGTTTGAGGATTCAGCTTTACTAATCCAGTGTGATGTTTCCATAAGTGTTACGAAATTCATTCTGTCTTAAGTGGGGGTCTAAGGATATCCAATTGCTTTCTGGAGAATCACCCTTTTGTGTGTGTATTGAACTATGAAATTGCACTAACTGCTATATGAAAAAATAAAGAAAAGCCCAACATTTTTACTAAGGATCGGGAAAAGGCTGAATCAGATGTGTAGCATTAACAGTGCGAGGCCAGAACAGAATGAATTTTTAATCTCTTCTGTCTCTGTACCACTCAGAGATTTTCTGTGTACAACACAAAGCTACAAAAAACAAAAAGAAGTTTTCCAGAAACTGCGCTTCAGATTTTTGCTGTACTATAGAAGCTCATGAAGGACAACATTAAAGTCCTAATTTGCCTGCCTTATAGACACATTTCATTGTATTAATATTTTCTTAAACTTCCAGTTGCATTGCGTTGGCTTTGGAGTTTGTTATAGGCAGTCCTGTATCCTGAGTTCTGTTCAATTTAAACTTATGTAAACTATTGACAGCACATGCAATGCAGTACTTACCTATATTTTGCTGTTTTAGTATGAATATGTACTCTGATGCCAATTTACAAAAATCTGTTGTAAACGCTTCTTGTGTACCAGTAACCAATAGTGGCAATTATATGTCATTCTAAAAGCTGCAATACTTATACAATAAATTTTACAATACTTTGGAAAATTCTGCCTTCACCTTTTGCTTTGTTACCCAAAAAAAAAAAAAAAAGAAAAATCAGAGTTTGTCAACACAATGTAATTTCAAAAGCTCTTCCTATTTTCAAATGTTGGAAAATGGATCTGCTCAGTTTTGGGTATATGTGAGGGCTTGCCATTGTTCTGGACAACCGCCCAGCCTCTGTATTGTGTTTTCCCCGTGAAGCTGTAGCTGGTTCCTGGTGTATTTGCATGCTCGGTCCGTGTGTGCCTGTGTGCGTGTACAGCTCTGTTTCCTTTTGAGTAGATCAGGTGGCACAGCTTTAATCCCAGAAGAAGCATTCCTGGTTTGCACCAATATGTCCAACACTTGCGGTCCTGCCTTTCAGCCAAGAACGTCACTGATGGTCAGAAGGTCTTAACTTGAATAACGTCAATCAACAAGAACTGCGTAGATTGACTCAAATCCTAAGCACAGATAATTCGTGTGACTTTTTTTTCTCCTCTCTGAGACTGTGGTCAAATTGCAGTGATCACATTAAAGTGATTGAAAACTTGACTGTTTGCAGGGCGTTTTCTTTTGTGTGTCTGAAGCATGGATGTCCTGTAGATTCACTGAGACCTTGGGTTCCCTCTTGGGACTAAGGAATGTTGCATTCATTAATCCCTGGACTTTGTCTGAAGGTTGCCAGCTCTGCCCAGGCCCTTGGTCTCCCCAGCCCTTCCCTCTGGATGATCAAAACCCTCTGTTTCAGGAGGCAGCAGGGTTGGAAGTGGCCCCTGGCTTTGCCAGGTAGCTCCTCCAGCTGCTTTGGATGGGCCAGTGGTGGACACTTGGCTTTAATGTGGCCATGAGGAGCTCCTGTGGGCTCTGCCTGGACAGTTACGTGCAACACAGCCCCGAGCTCATGGCCAGCTGGGAAAATACCACTGGGTTTGGCTGAAAGCTACTTAATTGCAGCCCAGGGAGAAGAACCCCAAATCCAGCCCTCTGGCTCTGATTCCTGAACTGTGCCACTTACCTCGCAGTCGTGGTTTACTTTGTGGGATCCCTGGTGGCCATTGCTGCTGGAGAGATGACCAGGGTGATGCAGTTGCTGGAAAGCAGCTGGCTTTGGCTGGAACACTTTGCCCCACGGTAGGAAGTCAGATGTTTTTAATACCGTGCCAATGCCGATGGCCCCAATGTCGGCTCGAATGGCTCCAAACCCCTTTTCCCATCTCATGCACAAAGAAACGTCAAAACACTACATTTCTGAGAGCAGGCAATGCCCCTGCCCCAGCGTCAGGATCCCAAATATCCAAGTGGGATACATCCCCCTTGCTCCAGGCACGGCGAGGCAGGGAAAGGACAAGGTTTGGTTGGAATCGCTGTTTCGAAATGACATTTTTCATTTTTGGATTCACAGCTGAAAGCAACATCTTCCCACAGAAAATGGGAACTCAGCTGAAACCACATTTTCCAAAAGGGAATTTTTTTAAATGACAGTTAAAAAAAAAAGAGGCAAGTTCAACCCGTGCAGTGCGTGGGAATGGGCAGAGAGATGCTGTTACTAAGCTACCTTTCCGCAGCTAATGAGGTGATCTGGGGACGCTGCAGCAGCACTGATTGGCAAAAGATTATTTTTAACTTTTTTTTTTTTTGCAACTCAATGGAAGAAGCAATTTTGTGACTTTTGGAAGCCCCAGGTGGCACAGCCTTTGATTTTAAGCAGATTTCTGTGCTACAAGTTGAATGGGACTTGAGAAATAGGGTTTGGACTTTCCCTCTGCTTCTGGCATTGAAGCCCTTTCTGCAGCTCTTGTGGCCTTACCTGGTGTGCTCACTGGAAAGTGCAAATTCCGACTTCAAAGAACCTAAACTTCACAAAAACACTTCTTTTTTTGCTTTTTGTCTCCATGTTTTATCTGCTTGTCCTAACCCAAACTCTTCCTTTCTGCGTGCCACCTCCCCTCTGCCATGGCCCTCCTGCTCCATCCTCTGCCTGCATTTCGCCTGGTTTGTGCCTGGAGGGCACAGAACAAAACTTCCCTGGGCTTGTTCAGCTCCAGTCCTGGGGCTGGGGGTTTGTCCCACCAGTGATTCCTGAGATGGCTCTGAGTAGGATGCTTTGAGGTGGGAAACCTGGAGTCAACCTCTTGCTTTCTAACCTGCTCAGGCTGCATTTCCCACAGGTTGATTTGTTGGAGGCTTTTTCTCTGTGCTGGCCCCAAAGCCCCTGTGAGGCAGAGCCCTGTCCCACCACCAAGGGAGGGGAAGCCTTGACCAGGGGCAGAAACCCCCAGTGAAGTGGCTGGAAACATTCTCCCTCACAGTGCATGCTCCAGTGATGGGTTTCTGTGAGATTTATTAAGAAATCAACGTGCTCTCTCAGGAATCCTGCTGTTGACTCTTCTGACTCTAATGGGAATTTACTCCAGACACTTGCTGCTATCCTTTTTCTTTCTTTTTTTCTGTAAAAAAAAAAAAAAAAAGAGTCCAGAAAATCCCACTGCTTTGGCGTAAAACAGGATTGCATAACAGTGTTAGTAGCAAAAGCAAAAGACCAGGGAGGAGAAAAGAGGAAGTAATTCCTGCCTTGTGCTCCTAGATATGATCCTGATGGAAAAGCACTGCCCAAGATTCCCTTCATTGGGTCAAAATTCCTTGAATGGGTCAGAATTACTCCCCTCTTTCCCCTTTCCCTTGCTCAGGAGCCCTGCAGACAGCTCATCCCTATCCTTGGAACCCAGTGAGGGACCCTTGGGGGTTTTGCTTGGTGAGGGGACAGGCAGGACAGGCAGGCAGCTGGCCCCAATGGGATCTTTGTCCCAGGTGGGAACAATCTTGCCATGGCCCAGGAGGCAAATGTAAGCAGCTCCAGGGAGGGTGGTGGTTTGCTCTGGGGTTTTCTCTGCTTATGAGGAGCTACAGGAGTTTCTGCAGAGGGGGTTTCCTGGCCACCCTTTCACAGCTGTGGGAAGCATGGCTGGGTTTTGGTTTAGTGATGCCCCAGGTTTCTGGAGGTGCCTGGGTTATGTGAAGGAAAGATAAACCTGAAAGAGCAGCCACCTCTTTTTGAGGTGAGATTATGATTTATGGCATTTTTAAGGGTACCCAAAATGGGCTTTCAGGCTGTCCTGGAGCCACGTGCTACCAGAGCTGTAGATGTGCTTTTTCTTCCCCTGTGGCTGGAAGTGCATTGATCATGGCAGCTCCAGGGTGTCCTCCCTGGAGGAACATGACCTGCCGCTCCCCAAGTGAGTGGGGCTTGGTGCCTGCTGAAGAACATCCCCATGCTGCCCAGCAGGTCAGGTTGGTGGCTGCACATGGAGAGCCTCCTGTCTGGTAAGACTGAGATGTGCATAAATGAAATTTAGAGCTCTGGCTGACCAGACTGATGGCTCTGGGCTAGGCAGAGGAGAGATGACATGAGGCACTCCATGCAGGGCACTTGGAGGGGAGTTTGCAATGCAGAAATATGGGAGAGTACTGACTGCTGGTCAGGATTCATTAGCTGTCAGCTCCTGGTGGGTGTTCATTCCCCCCTCATGCAGTGCTCACTCTTGGTTCAAATGCACATGGTTGCCTTGAGATTGATTGTTAACAGCAGCAATAAATCACAATCACAGCAGCCAGTGGTGAGTTTTGGATGCCAGTCAAAATGCAGCTCCTCGGAGTATTTATCTCTGCGAAGGCAGGGAACCTGGACATGGAACAATTAGATCAACGTGGCTCTGTGAAGCTGCATTTGATTAAGGGAGTAACTCTGCAGGACCAAGCTATTGCTTGGTGTTGCTGTGCATGACTAATAAGCAGCCTGGCTTTGAAAACATGGAGACTGGAGATGGGAGTGTAAAGCACCTCAGTGCATCACCCTCCAAGCAACGAGCTGCACCAGGGCAGGTGGGGCTGCTCCAGGGTCCCACCTTCTCTTGTCTTCTGAGGCCTCACTGCTGCCAGGGCATAAATGGAGAGAAGGGGGGATGCTTGGCACAGATGTCATATCTTGTTTCCTAATACCAGAGAAGCTTCTGGGCTGCTTCAAAAGACCTCTAAGATGGCTGTACCTGACCAGGGTACACCTGGCTCTGAGCTGCTCAGCAGCAGGAGGTGGCAGGGGCTGTGTGTCCCAGGCAGTCACTGCAGTGTCACAGGGGGTGTGCTCACTTTCCTATCTGTGTCCCCTCTGTGTTACCAACACAGGACAGGCTGTGGACACAGCTCCTGCTCCAAGACAGGACTGCTGAGTCCACATCTTCAGTACCCAGAGCAGTCAGATACCTTTTCACAAGAGGTCTTTGTAGTTTTGTTGTACTCGGGCCCTTTGAGGTGGGTAAGAATTAGGCATCCCAAATGCTTCAGCTCTATAATAGTCATGCAAGACCAACCCCTTCAGGGTGTTTTGAGGAGGGTCTGTGTAGGTCTGGGTAATCAGCACAGCTGGTGTGAGTGCAGGGAGGGAGCTGGTTTAGGTTTTAGGGTCAGAGCACAGCAATGGCTTTCCTTGGGAATATGTTGAGCTGTAAGAACATGTTCACTCCAGACAATGTATTAATGTGCACACACAGATCTGCTTTTTGTGCCTTGAATCTCAGCCCTGGGCCTTGCAAGGTTCAGATGAGCGGAACCAGGTTAAAAAACAAATGTTGAATGACCCTGCTGGGCCTGGCTGCCCACCTCATCTTTTTTTCTCCTGGGAGCTGCTGTTTCCCTCTGCTCTGCTGAGCAGGTCTGTTGATTTTCTGTTCTGAGAAGGTTCTCCAAGAGCCTGGCCCTGGTGCCCTGCCTCCCTGCTCCCAGGGCAGCCCTTCCGTGGGCATGGAGCAGCCTGAACTAAATATAAGCTGGGGAGAGGAAAAAAGGGGGAGTTGGAGGAGGTTGAGCAAAAGGATCTGTTTATTTTCCCTCTGATCTCTGAGCCCTGTTATGTTTTATTGCTTTGCAAACAGGAGGTCTGGAAAGCTTCCTTCCCTCCTGTGCCAGTGCAAGGTCAGCTGGGTGCATAATTCCTGCGCTTGAAGTAAAAAATACTATAACTAGGTTTACAGTAATGTTGTAAGAGTGGCACAAAACTGGGACTCCATTTACACTCTCCAGGCCAGGTTTTACTGTAAATGCCCAAATAAACTATTTATATAAACAATTTCAGTGTATTTGCTCAGTGCCTGGATGCACTTCCACCCCTCTGCTGAGAATTTAGATCTGATGAGTTACCTGTGGCAGAAGAACAACTTTGGTTGCAGAAAACCCCTCTGGAGGGTGATGCAGGCAGGTGTTTTACGTGCAGCAGATCTCAAGGAAGGTGAGGCACCTCCAGCACCCTTTTTCTTCAGGTATGCAGAAGGATGTGGTCGCAGTCCCCTATAGCCTGGCAACGCTTCAAAAGGAACCCTTCCGTTTTGGGGTGCGTGCTGTTTGAGTAGCTGTGCCAGAGAACAAAGGGACAGTATCAAGGAATGTAATTGAGATTCCTCACGGTGTAGAAAAGCCTGGCATGAAGGAAAGCTTTAAGGAAGTGGACTAACTTTAAAAAATTTGTTCAGGTTTACTCAGGTCTTCCCAGTCGTCAGAACATGCCCAGCTCCTCAGTGAGGTTTCAGCTCTGAACCGAGATTTCAGACTGAGTCATGAGCAAATGTAACTGGTTGTGAGTAATCACTGGAACCAAATGTGAGTTTGGAAAATGGGCTTTGTCTTTTCTCTGAAAGTTTTGGTTTATGGGAAAAGGCAATGGTTTTCCTTCCATGCTCTGGCTTTCAGTTCCCTGTGTGGGTGAAAGCACTGCCACAAGCTGCTGCTTCTGTGTGTGCTGCCTGTGTGTGGGAGTTTGACACCCCAGGAGACTGTGCTCCTTGCTACTTTCTCTCTTGGTCATCAGCTTCTGAACTGACTTCAGGCTTTGGGCAAACAGCACAAATGGCACCCAGCACAGGTACATGTGGCTTTTAAGAAAATGCTGCATTATCAGCTCTACACAGGAAAAAACCCCTAAACCCTCAGGGACTGCATCATGTTGCTCTCCATCCCCACATGCCATCTTTGTGCTGTCCTCTCTGTTCCTGGGTTCCTGTTAACCCAGGACTTGTTTGTGGCTTGAGGACCAAGATTCACCTGCACTTGGATGCATCTCAACATCCTCTGAGGTGGCATGTCCCAGCACTGCAACCTCTGATCTGCCTTGCCTGGAGATTCTCATCTCTTCTCTGGCTGAGATACAGGGTGGCAGGAGAGGACTTCAGTGGAATCAAAATTGCATTTTAATTGTAAGCATTTGTCCAGAAATTAATGTTTCTGAACTAATGTTTCTCTCTAACCAATGTGTTCAGAAACAAATGACTCTCACTAATTGATTCTCTTTTTTTCCCCCCTCCTGTATAGCAGGATTTGTACACGTGGAAAATCAAGCATGCATAATTGAAAATCCCCCTCTTTCAGCAGGTATCCACACAATCACTCAGCTGATGTTTGCTTGTCCTCTGGCACTTATCACATGACTGTCTGGAGGGGGTTAATTTCTCCCATTTTTGCTCCTTGTGATGAATTAAACTTTGAAACTCACTATAAACAGGCGTCCATGTCTAACGAGTTTACTTTTAATCCCAAATACGTACCCCATGGGGGAATGTTACTGATGGCTACCTTCATTGGTTGGCAAGGTATATTTGATATCTTCATACTTCTGAGATTGGTGCTTCCACCATTTGTCACAACGTATAAGACAGTTTTGAGTGGCTTCCAAGAGCCTTTTAGCAGCTGATCGGCGGCTCCTCTGAAGGGAAGGTAGAAGGTACTTGGCTCCAAAGCCCTTGGCTCTGCTGTGCCAAACCAACTGCCTCAAAACCCCAGGAACCTCACAGGGAACTGACAGTCTGAGAGAGTGGGAGCAGAGGAGAGAAATAAGTGTAAAATAAGTTGTAAAGCTGAAAAGCTGTGATTCACTGCTTCTCGTACCAGGCAGGTGAGATCTTGCACTGCTGCACACCAGGTCTTGAAGGTGGCAACAGATTTCAGTTTCTTCAGGAGGGTAAGGGCAAGTCCTGCACGCAGCTGGTGTGTAAATGTGTTAGAGAAGAGAGCTGTGGGGTCAGTGTGATGGTATTAATCGACTCTGCTGCACAAAACTTCCTCACCAAACTCCTGCAGGAACAGCGTGGTGGGTCCCACCAGCAATGCAGTGTTTTACAGTAGTTTCCCTGCGGTGCTTTGACCCCTCTTACCATCAGCCTGAACAGGCAAAAGTAATCAAGGTTTGTTCAGAAGTAATTTTGCATCAGAGCTTCTCCTGAGGAGCAGATAATCGGGTTTTATTTATTTATTTATTTGTTCATTAATAAAGCTGCATAACAGAGGATTTCATCATTCCAGCAATACTGAATGCAATGTGCTTGCAATAATTAATGCCACTACTAATGGAGGATTGGAATTTTGCCCTAATTATATCATTAAGATACATTTCATGCATTTAATTGTTTTTGTAAAATGACAGCTAAGCTCTCCTGCCTCACATTTCCCGATTCAATTACTTCCCATGCAAGGGCAGCCTGCTAGTAATGGCCTCTCACAGCTTTTGCTTTCCAGGGGAAATCAAGTGTGTTTTGGTTAGATATGCCAATACTTTTCAGGTTAGCAAAGCTTTTACGTGCTGTTTGTCAATGTTAGTGGTGAACAGATGCACTGAACTCTCTCTTCTTCCTTGCTGGCCTGGATTTCATGAAAAAATAGGAGGGGGTAGTGGGGGAGTGTCAAGACAGTCCTGGGAAGAACAAGAAGGTTAAAAGTCAATCACAGGCTTTAATCTCTCACAGGTGCAGCAGGGCATGGAATAAGTTTGGGTAAAACACCCCATGTCTGGCCCAAGGGCAGGACTCTCAGGGTCAGGGACTGCAGCCTCAGAGGGGATGATCTTTTCATCCCTCCCATGGGGCAGCACCAGCCAAGAGGATCTTCCTGTGCAAAGTTTCCTGATTACTCTTTGAAATAAAGTCACCTCATGTCATTGCAAGGCCCAAGCCAGTCACCCCCAGCAAGCTGTGTCTCCTGGTGAGGCATCCAGGAGGTGTGTGAGTCAGTGTGGTCCACTGTGCTCCAAAACACGACCCAGAGCCCCTGGCAATGGTGACGTACATGGATTTGTTTTGGATGAGTAAACAGAGTTTTCACTGGACAGGAATTTTATAGTTATGTCTGCAGTTCCCAGCTGCTCAGGGGGATGGGAGTGGTGCCTTCTCTCTCCTTCATGCCTTTCCTGACTGCAACTCCCTCCCAAATCTGTAGTCATTGCTGTATAACTACACAAGAACAAAATTCAGGATGGGGTCAGTTGGGAAACAGAGGAGTCTCTGGCTGAAATACAGAAAAGATTAAGTTGCCTTGAGGAGCATCACTGCTGGATTTTGGACCATCTGAGATTAGCCAAAAGTGCCCCAAAAGCCACCCAGGCTGCTCCTGCTGTTTGCAGTGCAAAGCCAGCAGCCCACAGTGTCATAGGTGCAATGTAACAAACAGCAGTGGAGGAATGCAAGGGGAATTCTGCAGATGACAGAGAGGGAACCTCCACGCCAGGTGACAGGCACAGCAACTGGTAAATACTTTGAAAACCTTTCCAAGTTGTTGCTGCATCACTGACTGTGGGAAGCACTTGGGAACAGGCTTTTGTTCTGAGACTCTAGCCATGTGCTGTCTTGACGAGTCCTTGACCTCAATTAGTTATGTTCGTTATTTGGAGTCCAGTGGGAATGAAATCAAGTGCCTCTTTCTTTCTCTTCTTTCTTCCCATCCTTTCTTGCTTGGTGTGTGATGGAGCTGAAACGTGGCCAAGGCACAAAGCCCGTTCAGCCCTTAATGGGTTTTGCCCTAACAGTGTCCTGGAGGTTCTGCAGAGGAGGTGGAGGAGCCCTTTGGGCTCTGCAGAGACATCAGAGAGGAATCCTACGTGAGAAATGTCCTGCTGGATTGGCTGCACATCTGCTTTGCCAATGAGTTGCTGCAAGCCTCGAGCAAGAAGCTTCACGTGCCTCTTTCTCATATATCTGAAAAGTGATGAGAGACATTCAAGCACCACGTCCTGGTTGCATGAAGCCCATTTGGGATAATAACTCTTTTACCATTCCTAAAAAGTGTTGTCAGCTCTGAGTGGTTTCGAGCCCCCGGAACACTGGCACACCACGGCCTGTGCCTGCTGGAACAGGGTCCACCTTGTATTGCCAAGCTCTGGAAGTCAGTGAGCTTCATGTTGTTTCCCAGCTGAAACAATTGCCTGTGTTCCTACATCAAAACAGACCTCAGAGGGCTTTAGGGTCTCTTATTGGAAAGATGATGCAGAACGATGTCAATCCCCATTATACAAACTGCAGAGGAAGAGTTTGAATTCTGATCAAACAGGAGGCAGACAATTACTGAGTGTGCAGCAGACATTGTGCTGAGGTTTCTTTCTTGTTATCTCAGGTAAGGTTACTTAAAGGAACTTCATCTTTTTGATTATTGCTACTTTCAATTAGGCAACAAAAATATCCTTCCCAGTTCTCTTTGTGTTACAGACCACTGACTGTTCAACTTTTTGATGTTTTTCATGAGTTACTGATGCTAATGGCTGTTGCTGGATTTATCATTAACCTTTATCAGGAGTGGAGAGGCTGGGTCTGAGCTGCCTGTGCTGTGACAGGGGAAAGGAGATGGAAAAACCACTGAGCTGCTCTTCCTTTCCACCCTTTGTAAAACAGGGCTAAGCCTGAGGCACTCTGCATTTTCTGGCTGCATATAGGGATGAAACATAATGAAAACACAGATTTACCTCAGAAAAAAGAATCCAAAATTAACCAGAACTTCCTTCTGTCATCAGATAAATTGCATTTTCTTTCAGCTCCTTCCTACTGACACTTGGGCAAATGGCAGTCTGAGACATCAGAGAAACACTAGATACAAAGAGGTATGAGAAGCACTGATTTCCACCATACAAAGCACCATCTCAGACCTTTCTACTGGGAAACTGAATCTCAGTTCAATTTTGTTTATAGATTCTGTGTCTGGAATGTTTCATCAATAACCCCCTCCTTGCTGTGGTTGTCAGTAACAAATTTATGTTGTTTCATTTCAGGTTGTCCGACAAATTTTGGAACAAAAGTGATCGCCATTAATTGTTGCTCTCAGAATAAACCAACAAAATAATTTATCAACATATCAGTAACAGTAATGTTGGTATTTCCCAGTCTTGGAATACTTGGATTGGAGATGACAACCTCATAATTTAAAATAATGGTAATTACCTGTCTGCAAACATGTTTTGTCGCTACAGTCAATATCTTCTTTGAAACCAGCCATGACCACAAGTCACCATAAGCAACAACACACTAAGAATTCATTTTCCTAAAGATTGTTGCACTGCATCTGTTGTGTGGGAAATAACTCCGATTTTTGTTTTGTTTGGGATTTCAAAATGGTTTGTGGATGGAGAATTTCAAACTTATACCGTCAAGAAAAATCAACTGCTTCTATTTAGCTGAATTTGAAATGTTATATGATAATATGAATGTTTTTAATGCAGTGTGTGTGTGGATATATATATATATGTACACCTTGAGATCATTAATATGGAAACAAGGCACTTGCCGTATCAAAATGAGGAGGAAACATCAACATAATCCTTCAGGCTTTCTTACTGAAAAATGCCAAATGTTGTGTCTTGAGCCACTGTGGGCAACATATCGGGTTGGGTGTGAGCTGAGCGCTGCCTGAGCCCAAGGAGCAGGGTTTCCTCCTGGGCCCCCAGCACCACTTGCACCTGCCCTGTGCTCCAGGACCGTGGGCAGGGCCGTGGGGAGACCTCTTGCCCAGCCCCAGCAAATTTGGGTGGGTTGGTTGGTCTGGAGCAGGTTTAAACTTTGGCTACTAAAATGCATTCAGAGTCCTTCCCTGGAAAATAATGTCCCATTGCAGGGCAAGAAAAGGATGTTTTGGACTGCATTTTGTACTTACTCCTCCCTTTTTTATGGCTCATTTTATGGCAGTTCCAGCAGGTGAGACCCCCCCACCCCAGCTCCCTCCTCCTGCAGGGACAGGGACCTTCCAGTTGGAGGGGGAGAACCACGGAGCAGCATCTCTGGAGAGCATCACCAGCAGAAGCAAGAACTACATGATGAGCATTTTGGACACTTCCAACCTAGACTTGGGGCAGCAGGAGGCAGCAAGAGCTTCAAAGGTGAGGTGACATCCCACAGCTGGGCTCAGGGAGGGACACCTGGTGTCAGGGTAGGGTCCAGCACCAGCTCCATGCAGCCATTTAATGTCTTCTCCTTGGATCCTTATTTCACTGTAAGCTATTGAAATTATTCCCTTATGAACTAGTTTCTGTTGTCCTTATTAACCAAGGCTTAATTAATTATTAATTTAGCAACTCAGGCTACTTATTAATTCAACTTGTTAATTAAGTGTATAGGATGCTAATGAGGCCGCTCGTTAATTGAGCTGTCAGGGGTGGGGAGGATGGGGAGGAGGATTTGTGCCTGGCTCCCGTGGCAGAGCCAGGAATGCGGCTCCATGTGGGGCCACCGGTCGTGGGAGCTTCCTGAGCTGGGTCATGCAGTCACAGCTTGGGAGAAGCTTTATTTGTGTTTACTCCTGTTGCCAGCACAAAGCAACCTGTCAAGAAGAGACTCCAGGCCCTGCAGGCCAACATTTCAGTGCTGCATGCAGGGCTGAGCTGTGTGGGATGGGGACAGGACCGGCGTGCCCATGGGATGGAGGTGTGAAGGATGGCTCGGAGCTGTAGGGCAGCACTGGCCTCCTGCTTTTGCCAGGCTTAATGAGATGCACAAATGGGAATTTTGCTCCTTGAAATGCCTTCTGCCCAAGACAAAGATCTGCAATTTGCAGACAACCAGAGCAAGAGACAGACAGGAGCCCTCTGCTTTGCCAGAGCATTTGCAGTGAGAGCCACATCTCTCTGGTACATCAGAGCTATCTGTGGTCTGCCCCAGCTCTGCTCCTTCTGTTTGCAGAGTCAGGCCAGGATCTGCTGAGGATGGAGCTGTGCTCCTGAGTCTCCCCAGAGCTGTGGGGACAAGATCCTGCAGCACTAATGCTTTGGGAGACAACCCCATGCAAGCATCTTGCTGCATGTTAGCACCAGGTAGTCAGGACTGGTACGGTAATTTCAGGATGTTTTCTCTGAAAAGTTTGGTGATGGGCCATTTCTTGTTTTCAGCAAGACTCCAGCACCACTGCTAATGCCATTCCCCAGGCGAGCTGAAAAATAAACCCATTTCTAATCACTTCTGAAAGTTTCTGAAAAGAACTGGGGGAGGGGGAGAGCTAATGAGGAAAACACACAGCTTTAGAAACAGGAGAAGCATTCCCTGAAGTCAACAGAATAAAAAAAAATTTTTTGAATATTCATTTCTACTGAGATTTTTCTATCGCTATAATTAATTTGTCACAAATACCCTGACAAAGCATTTCTGGTGGAGTGATGAAGGCTACAGGCAGAGGTTTACTTAGTCTCTTTTGAAGGAAAATAACTAGCTATCAAATAACTTTAAACTCTTAAAGCTTTTCTGGCTTGATCCTGCTTTCATTAAAGAATGCTATTTGGCTTTAAAGACAGCTAAAGCTTTTGAAAAATTGTTATATGGATTTATTTTTGGTTAATTCAGTCCCCTTCTGGTGTATTGGTATATTATTCATGGACACTTTGAGAGGCACAGGATTTTTGTTTTCTCTTCATGGGGGGGAGAGAACAAAAGCCTTTAAAGCACCCACGGGGTCGTTCAGGCTCAGTTCTGCTGGTTTTCCCCTTCCTTTCTGCAGTACTGTTGGGGCTTTGGGATGTTTAGCCGAAGTAAAGGCTTTCTGACAGCAGCCAAATAACAAATCGATGCTGAATGTCTCGAATGACTGAGGCATAATGACATGTGCCTCGTTGGATCAGATCGTGGCTCCCTCTGGGCAGGCCTGGTCAGTCTGGGGAAGTCAGGTCTTCAAGATTTCCTCCTTTGCCCTTGTACCTCCAAAATAATTGCTGCACGATGACAAGACATCCTTGCAGGACCCAGCAACTGACTCAGAGCAGCAAGAATATTTGTTTGATGGGAGAAGGATCAGCCCTGATTCTCTATCTATTGCTCACCCCCAGTAGCACCAGTTCAATAAGTCTATTCATGTAAAGAAGACTCCACTGACATGAGTAATCATGGCAGACTCTGGCCCTGAGTTATTACATGAAACCATCTCAAGCTCAGGAGAAAGCTGCATGACTCAGATCTAGCTTTAAAAATAAAAGTTTTAAATCCCAGGTTAGGATGTGCCATTTGGCTCTTGCTGAAGTTGGTCTAAAAAGGCTGCACTGAATAATAAAAAAGATCAAGCTTTTGATGTTAAATTGCATGTTCAAGCATAAAATCCAGCCTTGATGATGAAGCTTAGCCTGGCTTATTTCACTCGGGCAAAGACACTAAACAAGAGCCTTACACTCTTTCTCACTTAGAGGAAATGTCTGTGCATTTGAAAAGGAAAAAAAAAAGTTTTGACAGATAAGTAATTAGGAAACATCTGGCCAAACCAAAGGGAAGTGAGTCCAGTCAAAGGGGGTTCAGTGTAAGCTTTTCATCTCAACTCCAACAGAAACAGCCAACTTAGCACTTTAAAAAAAAAAAAATCCAGCTTCTGATGAAGTGTTAAAAAGGCAGAGGGGGAGAAGTGCAGAGACATCCACCCGGCACAGGGCTGAGTGCAGGAGGAGGGAAAGCACAGGTGGAGGTGTGTGCCAAGGGCCCCGAGGCAGGGCTGGGCTTTCAACACTCTGCCGCTGGTTTGGATCGCATTCCCAGCAGCCGTGTGGCTCCCAGGCTGGTGTGTCACCTCCAGGGCTGGTTCCCACGTGGGGCTGTGGGGTTCCTGCAGTACCTGCTTCCAGAGGCACCTCCTGCACGGTCTGCCGTGTGCCCCTACCTGTGGACACCACAGGACAGGTGAGGCTTGTGCCAGTGGCTCATGGTTGTTCTGCATGAGCTGGATTGAGGGGTCACTGCTGTCCTGACAGCCCCTCTCTCGTTCCTCTTTCCCCAAAGCTTCACTGGAGCCATGCACAGAGTAATGGAATATCCTCACTGGGGTTTTGGGCTGGGGGACGCTCCCTTTCAGGAGGCTCTCTTTTGCTTGGTGTGGTGTTTTGAAGCTCCTTCCCCACATTTAGTGAATGCTGGTGGTTTGGAGGCTCCATTATAAGAAATACCAGGATTGTGTGGATGCTTTCTCAGTTAACTAGAAGGACTTTGAGGAGCTCCTTCAGAGGAGATATGTTCTCATGGTGTTCTAGCTGTTGAGCACCTGCTAAAAATGGTCCTCCAGGCTCTGTTAAATTTCAAACAAGTTTCATTTTTGGGCAAAGTTTTAGATTTTTCTTTAAAGTGGCACATTTACACACATCCAACCTCTTCAGCCCCCATGGCCCTTCCTATGGTGTTCACATGTGGTATCTCATCAGGGGTCGACAGGACAGCCACCTCCACTCTGCAGCACTCAGAATCAAACCGTGCTGCTGCTGCTTTAAACTGTGCATTTTTATACTTTTTAACACACCAGACTAAAAGCCCAGAGCAAAACTCACTGATCTCAGTGCTGAGCATCCAGCTGCAGCCCTGAGCAATGCCAGGCAGGGCAGGAAGGGCAGCAGGGCCTGGAGAAGGGACAGGAGCAGGTAAGTTTTGGCCATGTGTCCCCTTGCTGCCCTGCCCAGGAGAAGGAGAGGATCTGTGCTCCAGCACAGCAGCCATTTTAAGCTGCTTCTTGCACAGCTGGAAATCATTGCAATAGTATCAGCTGCCAAGGGGAGTTATGAGATTTGGCAGGATTCGGAGGGAAAGAGGTAGCAGCTAAACCATTTGTGAAGAGTAAATGCTT
Source organism: Margarornis squamiger (assembly GCA_035222235.1). Taxonomy (NCBI): domain Eukaryota; kingdom Metazoa; phylum Chordata; class Aves; order Passeriformes; family Furnariidae; genus Margarornis; species Margarornis squamiger. The sequence continues at coordinate 11,759,966 of JAWWTY010000048.1, forward strand.
CAAAGACATAGCGAGGGGCCCTGGCTCACCAGTGGTGCCAGCCCTGTGCTTTGCCCAGTCCTGTGATGGGATAGAGCAGGACCCAGCAGGGCACAAGTCTCTCTGAAGGGGACCCACAAGTCTTGAGTTGCTCCTGCACTTCTTTGCCCCACCAGCATGTCCCCAGCACAGACAGCTGGAATACCTTCCAACAGGGATTATTGAATAAGGGAAATGTGCTCTATAACCTCGCTGCAAAAAACCTCCATAAAGCACGAACAGGAAGTGCACAATGTATTCCTTTCCAAATTAATTGCTATTATTTTGATTAAAACACATTATCATATAAATATTTGATTAAGAATGTGATTAAATCTTTCTTGCTCATGAACTGTGACAACTTTAAAGTCTAACCTTTTATAGCTTGGCACCACATCATTATTTTGCTCATTAGCTACGTTTAATAATTCGATCTCATAATATGCTTTGCCATTTGGAACCTGCCTTTGTGTGCCAAGTTCAAATCGATGCTGTTAGTTATTTGTGCCACTGCAGATAATTAAACAAAAATTAAAAGCAATTTAACCTTGCAGTCTGGCTGTGGGTAGAGGGGTGTTCGAGAAGGGAAGTGGATCACAGAGCAAAGGTCAAGGGGGGTTCTTCTGTTGTCTGTGTTGGTGCAAAGCTGGCCCGGATCAGTGTGGGAAAGTGGAGGTGTCTCTTGGGGGCTCCAGTAATTCAGAAAGTGCCTTTCCACCAAGTGAAGCCCCTGGGCAACCTAAACATAGGGATCAAAATTGCTGTGGACTCTCATAAGTGATGTGACAGGGTAAAATAGTGAGCAGTTGGGTCTTGGGTGTGCAGGGAGGAGAAGTAGAGGAGCTCCAGCTGAGGCTGCCAAGGGGTCATTCCCAGAGGAGAGGTCTCCCACTCCTCCAGGACACATCTCCCCAGGACCAGGGTGCTGTCCTGGTTCCTTGCCCTGGCTCCAGGCTGTTGCTTTTGGGTAGCTCAGTCTGCTGCAGCCTTCTCTTGTCCCCCAGCAGGATCAGGCCCTCGCAGGCTGTCTGGAGGCAGAAGGACGCCTCTGTCTCTCCCAGCTCACTCCAAACAGCCAGAGCCCACTTTCCTAATTTAAACCGCACACAAAAGCTTGCCTTACATGGTCACGGATGCTATTTTTAGGTCTGCCAATTAATCCAGCTCCGTTTGAGCTGGATTAGAAATCACATACCCCCTTAATTATAGGTGTATAAACTCCAGACTGGCAGCTGTTTTGACATTCTCAGCTGGGAAATTTGCCCTAAACAGCCGCCCCCCTCCCCGGCTGCGGCAGGATCGCGGGCTCGGGGCTGCCTCCGTGCCCATCTGCCGCGGTGGCACCGCGCCTGCTGCCGGCGCGCTTGGACGCCTGCCCTGGGACACAGGTGCCAGGCAGCAGTGAGCTGCCATGGGCACCCTCCCTCTTCCTTGTCCCTATTTTTTCTTTTTTTTTTTTTTTTCCTCTCATTCTCTTTTTT